>LR824620.2:12277500-13477500 GCA_902829305.4 Spodoptera exigua | reverse complement strand
CGAAATACTGACACTGATTCTTCTTGTTTTGAACTTTTTGTGTGATGTGCAAGTGTGGGAGACACGCAAATGTAATAAAATAACAAATATGAGAATAGTTCGAAACTCTCAGAGAAATTAAAAATAAATGCCGGCCGTGTCGTAAAATAATAATGAATGTGTTGTCTTTGTCTTAGCGGAGTCTAATTAGTTTTATAGTGGATTGTAAAATGTTTATCATTGTAGCTAACGAAGCGAAGCAAAATAAATCTGTTGTATCTTGTAGCTAAAACAAACAATCCGAGCACTATACTAATGCAATAAGGATATGACGGAAGATACTGATGAAAGTATGACTAGTATAGTGGAAATTAATAAAACATTTCATTGCCATCCTTTAGGACTAAATGAGTGTGGGAGAGCCATGCTAAGGCACTAATCAGCCATCTAGACTGGAGACCACGGCTATGCAGAAAACCTGCTTGCAACAACCGATGCGTTATGTTTTGCCGGATGAATGCTGTTACCAAAGCATCAAATCCTTTCCACCTCCCATCCCCAATGCTCAAATCCCCAACCACCACAAAAAGGTGGCAACGCACTTGGAACTTCTTTGGCGTTGTGCGTGTCTCTGGGGGCACAGATTGCCTACCATCAGGTGATCCATCTGCTCGCTTACCAACCTACCCAATAAAAAGAGAAAAAGGACTCAATTTATAGTAAATTTGATACTTTATTTTGTGAGGGGAAAATTATCAAATGACTTCTCCCGCTCAGGGTGGGGTGGGAGGGAGTGTCAGACTCTTACTGACTAAAAACCCCCTGTTCCTACTCCTGCTCTAGGCCGAGGTCAGAGTGCCTCATTGCGCTTACCCCGCAACCCCGGCTGAACATCAGCCCTATGGGGCCCCGTCTGTTAAAATTTGATACTTGCAGTTTAAACTTTAAAGGGAACAAAAATAATTTTCATGCCCTTGGATCATTAATTTTATTTCCGGTGTGTTTTTTTTGTTACCAATACTGTCAAATCTGGTTCAGGAATGGCATTAATTCGCTATGTGTAGCAGAATATATGTCATCATCAGCCTGTTGTCGTCCACTGTTGGACATAGGCCTCCCCAATTGCACGCCACTGAGCTCAATGTTCAGCTCTTCTCATTAAACCACTAATATATGTAATAACTTCGTTTAATTCCAAGACCATTTAAAGAAGAATGCGTAAACTAAATTTCATTTTTGTTCACAGGAATCCCGTAAGATCCTGTTAGAATCAGCCCAGCTTCTGCGTCATGAGCCTCCCGAGTTGCCAGAAGGTCGTCTGAACCGGCAGGCGAGGATCAACCTCATTCAGATGGACGAGCTGATCAAGAACCTGTCTGCGGCATTGCCTTCACCTATGTAAATTAAAAATACATGTTTTATACTTATTGTTACATGGCTTTTTTATTTAGTTTCATCTTTTTCGCCGATAAAAAAAGTCTTTTTACACAAGTAGATATGACTGTTGTAAAATGTTTGGCAAAACATAGCCCTATTTCTAAGCAGTACGGTAGTTCAATTAGAAGCAATATATGAATACAGGTGTTATGTTTCATCGGCTTATCGATTAATTGTAGTTACTTAGCTGATTTCGAGATTATTTTTATTTATCTATTTTATGGTAAAGTATCAATGAGTTTAATATTGCAGCTCCTTTTAGGTCCTAAGGCAAGTACTATAAGTATAAGCTAAAATACTAATGCACTTGAGCACTTGCCACCGACCTATGGTAAATGTTTATAATTGAATGCATAATATAAAATATAGCGATCCCATCGTAGGAGAAAGCAGGTCGGCGCACGCGCAAGGGTAAAAAATAACCGTATTTGTGCAAACACACCGCGGGAGCCTTACGGTGGGGACTAAGCTCATTTTTAAATATAAACATTACTCTTCAATCACTCTATCTATTAAAAAAACTGCATTAAAAATAGTTACTGGTTTTTAACAATTAAGTATACATAGGGATATTGGGACAGAGGAAGCGAATTTGTTTTGTACTGTGTAGTGATAGTAGGTAATTATACATATGTATTGCTAGTATAGCTAAATGGAGAAATAGATTATAAGTTCACCATGTTTTCTCCAAGTATTAATATCTAGATTTTTAAGTAGGTTCCGATCGAATTTATAAAAGAAAGCGAGCACGTCCCGCTACCTGCGCGTGCGCTGGTCGTCAGACTGAGTGACATAAAGGGAGCTCCGCGAACGACGCGTTAATTGGAGCGATATCGACACTTCGCGGAATCGAACCTACTGCCGCGAGACCATTATTATTTATACATTAAGTTAGCTGACACCTCATTCCTTCACACACAAAATAATTTATGGAGTTTTAACTTGTAAAACGTATAGCAGAATGCAATACATTTTAAGTGGTGAAAGAAAAAGGTATAACTTCAATAATACCAAAATCATAAAACAAAAGGTCGTAGTGAAGTGAAGTGGTAAATTGTAAAAAAACTTTTCATTTCATTATGTAAAAAAAGTTTTGCGTTATACAGAAAATGTATTCTAAGTACTATTAATATTTTAAAAGTAAAAGTTTGTGAAGTGTTGCTCATTCACTTAAAAACTACTGGGTAACTTGATGAAACTTGAACACATTGAGTACTTTTATGGCTAGGACACAGGGAAAGCACTTGAAGATGAAAACGCTCCTACGTTACCTTTTTACCTAAACCTCGTTAGTTTGTTGAAAATATGTTACGTAAAGTAATCCTAAAGTTAACATTGAAAGGAAACTTGGTTTTAAATTTGAGGCCCCAAGAGGCGACAGATTAGTGTATAAGCACGAGTGAACACTGTGAGACAGTAACAAATATTGAAAGAACACAAAACAAAACGCATTCGAGGGCTAGAATACTAGAAACATCATAGTTTTACAATAGAAGTGTGGGAGAGCCATGCTTCGGCACGAATGGGTCGGCTCGACCGGAGTGATACCACGGCCTCACAGAAAACCGGCGTGAAACAACCACAGTGTTGTGTTTCGCCGTGTGAGTGAGGTTACCGGAGGCCCAATTCTTCCCCTTCCCAATCCCTCCCCAGTTCCTTAATCTCCAAATCCCTAATCCCTAAAAGGTCGGCAACGCACTCGTAACTCCTCCGTTGCGGGTGTCCATGGGCGGCGCTGATTGCTTACCATCAGGTAATCCGACTGCTCGTTTGCCGACCTATTAGATAAAAAAAAGAAGATCAACGCCATTCTCACTTTTAACTTATTTTTAATGCAGTTTGCATTAGAAATAAGTTAAAAGTAGCAAAGCAAACATGCAAATATGTTATTATTATTGCAAAATTAATTATGAGTTCAGTACCATTGTTTTATTACATTAGTAGCCTATAACTTTCCATTGATAAGCAATTGCCTCTTCTCACACGGAGAAGGCTTGAACACTAATCACCACGCTTGCTCAAGACGATTTCGAACCGACAGTGGCAGTTTCCCTAAAGGGTTAGAGTGACGCTCACCCCAAGGTAACTTGAAGGTTCCAGAAGCTCTGTATGTTCCTCCGTGGGGGAGTTCCTCCACACGATTCTCTGGATCTAGCTGATAATGTGGCTGAGGAACAAGGGCGGCGCTCGTTCCCGACTCACTCCTCCAACGAGCTGCATCGGGGCCGGGGCAGAAATTGTATCCGGCTTAACTGTCCGGATAACAAGGAGGACGACCTTTATAAAAAATCTCCTAGGACATTCAAATATCCCAGGTAAGCTGCGCAAGGAAGGCAAGTGGCCGAACCGAGTTTAATGAACGACTGGCGGTGAAGTGGACCGCTCTGGGTAAAACTGCACGACAGACACGCCTCCGGGATAGAGTTTCTTTGTGCGATGTGCTTAGGCTGGAACTGAAAAAGGCCTTATTTCTATGCTTGCCCAAACTTAGGTAAACCCGTGAACATCAATCCCCTTTGTGCGAAATCTTATACTACTCATGCAGTTCTGTTGGCAAGAACACACTTTTTACATCATGTGTCTGGCGCCAGATGCCTATGCCCTTGCCATTTCTTCAATCCTGTACCAAAACTTCCAACTTCTTGCTTGTTGGGGATTGCCCAAAAAGCGAATACCTACGCACTTACGGAAAATTGCAACTACAATCTATGTTTTCAAAATATTCAATTGCTTGATTTAAAAAGCAAACCGAGACAGGAAAATTAGCGATTCGTAAATGTCATTTCCCAGACTGTTCCATTTTCTGCTTTAGTTTACACTTTAATGTTCAACTTTTAATAGTTAAACTACCTAAAGATAGGCAAACAATCAAAAACTCCAGAAGATGACAAACTTGAGTTATATTCTAATCAAGATTACAAAAAATGATAATGTACCAAAAACGTTGCAACCTCGGACCTAAGCACACGCGCAAAACGTTTTCTCTTCGTGTCTATTGAATTAGCACATATTTTTAGTAAACCCCGAGCAACGAAACTGCACGTTATATGTCCAGTTATCTTCAAGTTCACAACAATTTTCAGATCCATGAACATGCTGTAATTCTCGGTACATTGAGATGTTGGCGGTTCGTTATCTTTTGTAGTTATCACATGTAAATATCGCAGCCAATGACGAATAAACGCGAAAATCTTCGGACAAACACGGCGAGTTTTGTTCCAACTGCCGAACTGTTCGTACGTGGTTACCAAGTCTTGAAGAAGCTTTGTAGTGACCGTTCCTAATAGAGTTTGTGGTGAGCTATGCCTTGAGGGTTGAGTGTGGTTCCTGGTGGTTCCTAGTTGGCAGTGAGGTTGTTGTGTAATACAATCGAATGGCGTCAGTCGGCGTCGTGTTTGCTGTTCACATTACCAGATACACCGTGTGCACATTACATCGTCTTGAAGGTTTGTCGCTATTTCTATTTGTGTTTTATTGCAAAATTCATTGTTTCTAGCTGATCCAACTTGAAACTTCTTAATTGTTACAATTGTTGTAAATCTTAGTGTACATATGTCACCTGTGCTTTTCCAATTAGGTCATTATTATGAAAACGTCATTCTTAACTTGACCTTAAAATGATTATAAACAGTTTTAAACCACAAAATGTTGTTTGTTTATCAACAATCGGTGAGATTCTTAACGCATGGCAAATGTTACCACAAGCCAGTGGTCAGTTGAAAGCCAAAAGTTGCCAAGCCCCTTAAAGTTTCTCTGAGTGAGGCAGAACAAATTCAATTCATGAGGTTGTTAACAGTTTTCACATAAAAGTGATGCTTTCTTCTCTTCTAGTCTTAGGAATCAAAGACTTAGTAGTCCTCAGATTTGTCGCAAGAAACCCTAATTGAACAAAACGTTCCGTCGTGGTTTCTTTTTCCCAGGTGATGATCACATAGTTTATTTCTATACTAGTTATATTCAGTTATTAATAAGATAAATATCATTACATGTAATACATATTCACGACGTTCTCGCATGACAGCCAGAACGCCTACATTTCACGTTTCAGTCACGAATTTTATTCAAACTAATTGTTTGTGCAAATTGTGGGCCCTCTTCGGGCGTGTGCTATGGTTATCACTTAAGTCTATTTACTTCTTTGTACATAAAACCCCATACTAATATCTCATAGCCAAGTAGAAATAGAGCAAATTGTGTTGGCATAAGTAGGAAGGAAATTTCCTTACAGAAATCTCAGAACAAACTAACTGTATTAAAATCTATGGACATGTAGAAACACGTCTTCATAACAAAGCTGTGTCAACTTTGTGTATCTGCATTTAGAAATGCGCATCACGGTTTTAAAACACTTATCTCTGCAACCTTACTTCTTAATCCAACAATGTCCTAAACAATATAATTTCTACTTAAACACAATATGGGATTAAAAAAAATACAATTGAATTCAATAGTGCTAGTATCGTCACTTTAAAAGACTACGGCTTACGCCCATCTAAGTAACCACCACAATTTCAAGACTTCAAAAGCTTTTAAGAATTGTTGTCAATAAGTAAACATAGGTATTGGTTTAGTCACTGCTCTGCTTAGAGTCCGATGTCCTTCACAAATCAGAATGTAGAAATTGAAACAAGTTTCTCAGTACATCTTGTTGGTACACGCGTTCTTAGTTACTAGCAAATGAATCTATTATTCCTTCATTCCCAAATGGACGACAAAATTTGCACGATGTTGCTAAATAAATAAACAAGCGAGTCTCCAGCGAAACAGTCTGCGTCATTGTTGACGTGTTCACTGTCAGGTTTACTATAAAAGTGTACCAATGAAAGATATTATAGAATTTACTAGATCATGAACACATTCATCGAATACTAAAAAGATTGATCAAGGTTCTTATTCTTTGATTCTGTCATAAGCCTTTGAACTAGATCTTCATTTTCTTAGAGATGTTAATGACCATTAAAATTTTGAAATTTGCTGTTGATGATTCAAATTATTTTTCAATTTATTCAAATTCTAACACTAGTTCAGTTTTTTCTTAAATTTCTTTTTAGAACAGATGCGGTCTAGTAGGTAGTCTGTTTACCTGATGGTAAATGATTAAACTTGTCGATTGACATCTGCAACATAGAATTCACACAGTCACAATGAATACGCTAATTTCTTGAAGGTTGCATTGAAATGGGAAATACCATTGGTGACATTTTATTCTACAGTTTTGCTTTGAAGCAACTGCTTTCGTGTATGCAGTGTTTTTTTCTGCTAACCATCCTCTATTATGGGGATGGAACTTCCACCTTCTTATTCTTGCCTTACCTAGATACAAACATCATACGACATCAGATCTCACTCTTTCATTCGTATCATTCCTAACCTTAGACAATATTTTCGTCTTATCATACCCCTATTTCCTTTGATACAATACAATTTACATTGACTTTACAAATATGTTAGATTGTTTCTAGGCAAAATATAACTGGATCCTTAAAACTAATGAATTCAAATGAAATCGCAATTAACCCACATTGCCATCAATTAGAAGCTGGTGTTTGATCAGCCTCCAACGTCACTGTGTTATCAGTTTACTTTAGATTACGTACTCGCGTTGTGGTTCACAAATCAAAATATATGCTGTGGAAGATTTGAAAATGATGCTACTTGCACAACGCAGCCTTCAATAAATAATTCATTTAATGTTGTCTAACTTCTAACACGAATTCATCCACAACTAGTTATTCGAACAAGGAATCTCTTTTACTTAAAGAATTTTTCAGTTTCTTGTTATTTCCTTACTTGTAAAGAGTGGGTATCCTTTGAGTAGAACAGAATATTGATGATTAAAATTCCAATCAATTTTACTTCGTCAGTCCTACACAAACTTTGCCATTTACAAAATTATCTTAAAGAAGAATCATTCATTTTCCGTAACAAGTTGTGTGATGTGATACGCATTTAGTATTTTATAAATAACTGAATAGATATGCCTTTATTATTACCTATGTACTGAATGATGCAGCTAGTTATAGGGTTTAACCCACACGCGCCAGACATTGTCGGAGACTGTTTTGCATTTCCACACCGGATCCTACAATAACATTGACAAAGAATTTACGGAAAATATTTGAAAAACAATAGATAATGTTGACAGTGTCGCATATACGCTAATTCTATGGCGGTAAAGTGTTAAAGAGAGATTCAAATACATTTTTCCAAGTGATAATGGAGGGATATCACCGGATTTTATTAGTGTTATTCATATGCATGCTTATGTAGATTAAAATGCTGTGCTAGTTGGTATTTTAGAATTAATCGAAGTCAGAAAATATGTAGTAGGGCTTTCATTTATAGGTTTAGTCTATTGTTATACCCTGTATCAAACAAAATGTCTAAATCTTAGATATCATATTCTCTTCTGACAAAACGTTTCTCTTCTGTTCCAGAAAAGAAGAAATGTCAATAGCTCGCTACATCTGGCTACTTCTGTGTTACGCTCAATACGCAAGGTCCAACCTTATGGATGAATACAAAGACTTCACCAGCAACTTCTTGTATCCCAAGGATGATAAGACGGAGGAGCTTCCCATCCAGCTCGGCAAGGACTGGACGTCTGGCTGCATCTGCAGGGCAACATACCACCAAAAAGTCGTCGTTTGCTTCGGAAACTATGAGTGCATGAAGTTTCCACGAGTAAGTTGCTTTTTCTGTACCTGCTACGTTAAACACACTAATTCTTAGCGGAACGGTTAGGTCAATTTTTGCCAGACATGTTACAAGTCCTATGTAATAGAAGGTGACCACCAGACCTTAACAAATTTCGATCAACTGGCGAATTGAAACTTGACATCGTGTTCGGCCAACGAAGCAGGCTATATCCAATAATAAAACTAGTATCATTTATCAGGTCGAAAAGCTACTATTGGAAAAAGAATAGTATAACGTCTTTATGAGTGCTTTTATTCTTATTAATAATGAGATTATCCCAATTTGTTAGAAATACCTCACATTGTGACGTACAAGTATCCAGTTTACCCAACTTATCGTAATATCCTGCAAGACGTAGAACAATTAACAAACACTAAACTAACACAAACACAGTGTCACCCTGTGCATGTGTTTCACAACGTAATAATACGTAACTGTTGTCAGCACACAAACATGGATCCACACTCACACACAAATCTGATATAAGACTTGAGTAAACATTAAGAATTGTTTACATTTTTAAGGCGTAATTAGAAAAATCTTTTCATACCTATCTTTTGATAATATTATACATTATTTTTGTATGTAAGTACCACTGCTAATAGTTATTCATGAGCAATTGCAAGTTGTTCTAAGGTAATGTTTACTTTTTATAATCTATTTTTTTTCTAAAACTATTTAAGATAATGTGTGACGTATGCATCTTACCGCAAATATTAAGCCAAGTGCAAAATAATGTAGGAAAGATTCGGTTTTAGAGAAAGTTGATGATTTATTAAGAAACAATACGACGACCACGTCAAATATGAAATTGATTAGCAACTAAACTCGGTACTTCTTTTGTAAACTTTGTTTGTGTCTCAAACGAGCTGAGGGGTTACCTGATGTTAAGCAATCGACGCTGCCCATGGACAACAACAGACGAGTTGCACATGCGTTGCCGGAATTCCGGCTGTAAGGGGTTTTTGGGATCTAGAGATAGGGCCTCACGTAACCACACACAAAAGGCGACATTTAAAGCTGCAATTGTTTCACCACAGATTTCTGTGAGGCTGTGTTATCACTCCATTAAAGCAGGCCTATTCGTGCCACAGCATACACACAAAATCTAAGGTAATATTAAACTAATCTAGGTATTTATTAAAAGGCAATTCTTTTTTTTTCAGGTAAAAGTACGCAGTGAAGTGTTAAGAGTTAGAACCACAGTGATAACTGAGATTTTAAAAGGAGAACTAGACTATCTGTACTACTTGAAAGTTTTAGAAATAGAAGCGAATCATCAGCTCCGGTACATCGAGCCTGGAATATTCTCAAACTTAACAAATCTGGAACAACTGTCCATATCGTATAATACATTGCTTCAAACAATCCAAGAGACAACGTTCGAGGGGCTGACGAATCTCCATAACTTGACCTTAGTTAACAACGGATTTGGATCAGTATTACAATTAACACCATCATTTAAGCCCAGTATCCTACCATCCCTACGAAGACTGGATCTATCTGAAAACACTTTAGAAACTATACCAGAAGATGCCTTCAAACCTATGGCGGGTTCTTCATTAAGGAAACTTGATCTTAATTTATGTAGACTAGAGCATATACATCCCGATAGTTTTCTGCCACTTAAACATTTAAAAGACCTCCATATTGGAGACAATGATCTGAACGCCACGTTAATAGAAAACTTTTTAGTAACACTGATTGAAAATAACATCAATTTACTACACTTGGACTTATCAGGGATGGGCTTCAGGAAGCAACCGCCCAAGAAGCTGATGAATATCATCGCAAATTCCACCATACAAAGTTTAATACTATCGAGAAATCAGTTCGAGATAATCAGCAAAGAATCTTTTCCAAAAATGGTCAATTTACAGCTAATTGATTTGAGAAAAGTGTCCTGCATTTTGGTGGATCCCATGGCTTTCACACCTGAAATGTTCCCAAACTTGCGATTTCTGCTATTGAGCGGTAATAGCCTGCCGGGAATCCACGGAACTCACTTGTCTAATCAACTTATGTTATTAGATTTATCTGATAACAGAGGACACGCAAACAATCCAGTTTACTATGAAATAGACAGATACACCTTCACAGAGAGTAAGAATCTACAAGTTTTAAATTTAGCATTTAATGGAATTAGAGCTATATTTAATTATACGTTTACAGGACTAGAGAACTTAAAGATACTTAGTATGGAAAATGGAACTCTATATCACATAGGAGCAGATAGTTTCAAAGCAACCAAACATTTAGAAATACTTAACTTGGCAAACAATCCTTTGACTGCTAATCAAAATTTAACGAGTTCACAATTCGATGGCCTCGATGAATTAAAAATTCTTATTCTAGAAAATTGTGGCATCAAACAATTCAATGAAGATGATAACTTTTTTGAGATGATGCCAAATTTAACTCATCTTGTGCTTAGAAATAACCAACTGTATTACATAACGGCAGAGATATTAAAACCATTGAAAGTTCTTCAATTTCTGGATTTAAGTGAAAATCTACTGATGTCATGGTGGAAACCAATATTTTTGTCTTCTGGTGTTAAACCAAACCGGTTGTACTTAACAAACAACAAAATTTCACACTTCTCACTGAGCATGATTCAGGACATCGGTTACTTGTTGGAAGCAAGCAAAGGGGATATCGTGATAGATTTAATGAACAACATTTTTGTATGTGACTGCAACTCCATGTTTACTACATATCGTTGGTTACAAGCAAATGCAACAAAGGCCTTAAAGCAATATATATTTAGTTCCAAATTCCAATGCACTAGTCCTGATTTGTGGGAAGATAGGAGAGTGTCAGAATATTTAATTTCAGTAAAAAGTCTGCACTGTTTGATGTACGAGAAAATATCGAATGTGATGGTGCTCGTGTGGACAGCGCCATCGCTGGTCACAATATCTCTAGTCTTATTTATAATCGCTATTGTTTACAAGTTTAGAATGTATATACGCTACTGGATGTTCATAGCCAAAGTAGCATTAGGTAGAAATCTGAAGAAGAAACAAGTAAAGACCGACGGAGGCAAGACGTATAAATATGATGCTTTTGTGTCATACTGTAACGAGGACAGAGAATTTGTTCACGAAATGATATCACAGTTGGAATCAAAGCCACCGTTCTTAAAACTCTGTGTATACGAGAGAGACTTTGAAATAGGTTCGTTTATTTCTGAAGCAGTGTTAAACAGTATTAATGAGAGTAAGTACGTTATTTTAATAATAAGTAATAGTTTCGCGAAATCACAATGGTGTCGATGGGAGACACAGCTGGCGGAGTACCATAGAATATTCCTGGAGGATGGGACGACGTACGATCCCCTGGTGTTAATAAGAATAGGAGAGATACAGAGCAAGTACCTGACCACAACGTTGAAGTACTTGTTGAAAACGAAAATCTACCACTCGTGGGACCAAAGGAACGAGGAGGAGTTCTGGAAGAAATTAAGGGACGTTATAATTAAGAAGTGATTGTGAATACATATAGTGATTTCAAATTTAATACATTGTTTATTTACAAAAATGTTGATGGCATTTTATTTTAAATATTTAATTATATTTTAGTACATATAAATAACTTAGAAGAGATAACAACTATTGCACATACAGCTTTACATAATTTGAAACCTGTTATTCTTGATAGTCAAGCTATACTACTTTCACGAATGCCATAGGATCTTATAATAAATACACACAATAATGCACTTTCCTCGAGTTTAAATTAATATGGTAAGTAAAATAAGTGAATCGGGGTTATGGCAGGAAGCTACCGAGTTGTAAAACACTTCGCGTGATATATCAATAAAATCACTGAGTGTAAAAGTGTGCAAGAGTAATAATGTAAAGAAAGAGAGAGAGAGAGAGAGAGAGAGAGAGAGAGAGAGAGAGAGAGAGAGAGAGGAGTGGGTGATGTCTGTAAAAGACTGAAACTGTTTCCCATCCCAATCAGGGCAGCACTTGATTTTGATAGATTTGATAATTTTCTTCCCTTAGTCGAGACAAGATCTATCCTCTAGTACTATTATTGGAGTATCTACCTAAAAAAACTGACTCACATATACATCCTCTCAACGTAACTTCATGCAATTAAATGTTTTTTCTTTTTGTTTCGTCCTATTTGGTCAGTGAACTTACCTTTCTCTGTTATTCCAATTATTCTAATGTAAATCACTTTCTTTCACGGTTTGTCAATTCTTTTATATTACGGTAACATTATAACTACTTACTCGTATATTCGTTTATTGTTAAATGTTGTTAGGAGACTACGCTTTCTTAGAATTTGCATTATATGTTAATTATTAAGGAAAATTGATAAAAAGTATAGTAAACAATTCCAAGAAGCTATAAAAATTTCTACTCCTTATGTAATAAGAATCAGTAATGAGATGCGAAATAAAAATTTAAATCAATTTTTAAAAGTAGAAGTTGTATAATTATATAGTCTTCTAAAATAAATTAATTGAAAATAATGACGCACTCAGAGGAATCAAGTGGGAAAAGGTCTACCAGTTTTTATGTCATAATTCATGAGCAGTAGACTCAGGGACGTGGTGTCACAGCTGGGGTTGCTCAACAAAGTACCGTGGCTTCAGGAACCATGACAGAAGCAGGAACAGGGGGGGGGCGGTTTAGTTAATTACAATAATTTCCTAGTGTGGCTTATGATTGGTTACTCAACCGAACAATTTCTCAAAAGCTGAAACTAAGCCATCGTCACACAAGGAAGGTTACGGGTGTCCTCGTCCTCGGGTGGGCGACCTCGGCCTAGAGCAGGAGGGGGGTTTTTAGTCTGACACTCTCTCCCGCCCGCAAAAAAAAACGGGTGTCCATGGGCGACGCTGATTGATTACCATCAGGTAATCCGTTACTCGTTTGCTGAACGACAACATAAAAAATTGCAGCGGTAAGTACCTACCTTCTCATGAGTTCTTCTCAAAATATTATCTGCCTTCCAAGGCGTTTACTCATCTCCCTTTGCCTACTCTCACTCACTCGCAAACAATCCATCATTTCTGGTCAGCCTTCCTCTTGCTTTTAATGTTTTATGCGCGTTAGTTAACTGATAACTTGACACGGAACAAATGTTGGAATAAATCATCATAGTATTATCATGTAATCCTAGAAGTTAAACAAAAATAATAGATGATAGTTAAGGTTTTTTTTTACCTTTTGGTTTGGAAGTGCTTTTAATATTTGGTAATTTATTGCCGCCGTGGTGGCCCAAAGGTTTAGGTAAAGCAAAACCTGACCAGTACCAATGTGAATTTTTACATTATTTTATTTATTTTTATTAAAACAATGAATCTATTATAGCAAATAGGTCAGTAAACGGAGTTTTTACATGTCCAAATTATAAAAAAAAAACTAGAAGAAGCCGGCATTTTCAATCTATTTACTTTCAAAGTTTATTTAGATTTTAGACTATACATGTATAGACCTAGGATGAAGCACAACATCAAAATCTGAACTTTATAATTTCTAATTAAAAAATTGAAATCGCTAATCCGCCTTGTGCTAGCGTGGTGATTAATGCTCGAACCTTCTCCGTTGACAGTCCATTCATACACTTAAACGATATGAGTTACACTGGATAAGTAAGTACTATTTCAAACATAAAAGTCATCTGCCATGTACCTAATTGTAGTCCAAGTACCAATCGATCAGTATTCATTGGAGTTTTCCTCATTTCTCGCGCTTTCTTATCAGCCGCGAGAAAGTTGTAACGCAATATCCTTGAGAAAGTCAAATATCAGCAACGGTAGTGCATAAAAGTTAATATTTATCGACAACTCACGTGTCTACATACGAGTACATAGTGCGTACAATTTCACTACAGCTTTCTACCGGAGATTAAGAAAAAATATAAATTACCTACCACCCACCGGCCACTGCAACAATTGCAATGAGAGAGTGCCCATACTATATCGAACACATCTCTTATTTGCTTTGGTATCTAAACAAGCCTTAAATTTATATATAATGTAATTCAAATGTGTTTGTAGAGTTTTTTTTTTATGGTATAAGTCGGCAAACGAGCAGACGGATTACCTGATGGTAAGCAATCGGCGCCGCCCATGGACACCCGCAACACCAAATGAGTTACGAGAGCGTTGCCAGCATTTTGGGGTTAGGGGTTGCGAATAAAAGGATCGGGAAGGGATAGGGGAGGGGGTGGGATTGGGCCTCCGGTAACCTCACTCACACGGCGAAACACAACGCTGGGTTGTTTCACGCCGGTATTCTGTGAGGCCGTGGTATCAGTCCTGTCGAGCCGACCCATTCGTGCCGAAGCTTGGCTCTCCCACACTTGTAGACGCCGTAAGTACTAAGAAACAAATGAAGACATCAAATATTCATCATGACAACAAACAATGTCGTCTTAATTAGTTATTATAAATTAGGGACTTAATATACTTTTCTAGGAAGGCTGTTGTTACCAATTTACTCAACAGATTCCGTAAGTATGAATCATTAGTGTTTTATCATCACGTTCCGTCACGTGCAGCTTCGGAAGCCAATGTGAAGTCCATGCATTTCGACTGTTGTAAACAGAGAAAGGATAAATAGTTCCGAAAACAAAACGTAATATGTGTGTAGGTGTGGATTGGGCACAAATAGGTCGGCTCGCGTCATAAAACATCTACAGAGTTGTGTTTAGGCCCAATCCTTGCTCTCCCCTTAATCCCTAGATCTCCAAAACCGTAATCACCAAAGTGGCAAAACACTCGTTACTCATCCGTTGTTTCGGGTGTGGCACCGATTGCTTACCATCAGGTAAAACGTCAGTACGTTTGCCGTTTTATCACATAAAAAAAATCAAAATAATAATATTCAATTTGCCGAAACCAAACACCGAAACCGAATATCAAATAAAATCTAACTCAATTGTTGCACTTGCAATTTCCACACTATGGAGTTAATAAGCTATTAAAACAACGCAAAGCGATAACAATCAACACTATACCACTTAAGTAAGCTCCTCGTCACAGCAAATGACATCGTCAAACAGCGACACAACCACTAAGTACCTGATCACTCCATGTATTAGTCAGTGGTTTCCAACATGTAAGCTGTAAAGTTTTAGTTTCTCTCATCATGATTAAATAAGAATGAAGGCAATACCAAACATTATGCGACAGAAGATCCAAACAATGAGGCAGGGCGCCAATAACATTTTAAGTGTGGGAGTGGCATACTTCGGCACGAACGGGTCGGCTCGACCGGAGGGATACCAGAGTCTCGAAAAAAACCGGCGTGAAACAACCATAACTTTGTGTTTCGCCGTGTCAGTCATGTTACCGGAAACACAATCGTTCCCCTTCTCTTATCTCCCCAATCCCTTGATCTCCAAATCGCTAATCCCCAAAAGATCGGCAACGCATTCGTAACTCCTCTGTCATTGCGGGATGTCCATGGGCGACGCTGATTACTTACCATCAGGTAATCGTCTGCTCGTATGCTGCCTAATCACATAAAAAGCAATGGGCGTCTTGCGAATGGTATGATGGTGACGATGATGATCATGCTAAATCAGTTAGGAGATTACCATGGTCATTATTGAAATGTATTCTACTGAAGCTTAAAAGTTAACTAAACAAAAAACAACAAACAACCTTTTAAAAAATACCAATGCCGCTGTAAAATTTTGTGTTCCCAGTGTCGTTTCAATTACAGAGTTTATTTTCTGTATTTGCAAATCACACAGTCGATCTTAAATAGGTTAAAATGTATGAGAATGATGATTTCTTTACAGTTGTTTCAACAGTTAAGTGACTACGATCAATAAACCTTAGACATTTGCTAGACATTATCTTAGTTAAATATTTTCTTTTGTAATTACAGTGTTTGTACTTCACCTACATCGATTGGGGACTTGGGGTCTGTCGGTCAGCAAATTGTTGTGTATGGTGATTTGATTAGCAATGAACCAGACAGTGCAGACAATGCAGCTTTTAACGAAGTTTCATTATTACTACAATTAACATCAAACAGTTTTAGATTTTAAAGGTGAAGTATAAAATATTGACTCTTAGTCTTACGTAGTTAGCTTTGTTTTGGTCATTCTTACTTAAAGATAAGTTCTTTAGGTTAATTGAGTTTGGGATAGCCAAGCTTCGGCACGAATGGGTCGGCTCAACCGCAGTGATAACAAAGCCTCACAGGAAACAACAACCACAGCGTTGTGTTTCGCCGTGTAAGTGAGGCCCAATCCTTTCCCTCATCTAATCCTTCCCCAATCTCTAATCCCCAAAAGGTCAGCAACGCGCTTGGAACTCCTATGTTGTTGCGGGTATCCATGGGCGGCGCTGATTGCTTACCATCAGGTAATAACACAGCGTTATATTTTGCCGTGTGAGGTCACCGAAGGCCCAATCCTTCCCCAATCCAAATCCCGAGTCCCCAAATGTCTGGTAACGCACTCGTAACTATTATGTAATGGGTGTTTATGGGCGGCAATGATTGCTTACCATCAGGTAATCCGTCTGTTCATCCGAACTATTACATAAAAAAGGTACTTAGATATGTGGCTCAGGTGCTAAGACGTGTCAGTCCAAATTGTTGATGGCACCCGATTATGTATAAAGTAGTTAAAATTTAGTCATATTACATTTTTCTAGCTTTTACACCCGAATCTATCATTCAAACTCTGTAGCTAAATGTGATGTGTCGCTCTTAACATCGCTATCGACCAGAATTATTACACTGCAGAAGGCCTCGTTCAGATGTTTGGGACACTCGTACAACATAATGTGGTTGTGGAGACTATGGAAAATACTGCAGGTTGTGGTTTAAAAATTACAGCATACTCAAACTTCTAAATCAGAAAACCCAATCAACGACATTCATGAATTTGAAAATGACATTTGTGGCCAATCAATTGAAGAAACAGTCACTACACTATCTTTAAAAAAATAATGTATCTAACCTCATTAACTTGGCCTTAGGCGATAGTATTAATACAAGTATCAAAGAACGAAAGTTCTTTTCAAGGAGTAAGTATATACTTTATGAAGCGAAGTGCGTAGGCCACTGAGGTAATAGAATTCGCTTCTAATGAAAGTAGGACTGTTTACATTTGAATTCAGACGTCGGCTAGACGATCATTTGTGTTTGCTGTTTAATCAATTAATTATTACCGATATGTAGGACAGAATAAGTACGTAGAAGGCTTTTATTATAGGTAAAGTTTTTACTTTCATATGCATTTTCGATCTTGGTGATTCACAGTACAATAATACTTTTATTACAGTAGGTATATGTATGGCATATACCTACTGTAATAAAAGTAGACATAGTTGTCAGCACAGATTTTAATTTTAATTTAGACGCAATGACATTAGCCTTGACTTTTTTTATGGAAATATTTTGTTTTGTTTGCAAATTTTGACTGCAAACTGCAAATTTCGTTGATACCCGTATCTATTACTTACTGCAACAAACCAACATGGAGAAGCTACACATAATGCTTCTTCAATCCTCCCTTGTACAGGTGACAGCTTGCTATATTTATGGGTCACGTTGGGTAACCCAGGAATTGCTGCGAAGTTAATATTCCCAGCGACAACACCAATGGATTTATGGTCACCGCAGACTGACGTGTTGATGGAGAGCCAATGCGTTCCCTTCTGTGGTACATGCGTACTTGATCTATTACACAATAGGTATACCTAATAGCAAATATCTTATAGGTTTAGAAACTAATATAATCTGACCTCATCCTAGAATCAGATTAGAAAAGTTTTAGACCATATATAATATAAGTTTTATTACAACTACACCAAGTTTGTGTAGACCTTTATTCTTCAAATCACTTAAGTCAATTGCAAATATTTATATTTTTATTAGAAAGATTAGCTTTTAGAACGACAAAAGAAGTTTATGAAGAAATGGAGGTAGAGGATCGGTATGAGAAGAAATGTATGCTCGTAAGTCAATGTTTTTTTAAGGTCTGATAGAAGCATTGAAATCAGCCAGTCTCCGGGAAACTAGTGCTTAATTACCGTCTAAATATGCGGCACACGAGCGTTTATTCATTAGCAGTAGACGTTGCAGACCACGGTAGGCGGTACAGTACGTACAAATACCGTTTTAGACACGTTTTAGTAAAAAAACGAAATCCGAAATACAGCAAAGAGTGGAGCCAACAAAAAAGATGTAGCAGCAATTAAGTACACAATAAAATGGCCACCCGCAGCATAATGAGTGAACTCGACATAAATTAAACGCATTCAATTAACTCAATTAGTGCACCTTTCGTTTTTAAAGGTAAGACTTGGGCGCCTTTGTTTTGGCGCGGGAGAAAATACCATCTTCATTCAAGATATCGTCGCGGGATAACGGTGCGGCGCACGCGCTGTTCCACCGTCCCTCTCTTTCATATCGGAAAGTGTGCTGCGAGACAGAGAGGGGCAACAGACAGTGGCTGGCAAACGATTACTCGACTGACCCACTCAATACCACACACTCTTTCTCGGCAGCAAACGAAACCTAATTTTTCTATCGTGTGAATTTGCAATGTAACGTGATGCTACTCTGTATCTAATACCGTGAAATAACAGAAATTATAATGATTGATGATTGGACGCTGCGAATTCTTTAATGCAACGCTGTTTATATGAGTTTAGAAATTGATTGATAGTATAGTAAAATGTCGGTTTCATTTTGATTGCAGACATATTAATAGGATATAAATAAAGATAATTTGGCAAGACTAATGGGTCACTTTAAATAAATAACAAATTATTGAGTACCTTCGTTTTATAGGTTACCACATAAAACATACTTAGCACATACTAATAAATCAACATTAATCGTCCGACAAGAATAAAATTCTGACTTGAACAATAAAATTAATCATTAAAAAAAGTTTGGCGAAGTAATCCGTACTGTAAGCATCTTATTTACCGTTAAACCAACATAAAGTCCATCAAAACCTATAATACTGTTTGCCGCTACATCAGCTGAGCTCAATTTAAAAGTCCAAGGGCCACTCTCATTAGCTGGTCGACTGGTCTGCTGTCAATTCAGAGCACGATCAAGGCGGTCGCGGCGGCGTCGCTGGCGCTTCCTCGGAAATCGCTCATAAAACCCATAAAAGTGCACCAGCAACCTTTCAAGGACCATGCTTGACATCGAAAAGTGCAACAGATGCAGTCCTTGAGATCGGCGATGGGAAAGTTAGTCGGTGAGCAACCGTGGTGGCGGCCGCTCGTCTCCACGATGCTTGTAAGCGCGTACGCAGTGAAAGTTCGTTAGGCTGCGAAATGCGGTTTGCTATCGCCTTTCTGTTTGTGGTGAGTGCTAATTACGTTAAAAGTGTTAATGGAGGGTGCTCTCTCTTTGCAAATGGATGCTACTTGTGATTAATATAAGGTTAAGTTACAAGAAAATTATAGTGGTATGTTTGTTCATTCGGAACTGGAGTGTTTTATTTAGGTCTTAACAAGATCTTCACGTAATTATTACATGAAATGCTTGTCAATAATTATTATTAATGTATAAAGTATTTAGTTGTCCACTGTACCAATAGCCTAAATGGTAATGGCTATCGATGATATTGACGGAACGTGTTTTAGCGCGCAAAAATTGTACGACTCTTCAAAACGGGGGCATCTACAGAATTGGCTAGACACAACTGTTACTACGTAAAAAATCATCGCATTTGATGATATCATTGAAAAGTCATTAAAGAATCGTATCTGATCCATGTGAGTACAATGAAAAACTATTGTGCACCGCGGGACAGAGTTGAAGGCGGTATAAAAATTTCTGAAAAATTAAGAATGTATTCAATCTCCTTACTTATAAATTGAAAATGATTTGCAAATAACATGATATAGATGTAGTACTCGTATAATTAGAGATAGGTAACAGTCGCAATAGTTTAAATAAAACATTTACAAAAGCCGGTGAGGTTAGTGAACCTACCGCAGAGACAAACAATTGTTGTCAAACCAGCGGTAACCACACGTAAGTAGGTTGGTAATGAGTTAAACAATTAACTATTGGTGTATTGTGAAATGAGCTGAATAACTTTGACCGGTGTCTCAAAACAACGAGGATCCTCATGGAAGGGTGATAGAAATAACAACAAAAGGTTGAAAATTGCAATAAATATTACTCGTTTTAAAAATAGGATCAAATACGTAAATCAAAAAGTAAGAGCAATCAAAACAATTGACGATACAATTTACTAAAACTTATGAAATAAAACTAAATAACAGCCACTCACTGTTATCCAAAATTATACGAAACAAAAACATCAGTGTTTTGGAAATACAACGACTGGAGAAGACATAATTCATGACACATAAAACTATAAATTAGGTATACCTAGTCTTCACTAAATGCAAAAAGTCTAAATTTTAAGTTTAACAGGAAAATATGAAAGCTTCCTTAAAGTTCTAAAATGGCCAGTGCTCGTAAAAACTAGTGTAAAGGCAAGCGAATCAGGACGAGCGGTACCGTCAACAAGAGCAGTGCCGCGTGGGAAGCGGGCCGGGTGCCTCACCCACTTTAATTGCTTTTCACACAAACCGTACCGTGTAGGGCTGCTAACCGTACTTTATGAAGCATGCTGTAAAAACATCGAAGAAACAACTTCAAAAATGCCATTCATCGACACTTTATAAAAAAGCGTTCGACTGAAAGCGTTTCAAAACATAAATACATCAAAGTCTTGATCTTCAATAACAAGTAAAATTTTATTCTCACGTACAGCGACAACCTTACCATACTTGCTTGGTTCCAAAGAGTATTTCATAATTACCTGCCGTGAAACAGACTCCGGTATCTCCGTAACGATCATGTTAACTGATTAATTGGACAAAAATTACATTTAAGTAAGAAACATTTAAAAATTATTATGTAGAGCACAGAGCTACTTATATGAATTATTTGCGAATTTGTTTTAAATCAAACGGAAGACTCTTCATTTAAATTCTTCTCCGTTGTAATCATCATAAACATCAGAAAACGTAACTTCTTCGCGTGTATCACACGCTTGTATATTTGATGGATCTATTCCACTATCCTAGTTTACAAGCTGACTGTGTTTAACTTGTTGTGCTAGGCCTCATATTATGAAGAATCACTTCTCTGAATTTAGTGAAGCGTTTGATTGGTGTTATATTTTTGTCGTCAGAGCAGTGTTCAGATACTTGTCTTAATGGGATCTTTTCCTTATATCTGAAAATATAATTTTTTCGACTCTTATCAATAATACGGAAATTTTAAAATGGAAGCTTTAGTAGAATTATGTCTTCAACATTTAAAGAAATTCTACTCGTTAAATTAATAAATCTTGCAGTACAAAACGAGGGCTGACGATTTCGGACTTTTAAAATTCAAGCTGTGACTTCACTGCCTATAAAAACCGCGGCACCATTGCAATGCAAATAACTTTGATTGTTTCTCAGTAATATCATTCAAGTAGGACACAATTTATTAGGTTATTCATTATTGATTTGGTAAGGACCTTAGGAGCAACATTTTATGTCCGATCAGTAAAAACTTATCTAATATTAAAATAAATGAGGAAAGTCGACTGTTGTCGTTGAATTAAAATAAAAACATATTTAGTATGTAATCATTATTACAATAGAATGTTTGATGAATAAATATCAGAATATTGCCTAAGAATGTATCAAAGGCTTTACGGAAGTCCACGATCCAAACATAATTAAAATTAGCCAAACCACGCAAACCTACATTCGCAATCTAACCCGCATCCGCGTAACCGCAGCATAACGGCATACTGACAACATTCCGAAAATTGCCAAAATTCCACCCAATGTCAAGTTTACATTAGCACAGCTCTAAATATTGTTTACCGTGACATAACGTGCATAACAAGCGTCTGCCGAGGAAATCGTGATTTACGTCAGGTGGTCCACTACACTCCACATGTACGGGGAAAGTTTGGCTAGCTTGATTTCACCGTACGTTGGGTAATAACCCCGTTTTGTCTTCGAACGATTTTACATACTGCGCTCGTATTTGTTTTCAAAATGTTTTGAGACTTGCTTTGTTATGAAATAACACTTTTTCTAAGAGTGTTGTCATCGAGGTAATTACTTAAACCATAGTTTGAAAATTTTGATGCTCCACTAAGAGAGAAAGAAGATGAAAATTGTCACTGATAGCAGAACAAAAGCATTAATTACACACAGAAATTATAGATAAGCGTAAAGTAATATTGCCACGATGAACTGAAAGAAGTTTCTGCAACTCCAGCTTTTCTTACTTGACAGTTTTTTACACAGAGGAACGTTTGGATTCAGAATGATTACCGGTGATAAATTTCCCATAATTTCCTTATCAAAACCCATTTCCATGAAAATACTTGAGCTTATTATGATGTTATAGCCATCCTTTTGAAAGGCATCAGACACAATGGTCATCCATTCAATTAATTCATTGACGTCACAAATTCACTCAATCAGATAACGAATGGCCACGCACGACTGATGACGTCACATAACCTGCTCCCAAATACAATCAGTCACTTTCACTTGCCTGCCTGTCTGTCCGCTATAGCGACGGACTGATAATATCTAACACCTTGCATTTTAAGTTAGTTGTGGCCCTACCTATCATTTGGCTGATTGGTACTTGTAAAGTTTTAGATATAAGATGTAAAGCAAGGAGGATCTTGCCTGTTGTCCTTTGACTCAATCTTCGCAGTGGAGAATATTTCTATATGGGGTACTAGCTACTCTCACGCGGTTTCACCCGCTGCTCGGCTCAATTTGATCGCAGCGTGATGTTTTATGGCCTGTAGCACTCAGTAACATTGTAGCAATATATCAGTGAAAGAATTTTGACGATCTGACCAGCGAGCGGTTCCAAAGATTACCCCTACATACAACTAATTTTAAAAAGTTACTAATTTTACCTTTTTATAATATAGTATCAGTATGGATAAGTATGTTTTGCATATTATAGAAGAGTTAAGTGTTGTACTAGGAAACCTTCAAAACTTTTTCCCTGACAACTTGCAACGCCAAAGAGAGCCTAAGCAGAATTTATGAGTATCAGTTTTATATTCATTATTTTGCTATTTAATAATCATTCATGTATTAGTACTAAATGTTTCTCAGCCATAAGAAAATGCGTTCTATGGAGAAGCGTTCAGATAATCAGAGTCAGTCGTGCATCTGCCTCGATCTAGTTTCCTTTGTTCTGCAGAGTGTTGAGGAAACTGTCGCCATTATGGATGCAAATGGAACTGTTTCACGCGATGCATCTTTCTCAGGACATGTCACGTACGCTTTACGAGCTGGAGGAAAGCCAATAGACTATAATCGATTACAGATACACGCACTGAACTGGTGGTAATGCCAAGAAAATGTATGTTTCAATAGAAATATTAGTTTAAATATTTAAAGTTAATTTTTAATTAGTAAATATGTATGTATATTTTTCAAACCATCGTAATTTGACGGACTTTTGTTATTGAATTGATCTAACTATAAAAGATATTTGATGGTTTTTATGATTACACACAGTGTGTAATAAAAAAACTACTGTTTTACTCTAATCTGTCAAAACGTATAGAATACAACGTTAAAAAAAGATAATTGAAAAGATCTAAAGACAGAACTACGTTAAAGAGTTAGAAGGAAAGGCACAAAAGAGAATATAATCAAAACAATCATATGATCAAAAGGATAAACTTTCAAATGGAAATGTACTAATCGATAATTTGTTCCCACAATCACCACGCTCACAGATTTATGATCGCAAAACCACGCGGCAGGTCATAAAAGTAAACAAGATATAAAACTGGTCGGGCCTTATAGACGATGTTCCGGTAACTCGTCGCAACTTGTTCACTGTTACGGTATTAAGTCTAAATGTTGTGGCTTCTGTAATCTCTTAACCTCTTCGCTATTAATTGGGTCATAGGATTTTTCTTTAAGAATTGCTAAGCAAACGGGTAGTAATTTCAAGTCTTACTACCACTATTTCTGCAACGCAGAATAATATAAAGTTTTTCAATTAAAATTGCCATCAAAATAGATTAAAGAAGAATTATTTGTCATTCCTCACCCTTATATAATATTCAAAACTATTTAATATATTCCTCATAACAAAAGTTACTAGTTGTCGATAAGTATTGTTCCCAAAACTCCCAGAAAAACAATGACACATGTCATTTCGATATTAAACCAATGTTGTGTACCACACAGCACTTTGTTTTGCTAACGGTACTACCGTGCCTACACGTAGCAATTTTTGGGCAAGATCATTGTCATAAACATCTTCATTTTGGGCACAAACGAGGCTAACAAGTTACATTAGGCTGTATCAGAATTTTAATGGTTCATACAAACGAAAAGGGATGTTGTGATGAATGAGATGGGAGACGTGGAATTAATGAGCCGCTTTCGATTTGGAACATTTGGCAAGGAAATAAATATTTGAAGCACAGTGCGTTTTTTGAGGTAGATTTTCCGTCCAAACAAAACAATGTTCTTACGTAACTCCTTGACAAACAAATGGCTTTCACGTCATAGATGAGAAAGTTGCATATGTTAAAGCAAAACAGAGCTCCAGCCAAAATTTCACAGACATTATTGAGACTCAAAGTATTACGAATCGTCCCCAAAGTCTCTAAATACAACAACTGTACCTTATAAGCAAATCCTTAACAACCGTTCGGTAACCCTATCAATGAAATAGTAGACTTTCTCTTTTAACTCTTTCTTCAATTACTCACCGATCCTTATTAGATTAGTTGATAATCCTTCTTGCGCAACAGCACCCCTAAAAGAGTGCGTGGGTACGTGAGTTTGTCGCTAAGAGTAGAAAGTCGCTGTGCAAAAGTGAAAACGGCTAGGATCTCATTAAGCGATGTCCGATCGCCCGCGGCTCCGCTCCACATACATTTGTCAGCATAAGTAGTGATTTTAGTTGATGGATCAAAAAAGGTGCACTTATACTGTCTCCGGTGTGGACAAAAAACAGCCGCGCAATCTACATTAAAGTGTGGCAGGTCACGAATATGTATTTATCGCGTTGTTCCGTTTATTTTTCTTAAGCTACAACTCTCAACAATTTAATTATGATAATTTAGTATATGTTTTTATTTTACTGTCCCAGACTTGAGAAGGTGCCTACTCTTTTTGATACATGTAGGTATTGATAATGCAATATTTTTAATTCCAAATAGACCTAATATATTCACACTAATTTTAGATGACCATTTTATTTTCTATTTTCATAGCCTATCGCAGTGGGTTTATAATGCGGAAGATAAAGGGACAGTTTAAAATCTAAGTCGATAAGTTTGCGCTTGGCACTACAACACTAACAAAGCCTTCATTATTTATTTACTACCTACACTATAAAAGTGCTTGATAGATTCTAGCGAAGAGTCGTATTATGTAGCCGCTGGCCGTGGCCATATCGTACGGAGTGAAAAGTTTGTAATAGTGAAATAGTGGGAGGTTGTTAACCCATTGCCTAGTAGCACCAATAACTAGCCGTCACTCTCAGGTAACTGACCATTTTTGTTGGTTAAAAGTATCATGAAAATTAAGTGGGTGATGCTACTGTTCTTGGTCACGGTTGTGTTCCCGACAACTCCGACAATTGCCCCTTTTGTTAGTTAACTTTCTTTAGACCATACATCATACTCTCATAAGTTTAAAATGATGCTGTAATCAGAATTACAGAAATAATGATCACTACAATCCTTAAATACTAACTACTAAGTGTGGGAGAGCCATGCTTCGGCACGAATGGGTCGGCTCGACCGGAGTGATACTACGGCCTCACAGAAGACCGGCGTGAAACAACCACAGCGTTATGTTTCGCCGTGTGAGTGAGGTTACCGGAGGCCTAATCCTTCCGCGCCCCCAATCCCTCCTCAATCCCTAAATCTCCAAATCCCTAATCCCTAAAAGGTCGGCAACGCACTCGTAACTCCTCCGTTGCGGGTGTCCATGGGCGGCGCTGATTGCTTACCATCAGGTAATCCGTCTGTTCGTTTGCCGACCAATTACATAAAAAAAACTAACGTCTTGAAACTCTGCAAATTGTAAAAAGTTATTATTTTGATAGGAAGCTAAAACCCGATACACATTTAGACAGCAGATAATTAAGAAAATACATAAATCTAAACAATACCATTAACAATGCTAATTTTGGCTGTGGGCGTAACTTTCATTCACTGCTCCACGCAGGTGCGTCACCTACATACGAACACTACGAATCTATGGGCACTTCAAATGTGTGGTTCTACGACCATATTGTTATCTTAGTTAAGTACTAGGATTATTGTTACTAAACGTATTGTAATAATTTTGGAATTACAGGCGACATGGACAGCAGGGCAATGTGCCGGGTTCGACTACGCATCGGCGTGTGCGCGCCCCAACAGGTCGAGCCGAGGCCGGGCGTTACCTGACGCACCATGCGACCTCTCCAAGCACAATTATTGCACCACGCCTGGAAAGAACTACCCCTGGCACGCTATCAGGAGATTCGTCAGAGAGAACCAGGTGAGAATCATATCAGTTCCTATATAACGCAGTGCATTGCACGTTAATGTTTACCAAATTATTAAAAACACCAATAATTTCAGGGTCTTATGAGGAGAATGTACGGAGAGGAACGTCAGATATCTATAATTAAGGCAGAACTTGAAAACTTTATTGAAGACGAAGATGACGAGGACTTTGATGGAAAGTCAGCAGACTTTGCAGAGGACATCATCAAAACTAAGATGATGTACACCAAAATGAGTCAAGGACGTGCCATGAAAGACAAACCACACTTCAGACCAATAAATAGCGAAAAGAACAAAAAATTAGACAATGACACACTCAAAGTGAAACCCCTAGAGACAAATCAAACAAAACTGAGTAACACGGACAACGGCACCAAAACTGAGATGAGCAACGAAACGGTAAATGAAAAAGGTATATCATATAAAACAAAACTTGAAAGCATAGCAAATATAGAAATAAATAACTTAGAACCAGACGTTATTACTTTAGAGGCTGTAATAAAACAAAGTATTGAAACTAATAGCATATACCCAAAGTTTTCCGGTAATACTAAAGTTGAGGCAGTTAGTGAGACAAAGAATAGTACAGACAAAAACGCGACTACAACTGAAAGTATTAACACTACAGAGACCACAACAGACGGCTATGACTCGACCACTGAGGCGGGGAAGGACTGGCGACCAATGAACGTTGACACCTCAACGTTGCCACCGACGCTCCTGTTCTCTGAGCATGAGAAGGTCAAGATAACCGACCGGATAGACACTAAGTTGCCAGAAAAGGAAGAGTTTCGTCCAAAACCAGTACAGCATCAAGAATCGATGAGGCCGTCAGTTATCAAGCTACGAGGAGCGTAAGTTTCTTTTATACTGAAATAAAAATTTCACGAGGCAGTTTATAAGAATACCCATATGTATAAAGGGCTATTTTTCGTTACTTCCAGTAACGCGTGCGAGTCCAAAGAGCAGATAGCAGCGCCGTTCTGGGCCAACAGCACGCGAGGGGAGCAACTGGCGCTGCTTAACATGTACCCCTACGAGCAGTACATACACCTGGAGACCTGCGTGCATGAGCGCAAACAAATGTACTGTCGGGAGGGATGCAGGTACACATTCATATTACTTGCGTTATTGAATCTACGTCCTGTTCTTTATCTAAAAGATAGAGTGATGTAGCAATGATTTTCTGCTCTCTCTAATCTCTTTTGATAATCCGTCTGTCGCTGGAATTATCCGAAAACAGTAAAAATCTGGTCATGCTTCACGTGATCTTTAGTCAATATTCTATGCTCAACAATCTTTTTATACTTAGAATATTAATGGAGTCTTCTTCCTTGAAAATAAAAGTAAGTACTTTGAGTAGACTAGCACTTAAAACGAAATCTACAAAATACATGTTCTTTAAACTTCCAGATGTGAGCAACAGTTCCGTCTCCACCGTCTCCTCGCTTACGATCCTCGCAACGAGTGCCGTGGTATCTTCGCGGAGTGGTTCAAATTTCCCTCCTGTTGTGTCTGCAAGTGCTATGACGTACCCCTCGAGTTCCGTGCAAGGTCACCCAGGATCCTACACCCGCAGTATGACGAGGATGTCAAGAGAGTCATCTATGAGGACGTGGCGAGGGATTGGTACTCCATGTCTGCGTACGGCGATGAAGATGATGATTTATTTTAATGTAAGTTTTAATTTATGGTAGAGACGAGATTATCACATTCCATATAAAATATGTAGTATAGCAAACTTAGTAGTACTTAAAGTAGTCATACTATACAGTCAAGATTAATAAAAACCCGCTTCTCATAAGTATGATTGTAACAGTTACAATTTAATAATGATAAATTTCTGAACCCCTAAACTGTAATGCACAGTTGCACCTTGTACATCGCTGTGTAGAAATAATGTTTAAAAAAAAATAAGTAAGTACCTAAGTAAGTGTAAAACTGGTCTGTGTTTGTTTTTTGTTATTTGTATATGTATTTTGTTTCAGGTTGTAAGTTCTTCAATCAGACTGACATACTACAGTAAACCGCAGTTATTTTATGAGAAACCCACCATATTAACATTAAATTTGTCATTTTATACAGTTTTTATGTTTGTGCCCATATTATGTTTATCTGTAAAATTAAATTATTTATTTTTGAGTCTTATAACCCCAGTTAAATTATTTTAATTGTTATTTTTCTTAATAGTTTAAGTGTAAATATAATTTTGATGTGAAATATAAAGATAGTTTTATAAAATATAACACTTATTTTGTAAGGCTAGTGAAAATGTTGTAAAGAAATGTTAACATAATAATACCCGTTGATTTTAAATTAAATATTATCAATAAAGTTATATTTTTATACAAGTGTATTTTTTTGTTTATTTAAATGTTCCAAAGTTGTGCCAGGTCCAAAACAATTCTAATTGCAATAAATGATTTTTGACTTTGACTTTGACATAAATGACATAATAAAAAAATAAAAAACAACACTTTCATCGGGGAGGCGCATTACACCTTCAATGTGCATTACTCTCACCCACTTGTCTATGTTACTCATATCCCATCGTATCCCATGTAGAATTTAGTGGTGTAAGTCCACAGCGTGCGTTGAGTTGTGTTCCTTTTTTAAATATATTTTAACTTCGACCACGCGAGTCCGTGTGCTCTTTTCCATTTTGTTCTTACTACAAATATTTAACCAAATCCGAAACATTACTACTTCAAAATACCTCCAGTGTTTTTGGATTTTTTTTTTCAAAGCCCATGCTATTAGTTTGTATACATTTCGCTGGAACGTAAACCATAGATTCAAGAAGTTTATAAAAAAATGGCGGGCGACTTAATGCCATCGGTTGACGGTTGTCAACTCAACAGTCAAAGTCACGACCAACGGTAGCGTCGCTTTCAATTGTTGAATATTATTTGTTTAGTTATTCGGGCGAATTTTTATTATATTTAATTCGTCCTTATTGTTGGTAGATGTCGTTTTCTTGTTTGTAAAATTAAATTCCAAAGTAATGGCTGGGCGTGTGAAAAAAGCAGCACCCAAGAAAAAAGCCGCTGGCTACAAAATGCCAGCTCCTATTCCCACTGGTGAAGTTATTAAGGATACTCTGTTCAAAAAGGAATGGCGGATAGGACCGTCTATTGGTGTAGGAGGATTTGGTGAAATATATTCTGCCTGCGATCATACCTTGAAAACCAAAGGATCAGATTACCCCTACGCCATAAAAATTGTAAGTAATCTGCAAAACAATCAGTTTCCAATATTCCTAAACATAAAAACAAGTAACTTATGACATAATAATGTTATTTCCAACAGGAGCCTCATGAGAATGGACCACTTTTTGTGGAAATTAACTTTTATCTCAGGAATGCCAATAAAGATGACAGTAAGTTTCCATTAAACCTATATATTTCTAATACAACTTGGATACTATTACTATATAACTAATACTTATGTGCATTGTCTTGATTGGGGTAAATTATTTTCTTATCAATTAAAATTGTGAATGCAATTAAGTGAAATTAATCACTGCTGGTTTCCTTGTTGTATGTAAATTATATTTATATTGTAATTTATTAATGTTATATTTTAATACTAAGGGCCTTATTAGTATATCTGCATGGTCATTTTATACAAGATACATTTGAACAGAGAGTATAGTTCTTATAAACTACATCTACACCATAAATAAACAGGTACTTACAGTATCAGTGATGAAGATCTTAGATTTTTAGGCTTGTTCTATGTAAACTAAGTAATCTGAAATATATCTAAATATCAAATTAAGTTACAGTTTACAGTAAACTCAATAATTTGTAAAGGCTTATCTACAAAATATATTAGTTACTTCTTCACTAGATTCCGATCATACATCACAGTAGAGTACATAATGTTATAACAAAACAACATGTTTTGTGGTGTAATGACCTCTTTGTAATTTTAAGTAAACCGTAAATGTAAATATTCTGACATCAATACAATGAAGTGTTAAATTGAAAACACTTATATCAACATTGTAAGTATTGTTTTACATACACATGTAATTTTCACCTTGAAATTCAGATTTTTTGTTTGATTGTAGTGCTATTGTATCATAAATTATATTTTACTAGTGACCCTCCCCTGCTTCACATGGGTGAAATGCTGATACTGGATTTCTGTACTATCTTATGGATGTTATTACACATAATTATACACATTTCTCTTTAATCACTCTATCTATTAAAAAAAAACGCATAATCAAAATCAGTTTCATAGTTTTAAAGATTAATGCAAACACAGGGAATCTAGGAACACAGGGACAGAGAAAACGAATTTGTTTTATGCTATGTAGTGATAAAGCAGAAATGCACGGCAATTAAAAATGTTTTTGTTAAAGACTTTTGTAATACCACAAATATAAAAGATTAATTTTAATTTTAATCTTACAATTTGATGCTTTTGTGGTTTTGCTGCAAAATTTTGTATCCTTGCTAACATTTTCTTATTTCAACTATTTCAGTTGCAAAGTTCATGCAAAGCAGAAAGCTGACAAGTTTGGGCATGCCAACATATTTTGGCAAGGGGTCACACGAAAGCAATGGAGTGACTTACAGATACTTGGTCATGGAGCGCTTTGGAAAAGATGTGTGGAGTCTGTTCACTGAGGCCGGGAGGTCCTTCCCACCACCTACTGTATTTCAATTAGGTTTACAAATGGTAAAATAAGTATTCTTATAAAGTGATGGTATGCTTTGCTTGAAAATTATGTGTTATCTGTGCAATTATTATTTGTGAGATTAGTTTCATTAAGTGAGATGATTGTGAGACATATTTTCTGTAGATTTTACATGATCTTTATTATTCTTTATGTAATGTTCAACTTAAGATATTAGAAAAAATCATTTTTTATAGTCTTTGTCCTTGAAAACGGGCATTGAGCATAGTATCAAATAAAAAAAATACAACTGGTTTTTATGAACTTGTATGTATTTCTTTATTATTTCAGCTTGATGTATTAGAGTACATACACAGCCGTGGCTACGTGCATGCAGACCTCAAAGGTGCCAATATGTTACTTGGTCTGAAGAAAACTGCAAAGAACCAAGTGTATCTAGTAGACTTTGGTCTAGCCACGCGATTAAAAGAGGATCAGCCATTCAGCCCAGACCCAAAAAGTGCTCATAATGGTACCATAGAGTACACAAGCAGGGATGCACATTTAGGAGGTAATACAACTTCTGATTTTATTCTATGACATAAAAAAACCATATCCAGAACAAATAAAAAACAAATATTTAATCAAAAAACATTGTTTATGCTGCAGAGCCTACAATGCGAGGTGACTTGGAGATCCTTGGCTATAATATGCTGCAGTGGTTGGTAGGGGAGCTGCCCTGGGAGAAGTCCCTCAAACAACCAAAGACAGTGCAAGCCATGAAAGAAGAATTCATGAAGAATGTACGAACTAAAATAAAGAGCATGTCTAACAATGTACCTGGTGAGGTTAAAAACTTTTTTATTACCTTTTTTAATTTAGATTTTTACTGTCCAAATCTAAAAGATACACATTCTTATTTCAGATGCACTAATCAAATTCTTTGAATACATAAACTCAATGAAGCCTAAAGAGGTACCAGATTACAAAAAGTGTCGGAAATTATTCGAAGACTATCTCAAGACTGAAGGCAAAACTAGAAATAGTGCACTAGAATTCTCCCCTAGCAAGGCCAAATCACCAATTAAAGGTAGAACAAAGAAAGTTATTGCTGTGGACAGTGATGGCTCTGATGAAGAGACTGAGCAACCTGTGAAGGTGACCAAACAAAATGGAGATGTACCAAAGAAACGAGGAAGAAAACCAAAGGTTACTGATGCAGACACAGAGAATAAGGCACCAGAAGTGAAGGCAACAAAGGCAAATGTTAAAAGGAAATCATCAGAGCCAGCTGTGTTGGTCAAAGTTAAGAAAACTAGGTTAAACCCAGTATCAACACCCCCTGCTAAGGAGAACCACAATAACATTGCCACACAGACCTCTATTGAGAAAAATAAGTACAGTCCAAGACTGAACACTTCCAGGCATGTGTCCTTTGATAGCCCAATTAGTGAAATAGTTGGTGACAGTAGCAAGAACAGTGGCATCAACTCAAGTGGGGACATTTTCGACGATTCCTTTACCATTAAGGAGGTTAAAGTTAAGCCTAAGAGAAAATTATTGTCTAATGAAGAGGTTCTTGTTAAGAGGGTAGTTAGAAAAAAAGTTACGAGTGTGAAAAAGGGTAAGTCTTGGAAAGACCTCCCTACTGTTGTAAATGGGCGGTCTCCGCCCAAGTAAGTTGTTATTGGTCACATAATTAATTATATGAATAGTTTTAAACCAGCCCTTGGATGCGCAAGTGTGTGAACACATACTACATGTCATTCTGATTGAAATATTTGACAAAGAATTGGTACAACTTACGTAATTACATAGCCCGTGCCATCTATTGTATCATCCCACTATAGCTAGCTTTAATATATCCGTAATCTACTTGATACCTTGATTTTTTGATTGGTGTAAAGGTTTCAATGATTTACTTTCACATTGCTGCAAGCACTACACTTCAATATTATTTTTAATCTTGAATAATTTGAATATTACTTTCCTTACCAGTCAATGATATAAATAAGTTAAATTAAGTTTTAATAATATGTTACTTCAGATACCTGTCTTGTAATCTTGAGATTATTTTCAAATACATTGTTTTTAATATTCTGGTATATTTAGTTCTCGCTAGTTAGCGCTAATGTTGCATACTGTCCTGTTTGTCCAATAACTGTTTCTAATAATAATTGTCAAAAGACCTAATAAAACCAACTACGAGTGTCGGCATTTCACAATTCTAACTTCTACTTTTCTAAAATTGTTCTGAGAAAAACCTTCTCATTGCTAACAGACCCAACAAAAAGAATGATTGTCTAAATTAGTCCAGTCGTTTTTGAGTTATGAGCTTACCAATAAATTTTGCGATTCTCTTTTATATTATAGATTTCATAAAAATCTCGTAAACAAGTAGAAATAAAGAGGTCACACCTCTGTAAATAAAGATATACCATTTTGTACTAGCTCTTAAATAACAAATATCAATAATAATTACACAATTAACTATTCTAGTATATTTAATCATAATATTTTCTATGAAACAAAGGTGTGAAGAGCACAAATCATTTTATTTTTATATGATATTAATTGATTACTAATCCACCGTAACAACTTTTTAGTTTTAATAGAATTGATTTCAAATACAATTTGTACCTTTAGTTTTAGTAGTTAATATTTATAATCCTGTATTGCTTAATTACACACACAATTAGAAACAGAAAACAATATAAACTTTGTGTGATGTTTGCTTTTGGATTTCCCACCCTATTATAAGCTGTTTAATGATATTTTTACAATAGCCCTAAAACACTAAGAATCTTTTTGACTTGTTATTCAATGGTTACACTGGGTAAAATTGTCCTTATTTGCTAGTGTAATAAAAACTAAATTGCAGTTGTAACAACTGATATTAATTTGTACTTGTTGATGTTTGAAAACTCACTAAAACAGTTTGAATTGTTAAGAAATATATTATTGCTATGTATGAAAATTGTTATGTTCTTACCTAATATTGTGGCCAGATTTCACACTTATTTTGTATATATTGAAGATTGAATTTCCATTGTTAGCGATGCCAAATCATGAAGGAATTATGTGAGACATGATGTTGAAAACTGCATACAAATTTAAATATTGTATATATATGTACCTTCTGTCAAATTTACAACTCTTATTATGTTGATATAGAATTGAAAATTCAATGAAGACATACTTCAATAATTGCATGGTATGATTCTTGTTCCTATCAAGAATGTTCCTGTTGGTGAAGTTAGGTAGTTAGTTGGGGAGGGGGTACCTATTGTATTGTTGTTTGAATCTTTATACTGATAGTGCTGAGCACACTGTTTTAGTGAGCGGGTTTGTGTTAAAATGGATTTGTTTTGTGTGTGATCAATATGTAATTATTACCTATGTAAAATAATTGAATAAACAGTATTTCTTAATTTTCTTTGTTTTATTCCTGACTTCAATACTGCAAAGCCAAGCCAATGGCTTCATCTGTCATGTCCATTGATCTATCGTCAATAAAAAAAGGGAAACACCAAAAATAAACAAATGCGCAAATCCAAAGCTTTTATTTTTCTTTTATTTACAATAATATGAAAGTAAACAAAATTTAATGTACCAAAGAAATTAGATTTAGATATTTTAATATAATTTACCGGCGGACACGCCGACCGACGAGAGCGAACGGCGCGCCGCCTTACAAAAGCTATGACTACAGCTACTTGACGTACGCTCAGTGTGGTGATGTCTCTATATCTAACAGATTGTGATATGCGCGCGCGTCTCACGCGCCCGCAACGATACTTCACATATCTACATGGCAGTAGGAGCGGCTAAGCTATCATCGACTAAAACACAAATCGGTAGCACCATTTGTAAAAAAATATAATTATATTTTTTCCATTTCCAAAACAAGAGAATTTGCCTCATCGTGTGGTGATCGCGCCGTGACGCGCGTGACGTCACGGCAAGCGGTCGCAGCGCAGCGTGGCGACTCATCCCAGGTACTAACCCACTATCATACAAACTGTTCTAGACGTTACAATAGTTAAACTTATATTTAAACCTTATAAAAACCTTTACGCCGTTTACAGGAACATTTTTATGCAAAAATTCTGTTTAACTTGCAATGGGACTAGTATAGATTTCTTAAAAAAAAAAACAACTCGCATCTTGTCATGACGTAACACGCGGAGTTTGGTAAATTATTTTGTATATATTTTATTAATTATTTATAAATATATTAAAATAAGGCCGCATTCACACTAGCTTTCGATGTCACATAATACAAGTCTCACCAATGTAAATGTAGCCAAAAGCTCCTTTTAGAATATGCTTGGCTTCTATTTATGTTGAACCTGTTTTGTGACCTTGCTATTAGTTACTGGAGAACACGCATGCTCGGGAGTACAGGCAGGATATAATTATTATTTCAAAAACTGTATTATACACTCAAGATTAACTATAAAAACATACAATTGTCCTGTGTCAAAATTATAAAACGATATATGATTTTATCATATTAATTCAATTAATCTAACGAATCCTGCCTGAATAGACAACGAACACGCCACAAACACATATCTAATACAAATATTGCAATATTGCGGGCATATTTTAAAAGGAGATTGTATCCAATGTTCTACATAACGCTATCTTACCTGTCTGTACCCGTCTATCCTTACACCTATGTTAAACTCAACACTTCTTACACTAAGTGGAATAAAGTAAATGTATAATATAATATACAATATATATATTAGTGTTACAATATGTATCTAAACATGGTACTACGTAACTGCGAGGTGGCACTAGCAATCTGCGAATTGGCTTATCTAAACAGCTGGTTGAGATGTATTGATCATATTTATGTAAAGATATGTCTAACTTGGGATCGCAAAAGTATTATTATTAAAGAGAAATAAGATAACAATTTATATAAACAGATTTTTTATCTGGCAACATCTTTTGGTGTTTTGATGGTGATAAAGATTGCCACCACAATATGATTTAAATGACTTTAATTAAATCAGCGGCACATTGAATGGACGACAAAATCCTTCACAATGGCTGCTTAAAATTCTCAACCAGCTCGTTACAGACATGCGCTCGAACAAAGAGCGAGTATTTCGTTCTAAAAAATATTAAAATACAAAAATGTAAAACAGTGGCCTTGCCAAATTGTACTATACTACTACACGATCAGTTAAATACAACGTTGATAACAGCGATGAATGGGGACTAATATCGTTCAGGCTTTAGGAATAACGTATGACTGTGGGAGGTTTCCCATGACAGATTATCAGAAATCGAAAACAGTGAACAATGTCTTCATTTATAATTTCCTTCTTGCGTTGTTAAAAAGAAATCTCCCACATTGAACACAAGAAAACACATCCCAAAGCCAAATAAAAGTATTACACTAAAAAAAGAAACTTGTGCTGTTTTCACCTGGCATACTTAAAGCTTAAACGTTAAAGTACAATCAGAGGGAAAAGTCTAACGTTTCACGTTTGCCGGAGACTTTTCGCTCGCTTACTTACTTGCGGGAATAAATAACATTATTTTTTTTAATATAAAATTTGGTGTTGACTCAGTCACGTTATACAGGTCCCATTACTTTAAGTCGAGCGCGGGCGAAGGAAGCTCGTCTATTACTACGCTATGGCTTAAAGAGGTTGAACACAGGAGGCTATATAGTCGATTGTTTTTAAGTCGGAATGTTGAACATTCTGTATTTATCTCGATTGATACTTTTGTGAGGCGCATTTGTTTTACGTTGCTGTGTGATGAGAATAATATCTCTAGAGCAAATAGCTTCACTAAGACGACTGACCGACAGACTGACACTTTTTAACTTAAGCCTTTGTTCGATGCTCAAAAGTGGCTGTACAGGTCTAATTGAAATAAATGACTTTGACTTTAGGTAACACTCAGTATTTGCAATTTTTGATACACGATAGAGACGAAGTTTACATGACAAATTTTAGTTCTGTAGGTGACCGCTAGAGGCGCTGTATATTTGCCACAGAAAAAAATAGATAATGTTATAGAGTATCAATAAAAACAATTTAGAACTTATGGGAGACGAAATATTTATACTTTATCTGTCAATATAGTTTCCTCACTACATATTAATCTCATCACACAGTATTATAACAGCACTTATTTGAAGGGAACGTTGTAAATTGAACTATAATAGGATCGTCTGTCTGTGAGTAGTCAGTTACGATACAATTTTATCTAGGGCAACGAGAGGTCTCATTGCATTATCTTGTAGCTGAAGCTTCGGTATTTTACAGAATATTAATAAAAAGGTAAGTTGTGATAGACTTGGAGTGGCTAAGTCACTAAATAATTACAATGGTTGTACAATATATGAGTAGTTATTATAGATAAACTTTTAGAAACACCCGGTATTTCAATATTATTATTTTGTGATTTTCGCTTTTATCTCGTAGTATATAAACTTTAAATTCTAATAACTTTCTTGACAGAACAGAAAGGCGAGGTCTTGAACTGTTGGCCACTAAACTGGCTTTATACAGGTTAATAATAAAAAATATATTCTTAAATCAATATAGTATAAAACCGCGAAGCTTCATAACAAGAACAACTAAATATTGTTAATTCACAAAAATAACGATGCAATATCGACTTTATGTATGTGTTTATAAGACAACTTTATGTTTGATTAAAAATATTCCTATATATTCGCTTCAGATATAAACAGTAGTCATAAGATAAAAACAGATTTGTATTGAACACATAATTTACGAAGTTTGTTTATTTGAACTTGCTATTTACTTATAAATATTTTAAATATAACATAAATATAACTTGTTAATTAGAAATAACGACTTAATACAAAAAATAACTGAGAAAATCTTTACCAAATTCAAGTCTCAACGGGACCTATGAGCAGCGTATACGTCGCAGCAACGTCGCGCAACCGACTCAAATCAGAAATTTTCGCAGGTAATAATTCACGTAAGTCGTTACTTTCAATTAATTTAGTAAGTATATCTCACGATAGGTACATACAACATGATATAATCCACTCAACAACATAAGGTGCAGTGCCTATTTTTAATCTGAAAAATAAACATAACATTTTCACATATCAACAATGTAATAAAAACGCCAAGAAACAGTGGATTTATATAATAAATAGCAAGTTCAAAAAACCTAGTCTATATCATTGTCTAACTTGTATGCTGACTCGATACTCAATCGTCGACTGACGACTACGTACAAAGCCTGCTATGTTCCGTTCGAAATTATTTAGATTTAAAACACTGAACTATTAAATATAGGACATATTAACACTATTTTTTGATTTCATATACATAATTATATAGATATAATAAAATCGGTGGAATGGCAAACGCTAGTTTTCTAAGTTAAAAAAACACCACGAATCAGAAACCAGCGTTCAACATTGATATTACATTTGACATTTTGATATATATTTTGTACCTGTATTGGCGTATGTACAACAATAACGACGAACGGAACAATATTGCAGATAACAAACAATAACAGTGTAGAAATAACATTTATATCATGTTTTAAAATTGCACAGAGTATTCTAAGAACACAGTAGGTAGTATGTCGTCGGAACATAATCGTGTCTCGTACCAACAACTGGTAGGCCTCTCTCACAACCTGGCTTTACGTTAATTACAAATATATTTACTAAACTCCTTCACGACGGAACCAACGCGACAACTCTTCACTGAAACATTCCCGTGCACGAATATTTTACATTTCAATTTATTCCATAATGATTTCTTCCGCGATTGTACTAGAGAGATACACTAAGACCTAACAAATAAATATTTAATTACAAATGAATAAAATAACATGATAATGTATTAATTAATTTAGTGAAAACTTTTGGAGTTAGACTTAGTATAATTTCTTAGTGTCATATTATCATATATTTATATGTTTGCTATACAAACGTATCACTGAAGTCTCATAACAATAATAATAAAAATGTAATAAGAATAAAATTAATAACAAAATAATGTGTACTATTAAATAGTAACAGAAGCAAGCGACATCGAGTCTAATACAAGTTGCAGGCGAGCGTAGAACATGTCATACTTTGTAACTCCAGCAAATCAAACTCCTCTAAACATTTATAGATTTTAAACCATATGACATTTGCATAAAGTTTAAATCTCTTAAACAGTATGGGGTAGTATAATGTGCTGGTATTCAGTATACATGTTCTAGTCTGGCCTATAAAATAATAGTGAAAGATATCGCTCTGTTTAATACACTACCAAACTGCCTCTAAGGTACAGGCTGACGACGAATGATAAAGCGGCGGTGATCTCATTACTTGCACCAACGAGGTGTACCAGTTACACTTACACAATAAACTTGTAAAACAAAGAAGACATTTCTTTAAAGGAAGTTGAAATATATGGGCATTTATAAAAGAAAAAAATGAGTTAGTATCAAAACTATGCAATACAAAAGTTTTGATTTTTATTGGAAAGAAAGTTACATCTAGTTAGTAGAGAAAAGGTAATTTATATAAAAAATTGTGAAATAAATTGTTTGCATTGGAAGTTATAGAAAATATATACTCTGTAATAAAAAGAGTAACTGATACACCTGTTTGGCTACGTCTCATATAAATGCGGCGTGCACGCCGACCGTATGCGATCCATCAACACTGCAGCTACAACGCACAGCGTGCCTGCTGGCCCACGCGGGGAGTCGAACCCACTGTTACAACTAAGGAAACCAATGAACACACTAACAGATTCCAATAAAGTTTATATTCAACGTGTTTATTGTTAAAGGAAAAATGAGGTATATTGCGGAAAACAGTTTCGCGATCATCTATAAAAAATTAAAGCTTATGCGTAAAGAAATGTTAGGATTCGACTCACTGCTCGGACCGTCGATACCGCGACAAAAGATTCAGTCTGACGCATTAATTTGACACATTCACAGCTTACGTACAGGCGCGGCCTAGGAGTCGGCGACGTGCAGCTTCTCGCTGCGCAGGAAGTCGATCTGCGTGTAGGCGCGCTGCGTGGCGGCGGGCGGCGCGCGGCGCGGCTCCAGGTCCAGCGCCGCGTAGTTCAGCGGCCGCCCGCCCCCCGCCACCACCAGCGTCGCCGCCCCGCCCTCCGCCGCCCACCCTGCGCACACTAACATTGCTGTACTTGCTACCACACAACATTACAACAACTCCTAAATATTATACATTCGTATATTTCATTACTAGTACGGAATGGCTGTTCTGTACGTGTACTGAACGACAAAATTTTAATACAGTTGCGAAAAATTAAGCAATTTAATCGAAATCACTCATTGTGTAAAAAAACAAATAATTAAAAATAAAAGAAAATTTCGGAAAATGGCGACAACCGTAGAATGTAAGTAGTTTTTTTCACCCATTCTGGTAGGCAAAGGGAACTGCCCATACAGCCAAGTCTTTAGTAGGTACTTAGTATTTTTTATTATCAGAATTGAAATTGAAATTAATGATATGAAATGAACCTTACCTAACTCATTCAATCAAATAATTAATTCTGATATAGGACAAATTAATTAGTATAGGTAGCTTCTTTTTAGAAACAAATAAACCTATTTGCATGAATCACAAAAACTTCTATGACTTTTTTTTAGTATAAACTTCATGTGTGGTTATTTTTTTTAATAGAAATTATTTTGACAGTTGGGAAAGAAAACGCACTAGTAAACACAAAGCACTAGTATGAAATAGCCCAGATTCCGAACGCTACACGTCCCTGCAATACGCTACTTTTTAAGCAACTGTATCAAAAAATAGTATTGTTCATGTTATAAGAAAGAACTTACCTCTGGGTTCGATAGGGTCAGGTACCCTAGCGATAGTCTTATTAGCGGTGGGGTTACAGGAGAGCTCCTCCCCGCAAGGCTCGGGCGTCTTGGGGGGTGCCGCCGTGAGCGCCAGCGTCACGTACTGCGGCGATACCGACACTTCGGGGCTTCGTCGCGGCGCCGCCGCCATCTCGGGGCTGCGGCGACCGTCCTCCGATATCTCGCGCACCGTACTGAGCGGGTGGTGCGGCGGGTCCTCCTCCAATATGTCGGCGTCGACATCTTGCGGCGAGGCGGGCGAGTCCAGCGACATGTCGAAGAGCGTCTGCGAGCCGTGCGGGGTGCGGGGCTCGCGGCGCCGTCTGTCGTCGGGGGACGCGGCCAGCGGCGGCGGGGGGCGCGGGGCCCCGATGGCGATGGGCCGCGTGGCCGCACGCCCGTAGTGCATCTCCACGTACCCGTCCGGCGTGGCCGGCGTGGCGGGCGTGGCGGGGGCCGCAGGCACCGGGATGGGGGCCGGCGGGGTGCGCGCGCGTGGCTCGCCAGGCCTCATCTCCACGTAGCCTGCGTTACGCGGAGACATGTCCACGTACTCGTCCACATTTGTCTTCGGCCGTGGCTCCACGAAACAAGCCGTCGGTGGGGTGCGAGACATCATTTGAGATGACAACTTCAAAATACACAAAACATGTTGTGAACACGTTGAAATTAAAAACACACTTTATAGTTGGAGATGTAAAATATCTGTAATTAAAATATTTATCAAGATAGATACTAACCCTATTCGCAGGGGAATTATTGGAGAAGTCAATCTCCATGTGGTCGTCAGTGTTGGGCCGCACTGGGTGCCGCGGGGGTCGTGCTCGGGCCCCCACGCTGTAGGCGCGATGGCGGGCCTCTGGCGCGGGGGCTCCGGCGGGCCGGGACCCCACGCTATAGGCTCGCGGGGGGCGCTCCAACCCGATGTGGGATGTGGCGGGCTCTAGCTGGTACTCACTGCGCCGTAATACAGACAAAATTAACTTTATATTCTTATTATCATATTTTTCAATAACATCTTCGCAGTCTAATACGAGTGAATTCAAATGTGTAATATCCTTCGACGCAGTAGGGTTACTTTTGCAGTTGACCCTTTTTTATATCACACCTTACTGATTGTGTGTATATTTGAATTAAAATTTTCATTCCCATTTTACTTGCTAAAAGATGATTAACAAAACATTATATTATATTGTCATTCTACTAAAGCATGTACGTACCTAAACCGTGGGTCCGTAGAGGGGGTCCCGCTGCAGAGGGACCCGCTGGAGGCGGAGATGAGGCCGGCGAGCGGGTCGTGTCCGGGCGCCATGGGCAGGTACCCGGCGCCCGCCTCGCCCACTGACGACGTGCGCGAGTGCGCCACCGACCCCGCGCCCACTAGCGACGAGCTACAGGGGGAAACACTATGTAAACACGATGAACCCATTAAGAAACCATTAAGTCAGGTTTTGTATTCTGAATTTTATTGTCACCTACCTACAATTAGAAATACAGAAACTGGCTCAATAGTTTAGACCTAGACCAAAGAAACTTGTTTTGTAATAAGGCCGTAATAGTTTCTTAATAAGGAACAAAGTCCCGTAAATACGAGCTGTGAAATCTCTATGATTTCTCCACCCAGGGTCGGGCGGGAGAAATCATTTGTAAGACACATACTAACTAAAAAGACATATAATCTTGAGTTAAAAAATTAAATATGATATTCTTCTAACTATTGTCTAAAAAAGAAGGCATTAATTCCATCTGTACAGACTTGTCGATTGTGAATGAATTTTAATAATTAATGTAAAGACGCATTGTAATACTATTAGATCTAACAGAACACAGTTCTTTCTTTTTCTCCTTAATCAAACACAAGATTGTTAAGCTAGTCGACTGGTTCCTTAGAAAACATTGTTATTTACAATATTCTAAAAACCGACCTCATAAAGTCTCTAGATATGTCGCAGCAGTCCGGTTCCTCTGGTATGCGCGGCGTCCGGTACCAGTCAGTCACTGCGTCCGCTTCATCGCGAGACACTTCCAAACCTGGGACAATGCAATCATGATTAATGTGGCATGTGGATTATTATTAGAAACTAGAGGCCCGCCCCCGCTTCGCAAGGGTCCAACTATCTCGCTATCAAAGGGTCACTTTTTCCCAATTTTCCCTTCTAATTTTCTAATATTTTCTTTGATAAGAACCTTCTCCTGACAATAACAAACACAACAAAAAAAAAAAAGAATTAGCAAAATTGGTCCAGTCGTTATTGAGTTATGCGCTTACCAACACATTTTGCGATCCATTTATATATATATAGATAAGATAAACAAATTATAATTTTACTTAAATGTGTGTGAAGATCTCAGTTTTAAGGATTTTGGCTCAAGGGAAGGAAGTTTTTGTTGGTTTCTGTCGATAATAGTTTGATATTTTTTTAATAGCCTGAAGCGACCGTGGAATGAAGTCTGAAAGCGACAAAGTATCATATCAACTTCTTACAGCTTTTTCAACTAAGTTTTAAAAGGTTGTAAAGAGTCAATAGTTATTAAATGATTTATATAACAAAATCCATATTCAGATTTTTAACCATTTTAATGGTATACAGTATGGCAAACAAACATTATCTGATGGAAAGCAATCGGTGTCATCCATGGAAACCCGCAACAATACAAGAGTTACGAGTACGTTGCTAGACTTGGGATGTACAGGATTTGAGAAACGAGACTTGGATAGAGAGTAGAGATTAGGCCTTTGGTAGAATCACTTACAAGGGATACCTTTCTGCAAAGCCATATCATTTTTGGCAAATCAAGGCTCGCCCACCCTTTGGAATAGGCAGAATCAACGGAGAGTCCAATGGGAAAATTCTGGCATACGTCTTTCGATTCAGTGTATGCATGATATACTAACTTAAATATAGTAAAAGTCTATCCTTCAAGAACCTTACCATCAACTTCAGGGTATCTGGAAGACGGTCTGTCCACTTCAAACGACGAACACGCCCTCGACGGCATACTAACACATCGGTTCCGTAACGTCTCCGCGTCTGAAAGTAAACTCACACGTTAACACATGAAATATAAACCCTATTACGTTCAGTGTAAGGTTTAATTTGTTCTGAGAGATCTGAGATCAATATTATGACTGTGCCCGGTCAGTTTATTTATGAAAATATAATGTATGTTAGGAAACACTTAATATTATTTGATAAGGTATCAGACAGACATAATTACCAAACTAGACATAGAGATAGATTGTGTCAGCCATTATTTAGATTGGCAAAGGTACACAAGTCGTTCATGGGATTCAGCGTTAAGTGTTATAACAAAATCCCAGGCGAAATACAACAATTAAATGAAAGAAATTTTAAATTATGTATAAAGAAAACTTTGTGTAAAAAAGCATATTACAAACTGAGTGATTATATTGAGGATAAGGATGCTTGGAGACGGGCTGGTCCTGCTCCACAGGATAATATACCTACACGAATATAAATAATGTTCCAGTGGATCTTTGCTTGAACGGAAGTTCTTAGATTTTGTAAATTTGTAACCATGCTATTTTTATTGTTAAACTTGATAAATTTGTAAATGTGAGTGCCCTGTAACCTATTAAAATTAGTTAAGACTAGCAGAATGTCGGTCCATATGTCAGCTTGGAGTTGTCATGCTCACTCAAAGGTCACATTGGCGGTGGCACGGTCACTGGATCGCTCGATTCCCTATATTATGGTTGAGTTGGGCGATGCTGGTGTACGTGTCATGCTCGTGAACGGGCGCCGTCAATTGGGACTGGTCAGCTCCGGACTGTCTATTGTCCTTAAGGTTATTTTCTTTTTATGTTTCTCTGTATACACGCGTTACACTGTTCTCACATATTCAAACTAACTAAATAATGTATCAAAGAATGTTTATGTGACACTGATTTTAAAAGAGTAACCATGGAGTTTCTTGCTCGTTCTTCTCCATCGGAATCTACACTTTGGAACGAGCGAATAGCTTCACTAAAAGGACTGACCGACAGACTGACACTTTGTATCTTTAAAGTTGTGTTGACGTTCAAAAGTGCCTGTATGGGTCTAATTGAAATAAATAATTTTGACTTTGACTTTGACTTCTGTGTTTGTAACAGTGAAGATTATTTTGTAGAATGCACTTTGTGTTCATGTCATAGAGTTCAATTTTGTTCGTGTTTGAATGTTGTGCTATGATAATATTCAGTCCGTGGATTTGTTATTATATTTGTAACAATATCGTAACAGGCAGATGCAACAAAACCATTCAAATAATAACTTTATTAAGTTCATTTTAAAGTGATTTTTCCATTGCTTAAATTTGACATGCTTACAGGGGCGTGCTAGTGCTTTCTGATCAGTAAATTAAAACTTATAGAGTAGGCAATAAGGTACAAATTGCATGGGAGATTTTTGTCTAATACTAATGTTTGTATGCCTGTTTATCGTAATAGTACTTAGTTCTAAAAATAGTATACTGACATAGGGATTGAAATCAGTTATGGAATAAAATCCACTGAAAATATCTGTCAAAATTACACTAAATTTTTATGTTAGTAAAAATTCACATATTTTTTTTATAAGAACGAAGCATTTGTTACATTATTAATTTTTGATGTATTGGTTTAAACGTAGTTTAGTGACTTGTCTTAACAGGAATATCTCTGGATTTATATAAGATATTATTTTATGTAACTAAATAAGAATACAATAGACATTAATTTACAAAAAAATATTATATGTACTTAATAAAAATGTGTTTATAAAACAAACATGAATAAAAACAATATAAACAATACTATATACATAATTACAAAAATACGAATATACTAAAAGGACGTGTTATGTAATTCTAGGGATTTAATTAAATTGTACACAGTTGAGTTCATTTATTAAGTTTTTTTAAGTCACTCACCTGTTGCAATAACTTATTATGTACATTAAATTAACAAACATACAAGAAAACAACATAAAAAAGCAAATCAAAATGCCATGCACACACAATTTGTCTGTCTGTCTGTTCGTAAGCGTGCTCACACAACGCAACGGAAACATTCCACACACACAGTTGCCAGCTTACAAAATATTGCAGTCTGGCAACCCAAGACAAAATTAAGTTAGTAATGTGCAGTGCAATGTACGATTAATATGGATATGCATGAAATGTAGGGAGCGTCCATATTACACTAACGTTTATTGAAAATAATTTTGAAAGGCATAATTTTAAAAAGTTTAGCGATCAAAATGGACGCTCCCATAGAATACCTACTCTTAGTATGAGCCGGCGACAGTTTGTGTAACCGCGTTCCCGTTGAGGCCCGCCTCGACCATTGCGTCTTCTTAGGCAGCGTGTCCGTTCCATTGATGGCCTTGCAAGAGGAGTGCGTTACGCCTTTCTCAACGAGCACGCGATCTACTTCTTCGCCGGTCAGAGGTTCCGACCTCGTCCTTCCGTGGGAGATCTTCAGAGGTTCTTGGAAGAGAGGGTACCCGGTCGGGAGGGATTCTGTGCGGTGGTGTTTGATCACCCGTACCGGGTTGTCGGTTTTATCTGTTAGTGTGTTATTCTGGTTGTCGGCTGTGAAAGACAATGACAAGCGACAAGTAAAACATATGGCACCCAGCTCACCCGGTGCGGTGGTTATGATGTTATAATGCGACCGTCAACGGTGGCAGGCTAGTCTCATTGACATGAGCAATGTTCTAACCGCCATCGCTCACATGTGGTTATAATATATATTTCAAAATGTGACATAACTTTAATCATTGATTTTTGAACATAATAAAAAATATGTCACACCTTTACAATTACGAATGTCCTCATGAAGAATGTTTCAGGTCTAGCAAAAGTCTACAAGTCTACATTATCTGTATTAAAATTAGAACTATTTGTCATATTCAATTTAAAACAGACTAAATAATAGATAACGGATTTGTGTGAAGAGGAAACACAAAACAAAATAATCTTCCGGTCGGAAAATGAACAAATTAAATTCGAACAAAAATACAAGTCAAAATAAAACAAATGATTAAACGTTGTTAGAGAAAACTATATTGAATTGACTTGCATAACTAAAACAGAATATTATTATTATCAAAATTTTGTTACACTTTTTATTAAAATAACTACTAATTCGGGTGAATCAATTGAGAAAATCTCAACTAGTTTCAAGTAACAACGGGCCTCTTACTCATTTTTCAGCAGCGTGCGCGTCGCCCGGTTTCCGAAAGCCCGATCAATGTTAAAATCAACTAACTAGGTATCAAGTCACTTGTCAAGTCATCTGATTGGTTGTTGATAATTCAGTCAACCAATCAGATGACTTGACAAGGGATTAAATTGATTTTAACATTGATCGGCCTATAGGAAACCGAGTGTAAGAGTCCCGTTGTGTCTTGAAACTAGTCGAGCTTTTCTCAGTTGATTTACGTGAGTAAGTAAATTCGTTATTTTCAAAAAAAAAATTTAGTATTAAACATTTTGCTAGACCTTTACTAAAAACTATATAAATATGAATGTGTATGATACTATGATACCACAGGACGTAAACAACACGACAATATGACCAATACCTCGCGCCATGCAACAACAACCGATCAATGTACATGAAACCGACATACATGCAAGCGAAATTATACCTAACTGTTATTCACATAAGTTTGTAACACATGATTTATGGAGAATTCTGTCCACTTTTGCGTTTTTATTACAACCAATTATTTATATTGACAACATTGACTGATTGGGGGGAAGATCATCATTAAATAACTTTTCTAAGGTGAGGAAGGAGGGAGTGCCAGACTCTTACGAGTGACGACGCGCCTTATTGCGGTTAACCCTCAATGGTGACCCTAAGGTCCAATAACAAAGATATTGTTAATTGTCTCCAAACAGTCAAATCGATGTCAATACACTTCCAAGCATTTCAATCACTCGTCTCAATTCGCTCAAGTAGACAGTAGATACATAATTAGCACAAGCTCATGAATTTTACAGCATTTTCAACCTAATACAATTGTTATAGGGTTCATTTTAGTACGTCATATTTATAACTATGTTATTTAACATTTGGTAAGCACATATTTCGTGCGATCCGTTAAAGAAGCTATTTATAAAAGATTTCAGTCTTGTCTGAAGCTATATTTGTAATATTTGCTAGCGGATTGTTAATTATTATTGGGTCAATAATTCCTAAAAGGTCACATATAAGTACCTATACATGCATACATAATTTTCTAGATACTTAAATAACAATAGCCTATATCGCAGTACAGTTACACGCAATTATCGTCTTTAATTATTGACCCTAAAAGCTGATATTACAAAATTAGTAGAGCGCAAATTAATTAGTACTCCGAATTCGAAAGCAGGGCAAGCGGCCGTAGTATAAGTAGTTTTGATACTTGATAGTCGAATGTTAAACGTACCGAGATAACAGAAAGACTAGACAAATTAAGAAATGAATACTCATGTAGAAATAATTCACTTGAGATGTTAAAAAAATCTTTTTCAAATTCAAACAACACAATAAGAGGTAGGAGAACTAAAAAGGTTTTAAACTTACTTCAATAAAAAAAATTACAAGGATTAGTTAGCCGTACAAAACGGGACACCACAGAACTCAAAATCATGTGAATGAATCATTAGAAAATCGACTTTGTCATTATAAGCAAAAGGTCCATTTCACACAGGAGAGAGAGTAAGAAAACGGTCACAAGAAATAAAACAGGGTAATCATTCAACTATCAGTAAATCAAAACCAGCACACGTCCAGACTCGTCGCAACCTAATCTGACTGAGTCAGGGAGCATTCTCCTTCTGTTACTGGAAAACGTCTCATACAGAAAATTCTGTGTCAGTCAGTCAACACGTGATAGGTAAAGGTTCCTTAAAAAGTCATTCCGTTTTAAATCCATTTTTTTTAAGGAGGAAATTGTAGTCGTCTCTAGCTGTACTAATAATAAAAAATAAAAATAATTTTCAAATAATAAACTTGACTTTATCTTGAAAAGACGAGCTATTATTATTATTTTTTAACTTCATTGTTTTATTTTCAAAGTAAGATTTAGAACGCAGAAAATTCTGTATACAGAGTGATCCAGTATCAGTGGTACAGTATATACAGGGTGTGTACCGTTGGGCGGCGGCGGGGCGAGGGGCGGCTCGTCGATGGAGTAGGTGGCACTGGCGCACACGCACTGCCTAATGCACGAGCCCACGCACAGGCCCTTCTCTGCAAGGGAGCGCTGCCCAGTTAGCCCTTACATCCCATACCAATCGATATCATCCTATACATCCTTCATACATAAATCGATGTCTCTTGAGTATGACAACTACGTTCTTGGACTACAAATGTTTCTACTTGACGTTTACACAATTCCTTTTTCTTTTAAAGATGTAAGGGCTCATATTATACACACAAACATTTTATTGACACAATTATTATAGGTAATTGACGTTGAACAAATGTTAGTCACTGCTACGCTACAAGAAATCTAGACTAAACAAGCATCAACTTCTACAGGTGACATGAATGCAAGCGAAAAGTAACTAAACTACTATGTTTGGTCAAAGGAAAATAGCCCTTGTACACTAATGATAAGAACTAGTGTGATCTAACTAAATGAGTTGTATAGATAAAACCCAGTGTATATGGAGCGAGAACATAAATATTTTTTTGTTTTTTTAAGAGAAAATCTCGCTTCATAGACTTTTTTTGTCACCCGACTTACCGTTAGTGAGACCAGCTCGGCCCCTGCCGTCGGAATAGGATTGCCGTCGGGCCGGCAACGCATTGTCGCCGGGCCCCTTCGGTAGAACGATGTGGTCTCGCTCATTCTCTGTCTCTTTCGCACAGTCACGCATCGCACTAGAACATGGGAAGACGAATTATAGTTTGGTGGAACAGTTTGGAAGCCTCTTTAGTTCGGTTGGTACCTATATAACTTTTAAAATGATTATTATGAAACAAATTTCTAAGAAAACAGTAGCTCAAGAAGGATATTCATTGTTTCTTATCCTAAATATGAGATTGATAGGATATCTCCATTATTTTATTTTCGTATTATTTTACATTATTTGTGTAGATTTGAGTTTTTAAACTGTTAACAGGTAAGTAGAATTATAATATCTAAATTTCATACTGGTATATAGTGGAGTGCATGCTCTGCGCGATGTTGGAGTCGTCCGTGTGCATCCAGAGTTCTCCAGCGCCGGTCGTCGTCTGCCGCCCAACCTCCATGTAGAAGAAACGCTCAGAATCGCCACATCTGAAATTTTCATAATGCTTTTACTACAACTAATCTTTCATTGTTATTCCTGAAAACCGACGGATGAAAGAACCCAGCAGTGATTAAACCTGGGCTGATATGGTGACAACGGTATTTATAGGAAAATTGGTTAAAGACCTCTACAAAATGATGTTCGGCGAGTCATATACAGACAAATGCAGGAAATATGCAATCCGCCCTGACCAAGCGTGATGGTTAATGCTAAAACCTTCTGCGTGTGAGAAGAGGCCTTTGCTCAGCAGTGAGCACTTACAGGCTGATGACGATGTGATATACAGGTAGAATACTACAGACTACTTAAATATTTGTGCATTTCGTATAATAAGCATGATTTGAGGATTTTAATCTTAGATAATTGTTAAGGTAGCTATGTCATCATAACACTGTATTTATTTGCGCAGGTAAACCTTGTGAGAAAATGAATACATTCATAGGAGACCGCGCGATTGCAGTTCCGAGAACAAAGACGTCATCAGCAACACAAATAAAACAAGGATTCGAAAACAATTAATCATCATTCAGTGAGAATATATACTTTATACCGATTTTAATATTATAAATAATTTGTTCGTTGTTCTATGACGTGTTTGAGGTTTCAGTTTAGACATTGTTTAGGTTTTAGGTAATCGGTAAACGAGAAGTTCAGGCGTACTAATATTCGTATTTTGTTCCAGCTCAACCTCGGTCTGTGGAATGGCCATTCTTAATATCTCAAACTTTTTGCCAGCAATGTCAGTTATTAGTCAACCACTAAATCTGTCTTTCTTGTGTACAATCAGGGCTAAATGATAATTAAAACGCCTATCTGAATTAAAGCGAATATGACTAAATACATAAAAAAATAAGATAGGAAAAACCAAAGTTACTAAAATGCAAAGTTTGAGGAGATATCGCCCTTCTGTATGAGGATAATAACGCAGAAGCGCGTTATAGCTTATTTCAAATTCTCATTGGAAAAATAGGACCTAATTACTAAGGAAACATGGATATTTAAAGTGTATACTTTACTATGATTAAGTAAGCTATCGTCCACGTAATTGTTCAAAGGTAAATTGTTATAACATATGGCAGTTACATCATAGTTTACATTGATTTTATCGACGAGGTTCGTTCGATCACCCGTAACTAACTGTTGAACTATCGGCGCTATATATCGCGGTAATTATTATGCATAAACAATAATCATTTAATTAATCATTTGTTTATCTGCTGCGGTAGTGGTTGGGTTATTGGATTATACATAGTATGGCATATTGTTAATTCATATTACCTCTTTGTTTTGAGGTAAAATAGGGGAAAACTGGTGTGTCGACAACACAGACATGCATGTCGTGCATCTAGTTAAAACTCTTGGTGGATCTTTTTCACAATCCCGATTAGGGGCAAAAATATCAAACACGAATATGTATAGTTTCTATAAAAATTGTAACACATTCTGTTTTGTTTTTTGCGCAAAATATGTCACTAGAATTAGGTAGAAACATACTAAAACTAAGCTTAAAATTGAAGTACTTATTGTAAGATATTTTAATTGATTTATTAAGGGAATCAACTTATTTTTTACTGTGTCATAATCCGTGAATTCAGCTGACAAACAGTGAGGACAGGCTTTAAGACATTCATATCTCTCTGGGATAGGCAGTATGCTGTTAAGTAAATTTGGGGTTTCTTGAAACCACATCTCATTTTACAAGTAGATGTCAACAGAAACGCATATCATATGGTCGAATTGAGAAACCTGTTTCTTTTGGAAGTCTGTTTAACCCACTACTAAAGCTCTATTTTCTATAGTTTACATTCAAAGTTCCAACAATAAGGAGAAACGCATAAATATTCGTGATAATGCACATCGTGAAACCACAATTTCTGGTATTTCCCCTAGAAGATTACCTACAACACAACCGCATTGGTTTGTTGTAAGCAAAAATAATCAATATGGATTCTTAAAATAAATGCTATCCATGTCATTGTTCGGTAATATATTTTTTTTTATTACTTATCAAGTATTTGAATGTTTTTTTTTTCACGTTAACCACTGCAAGGACGGGGTGCGAGCGATGGAAAATAAAAATATAAAAAATACAAGGAAACATGTAATTAATCTTTAAAAGTCAAAAGGGTTTCTTGGAAGATATGTAAACTGCTCAGATACAAAAGACAAATTGGAGGCGGATAACCTCAACATTATTTTCTGAAGGAAAGGAACGTTTCTATAGAATAACATGATTGCTTGACCTTCGCCCGTATAAATATAGGTCAGAAGATCAGAAAATTATACATACCTCCGAATGTTCTTCAAAGAGTATTCAACGCGCTCCAGTAGACCAAGATCGCTGATCACATTATTATGACTCTTGATCTTGACCAGAGTGAGGGTCTTGTCGGTGAGGCACAGGTTGTACAGACCCTGGATGTTCTTCGTCGCACCCAGGCCTTTTTTCTGTACGTTAACTTGCCACACATGCTCTGAAAACGATAAAGAAAGCTATAATATAAAAAAAATGTTTGTGTGGTTTAAACTCTAAAACGGCTGGACAGAAATGGACAATTTAAAAAAAAAACGCAGTTTTATAAGTTGCAAAGTTATACCTATTATGCATTATTAATAAACTTTTTTTAAATTAAGTAGTTTGTCTATGAAATCTTCCTAAATCTGCGAAATTTTGCGTTATCTTATGTCAAGACTTAAATTGCAGTCTGTAAGTATAAAATAAATTATAATTTAATGAGAATTTTACATTTAAATAAGAATATATTTATTTTTAACCGAATCTATTCTAATTAAGACCTCAAAACGCCGGTCTAGAAACAATAATTACCTATATTTACCCGTAAACAACTGCATTATTAGGGAAAAACAACATACTTGGGAAAACACTGAGTTTCTAAATATGAAATTAATCATTATGGCTATTTTTTTTCCTGTTACAGTCTTTGTTTACTAAGGTTGTCACCCACCAATGTATTAATAGATTTTATAAGTATGTGACACAACATTATACCTAGTCACTACATAGTATTAAACAAAGTCGCTTTCTTTATCCCTATATTCCTATGTTTGCTTAAACCTTTAAAACTACGCAACGGATTTTGATGCGGTTTTTTAATGAATAGAGTGGTTGAAAAGGAGGTTGTATTTGTATAATAACATCCATTAAATAGAGAGAAGATTTAGCATCTGCATTGCACCCGTGCGAAGCCGGGGCGGGTCGCTAGTATACTACTTATACAGGGTGTAAAAAGACCCTTAACGAAGCCGAAAGCCATGTATTCTACCCATTATTTGGATCATTTTTTTTCTTTAAGACCATAGCTGGGACTCTGCACGGGTTCTCGAGATATTGAAGGTCAAAGATGCATTTTTTTTGCGCAATCGTATTCTAAAAATAAAAAGTCGTTTCCCAGTGATAATTTTAGCGTAAAGCTACTTAGTTAGAATTGCAGTATGCGTAGTTAACGGCCTCGTTAAGTGTCTTTTTACACCCTGTATTATATTCTATCATGATCCCGTTGGTATGGTGTATAACCCTCTCAAATCATTAACCCTTCCAGTACTCAAAAGATAGTCTCTATAATTTTTAAATAAAGCAAGTTTATTTTATTTTAATTAAATTACGCATAAAAATATAAATGCAACTTAATTAAGCGTCGTGTAGCCATTACGCCAATTAAAATGATTATGTAAAATAGATACAAAAATTCACAAGTGTAGCACTAATATGATACCTACATTGTTAACTAATTTAATGACTTATTATGATAAACTATTAAGTAGTAGGTAAGAAACACATGGAAACAAAAATCTAAAATTCTAAGCATGTAAAGTATACATACAATAACAGTTTTTGGTACCTAACAAAATATTCCCAAGCGGTTCTATGAGATACAAGCATACAATGCCTAGGTCATTAGCGTCCGGCTGTGACCTAATGACCTGAAAGTTTATTTAAATTTATAGATCGTTGTGTTTTATATGGAGCGCCTGTGACTAAGTCGCGATTAATTTGATTGATAATTAATTAACAGTTCGGCGAAAATATTGCGAAACATTAAAATATTCCAATTATACTAATAAAGCTGTGAATGTAACCTATGTTTGTTTATTCTCTAAACCTTATCTTCTCAAGCAATCTTTTTACTAGTTGGGTGCGCAGGACATAGAAGCAACTAAATCCGTGTGAAAAGCTTGTATTGCTAACTAGGTACTTAAAATATGTGCTTCAGAGTAGGAAGAAAAAGAATTATTTTAAAAGCTTACTAATTATTGTTACAGAAGTCTCTTGCGCAGGCAGAATTTACATTAATTAATATTATCATGTTAAATATGTTAAAGTTAATATTATATGAAGTTTTTGCGTAGGTTAAGCTATTTTTGCATAAAACAAATGAATTTTAATTTGAGTAAATAAACATGCAACATATTATGAAAACATTCGGGTAAAACCCTAAACAAATAACTAAGGGCTACAAACCTACAACCAGTCATTATCTTTGTTACTAGAACTGCGATAAAAGCAAAAACACGATTGCCGATAATATTGATAAGTTACACCATATAACTCCGATAGATGGCGTTGTTTATCGCATCGTTTATCCAAGATGATATTGATGATTGTTTGTCTTGATTTTGACGCGTTAAGTTAAAAAGAACGGTTACAGTACATACAACAAGAGGGGGATTCTCAAATAAACAGTTGTAATGACGCAAGTTTACTTATCGTTACGTCAGTGTTCACTGCGCCTTGACGGGCGATGAAAGAATTGAGAAGTATTTTTTTAAGAAAAAAATTTGAACAAATATTAATTTACTAACGTTTAATTTTAAAATTAGGAGATAATGACCAAATATTGAGCTTGGTTTTTAGGTGATTATGTTCGCTATATTTCATTCTAATCACGATAACGATGTGATGATGTCCCTATGACAAATATTTATGACATGAAATTAATCCGTTATTTAGTCAGCAATGAAAGCTAAAATGTTTTGCGAAAGTGAATCATATGTTTGTTACATTAATATCTCTGCCTACCCTTTAGAATCAAGAGCGTAACAGTCAGTAATGTATGATAAGATAAATGTATCAGCTGATTGTCCTTGTGCACAAACTGTTGAAGGAAATTATTTGTTATTGTAGTTCATTATCATCATATCAACTCATAAACGTTGTAAAAACAAATATAACATGAATATTACCTTCAAATTTTAGCTCATGGTATTAACATTTATGTTTTAAGTAATTGCCCTGAACTTGCTGTCTGGTTTCTAGTTAAAACGGTCGCTTTTATTCTTAGAATTTGCCCTTATTCTGCGATTTTTGCCGCATGTGTTTACTTCGATTTTTAACACAGACCATCAATCACAGAACTTCGACTAAAACCTGCTTACTACTAAAAATTTAATAACAGGTAATATTTTTATCCTTATACAATGAAGAGTTTATTTCCAAATTCCTAGAAACGTATACCGAAAAAGTTTCAATGTTTTGCTTAGTGCGCGTCAATTCAAAGGAAAGGTCATCGGATGCGTAGCGTATTACGTAGGTGTAGAACCTCGTACTGAAATACAAAACAATAAATTGTTTACTAGTTAATGTGAATGAACAACACTACAATAGCTATTTTTGCTGATATTGCGATATTTTTGAACTTGTACACGTATTGATAGGCTAAGGACAGGCCTTGATCGAGACCTTGATGCGGGGTTAAACTTGATACATGGACTACTAATACGTTAGACAACTGAAGCCATTCTTTTCAATAATATTCAGAAGAAAACGTGACGTAGAGTAGACAGATTCAATTGATTTAACAAATGTAGAACACGTTGCTATGTTTGCAGTTCACGTGCCACGATCAGTAAACACAATCGTTTACGGACATAACAATAAACAATATAATTAATCATTGCACTAGTAAACACTCAAATTAGTTAGCAAACAAATATGAGATCACCGTTTGACCTATGAGTAGACAACAGAGCAAGCGTGCGTGTTCCTTACAAATTAAAATGACTGTCCTTGGATATGCTCTATAATAGTGAACCACAGCTCTCCTAGACAGGGCTAGCTATAGTTACCGGAAGTAGGAAAACATATTTATACACTGCAGACTGATGCGCAATAAAGCTGATCAAAGCGTCAAAAATGCTTTAATCTGCACCAACTTCAAAAAGTTCGCAATGGACTAAAAGCTGAAATAATGAAGATTATTGAAGTGGCTGGCCAGTAAATTGGTACCTATTCAAGTCTATCCACTTTAGCTCCACGTTAACCAGTAGCTTTAGTTTAGAACTGTGTGTCGTGTTAGAAAAGCTGCTTTGTTTTACATTGCTGCGCAAAAGCGGACAAAACGAAAACTTATTTTCTGGCACGGTTTTGGACTTTAAATAAGAGCAAATTGTACATGGATTTCTCTCATAAAAAAGGGCAAGGAACCTACTTCACTTCACTTCGATTATATTGAGCAGTGTACAAAAAATTGAATCTTGTAGTTTAACCTGCTTATTAAGTTCTACGAGTGGTTTAATAGTTATTTCTCCGTTTTATTTCTAAAATTGAGATAGCTTTTTCCTTTAAATATGCAGCCAGGGCGGGCAATTAAAGAAAATTTTAGGGGTCTAGCCCATTAATCCTTATGAATCGCCATATAGGCACTTTAATATTAGAGAGTCAGACTATGATCTCATGGTGTTTACATGCAAACAAGCCGTGCCACAAACTCAGATCTCGAACAGTTGGGTTTTTCTTATGTTATTACATTGCAGTTTGGTAAAACCCAGTTCAGTGTAACTAGAGAACTGATTATGCTAAGGTAAAAATAGTTTTCGAGGATCAAGCACTATCTAATTCAGTGAAGAAAGTTTACTGCAACGCGCCCATGCGCTCATGGACGGTGACCATTGTTGCCCGTTCGCAGCACTATCCTATAAAAACTCAGTTATCTAGTTTATTTGAGCCATTGGAGTTTCTTCATTGAAAAAAAATTTCAATACAACATGAAAAATAACCGAAACATTCTACCGGAATGTAAACCGTTTATTCATAAACGGTTAGTCCATACTATGTCAACTAGCTATTCATCATCACTTACTACGGTTAACGATTAAAACTCGAGTTTTGGGGCGATGTCCGAGTGACCTGTGGACTACGGTAGGATGAGTTGATTGATTAGTTCATCATACGAGCGAGTAACCGTGAACTGTGGAGCCCTGAGGCTACACCGGCGGCGACGTCACAAGTGCAAAAACCTTAAAATAAACACGCCTGCCGACCGCGTCAATGTAGTATGCAAAATACAAAAAATAACTTAAAAAATCGCCGTATACCCAACGTAAAGCAACTAGTGACTAATCATGACAGTATGATAATGATATCAGCATTTTTCTGTAACCTCGAACATTAAAAATTAAACAATCCACTAGAAAAATCTATACCTATAAAAATCAAAACAAGCGCGCTGACCCACACAATCCTACAATCGTAACGTGTGAAAAGGGCCGTCGCTGGCTTCCGACGACCAACTCGTATTAAGATTAATGATTGTATTCGTATGTTTACCCACAGCATCACAATATTACCGAGGGTCAATGACACCGGCTCTTACGTACGCGCCTAAATTTCCATAGTACATGACCGTGCTTTAACTTTTTTATGGCATGTTCGCAGTCGCTTATTATTGTATGTATACTTATGCGAAGTAAGTTATTAGAATTTTACTTTAATGTTTGTTTATAGTTTAGCTAGCGAACACTCGCAACTCCTCTCAAGTACATCGCTTTCCGTTAAGACGCAATAAACTGCGAATTACGTTTCTTACGCAGTTCACTTGTTCACATTCAGTTATTTTAGTTTTAATTATATTGTCACAGTGTAGAATAAGAAAGTAACAGAATTATTAATAATGGCGATAGAATTCCATGAGTACATACCACATAGGTGCATAAAAGTTTTCAATAAATTATACTTAAATAAATAAATATATCTGAAAAAATATATCATTTTCTTACAAATAAATAATTCTTATTCTTATTATAAGCTAATTCTGTATTCTGTCAAAGATTCTTATTAGATTTCTGTCCGATGACACTGAATTATAAGATTTCTGTAAGTGTAAAATCTTTTCTAGGTGAACTACTACTACTTAATAGTTATAACTTCAGAAAAAGATAGCAGCTAGCCTATTGTTAATTTAACTTCATTATATTTTGATCAATTTTCGCCATTATGACATAAAATTCTGTCAATTATAACATGAAACTAAATAGGTTACTTCACTAACGGAACTTGATTACTAGGTCTATGGCCAAGTTTTGATGATAAAGAATTTAAACAAACCAATAAATACGAATGATTTAAGATTACATTTTATTATACACTATACATATTATGACCGAAAAGAATTGTAGATTCATTTCATTTGGTTTATGACGTCCTAAACTTATTTACATGTTCTATCTCTAATAAACTAATGTTAATATCCACTAAACCATGTTTAAAAATATGAATCTTTAATAAAAATTAATACCTATGTGAACTATTTTAAACTTAAAAACTTTAAGTTAGTTAGATTCAAGTTTTTAACAACATTTCAGACATTTTTACTGTTAAAGTAATGAATGTTTTACTACTGTCATTTACACAAAATATATATTATAATAAGCATTTTAATGATGTGAATGACTTTGAGCGCATTGAGAGTGAATTATCAAGTTTTTGTATTAACTCAATGTTTTAATAGAGTAAACATCAATTAAGTTTTTAGTTGCGTCTGTAATAATGAGTTGGAATGAAAACTTTTGTAGATAAACACTTGAATAAAGTTTTATCAAACAACTTCTGAACTGTTTAGTTTTCCTTTCAAAGTTTAGAACATATACCTAAAACACAATAATCCTAAGACAATATAATGACCAAAATATCATCATGGTTTATATTTCCCAGGCAGTATCATGGTAAATAGTAAATACTCAGGAGTTAGTGCTTAAACATGACATTGTTGCCTACATAACCTTAAACATTCCAGTATGTACTCATGTTTAAGTAAACATTATAAGAATATTCAACAGTAGAATTAAAAACACTTACGTATTGGATGAAGCAGCTCATCACTAGCATCATCACTGCGGTGCTGCTTCAGAATGGCAGTGAGCCAGGCATGCAGGTCCTGCTCATTGTCCGCCACAATGCAGAACTGTTCCTCACGCGTAAACAGCGCGATCACATGCTTCTGCTTAAGGTCAAGCCGCCGCATGATGTTGTAGCAACTCTTGAGTGGCAGCACCCTGCGCGGCGCCACTCCCGCGCGGAACTTCTTCTCCGACTCATAGTACTCCAGCCTGGCTGAACACTCTGGGGTCTCCGCGCGCAGCACGAAGTACTTCTTTTTCATCGTCTTCAGCTTCCGCAGTTGCCCTTGGCGCACCACGGCGCCCGCGCCCCCGCCTCCCACCGCCGACATCACTCCTGCATCCCAGTCCCGCACCTAACGACTCTGGCACATGCCAACCGATAACCTTGAAGTTGTTTACACCAATGATGAAAGTCACCCTAATAAACGACGAATAGTAAAACACCGTCGGCGGACACGCGCCACGACTAAAAATACTTAAAATAATCACCATATAGTGCGTAAATACTACCTCGTTATGATAAATCGAACGGCGTAACGAATCCGACGTAGTACCATAAGAATTTATTCCGTGGGCAGAACTGCGGCGAGTCCTCACTAACACGATAACACTAATGTTAAAAATCTTATCTCTACGAAATAATCATAATACATCAACAACAAACACTATTTCAATCCATAATTTGGTACGCTCGCTGTTACACTCGGTCATTCACAGACACTCGAGTTTAGAAAGAGATAAAATCATTCATAGTAAACGTAATTCGCACCGCACGCCCTTCCGTAGGTACGCAGGGCATGGAAGTCATGCCGTGGTCATGCCTCGCGACATCAAAACATTCGATTTTCACGTTATCACACACTGCTACGGCACACGACTGTTTTGCAAACCGTTACAAATGATGTACGAGGAAATGTTTTTGTGTTTGACCACTTAATTTATAAAAAAACACGTATTTGCGCCTCGTTTTTTATTGGTTCTTCACTATTGCGTGTCATTTATTTGTACGACGAAATAGTACTCCCATCTAACTATGTATACGGCGCGTTATCTTTATATGTTTGTCGCTAACAGTCGACCAATCACAACGTGGTATTCGGCTACGGAATGCAGCACGTTGAGTTTCATCTAATAGATGGTCTGTGCTATTTTCTTATTAACCAATCGTAGTCTACAATTCTTGAGCTGTAGCATCGATTGTTATGAGGATAGTATAATGCAAAAGATAGACGATTGTAATACATTGAACAGTTCGCGCGAAAAAACACGCAGTTTTTATTTTTTTTAAAACAAGACTGTATTGATTATAATACATAAAAATAAATCTAAAAAATAGACAGAAAAATCCAAAAAAAATCGTTTGTTAGATACCAATTTTGATACTATTTATTCAAAACTTAAAAAATGTTAAAGTAGGTAATACGACAATATTATGATGGATATTTTATGACATAATTTTATAAATAAGAAACAGTTGTATCGGTAGCAGCTTAAAAAGTAAGTTCTATTAATTTTTCTTGAAACAAAACTTGTAAAACTTTTATGTCTAAGATTATAAAAAAATTACCCTGTAACGTTTACATTGACATGATGTTGGTGATCATTTTGACAGTAATTTGAAGATTGGATACATCTACAGGTACGCGATTTTATGGAATACTGTTTTTTAATATTTTTTTGTCAATAATTTTCTTCAATATTTTGCTTTATATTATTTTTTATCTGTTCTTTTTATCTATACTCAACAATGTAAATTCTATTAAAATTTTGTAATAATTTTGCACACTCATTTTAAAAAAGTTTCAATTAGTTACGATTAGCTATCCGATTGTTTCTGGTGACACTGGTTCAATATGTCCGACGTCCGTCATTCATTCATTCATTTGCCTTGCTAAAAAAGGTATAGAAACGAGAAATGTTGGCAAATTATTGACGATAATACGTGTTATCTTTCTTGTTCAAGTTATTATTGCTTTTGTTTTGCATAGATATTTGTGAATCGAGTCGCACATTGTCGATTATGAGCCGCTTTGGTAATACTCAATATGTTTACATTGTGAAATAAGTTCGTAGACAGTTCTACCGTGAAAACCATATTCATAGCGAAAGGAGAGTTTTTTGTTGCTTGCTGTGTTTGATAAGTGATTTGGGTGTGCGGCGACGTTGATGGACCGTGTCTGTGTACTGTTAGTCGATAATTGTGTGGTGTGAAGGTGTTTCATGTTTCGTTATTCGGCTGTCGTATGCAATCGCAACAGTCCCCGCTTCGCGGTGCAGTTTTGTAATAGTCATTAGAGCGTAGAAAATATGTCAAGTGGATTGACCCCAGTAAATATTCTAATTTTACAGTAATCTCATACACTAGGCAATGTTCCTTTTATCAGTTTACCTATAATCATGTCGTTTTGTTGTACCTAACTTGTTATATTTCAACAGGACCCAATGTCTAGCGCCGTAGTGGAACAATGGATGTACAATTCTAATCAATAAGGTAATAGCAGTTGTTTTTACTGGATTCTTATTGTATTGAGTGCCAAGGAACAATAACAATAACTATCAATATGTATAGTACTGTGAATGTCACACTATAATAAAAATATACTGGTTGTCAATGGTCAAGTTTTTGTATAACAAAGCAGGAAATTAATGGCAGGGTAATAGTGTATTAAAATAGAAAATGGACTATTATGCTTTTGTATAAATTAACAATTGATTTCCTCTTAGGTGTGCATTCATTCATAATATTCTCATAGTTAATTTTATTATTTAAAAACAATACTAAGATATTTATTTATCTCAGTTGAGTGTGAATCTTATAGCCAAGTGCCTGCAATGGTGAAAGTCCAATAGTTCCTACATTAATAATGTAAGATATTTTTCAATGACCTAATTAAAATAGTTCCTATCTGAATTTAAATATTACTACAAATACATTACTTTTCTTCAATCTATATTGACAGCTAGTATATTTATATTTAAGTCATTTTTAACTATTCATACAACTGCATGTTGTTATTTTGTTAAACTGCATGTTGAAAGTATTGAGTCAATGCCAATTCTCATAATAAACCTTTTGTTAAATTTTATTTACTTCCATAACAATAGAAGAGTTTCTGTTTTTATTGTGACAATATAGTTTTGGTTGGATACACAGTATTTTAATAATCACTGTTTCCAGCCCTTTGTATTTATTTAGGAGAATGGCTTTCTCACATAAATTAACTAGAAAAACTGCTGTGTCTTGAAAGTAGTCAAGCTTTTCAAGCTTAATAACACAAGTAAGTTTGTCAAAAGTGAAAATCATTTATTCCAACTAAACCATAAACAGTACTTTAAAATCAGCCCCTAAGGCTACCCACTGACCAAAAAAGAATATTATTCTGTCAGATTGTTTGTCAGTGAAGTTAGGTGCTTGGGGTGATATTTGAAATAATTTTAGTATGTCTCACAATTATAAAAAAAGCCCTGTGAAAATGATGGTGTACCTCTACTATGTACTATGGAGTCTTACACTACTAGAAAGCTAATACTAAAATTATAAAATCTTGGCTCTCAGGTTTTTTGATAAATTAGTAATTAAGAAAAACAAATCTTCAGCAAATATGAAACTGTTCAGAATTTCTGTTCAGTAAGAATTATGATATTATTTTTAGGCCATTTAAAAACCTTTTTATGTTACAATTGACCATAGCTAATTGGGATATGTATCATATATGATAGGGCTTAGTTTAAAAATTTGTAATTGTGTATAACACTAAGGGCTGATTTTTCAATAGTCAGGTAAATGTTATCTATGGAATAAAATTTTTGCTGTCACTGTCTTATACAAATATTCTGATGTAACAGCATCACTATTATTCCTTAGGTAACTTTTATCTAACCATTGAAAAATCAGCCCTAAGTATAGTGTATTTGTAATGAAGCAATTTTTTATTTTATTATTATGTATACATACATGATGCAATTCTCTTGTATGTAGCAAGAGACTTGTATTATGTCAATGAGGCTTTAATCTAGTATTTCTAGCATTGAATAAAGTGTGATTGCTTTTCTTTTTTAATTTTCAGACATATTATGGCATCTGGGACTTCATCTTTAGAGAGTAATGGCAGTAATGGTTAGTATATCTAACTTATTAGATTGTTATTAATATGCAGTCTAACTAGAGTAGTGGTCACAATAATAACTAGCAAGACTATGATCAATAATATTTCTGGGTTTCAAATAGGTCTTAGTAGTAGACTAAGGCTTCTGGCTACTCAGACCGCAAAAAGTAGAATTGTGGTCCGGTCGCAGTAGGATCCGTAAAGATTAAATGATTTTTGAGTATCTGTCAGTTTTACAAATTCTTAAAAACAAGTCTTTGAATTTGTACAGCAATAAGCTGCCTCTGTTGTAAGAAATGTGATAAGTAGCTATAAGTAGGTTTTCAATCAAATATGTCTATGTCGACTTTAGTATAAGTAACCAGCCTTATTTTTTTTATACATCACCAGTACTCTCAAGTGTGTCTGTGATCTGTGTGTTGAGTGACATTATGAAACTCTTTTCTGTTGCAGCCATCACTTGATTAAATATATGCACCTGCTGTTATACATAACTATATAGATTAATCTAAACTAATGTTATGAAAAAGAAAGGTCTGTGAGTTTAAAGGTGCTAATCTCAGGAACTACTGGTTCAAATTTAAAATTATTTTTGTATTAGATATTCAAATTTATTTTATCAAGAGAAGTCTTCTCTTCTTCTTCTCGTCTATACATTACAAAAACTTGAAAAGCCACAGCATGCATCAAACTGCACTGGAGTCGCTGTTTGTAATAGTTAAATGTTAAGAAATAAGTTAGATTTTTTTATATAATTTTTTGCTACCAGTAGATGTACATACCAACTCGGAAGGTAATGATACCATGAATTCCAATGGCATGCAGAATAAACATGTGGTTTTCCTATGACAGATCAATTTTTTGACAACATTTCCTTTGTTAACATTCCCATTGCAACTTGAGAGTAGAATGGAAGGGGAGGGGTGGTAATTTGTAAAAGTATTTTAAAACATTATATAGTGGTAGTTATGTTATCTTCCTTAATTATGTGTCCAGGTTTTTATTCCCTTAAGTCTAAGCAATGGCAACACTAATAATTGCAATTAAGATTTTTTTAAACAGAATCAGGCTTATTTTTCTTTTTTTAAATAAATCTCCTGTCTCAACACACTTACGCCCACTTGACCTTAGCAACAAGACAGAATCTTTATTTTCTTAATAGATAAAGGTGTTTCTGTGGTTTTAGTTAACTATCTTTGGTTTATTGATTAGGATAGACCCTCAAATTCTACAAGATTAGATAACTGACAGATAAATTCCTGGTACAGTAAGATATCACCTTATGTAATAAATAAAAACACATTGATGAAAATATTAATAATAATCATCTATACTAAACTGATCAAGTATATCGGCTTGGCACACGAGGTTGTCGACATGTGGGAAGTGGATTCAGCTATCATTATACCGATAGTCGTGTCAGCCAATGGCTTAATAGCCAAGAGCCTCGACCAACATCTTAGGAGGCTCTCGTTAGGTGGCTGGATTAAGGGCTTGATTCAGAAAGTGGTACTCCTGGACACGGCTCGTATTGTCAGAAGGTTCCTTTCTCTGGAGCCCTGACCGCCGGTAGCTTGGACCCTGTTCCCGATACCGGTGGGACACTATTTTTTATATTTTTAAATGTTTTTTATTATTTATTTTTAAGAAATATTTAAAAGTGTAATTCATATGTTTATATGCTGAATAAAAGGAATAAAATTCATCTATACCAAAAATAAGTATTTTTTATGGAAGACATTACTTATAAGAATAATAATATTAAATAATAAATACCAAGACATTTTCCTACACTATTTGATTTGTCATGCAAAAACTATTTAGGTACAATAACATATTTTTTCTTCCTTGTTATTGCTCATGGATGAAGAATGTCTACTTCATTATTAGAATAAAAAAGATCAGGTGATTCGTTTTGTTTAATTGCTGATCTTTTCCTCAGTCCTTCCTAAATACCCAAATTATTATTTACTTATGGTTTTTCTGAGGTATAGTTTTAAATGAATGCTTTGCTTATCTATATGATTTTATTTCAGAATCAATATCCCACAATTACGTGAGCACGGAGCGTCACAACGTAGCTCAGCTGCCGACGATCCCTATCCCCATCGAGTATGAAGTTTTGAGCTCGAACCAGTGCTACGAGAAACAAAACTACACGGTGAAGTCTCACGGCGCGCACGTGATGAGCGGCCCCTACGAGCCGCTGCAGTATGACGTCATTAACAAACAGACCAATGAGAGCTTGAAGCAGCAATGCGAGAAAGCCCTGCATGAGCTCAACCAGCTGCGCCGTCAGCATACGGAGACCTCGCGTCGCTGCGAACATGTTATGAAGGTCAGTTTTTTTTTCATTATATTTATTAACTCAGTCTTTTTTTTGTCCTTTCAATTTTCAATTATATTTTTATTCATATTCATTATAATGAGGCCTTCTTGTTATTTGTTGTGATATTCGAACAATAGTCCTGGCGTGGTCCTGCCTGTTCTTTTCTGTGTCACAAGTAATTAAAGTGTGGAAGAGCCATGCTTCGGCACGAATAGGTCAGGTGGAACGGAGTGATACCACGGCCTCACAGATAACCGGCGTGAAACAACTATAGCGTTGCGAGGCCCAATCCCTCCCCCTTCCCCCATACCTTCAAAGTCCCTTTGGTTTCGCGGGTGTCCATGGGCGGCGCTGATTGCTTACCATCAGGTAATCCGTCTGCTCGATTGCCGACCTATACCATAAAAAAATGTAGTCATAACGTCTACCGTTAATGGTTAAATCGTTTTTCGGACTTCTGAGATTCTAAACGTGACATGATTGTTTTGTGATCAGGAGTTGGAGTACTTCCGCGGCCAGCACAGAGCAGCTATGAACCAGCTGGAGGTATCTGCGCAGGAGGCTAGCAGCCTCCGCGGCAAGTACGGAGACCTGCTTAATGACAACCAGCGGTGAGTTAAACCAGCTTCACACATCAGTGACTAATGACAGACTTTTTCAAATATATTACACTTGTATATTCTTCTGTGTCGTGGGTGCGTTCATAAACATTGAAATACTGTATAGTCACCAAAGATACGTAAATCTACCTTGCTGTCTTGTGCTGGATTGTCCTGCATCACCTGAAGGTAGAATCGAAGAGAATGCTCATTGCTTTAAGTCTGCCCTACATACAATTATGGTTGTGCAAAAAGTTTTTAATCGAAATAAAAAATAAATAAAATTAATGTAAGTATGTGTAATAATATATCCATTTTAATATTTAGTTATATGTGCAATAAAATGATTTGTCCATAGCTTGGAGCGCGAGGTACAACACTTGCAACAGACCAGCAACCCAGAGGGCAGCTCCGACGCCCTCGTCCACACTCTAAGGAAATATGAAGCACTCAAAGAGGAACTTGACTGTTTTCAAAAGAGGTTTGTACTATGTTAAGTCTGAACTGCAGTTTTTTATTGTATTCTTATTTGCTTCGATATCCATTTCTTTTAAGAGAGAAAGGACATGGCCAACTTTTGTATAGGCGTTTGCATAGTTATTGAATTCAATGTACATCAATGATTTTTGGTGTTTACATTCGTGAATATTATTAAATTTAATTGCAATAAATAAAACACATGAAGAACTCGTAATTATAACACACAAGACGAAAATAGTTTCACTAAACCTTTAGTCAGATTACTGGCCATAAGTGCACGAAATAAGATTTTGCTTTTAAAAACCATGGCGTTTTAATTATTTATTTATTTATTAATAAAATAAAACAATAGAATAGGTATAAATAATAATGATTTATTTATTAAGGAGAACAAATAAAATAAAACTACGTAATAATTCACTATTATATTTTTATTATACAATGTATTTTATTATGTTTGTGTATGGAATAAACGTTTCTGTAATATATATTCTGTACAATTGGGTAATAATATGGTAGTACTTTCAATTTGAAGCGGCCTGCTTAAAACAGGTGGTAATGGTGGTGGCTCTGGTGGGCTAACCACTTGAATATAAGGGGCTGCTGCATTGTTGTCCGAACCCAATTCCTGCAAGTTTCGTGATAAGTCCTGCACTGTCTGTCTATTTGCCCGCATCCAGCACACATGACAAACATAGTTGCTTCTTGAGGTCTGAAAATAAACCCCAGTTAGAATAAACACATGTTTTCATGTTTTATGTTATTGTACAATGAGAAGTATTATGTTACAACATGCCTGCCTACTTTAAAAAAGTCTATTCAAACATGGAAAATACATAAAGATAGATATTATAATCACACGTACCTACTATGAGTACTATTTTTTATAGGTAGATTAATATAGATAAATACAAGTACATATATAAAACAATGAATAAAAAACAAAATGCTTACCACATTAATAGTATTTTGTGATATTAGGCCAGCTAGCAATGGAGAGTCCATACTACAACCAAGGCAAACCATGTTATGCCCCAGTAGTCTCTCATGTTCACCAGCCTTAGTATTCAATAATAAGAAGCATGGTTGACAAATGAATGTCCCCAGAGGCAACTAAAAAAAAGATGCACTATTTAAAATCGCATACCATTATAAAACATAAAAAAACAGACTAAGTATTATACTATTCCGACTTCATACCTGGGTTTGAGCTATGGTTAACCAACGTGAAAGTATTGTTGGATGGTGTGCAGAAAGCGAGGATATAAGACGCCTCTGCAGCCTTTGTACGCCTATTCCGCAGTTGATGCACCTCATCGTAATCCACAAAACAAATCCAAAACGCAAAATAGTTACTCCAGTATTATTAGCAAGGTTAACAAAAACACGCTGTCAAAAGTGTCAAACACGTTCCGTTTCGTATAAGTTTTTTTTTTGGTGAATTGGATAAAAATTAGAACAATATTATTACAATATGAGTATATTTTAAAATGCAACTAAAACCAATGAATACAGTATCGTATGAATGTAGTTTAAGACCATAGAGAAAGATAAATATCTTTCTCTATGGTCTTTCTCTATGGACTATTATGGCGAAACTTGACAAACGATAAGTTGATTTTGTTGAATTACTTTTACATGTTTTTAATAATAATTGTCAGGTCTGGAGAGGCTAAAAACTACGTAATAATTCATATTTCTATTTATATTTTACCGTGTATTAATTGTGTTTGTGTACGTGGAATGTACTTTTTTGGCCATGTCCTTAAATCTAATTTTGTTCTGAAGAGGACTTCATCCTGTGTGGCCTATCTCCAACATTTTGCTGTAGACCTCCTTAAACATACTCTATTTTTGTCTGCATTGAACTCTTTGTAGCTAGCCTCCTTTGCTACCAATCTTCTTCACAAGACCACAGATAAGCCTAAGAGATACACTTTCTCGTTAGAGTAATACAATAGTAAAATAAGATTATTGTATAAATATTTTATTACAGATACGACGACCTAATAGAAACGCACAATACTACGCTGGAAAAACTCCGAATCGTGCAGGAAGAGAATAGCAGACTGAAAACACAGTGTCATGATTTGACGCAAGAGAGGAATGCTGTTGTGAGTATTAACATATTTGTGTGCCCATAAAAATACTCACAAATATACACATGCCTCAAAAATTAAGTACGAAAACTGTATATCTCTAATAACTAACAAAAGGGCGGCAACTTACTTATAGTACTTACTTTTTTGAGTGTTGAGTAACTACTTTGGAGAGTAGCCATGATGGTCAAGGCAGAGAGATTGCTTGCCATCGAGTAATCCGAGTACGGATAGTACGGATGAGTTTATCCCATAAAATAAAATCGCAATGATGTACTTCAGCCCTGGATTGGAGCAAGTAAAGAAACGGGTTTTAGTCAGTAAGAGTGACATTCCATTTTAACCCCACTCGGACGGACAGAAGAATTTCCACCATCTTAAAAAGAAGTATAAAAGATGTTTATTTCGCCATCTATATCAAAACAATCTCATGTGAAAAAGCCAGAAGATATTTTTTTTGTAATTTTTTCACATTACATTTTGATGCGCAAAAAAGCTATTTTGTCTATTTCCTTGTGACTTGAGTTAAGGCCGTGTTCACAATATTATGTTTGTGTATCAGATCCGGGAGCGCAACGCCCTGAAGCAACAAGTAGCGCACGTGGTCCGGCAGTGGGAGGGGGGCGCGCGGGAGAGGGCTGACATCAAGCGCCTCACTGACGAGAGGAACGCCGCCATGGCAGAGTACACGCTCATCATGAGTGAGAGGTATGTCTTGTGAGGAAGGCAAAATGACATTTAAAGCTTATATAGAGGGAAAATTCAGTTTAATGAAACAATTAATTTATTTTTGCAAATAGCACATAAAACGGCACTTTTATACGTCAAATGAAGCCTTTATTTGACGTATGAAAGTGCGTATTTATGGCCGCATTTCCTATCTGACTACTCCGAGAAGGACTGCCGAAACAAACTTAGAGGTCAGTCTCTTTTCAAGATTTCGATATAAGATCTTCGTTTATAAGATTGCGAAGAAAAGTGAATAGAGTAAAGAAGATGCTTGCTGTCATTTGGTGGTTGGAAATAAGTTTAGGACATTTCACGTTTATTAAGTTTTAATAACATTTTACCTACAAATAAATTGTGTGGTGAATGAGACACGTTAAACGTAAAACGACTTTTGTTAATTCTCATCCATCAAATTTATATTCACTGTTAGCCTGTATAACATCACATCATCAGCCTATAAGTGCTCACTGCTGAGCAAACGCCTCTTCTCCCAAGGAGAAGGTTTGAGTATTAATCATCATGTTTGCTCAAGGTGGCTTGGCAATTTCAAGCTTATAATTAGAAATTATAAGTTCATGTTTCCTCACGATGTTTGCCTTCACCATTTGTCAGTGATGTCTAAATAATAATACAAAGTATATATGACTTGGAAAAAGTCTTATTGGTTTCGAACCCGCATGAGAAGTGGGAGCTTAACCTATATAATATCATACCTACATAATATCATGTTCCTATTTCTTTTGTCACAGGGACACAGTACACAAAGAGATGGAGAAGTTGTCCGACGACCTGCAGGCGGCCCTCAAACGAGTGGCCGCGCTGGAGTCCGCGCTACAGGCCTCCAGGGAGGAACAGAGGGCCACTGCACTACAGGTGAGAGACAGAAAGAAGTAGAAAAATGAAAATAGGGGAGGGTAGAGGGGATACCAGTACAGAGAGTAGAGTGACAGTATATTACATTTTGTAAACCCATCAATGAAACAAATAATGAATTTATGTTTGCAAAAAGGCCATAAAACGGCACTTTTACACGTCAAACACGTTTCTTACATGTGAGAAACTAGATGACGCCGGCATTTCCCTTCTGACTACTCTGAGAAGAAATGCCGAAACAAACTCAGAGGTCAGTCTCTTTTCAAGTCCAGACAATGTAAAAATAACATAATGTGAGAGAACCGTGCAAGTTCATTCTGTAGTGGTCTTTTGAGAAAAGAACCGCACAAGTTTTAGTAGACCCGTTCTGAAGACAGGCACGCAAGCGTCAGTTTGCAACCAGTATAGCTAGTGCTGCTGAGTTGTCCGACGAACAATACCGATCAATACGCGCCAAACTGCGTATACACCGTTCGTCGGCGGGTTCCGGAGAAGGGGCAACCAAAGAAAAAAACGATGGAGGGGGCTAAGACAGAGGAAAAGATAAAAAAGTCCAGTGATAAATATCGAACATGTATGTATGTGCATTAATGATAATGAGATCTTCTCCTTGTCTCCCATAGGCGGAAAGTCTCCGTCGCGAGATCGAGTCTGCACTGGTGGACCGGGACCGCGCCATCAAAGAGTGCACGGACCTCAAGACACCACAGAACACATCTACACTAGGGAAGTCCAGGTATGTGTAATTTTTCGATACCTGAATACCAGGTATGTGCAACTGCTGTAGTTGCAACAAGTGAAATTTATGAAGTTTTTTTATATTACTTTATTTGTTGAAGCCTATTTTCATTTATTATTACTTTGGGGAAGAGGGTGGGGGGAGGAGGAGCCTTCTGAATTGACTGATCTGACTGGTTGACTGTTGAATACCATTCAAATAGCAAAGATCAGAGTGTGCTCAGCAAATATAGACTTTATGTTAAAATTAGTAAAACATGTAATACGGTAGTTTCCAACTAGTCAAATTCGAAATTTTTATCCAAATGTCAAAATGATACTTTTCTATGAAATTTGTATTAAATACTGAGTTATGACGTCATAGTATTTTTAAGAAAAACAGCTTATTTATTTCTTAAAAATTAGCTTAAATTTAGTGTATTGATCGATCAATGAATGAAAGTATAGTTATTTTTCAATATCTTATTGTATTGAAACATCGAAGTAATTTATTTTGACCTAGGAAACTATCCAATTTTTTTCCAGACAAGACACCTCGGCGTACCACCACTTGGGGCTAGCAAGTGGTGTGGGCAATGACGGATTTCTGAACGGTCAACACTCCAATGATCCATCATTGGATAAGTTGCAAGGTAAGAGATTTCGCTTTTAAAGAGAAATTAAGGCGAGAAGAAATATAGGCCTGATCAATTATTATATTCAATCTCCAAGTATAAGAAATTTGGCACTATAGTTAGTTACAAGATAATATTAAAACCCACATGTTAATTAATATATTTGACTGTAAAAGTACCTAATGTTCATATGACAATAAACAAAGCAGTCATATAGTCTCAAAAACAATATTTTTTGAAAATTGAATCGATTTTCGCTTACATAAAGATATTGAATTTGGCTACTATCAATGCTAATCGATTATCTTATAAAGGACACAGTTTTACCATTCTCCTGTGTCCCCAGGTCTAGTGGGCATGGTGGTGGATGGCGTGGACAAGGAGCGCGTGGACAACCTGGAGCAGGCCAACCAGGAACTGGAGCGCCTGCGCAAGCAGATCGACAGGCTGCAGGCCGAACTCGCAGACGCGCAGAGGGAAGCCGAGGTACTCACTTATAAACAAATATATCTGTGTTGTGTATGAGAAATTGTATGTTTGTAAGCACTCTCACGACACAGGAGAGTGTCCAAGTGTGGGGCATGTTTAAAGAAATATAAATATTTCAGCACAGTCCACTCTTGATGTAGGTAAAATGGCCAGCAAGTCAACGTACTCCAATTTTAAAGGATTTTCGACTTTATATCAAACAATATAGTTGAAAAACTAATAACAAAATATGATCGAAAGGACAAGGATAGGTTGATCACCTGGCCTTATAAGTACTTTGGCATAGTTAACTATGCCAATTGATTTTCAACTTTATGTGAACTGTATTGTAATTGTAACTCATGTAAGATCTATGAAGTTAATTGCCCATTACGGCTTATTTTTGTATGATTTGACTTTGTAACGAGGTACCTCGACTTGTTTGAAGCCACGCCGCGATTCATTCACATTTATTGTTTTGTCAAAACAAAAGGTAAACACAATTTTCGAACTAAGACGAATGTTCCTGGCTTCGTTAAACTATACGTATATATTGTTTATTAGATTCACGAATTACTTATTACATTTTTTAATATATATCGACATTCTCAATCTATCTTTGTTCTTTCAGGTATCGAAACGGCGACGAGACTGGGCTTTCTCAGAGAGAGACAAGCTATTGCAAGAGCGAGAGAGCGTGAAAGCACTCTGTAATCGACTGAGAAAGGTAAAATATTTGTTAAAATATATATATATATATATATATATATATATATATATATATATATATATATATATATATATATATATATATATATATATAATATTTTTTTCTTAACAATGAAAACCTCGTTTACATATTATGCAAAGATATGTTGTACTAATGAAAATGTAGCAAAGGAGTAGTGAATTTTTGCATTTAAAATACTTTGTTTTAATTTCAGGAACGCGACCAAATGGTAGGTGAATTGGCAGACGCTCCTCTATGGGATAGGACTGTGAGTATTGGTTCAATAATCTAATTAAAATTAACTAATTTATCAACATTAACGAGTAATTGGTAAAACAATAAAAGTTATGTAAAATTACTTAGGTGACTGTTTGACGAGAAAGCTCGACTAGTTTCAAGCTACTCTAGGGGCTCATAGCAATCGCCGCATTGCTCGATAATTCAATTCAGATTGCGCATCAAAATTGGGGCTTATTTAAAACTGATTTGTTGTTACAGTGCGCCCGTCGCCATGGCAACAAGAAGGAGGGTAAAGACAAACGGTCCACGATAACGGAAGACGATGATCGCAAAGACTGCAGGAGGCATACACACTCGAGGGACTCCGCTGTCGATACTGATATTCAGGTAAAAAACACATTGAAAATAAAGAGGGATTATTTATTTTTCTCTTTTTTGAAGTCGTTGAAATGTGTTATTGTGTGATCGGGTTATGTGTGTGGAGACAAGTGATATGCTCGAGAGTCTAGTGCCAACTGTTTTTATTTCTAACCTCATATGGAATATATTAATGGACGTCTGAGTTTTATATTTAGACAAAAGTATGCCATTATTACATACAATGGCTGTCACAAGTGAGAGCATAATTATTAGTCTCTCTAGAAAGAACTAATAGGGTTTCACTTAGTCTAGACTGCTATGGTCTATCGATTTAGGTGGTTAAATAAAGGTAAACAATGTTAAAAAGGTCGTGTAAAATACATACCTACAAAGATTATTTACCCAAGTTTGGTTTATTAGCTAACATCGATTTTGGTATGGTAAATAGCTAATTGTTAACATTTTACATATAGTTTTTAGGCAAAAAGTCATTCCTAGATTGTTTAAATTTAGTAATTTATCTAAAGCAATAGACCATAGACTAGTTTGTTTTGGTATTCTGGTAGTAAACTGAAGGCTTTTTTTATTTATTGACATGAATGTCTTAGGCCCTTCATACAAGTTCCGATTTTTATACTACCATATGGCAAGAGTGGTTGCAAAAAAAAAACAAAAATAAGCTTTAAAAGGATCTTATGAAAGGTTACTACCATCTTCTTTCACTACATAAGCGCTTTGTTTGTGCAGGACTTCGAATGGGAAATAATCGACGTAGAGTTGTCCGGTTTGGGCAAGGACGGGGAGTTGGGTTTCGAACTGGCTGGAGGCCGGGAGGAGCCCTACTATCCCAACGACTGCAGCATATACGTTACTGCTGTTAAAAAAGGCTCCATAGCTGATGGCAAGATCAAGTAAGTGTTTTAAGAACTTTTTTGTAAATGGATATTATTATTTTTCATTTTGGTCTACTTTTATTAGGGGAAAATAAACAAAAAGTATTTATTCTCGTCTGGGACGGATAAAAGATACAAAACGAACAAGATAATCAAAATAAAGTTAAAAATAAAAATACATAAAGCATGGTAAAACAATATAACAAAAGTAGGGGGTAGTAGAAAAATATGCGTCCAATAATAAAAAAAAAACTAATTTAATATTTTTAATTACGTTTTTTTAAATTGTACGTGTGTGTGATTGTTTTATTGGTAGAAATGTTTTTGGTGGGTTGTCATTTAGGTAGGTTTATTGGATACAGAAAGTATCTGCCTTCATGTTCCATGTTATTGTCACATGAATGAATTAACTTTATTTAAGTTTAAAATTTTTGTTCATGAGGAATTATCTTGTATAAGTAATTGGAGCCTATGATTATGGCAATTCAGGGGTTGAGGTTCCCATGTTGGGGGTACCTTCAGGTTCAGAGATTTTTCTAACCTTCTTATATGTTTGAAATCGTCAATTCACTATGAGCAAGTATAGTGATTTATGCTCAAACCTTATTCTTGTGAGAAGAGATTTTTGCTTAGTATTGATCTCCTATAGGTTTTTTTAAATCATGTAAACTATGTAGTTGTGTGCAATGCCACCGGATGGTGCGGCTAATGATGAGGATGTGAAGTGGTCGGACTAAGTAAGACTGCCCCGCAGAGTGCAGGACCGCGTGACGGAGGCGTGCGGCGTGTGCGTGTGGGCGAGCGGGGCGGCGGCGGCGGGCGCGCTGCGCGGGGCGCTGGCCCGCGCGCCCGCCGCGCTCCGTCTGCAGCGCCCGCGCGCCGCCCGACACCGTATGCATCTCTCCGACGCGCGCGGCATCGCTCTGCAACACGGTACCTGCCTACTTCTCAATTTATACATATACACCTTCCTCTTCAATCTTTGCATTATAACGATCGTGAGTCATTCTAAATTTATTACTATGTTTTCGACTTTTCAATATTTTTATTATAACTTTGGTGACACATTCTAAATTTATTATTATGATTTCGGCTTACTTACGTAATAATTTGACGAGATACTCGACTAGTTGCAAGCCATGCTAGAGGCCCATATTCATGAGCAGCATTCCGCGACACGTGAATTCGATTCCCTCAAACCCTTTGTGTGTTCAAAAATTATAGTTCCAGATCAAGAGGTCATGTGTATGTGAAATTCTATGTTAATAAACGCACCCACAACACTGGAGAAAATCTTAGAGTAAGACATTTTTTTATTAAAAAAAACTAAGATACGCTTTGAATATAAAAACATTTTTTGATACTTACTATAAAAATGTTCTATCATATTTCCTTTTTGTTCAGTTGCTCATAAAATACGTTTCTATCTTGGGGTAGCTTCTTGAAGATCAGTATGGATAAGCCATCACATAAATCACAATTGACGTTATTGATATGCTTTATATATTAACTAACAATATTGTTTACAGGTATTTTCATAAGCAAAATAGCAAACGGCAGCGCTGCTGCCAAAGAAGGCAATTTATATGTCGGCGATCGCGTTGTTAGTGTGAGTATACATTACAAACACAAAATTAACATATATTTGTTACGAAATTACTGGACCAATTTTTCAGAAACTCCTTTATTTATTTTTTGTAATTGACGACCTTATTATTTTTGAGATTATAACTTATACCTTAAGAATAAAATAATAAAAAGCTCCAAGGATGAAAACTGATAACAGATAGTATTATTTATCACTAGTACATAACTGAGCATAGATTGATATACTATGCAAATAACATAGACAGCATCACATCAAACTATAAGCTTGTTGTCTGTTGTAAGCCCGCTCTTTTTAGAATTTTTAATAATGTGTATAATAAAATATATATAAATAAATAAATATACGCGTCCATAAATCTCCAATAGAGTTTAAACTTTAACCTGTTTTAATACAATCGCTTCTAAGTAACAACATGCAAGTAATACCAATCTTTAATAGATTTTAAACTTTAATTATAAAGTCGCTAATTAAACATATGGACATGCAAATAATGTTAAATACATTTTCAACTTTGCATTATATAGTGATAAAGTCGAAATTCCTCTGTATTCATGTTGCAGATAAACAACGTGTCCCTGGAGGGTGTGAAGAGTGTATCGGAGGCGATGGCGTTGCTGAATGAGTGCCAGTACGAGTCTGTCGCACTCACTCTGCTCAGACCGTTATATACATGCTGCAATAATACTAGAGACAGGTAAGATTCCTTATACATTATATTGCTAGAAAAAAAAAACATAATTTATAATACAAGCGACCCGCTGCTGTTTCCAATACACATGACACCCAAACTCGCACAAAGAGTTATTCCGTGCCGAAATCGAATCCGCGATAATTTGCACGGCAGCCCGTTGCTCAGCCACTGCGCCAAACTTGCAGTCAGTTGTTTACTTTTAAGCTATATTTTTTTATATAGTCCTTTTACATGGTTCAAATGTCCAATTATAGCCTCCATACAAATTAAACAGATAAGAACCAATCAAATTAGAACGCACGCTGCTCATGATGAAGAACCCCTCTGTGGTTCGAAACTAGTAGAGCTTTTCTCAGTATATACACGTGAGTAACCCGCAATTTTTAGTTAATAAACAGGCCTTAACTCACGTCTACAACAATGCCAAGTTATCAAGTTTTAGTTTAAAAAGGGGTTAAATGGGTTGTTTACCAACACTGGTAACTTTGTGATCATTTTTGTACGATCACAATGGCGGCCGATATCCGTCGAACAAATATTTGAGATAAAGGTCGCATTGAGATAACTCCACACTGATCTAACAGTATCATTCGATCAGCGATGGTGAGTGCTAAAAGTTTTCTCCGATCTTAGAATTTTTGTAGTGTCTCATTTGAAAGGAATTTTGTTTGACCCTGACTTGATTTTGATAGGTGTTATCAATCATTTTTGTGAATCTAAAGAATTTCTTTTATTTTTATTGTCATATCTATTTGCATATTTTCCTTAATTCACGCAATAATAGACTTTATTTACGTTCCAAAAATGTGAGATTACCGTGATCATATAACATTAGTCTTGATATTATTATGTGTTTCATTTCCTCAATACTAATAAAAATACCTACGCAAGACTGCTCTAAGCAAATTGATCTCTATCCCAATAAACAAACAGTGTATTTTCGTTTGGCAGGATGTCGATGTACGACCATTCGCGCTCGTACTCGGACAGTAAGATGGTAAACATCTGCTCGCAGACTGATGAATCTTGGTGTCAGTTTGTACAGCCTCCCTCCGATACTAAGGTAAGCAGAAGTTGTTATTAATGTTGTATTTTTTAATGAGAGAAGGCGGCGAATGATCCTACATTACCCATGGACTCTCGCCATAACCGAGGAGTAACGAGTCAGTTGGCAGCAGAAATATTGGGCTCCCACTAAGCTGTTGTTCTTTCACGCCGGTTTTCTGTAAGGCCGCGGACTTACTCCGGTCGAGCCAGCTCGTTCTTGGCAAAGCATGGCTCATCCGTTCTTACTTAACGTCCTCCTCTCCTTATCCTTTGTCTTATACTACACCTTTATTGTTGTTGTTTGATTTTGTAGTTATGGAATAATTTTATACAAGTATTTCGTATTCATTTGAATTTCTTTAATTGGCCGTATGGATCCAACCCACTAGGCTAGACGACCGGCTAGAGACCAATGTTGTTCGGAACTGATTTGTCCATCTTATTGGGCTATTAAACTCTTGATGTTTTTTTGTCTCTTAACTATGCGGAAACGTAGATAAAAAAGTAGAAATAAGTAAACACCACATTTGTTGGTCATTTTATTAAATTCATGGCGCATGTCAAACAGCTATGTCATTATTTCCTCTACAGGGAAAGTTCTGCAAAACATCTAGTTTTCCTACTATATAAAATTGACTTCTTCTCAACAAAGGCAGGTTTGCTCATTCCAAAACTTTCTCTGTGCATCTTATCGCGTCCTATATTTTGTGTCTCGATTTTTCTATATCACACACACACACCTGCTAGTCTTGTTTGTGACTCGGTTATCGTATAGTAATAATAATAATGTTGTATTTTTCTGTTTGTGTGACAGGTCCACATAGATCACGGTATGCCAGACTTCGACAGAAGATATGTGTACCATGTAGCCGCTGGGAGCCAGGGGAAGATTCCACAGGAGAGAGGTAAGATTGTGTATAAAAAACATGGCCTTTTCAACTTTACATACTTATTTTGGTAATAGAAATATCATCAAATAACTTATTCTCTCGCCCAGGGTGAGGCGAGAGACTCTTACTGACAAAAATGCCTCTGTTCCTTCTCCTGTTCTAACCTGAGGCTGCAATATCTTATTGAGCTCTTCCCGCAACCCTGGCAGACTTAATATACTTGTTAATGTAATCTAAAATTGTTGTATAGTAACTCCAATTCTATGGCCTCTTTCTATCTAATATCTGTTAATTTAAAAGGTTCATTGACCACAACCAAAGCGCTTCGCTATATTTTTTTCGCTAAAAAGTCGGTACTGTAGTCAATTTTAAACGTAAACATAAAGTACATTGACACTTTAACTTATGACCACACCTCTTTGTTACACGTGGTTTATATTTTGTAAGGAATATATGCAAACTATGTCACACACATCAAAATATTATGGGAACAAGCAAAAACTAGGTGCCAAGTTATCTTATCAAAATATTTATCTGAACTAAATCCTGCTTAAGTTACTCGCCCATTTATTCCTCACATAAAAAAGAAACTAAATATTGACAACATCGCTTAAGCTCTTGGTATTATAATCGTTTGATGTTTGTACGTAGCGTGCCCCACTTGACGTGTGTATCGATATGATAAGATAGCGTTTAAATCGATTAGATATCAATCCATTGATGGTCGCAGGGACATGGGATATGATCCGGGGGAAAATTGAGGCGGTGACGGGTCGCAGCAAGTCCAAGGATAAACAGAATAAGGTAAATATTACTTATAAACACGCTTTCATGTAAACATTGGCGTTGTGTGCGTGCGATGCGCGTACGCATGTGTTGATGTGATAATGTTTTTTGCAGAAAATTTGTAATCGGTCGATGAGCCGCTTAGAGCTGGATTTTACCAGTTTAGGTATAATCCAGAATGGCTTGAACTGGATAAATCTAGTTCAATAGGTAGTCCTTATATGTAAAATATTGATCCACAGACAAAAATTAAGCTTATCAATTCCTTTTAGTTGTATTCGACGTTAATTTTGTTACCTTGCAAAATGGCATATTGGTTTTTTTCATTAAATTTACGAATACGTGTTACGAATATGATATGTATTAAACAAACAACTTTTTTACATAATCGTAGTGACATTAAAACCGGGTGACCCGCGCCTCTCTAAGTCTAAATGTTAAAAGTCGAAATATTCTGGTCTTTATAATAACAATACATATTTTTTTATGGAGAATATTATCATAAATATGCAAGAAAAAGCGCGCGGCGTAGTTGGCGTGCCTAACGCCAAGTAGGAAAGTTATGTCAAGTCAGGGGAAGTCCGCAGACATTAGTTGTAGACTCGCCGATTGCAAGTTCGTCTTATCACTGTAATACGTTCGATAACTTACATTTTAATTACAGTAGCTCTTACACCTGTAACCTGAGTAGCCGTTAGTCTTATTTCCTACACAAAATTTTCCCTCTGATGCATATTATGCATGTGTGACGTCAGTATACTTTCGACAAAGTTGTTTCATCGCTAGTAATGTGTGTTATTTACACAGGTGCCGGAATCTGATGCGATCGCGGAGCTAGACTCCGTTATCGATAGTTATCATGGAAAAACAAGTGAGTAATGTATTAATTAATTGCATGACATAATTAGAAAGCTAATGAGTAAGGTTACGAATTTAGTTATCTATTTGTGATTATATTGTTATTTTTGTATTTGCAGTAAAAGAAACTAGTAGCGTGCTAAAACGTTCGCGGAGAAAGAATAAAGAGTCACAGAGTGATTCTAAGAATGGTGGCACGTGGCCCAAGGCGAGGGCCAACTTCATACTAGAGGAGAACTCCACTGGAACCATCGTGCAGCCTCGCTCCAGGAAGGAGAGGCCGCCTCTCTCCATCCTACTCAGCCCGCCTACAAAACTCCCGCCGGAACCGCAGCGGTCAAACACCAATAGAAACTCGAATCCCATACCTTTGGGTCATGCGCCCCTCACGCAAGCCACCACGCCAGCTCGCCACTCAGTGTACAAGTCCATAGAGTCGTCGCCAGCAATCGAACACTTCCCGAAGCCGGCCCCTTTAACCATACACAAGCCGTTCGCCTCCCCAAACAGTATGAACTTCGAGAAGATTCGTACGTTAGAGAAGGACAAGATGTCCATCAGTGATTATTCCGAACACGATGTCACGCCCAATCGACTGAGCTTAGTTCTAAACCCGTCAGACGATTCGTTGGACTACCAGCCAGTGACCCGCAACCGGACTAAAAGCCCGCACTCCTTAGACTTCATGGTCAACAAAGGCCCAAACTCTCTGGATTTTGTCCCGAGGAAGTCACCCAGCTCGCTAGAACACTCGATCAAAAATCACCCAGGAAAAGACTTACTAGATCAATATTATTCGAATAAGAAGTCATCATCACCGAAGACTGTGAACAAATACCCTTCAGACAGTGATAGTTTTGGACCTGACAGTTTAAACAGTAATGCAAACTTTCCCATGACGGGAACCTTGCCATCACAATCGAGGCTTCAAGCTTCTCAATACTACAGAGGCCCTTTTGTGAATTCCAACCCCCATACCTCGAGTAGGTATCCACATTTAGCAAGTCCAACAAATATCCCCCAAAGTCAGTCGGGCGAGAGTATTGGGACGAGCTACGACATGCACTCGTTCACGTCGCACACGCACAATATGTCGGACCTACAGCCGGTGCCGCGCAACACCAGAGGGGGAGACTACCACCATACCTACGAAGGTGGCACGTTCCCTCGTAAGAAAGAGAATCAGAGGTTTCGTATCCCCTCCAACCCGAGTGTCACGTCAAAAAACTCCGCGGGAAAGTTAAGTACAGGGTCAATAGAGAGAAGTTCTGAACGAAATTCTCCCATGCCTACATTTCACGTCGAAGTTTTATCTCCGGGTCGGGGAGCGAAGCAATTGACGCACAAAACTAGGAATTCTATGCCAGAGTATTGCGGCTTAGGGTGGAACAAACCTTTACCCGGGGAGTTAAGGAGAGTGCACATAGATAAAAGCCAGCAACCGCTTGGCATCCAGATTTATTGTCCGCCGAGTAGTGGCGGGGTGTTCGTGTCTACAGTAAACGACAACTCTCTTGCCAGTCAGGTCGGTCTGCAAGTGGGAGACCAACTGTTAGAAGTGTGTGGGATCAACATGCGCTCAGCTACCTACACACTCGCCGCTCGAGTGCTCAGACAGATCGGGAACTCGATAACTATGCTCGTGCAATACAGCCCTGAGAAATATAAGGACGAAGTCGAAGTTCCAGGAAGCTCGTCGTCTGGTGAGAGTTCGCACGACGAAGAAGTTTCATTGTCTGGTTCACCGACACCCAGAAATTCTCCCGGGCCGCAACAGTCTATTAGACTGGAACAGCCTCCGACTGAAGTGGCTACCTTGAGGCAGTCACAGAACAACAAAGACTTGCCCAGATTTCTTCTCATTGAAATGAGAAATTGTTCAGACTTAGGGATAAGTTTGGTGGGAGGTAACGCTGTGGGCATATTCGTGCATAGTGTACAGATAGAGTCGCCGGCGTATAATGCGGGGTTGAGGACAGGTGACCAGATATTAGAGTACAACAACGTGGATCTAAGGCGAGCCACTGCCGAGCAAGCTGCCTTGGAGCTGGCTAAGCCGGCGGATAAGGTGAGACCATTATTATGTTTTGACTTTACTTTTACCTGTGGTCAGTTTTGGTTTCACGTATTTAATTAGGAATTAAATGAGCCAAGACAGACACTAATCTATCGTTCATATTTCTCAGGTGAGCGTGTTAGTTCGACACGACTTACAGCAATACCACGAGATCAAGGACAAGCCGGGCGACGCGTTCTATATCCGCGCGGGTTTCGACCGGTGCGCCAAGATCACGTCGGTTGGCATGGACACCATCGACGAGTACTCTCTATGGTTCCGTAAGGACGAGGTGTTGTTCGTGGACAATACGCTGTTCAACGGCTCGCCCGGACTCTGGCGCGCTTGGCAACTCGACTGTAAGGGCGCCAAGCGGCACTGGGGGACCATTCCTAGTAAATTTAAGTGAGTTTTTTCACAATATTTTTTCCAATTGTGTATTTCAAACACGTTCAATCAAAACATAAGTATATCATTTGAAGGGTTCATGTAACAATCGTTGTCTATTCAGGGTAGAAGAAATACTCCGACGATCGATGGGTACACTGGAAGGCGACGCTCAGAGACGAGCGTCCACCACGGCTCGTCGTTCCTTCTTCCGTCGCAAGAAGCACAGGGACAGCAAGGAACTGGCTTCGTTCTCCAACACGGAGCTGGGCTGTTGGAGTGACAGTGGCACCCTCGCCGATGACGTGCCAGTACTCTCCTACCAGAGGGTCGAGAGACTGCACTGTGAGTTATATTTGAGTATGTCGCTTTTATATCTCTTTATTATTGCATATTGCTGTGGTATTTGTGTATAGTTAATGTTGCAGAATATCTTACGACTAGCTATTGCCGTAGTTTTTACTCGCTGCTCGGCTCCTATAGATTGCAGGGTGATGTTTTATAGTCTATACGTAGTATATAACATTAAGGAATATTGTAGCTATCTATCAGTGAAAGAAATCCGACCAGAGCGGTTCCAAATATTACACCCTACATACAAATTTTCAAATTACCTTTTTACAGATTCGTCGAATGACATTTGTAGGATGCATGATTAGTTTCAAGCAACACTGGTTATTTAGCTGCGCTTGAGTGGTAATGGTGGAAATTAGTCGAGTCATCCCGTAAAAGTACACTATAACATGAGTTACTAATTAGGTAGTAGCAGTAGAGCGTTAGGTAAAATTTTAGTCCATTGAAATTCAGTGAATAGCTTGGAGAAGAGATAAGAATGTGTACTTGACCCTCTATGTATCGGCGACATTCATAATGCTTAGCCGGGTGTCAAGGGTATATTAGAGTAGTCCAGTAAGTGTGCCCCCCCTCCCCCCTGCAGACGGCACGCAGCGTCCGGTGGTGGTGCTGGGCCCGCTGGCGGGCGCGGTGGCGGCGCGGCTGGCGTCGGACTGGCCGCACGCGTTCGGGCTGGCGCGCCCCGCCGCGCTGCCCGTCGCCGGCGCCGCGCCCGCGCTGCAGCGCGGCACGCATCTCGAGCCCAGGCTGCGTCCCGACTGCACCCACATCGACTGCATCCCGCTGCATGCCATTAGGGAACTCGCTGAGAAGGTAACCAACATATTTCTTACATCATGTACACTGGCAAGTAGTAAACATTCGACCTTACTTGTTGTGACATCAAACAAAGAAGTTACGTCTACAAACATAGAAAATCACAAAAGTTGTCTAAAATTTACTAATAATAATGAAAAAATACAGTCAGATATCACAAAGACCCACGACGCGCTGTATAGCAATAGAGTACTATTAAAGCGTATGTATTCACATGTACTTTCCGTTTTCCTCCACAGGGCATCCACTGCATCCTAGACATAAGCGTAGCCACGATAGAGAAACTTCACAAGCAGCAGATCTACCCAATAGTACTATTCATTAAGTTCAAATCCTTCAAACAAATCAAAGAGGTCAAGGACACGCGACACGCTGACAAGGTCACCGCTAAAGCGGCCAAGGAGATGTATGAACATGGACTGAAGGTCGAAAATGAGTACAGAAGTTACATATCAGGTATGTGAGACACTATCTAGCTAAACAATATCCTGGTTCATGTAGTATTTGATAGTGATCATAAGCTCTTTAGGAGAGTAAAAAGATGACATCACGTTTTGCACCTGTCAATCATTTCTCAGATTGTTTCTTATATTGTATGAGTACTAATATGTAAAACGTATTCCAGCGGAGATCCCAGCGGGCGTGAACATAGCGTACACGTGCACGCAGATCAAGGCGGCCGTGGAGGAGGAGCAGAATAAGACGCTGTGGGTGCCCTCCGTGCAGGCCTGACCCCTGCCCGCCGCGCCGCGCGCCCCGCCCCGCGCCCCGCGCCGTCGCCACAAGGCCGTCACCTTCTGCACGCACCGCCCGCGCCCCAAGCGCCCCGAGTCCACCCCTGCGCCTCGCCCCGCGCCCCGCCCCGCCTCGTACTACTCCGACCCCGGTCGCGAGGACCAGCCCCTGCGGAAGAAGGAGCAGCCCCGCAGTGACTCCACCGACTCCGACCTCAGGTACTACTCCGAGCCCGACGCCAAGTATTTCGAAATTGATTACGAATTTCTCAAAGAACTCCGTCGAATCGCACGCAACAACTGCCCCAAGTGTCGCAGGAAACGTTCAAGGCGGAATGACCGCGGAGAATACAAGGAAAAGTCGTCGAAAGATAAAGCCAAGACACCCAGAAGTTCTCGGCTTAAAGAAAACTACGTGTACTGTAACGGTAGGTACCACAGTGAAAAAGAACACTGCCAGCTTTGCTGTAGGGTCTGCAACCGATCCACGGATACACTCGATTCGATCGACGACGACCAATACTCGATGGTATCGAAAAGTTACAGTCAGCCTAAAGTCACATCGCGCTCCAAATCAACGCCCAGAAACTCCCGTGAGCGCAAAAATTCAATACAATCAAATAAATCGGTATCATTCCTTGAATCGAGTAACGATGAATCGATTAGGGAAGAACCGAACTATACGGCTAAAAGCTTTACGAATGATTTAAAGAAGTTTTTGTTGAAACCGTCAGCGCCGCGACAGAGTTTGCGCGATAAATTCATTACGAGTTTCAAACAGGAATTCGAAGCGACAAAGAGGTCTCCGAAACTGAAAGCTATAAAAGGTCTATGGAAGTCTTACTGAAACGCAGTGATTGAGCATTGACCAAATGTTTGATGAAAATCGTTTACAATTTATACATGTGCCAACTTTTGCTGACAATGTTGTTTTGTTTCACAAGTATATGAGATCGGTATCGATGCTGTAAAATATATATTGACTTGAACTGTCGATCTTTAATCTAAGTTTATTTATTTTTCTTTTGGTGCTTTATTACTTAACACTGAAATTAGTGTCGCGGCTGTCCTATGTACAATTCGTTAGTGAATGCCAACTGAATAGATTTATCGACTTTTGATAGAGTCCGGGACAGTTGTCGTAACACTAATTGAAAGTGTGGTTCTATATTTCTTATAAAACGTAAGTGTTCATAATTGGTCTAAAGGAAACTGAAATCCAAGGTTTCGGTGCTAGTGGGGAAAGCGTTATACAACTTTACACGATGTATTATACTTCACATTATACTCCGATAATATATACATAGACAAAATATATACGTATATGTGCAATAACTATTGGATTACGGGTCGGTTCGTGTTGCATTGGAAAGAGAGACCAAATTGTTTGTAACAATAAAAAAACGATTAATAACATCTTTGCAATAGTTAAAAAAATGGTTTCTAGAATCGTAAAGCTTATTCATACGATATCATTTTCTTGAGCAATTGTGTTCTATTTTAAGGTTTTTACGGTATACCGTCTGTATTGTTTTGACCATAAAACAAGTCAAAAAACGTGCATCTCCCACGGCTGCGATTCCGATGTGACACGAGCCTATCCTTTTATAAAACATTTTTCTTACATATTTATAAATAAATAAGTATAAGATATTGAACTATCATCACTTTTTACGACTATGGAATTTAATGCACACAATATGAATAATCTTGGCCTATTTACGCACGATTGTCACAATAATTAGATATTTCGAAAGCCTTGGCTGTCTATCAAGACGAAAAAGGACGTATAAAATAAGTATGACATTAAATATTAGAATCGTAAAAATCTTGTTATCGTATCTGTGAATTAGAGAAATTGGACTGTTCCAAACTTAGGTACTGTGGCACATTGTAGGTCTTGATAGGAACTATGTAACTTAGTGTGGGCCACTAGTAATTGCATGCGTCCTTATTTTATCAAATCACAGGTCAATTGATCGTCATATCGTAATATAAAACGATAAAGTATATGAAAAAATAAACGCTACATTTTTTTACAAATAACTCTTCAAAAAAAAAACGGACTTCGTTTGCGTATCGTACACAGAAAATATTTTATTTTTTGTTGGCTAATCATAGATCCTAGAAATCGTCTGGTAATACAATACGACGCGCATTGGCCTGTCTATCACTGATATAAATAATACAGTAGTACCCTAGGGATCACTTAGTGACGATATAGTTACATTTTGTTGTTTATAAATGTTTATACATAATGGTGTTTTAGCTAAATATATAGACTTTTATATAGTCACTATTTGCATGAATTAGTATCTAAACGGTGATTTCAATGTCCTAATCGTGTAGGAATATTCTGTTTTGGGGTTGCCATTTCTGTAAGGGGTAGTGTGGTCGTAAGAAAAAAATGTTTTAAGAAAGTTTATCATTTCAATTAGTCTCGATTCAATGATGAAGGTTCACAACGAACTTAAAACGTGTCATCGTCACAATTTTAGAGTTGTGTTATTTTCTGATATAAAATGTTGCCAATTATGTGTTGTATTTTCCGCCCCAAATCTAGTTCTAATACTTTTCTTATATTTATGTGAACATTAGATTCTGAAATGTTTTTAAATATAGGGATAATAATTGTGCTCTAATGTCCTGGTATATAGGAGGATTTTTAACAAGTAGTCCATTATATTTGATTGGATTTCAAAGAGAAAAGTTATACGACTTCGTAAGACTGTAGTATTACACTAGTAGTTCGTATTGTAACGACGCCGTCTCGTAAACACGTGTTATTTCTTTATAGTTTTCATTTATTATGTACATATTTCTTCTCCTATAGAGAATTTACAGGCCTATATAGTATATTGTATTGTATAGAAGTTTTTGTTATGAGTGCTAATACCCGGTTTCAGTATTTATTTTTATTATATTCATATCCTTTTTCTTATGGCCTAACACCAAGTCTGAATATGAAATTAGCTTTCGTTCATCGTTTAGAAATCTGGCGTTAGCATACTTTAAGTATTATTTATTATAAACTTCTTATAATCAAAGACCTTTTCAGGTGCCAAATGATTAATTATTTTGACCGGCTTTTTTGTACCGGAGTTTAATCGATAGATTTTGTATCCGGGTGTCTACCGCAACTTTAAAACGAACGTCGATCACATAATTCATTGCGGTTTTCAAACGCCAATTTCTACGATACATTTTATTGGTCTATACAAATACCTCAATGTAAGAAACTCAACTTTCGACCGACAATGAATAGGAACACCCAATGAGACGAGATGTTTTGAAATAGAAACTTGAATACACGCGAATAAAGTTCATTTCTAGTTGATGTCAGAAATATCATACACCATTTTGGTGATTAATGAAAAATAAACCTAAATACAAAAGTTATAATGACGATTTCATCTCGTCTCGTGGTGGAACAATAGACAATTATTTTTGAAATATATTGCGATTTTTTTATTAACTGAGCTGATTACTCCAATGTTTGTGACGCGATGTAAAGCGATCTCATTGATATTAACGTGTGATGAGGCTTATTGACACAGATTTTTAATAATTTTTCAGCACATTTTTTGTAGTTTTAAGTTTTTTTGGACAGATTTTTTGATAATACGTTGTTTCAATGCTGTTGGATTACAAATGTACTATGTCGTAATCGTTTGAAATATCGACTGTGACAATACTGGATTAATTACTGACTAGGACTACACAATCGCCAATCAAGAAAATTTTCAATCGACATAAGAATTTAGGAGCCTTTTGTAAAGTACCATTTCTATAATTGAATTTTTATTGCGTGTTGGTAAGAAAATAGCAAGAGAAATATAAGATTTTCTTAGTACTAGTTTTGCTATCATCGCTAGTATATTTGTGTTCAGCCTTTTGCAGTTTTTATTATTTAATTTCAGCTTTCAGCTTTTACTTAAGCCGGATGGCATTTTTTTTTCAATATGTTTGTATTGTCTGTGTTTTTCAAGGGAAATAAATGACTATGTTTTTTAACAAATAGACAGATTTCGAAGATGTACATAGATGGCAATGTTAGTATACCAAGTTCAATGAATTATGGCGTTTTGAAATTGCAGTTTCTATTATTTTTGAAAATGTTGGCAGAATAGCTATTGGATGGGTAATTTGTGCAGGCCAGTTGTGTCCTCTTTTTTGTGTATTGGTTTTGTGATGAATATTTTAAATAATTCCGGGAAGACACTTTCTGGGAATGATTGATTTATCAGGGACACCAGTGGCAGCACGAGTTGTTCGGCTTATTTTTCTAATAGTGTGGGAGTTTGTCGTGATCAAAATTTTTTTTAGGTTTGTTATCATGGAGAAGATTTTAAGAGGGTCAACTGGTTTTAAGTACATGTAGTTCTCAGAGCGCGTTAAGACCGAGTGCCCTGGTTGGTTTCCCGATTTACCTCCGACCTCAACAAAACTCATTAAAAGTATTTCCTATTACATTAGGCTCATCTGTAACTTTAAATTTAATATTATTTCTTATCTATTTCGTTGTTTTATTTGTGCGCTCTTTTATGATTTTCACCTTATTTTTTGTATATAATGTAATCTTTTTGATTTATTTACGACGCATTTTTTTAGTATGTTTTCATATTTTTTGTAATAGCTTTTTAGAATAGGGTTGTCATTTAGTTTGTTTGCAAGATGATTTTAGTCTGGTTGTTAACCATGCGGTTTTACGTTTATTTTTTATTTTTATTCGCGTTTCAGATTTTTTTTAATATTAAATATAGTATTATGGAATGATTCGTAGTTGGTGCTTACATTATTGTTTTCAGTGACAACTTTTCCCAGTCTATTTATTTGTACCGATTCTCATGAGTTTGCCTTTCTCGCCAATAAGTTTATGTTTGAGTTTCTTAAAAGTGAAGTTTACAGCGCTTTTGTCATTTGTAATGTTTGTTAAAGATTCTTGAGTGAGGTGGCGCTTCCAGAAGCCCGTGAATAATGGTCTGCCTATGGACATTGGGGTGTTGTTCCCTTTAAACTTGGTTAACAGTGCTTGTGCTATCTTTGAAACATATCTGAAGGTTATTGGGCTAACAGTGATGTGCTTCTTTTCCCCTCTCTTTATGAAAACGACGTTAACTTCTTTCCTTGTCCATTTCGGTTTTGTAGTATTTTCTCCAAAACGTTAAGGTTGTCTAGATACTTCCCGAAAATGGCATGAATGGCATAAAACACCACCTCTGATGTTTTTAAGGAGTCTGCTCCACTCATCCGGATCCTTACATTATTGTAGTTACATAAATCAGTACAATATTTAAGCGCGGTCGATCCTGAAAAGCTCCACTGGATATTCCCCTTATGTTTCCACAAAAGACGAAAAAGTAATAGAACGAAATAGGCTTTTTGTGTATAGCAAGCTGTAGTTAAAAGTAGGATGTCCCCCAGTTGCTTCAATACGCCAGAAACATTCCCAGTTTGGGTGGTTTCCTTTAAGAACATAATTATTTCCGCCGACATTGGAAGCATTTGAAGGCTGTTACACAAAGCTTATTATAATTTATCAAAAAATTTGTCCTCCATTACTAGTTATATTTAAAGTTAACTCGGCTGGTGTGAAGATTTTGCTTACAGTCACTTCATTTTGTTCAACCAACGGAGTCTTTTATTACATATGAATAGAGAAAATTAGAAATTTAAATTCAAACGGTGTTGTGTTACAAAATTAACGTTTTATTTGAAAGCGTTTCTAATGACAAGCAGGTTTCTTTAATTTTAAAATCATTATAGATGATATTGTTTGTTTCGTCAGCATTATCTCTTGATGGTTTTTATTTCTGTCTTTGGGTAACTACATGATTTTTATATTTTTAAAGTGGATGTAAGCAAACTCTTGTTGTCTCGCGCGGATGTGAGTAGTTTCGGAGAAATAGTTACCATATTATAATTTGTTTACAAAAACCCATTGCACAAAAGTAACAGTTCAATTTATTAAGTTTTATAGTTTACTATAATTTTGATCTGATTAAGTTAAACATTAGTTGGTTGCTGTTGCTAACAATATTATTTTTAAAAACTATACATACTATTATTATTATTATAATATACAATATTTGTAAATTTTAATAAATTATACTTAGTCGGGTCATAAGTTCTGTCACAAACTTTTGATGTAATAACTTATACGCCTTTTGACAATTATTTAAAAATTATATATGAAATGAAAGGTCATTAAATGTACAATATAATTTTATTTACATTATTCGAAATGCCCTCCCCCATTTTGAACACATGCCCTTAATCTACGCGGCCAGTCATCGATCGCTGCACGCACCACATTCATATCTATGTCTGCCGCTGCTTTAACCAGAGATGCTCGGAGAGACTCCAAATTCGGGTGAGGTTTAGCACAGACTTTTTCCTCCAAATATTGCCATATCTTGTAGTCCAGTGGGTTTAAATCTGGACTAGAAGAGGGCCAGTCTTCATGCCGGATGAAGTCAATTCCACGAGCGATCAACCAGTCTTGCGTACTTCGTGCCTTATGAGCCGGTGCAGAGTCCTGTTGGAATATCCAATGCCTGTTCCTGAACATTGTCTGAGAAAGAGGTTCCACTATGTTTGTTAGGACAGTATTTTGATAAACTTCGGCACTAGTTCTCACACCTTTTTCACAGAAAAACACCTCAGTTACGCCTGAATATGAGACTCCAAGCCAAACCATGAATGAGGAAGGGTAATGCCCACGCTGGACCCTCGCAATACGCGCGCTTGCTTCTTCACTGCTGTGGGCATACACCTTATCATTTTGTTTGTTAAAACTTTCTTCAATAGTAAAAATTTTTTCATCCGAAAAAAGAATTTCGCGGTATTTTTTTCCCGCGTACCGTCGTAGCAAAGCGCGGGATCTGTCTAGCCTAATTTTTTTTAAACGCTCGTTCAAAAAATGTCCTGTCTTTTTACGATAAGCTCGTAGTCCCAGGTCTTCATTTAGTACTCTTTTAACAGTGGTTCTGCTTAGCCCCATCTGCAGAGCTAGGATTTTTTGTTTACGTACGGGATTTCGTTCGATTCGCGCCTTCACTGCTTTGATGACCTTATGTGTCCGAACTGTGCGAGGTCGGCCGCTTCTCTTACGATCTTCGAAGCTTGACTCTTCGGTGTATCGTTTGATAGTACGATAAACAAACCGTAACGTTATTTTCAAATTTTGAAGAATATTGAAAATGTCTTTTGGCGCGTAACCACAGCGGTGCAACGCGATAACCGCGATTCTGTCTTCTTTATTCGACCACTCCATATTTAAAAATGAATAAAAAATAATTTCTTTTTTATTTTCTACAAGCGCGAAAGTTCTATTTTTAAAATAAGTCGAAGAATTTCTGGCCAGTAATCGAAAATTAAAAATATAAGGTTTTGACAGAACTTATGACCCGACTAAGTATACTTAGTAGTGATGTTAATTGATGTATTTTAAAATTGACAATAAAATAAAGCAGTATTTAAATTATTGAACTTGAATGTAAATTTTAGTTGTGTGATGTTTTCGCAGAGTTTGTATTGGGCACTCAAAGTGTATTTGTTGTTCCGTGTAATGTAGAAGTCTTGCGGGAACCTCACACGTGTAATACAATTTTTCTTGTTTTGGAGATATATTTATATTATCTGTTGATGTTTGACTATTCTGTATTTGCATTGGTATTATTTTTTTGTTTAATTTTTAAGCCCATGTATATTTCTACGGCCAAGTAGATGAGTAAGAGATAATTCAACGAATTGTTTACAATATAAAACGAAGCAATAAATAATGAAACTAGATACTCGAGTTTTATTAAAGTACATTTTATTGTTTGACGTTTCCTCTACCTTAATCCAGTATTATTTGATTGTTTTAAACTTCCTAAAGATAAAGATGTTGATAAAATTAATGACATTAGGTAAATGCATTTAGTGCATATCTTTTATTGTAAACAGGATGTGTTTTATCATATTAATAAATGTACTTCATATAAGTATGATATGTCGAGTTGCCAGGTGCCAGGTGGTCTGGGTTGCCAGGCAATCTAGTTCCTTCGTAGTGTTGCTAGGTTCGCGATAGCAAGTTTGTACACCGTCTATGAATGTATCACCCAATCTTAATTTATTGTAAATAACGACTTCGAAGTATTTAACCTGATCTTTTTTTTATGCGAGAGAAAATATCATACACTAACAAAAAACCTCCCCCTTCTTTCTCCTGCTCTAGGCAGAGGTCGCGGTGCCTCATTGACCTTACCCCGCAACCCCGGCTAAACATCAGCCCTATAGGTCTATGATGGGCTGTATAAGGCGCGCGTGGAACGCTAAGCGCCGTACGCTGTTCAACTCCGTGAACTGTGCAGTTATATTTTTACCTAAGTACCTACTTAGAATATTTATTTATATCCAGATCCAGGTCACACGCGGATGGCTAAGAAAGTAAATCCACCACTGACCGCACGCAATGCTTCTAATGAACGTGTAATGACGATCATCTATCGCACGCTTACACGTGACCATTATGTCATTAACTTAAGTGCAGAAAGTCAGAAGTTCTACTAGCTGAACACACGACCGAAATTACGTATATGGGTACAAAATGTACCGGCTTGGGTTCAGTGCAAGCGCGAGATGCGTACTACGATTTGGTGCCAGAGAAAGAACGGGTTGTTTTTAGTCATGATAAGATATTAAATGATTTTCTCTTCAAAAAATCTTATTTAACATTTTATTAAAAGTGTCGACAATATGCCATTGCCATGCCAGATTTATAATGTTGAAGTAACAGCTACCTGTTGTAGGGGTAAAAGTAAAGGTGGTAGGTATTACAAGTATTTAGATACCCTTACTTTAATAAGCTGGCTTGCTGGATCTACAAAAATCAAGAGTAAGTATCCACTTCTTGTTTATGAATTAGAATGGCAAACGAGCAGGCGGATTACTTGATATTAGGCAATTGTCGCGCTTGTGGACACGTGCAACAAACGGAGGAATTACGATTGCTTTGCCAACCTTTTGGAGATTGGGAAGGGGAAAGATTGGGCCTCAGGTAACCGCACTCATACGGCGAAACACAACGCTGTAGTCGTTTCACGCCGATTTTCTGTGAGGCTGTGGTACCTATTACTCCGGACGAGTCGACCCGTTCGCGTCGAAGCATGGCTCTCCTACACTTCGTCACCAAGAAGTAAAGATGTCCACTACAAACCCAGTTTTTGTCCTTTTTATTCCTCAAAATAGAGACTGTGAATTGGTAAAATATCAAATCACAAATACTCACACCTCTGTAATACTTTCTACATATGTATATACCTACCTATGTATATCTACACAAATCTCTCAAATACCTATTCACAACATTACGCGTAAAATCGACGCAACTCTAGCTGTCGTGTCAAAGTGAAGCCTTTACAAGTTGGAATGAATAAATTATCGAAGAGAGGCATGTAGCTATAATCCGGATTATACTCGAACAGGAGCACATAATGCTGTGACAAGTCTGAGGGCTTCTATTTAGCACCTACCTTGGTCTATGAAGTAGGCTGAAAAGTGCTAAGTATTGTAGACAGGTGCATTATAACCATGTTATTTAGAAATTAAAAGTTTTTCAATATTTGCTGCCTAGTCAAACTGCAAACTTTTATTAGAGTACTTTCATAGATTTCGGGGGTAAGGAAAATTGCTTTACAAGGATTAAAGTGCGTTGTGTTCTCGTTCATGTATGGTTTTGAAATCAGATTGTAGAAGTGCACACTGTTTCTAACCTTTTCTGGAAAAGCAGTCCTGACGTCATTCCATTGTTGTACCTATATGAGTGATATAGGTAGTCCTAGCAACATTCTCTCTCTATCCTTGATCAACGAGATGTCACGACTAGATTTGGCTAAGCTTTCCTTCACAACAAATTGACGTAGGACGTAGAAACAAAGATTCTGATCTTAACTATCGAGGTTAGGGGTAAGGCCCTCTAAATAGTCTCTGTGTTCTTACTATATTAATGCAAATGCTCAAGTAAAGTGCTTATTCAGTATAGAAGTATCTGTTTAATAGTTTCGCTCCACAAATGTAAGCAGCTACATCCTGTGGACGCGAGTTGCCAAAGTAATTAGAGAAAGCTTGCGGCCCGCACGGCACGCAATAGGAAAAATAAAACTGATATGCTCTCCGAACCTCCGTCGAATCGGAATGGTTGGTTTTTTTACTTGTATTATCTTGATTTACAGATAGAGGTAGCTGGAAAATTGGAACATTTATTCGCTGCAAAACAAAAGGAAAGATAGCGCACCAACTTTTTTGTTAGGTACAAAAGCCCAAACTTATTTGTTGACTAACGAATTTTAAAAATCGGTCTATTTCCTCACATATCTAGATGTGTATTATGTGTTTCTATGTAGGTACTTAGGCACACGTTGCAGGTTTGAAAGTGAAAAGAAATGTGAATGTGAGCGTCTTTTGTTATGGTTAGGTACAAGCGTGGGTACAAGTTACAAGATTGTTAGATTACTTAATAATAATTATAATCAAACCATGGTATTCCAGTTTAGTTTGCGCGTGCAAGTAATAAACGTTGACGAGGCTGAAATATGGATTGGTTTAGGGACATCATCGAGATTGGATAAACGAGTATCTACCTAAATCTCAAAAATCAGGTGCACAGAGGAAAGTAAAGTTTTTATACCAGCCTAAGTTTTGTACTACATGTACCTAGGTAAGCGGATGCGTAAGCTTGCAGCTGGACGGCACCTACTAAGTCAATTTATTCCACGATGTCTGGATCTTGGCCTAGAATTACATGTGTGGATTTTTTTACTATGTGGTTAAGCAAGTTTTTAAACAAACTTTAGATAATAATAATCCGTTAATTATACGATTATATCGAAATAAACAAGTTCTGGCTGAGATTTAATAATAATATTGATTGCTAGGCAATAAAATTGCAGCTAGTTTGATAGCTGTAGCTAATTGGTCCTGCAGTCATCGAGACACGTCGGAACTTCGGAAGTAAGTCGTGCCTCGTGCGTCTAAAGCCATCGACCATCGGCACCGGTTTACTGAACTACGAAGCTCATAGGCACACGTTCGCATCCTGTATCGGAATACTCGTTTATCGATCATAAAATATAATTAGCTATTAAAATAATAACCATACTTTAAAGACGGCTAACTCAAAATAATTAGGTTCTGCTACAAACCATTAAGTGGACATTTATTGGCTATTTTTTGGAAAGAGTAATTAATTAAATAATTTAAGTTAGGTACCTATATCCGTTCTTTTATTAAAGCTTATAGTTCGGTAGTTTGCGACTAGTCAAATTCAATACTTTTATTGAAATGTCAAAAACGATATCTATTTTCTATGAATTTTGTATGAGATCGAAACATATGACGTCATATTTTTTATGTATCAAACAGCATACTTATTTTAAATGGATAAAATCTATGGTAAGTTTAATGTTAAATCAATGAATGATAGTACCTACCTATCTTATTGTATTGAAAATTCAGAATAATTTATGTGACCTAAGAAACTACCCAATAATTCTTCTGATAAGTTGAGATTTTATTATTTGACTTCATCTTACAACATCAGATTCTATTTTCTGTCCATAACTATTGTCAAAAATCACGATAAATACCGACTTTTTGTATATACATATAGGTATAAATATAATCCTATTAATTTTCAAAGTAAACATTTTATTTGGGGCCAGTTAACATACCTTCATAATATCAAGTTGTTATACACCTGGTTAGGTACCTACTTAATTGATAAGATTTATTCGCATGTGAGGGACTTACAAAACGGGACAAGCAGGTTTTACTTACCTACTCCGGTCAAGTCACTGGACATCCTCAATTTATAATAAGTAATGTCGAGGTACCTAGAAGATCAGCTGGGTTTAATATGTAAACTACTTTCAATTAATTTTGATTCTTATTGGAAATTTTATTATATTTTTGAGAAGAATAGAAACTGATTCCGTTAGATAAGAAATTAAAGCAGCAGCAAGGTAATTCGAGCGCATTCCTAAGCATGGTTCGACCACAACATTTCCTAAAATACAAGGCCGATAAAAAAAAAACAAAAAGATCTACTATCACTCTGCGACCCAGCATTTCTGTTATTTTGAACGAGCGCGTATCCAATCGGCAGTGCGACCGTCGACACAGCGCATGCGCCGCGCGTACCGTGAAAATGGCCGATGCGAATTTTGCGCGCGAAATGGAAATAATATTTACCGAAAGCAAAAGTGAATTTATTTTAAACAAATAGGTTTAAATAAATATTATTTATTATTTTTGGCCAAAGATTTGTTATTTTACAATTATGAAACGCTTAAAATGTGCTCACAATCGGATTTTTACAAAGTGATATTTCTAGTGATATTAGTTTTGGTACGGAATGCTGATTGTAGGACTGCTAATACATTCAGAAAGAATAGTGGAGTGCAAAATGCGTGGAATCATTTACAAAGTGTGGAGAAAAATACGACGAATAAGGAGCAAGGCAGAGGATTTTTCTTTGGCGGTAAGCATAGTTTATCCAATTACCATCTTTGATTACTTATAAGCACTTAATTAAATAAAGATGTGCTGATATTGTAGGCGAGTACTGTGAGTAGGTATCAAATTTTAGAGTAAGTAGAAAAATAAGTAGGCAGATAGACGATATCGACCTGTGATATCGCATAAAAGTCTCAGTTATTAATATGTTTACTTAACCTAAAATTGTGCAATTACACTAAACACCAACATGTGTTTCTACTAGACTCCATCCGGGTTTGCAATAGTGTACCGCGGCCCAGAGTCATAGCAGAAGAAACGAGATGGTTTTTAGTCAGTAAGTCTGAACCTCTCCTCAAGGCGGGTGAACAACTATATATACAATAGTCTCAAAAAAGAAATACTGGGCACTGGGCAAAATAGCCGACAACACTACAAGGGAGACTTGGTTACGATTAAAGTAAGTACTTAAAAAGAAAATTTGTTGTCACCTTGTTACCCATGAGCATGTAATGTCATGTAATGACCCCACCCACTACATTTCAAGCAAACATAATGTAGGTTGATAGGTACACTATCTACGACCTACCTTCATAACTTTCCAACTGAAGATGACACCAGACGTTTTTTCTTTCGTCCCGAATACTCGAGGAACTTTAAAAGGCTTTAATTTACCGGTAACGTCCACGTCGTTGTTACTGTGCCAAAGGGTCAGCGATGGTGCCGCCCACTCGCTAAGGACAAGGTTAATGGAAAAATGTAAAGTGATGCGCGTCTGCCTTTAGGGGGAGAAAGCGGAGATTGGTTGGGGCTGTGCGAATTTTTGGCACAGTAATAAAAGGAAGTGAAGATTGCAGAGCCTTTACGTATAAAATCTGTGAAAGGAGTATCCTGGTTTTCCAGATAGCATTTTTAAACATCATCTAATTATCTAGGTATAAAACAAAGAATTAACGTACTTAGTTTTAAGCTTTCTATTAATTCAGGTAACTTATGTTCCGATGGATTTGTGGTAGATAATATCACTTGTATCGATAAAATCGCCTTCTATAATAACATTAATACACACTCAATATTAAAAAAAACGTCAATTTATAGGTTAGGTAGGCTACTGAATCTTAAAAAACAATTAGTAAAGTAACGATTTTGCCAATCCAAAAAAGTACCTAGCTAATGAATTTCACCTGTATTTCTTCAAGTAACTATTTGTATCGATTTTAAATCTCATAATTATTATTATCTACATTGGCATTATGTAGGTACATACATTTTAACAAAAATGAGATTAAGGAAAGATACCAAGATCACACCGTGATGCGACTAAAACAACTTCACGTTTAAGTAGTCAACCTATAATTTGTTATGACGCTTTGCAACTCTTAAACTTGTTTACAGATTCCCATTAACAGTTTTACAGGTTAAAATCTTACTTACAGATGCGTTAAACGCGTATAACCTGTTCTTTGCCAATTTAGAACTTTGTTTTAACGGGGATAATACTACATAGTAACTCAAGGGACTTTAAATCGGTAGAATACCTTTCTTCATTGCACATGGTCTAAGCTGAACCTTAAACGGTGCTTCAATTATCGGTTATTGGTACCATATGCATGTGATGTCCACACTGTCTCTTAAAGCGCTCGCATTCCGATATAAAACATACCCTCGTGTATTTTATCTATGAAACCTATTAGCTATTTACTTGAAGGTAATTGTGAGAAAAGAAGTGTTTTCGTAGTTTATCTCTTCCACTTTCAGTATTGTAGCTTATATTAAAATTCTCTCATTTACTTCCTCTGGGCTTTTCCACTGGTTTGAGAAAACCGTTACCATATTTTTAATAAAAAGTAGATTTAGTTTTATATTTTCCTTGATCAAGTGGAACATGAAAGTGAAATTCTGACAGAGAAACAGAATTAGATCGACACACGTCTCGCCGGATAATTTCGCATTAAGTCACTTTCAAAAGTTTTCAAATCAAATGCAATGATTTGCGTTTGTGTTTATAAGGCGACCTAGAAAGTGTAAAGTTTAATTCTCAGTTCATTTATTGGGTAATTATGTGGAATAACATTAATAAGAATGATTCTAAAGTCTTGATGGTTTCCCGAGCTCTGGTAGCGCACTGATAAAGCCAAAATTGCCAAACATCAAGGACTTAAGTTGAAACTCCAAGTGTAGTAATTACGTGCTTATATTTAATTTTTGTTATAATTGCTCAGAAAGTAAACCAAAACATTGTAAGCTAATCCGTGATTACTCTAGGGACTAGGTACAATTTCCTCAGTCCATTTTGAGCCATATCATAGCTGCGGTTAACTGCAGTTTTCTGCAATCAAGTTGTAAACGGTTATGGACCGCAACGCTGTTATTCGTGTAGGTGATTCTATAAGATTGAGCTATCGAGAGCTGCAAGTATGAAAATTCCAAACGTGATTTTAGAATACATAGAAACTTATATCCTAAATTTTAAATACATTTGCGCTTTTGATCAAATGGTAGAACATGTATCTGAAACTCTTCCCTTTTAATGTCATTTTAAAAGGATTTTAAGAAGGTAAATAGGTCCTTGTTTGTGGAATCCGGGTGTTATTTATGCCCTAATCACTATGAGAAGGGAGCATCGGTGCTTCCAATAAATCACCAAGTTAACAACAAATCCTATCGCAATAATTCACTCCGCCGCTGATACGCACTCGACCCGTTTCCCATACAAGATTAGTATTCTCAGCTCGTCTTCAAAATGACTCCAAAAGAAGATAAAAAACCGAAACTGGCACGTAACGAGGTTTTGGGGTTGTCCAACAAGGACATACCTGCCCATAAATATTTACGTTTTACCGAAAAAGTATTGAAAACGTCAAATAAATAATGTTGTTAATGTTAAGGTGGGTCCGTATTATTGAAATCGTGTTGCGTGAGGTGATAAAGGTCAATAATTCATATTAAATGTCCATACGTAAAGTCTTGTTGTTTTGTAAAACTTGTTACTTATTGTTTAAAGTGTTCCACCACCGGGATTTGCATACTGGAGATAACGGTAATATGTAAATAAAGTATACTTACTAAGTATTTAATTAGACATTGCTTCATTAGCATTCTGTTATATGTCACTTCTCATTATCATTGCCTAGTTTCCGATTTCTGACTTCTAATAAGCCCCCTCAATAATCATTGAACTCAATCTTCAGCTCTTCTTCCAACCACTACATCTTCAGCTATCCTTAAGGGATATGTCAATTTTAAGAAATTAAATATAGAAGAATGCAATTCAGGATTCATTATTTATTAAAATATTTCGAAACTGAATAAATCATACCAATTACTAGCCATTGAGCTAACGGGTCAATACATTCGTATTTTATGACCGCTTGTGGTCGCGAGCCACAGGAAACATCAGGGATTATGTTGCGCAGATTTTTGCAATAATGCGTCACGGAAATAATGTGGCTGCACCTTGAATATTAAAGAAGGCTTTCATGCATTAATATGTATCGATTTGTAATGTATGCATCTGGAATTTGATGGCGTATCAAGAATTTAATATTTTATGGCATTGTAATTTTGTCGGAGGTGTTTCTTTTTTGGAAAACCCGGTGTTACTTTTTCTAGGAGATTATTTGTTAGCAGTTTTCCAGAATTGTAAATTATTAGAGCATATAATTATTTTGGTTCTAACTCCGCGGCCGTATCTACAGGCAACTACGACTTTTTTATTATCATTTTTTCTGTTTTTTTTGTTAATATGCATATACACGAAGTTAAGTTTGTAACCTTTGAACATGTAGGACACCTTATCCAAGTTGTAGGACACTGCACACTTTACAAAATAAACTATGCACTAAGTAGTTTAACTAATATCTACGGCACTCAAAGTTACATTGTTATTGGGGATTATTTGGTTGTGTACCACTTGTGATGCGCAACTTATGTATCCAGGAATTTGATATCCGTGTGGTTTTCCTTATATCTCTCATCTGTGCGCAGAAAATTTGCTGTTACATCGTCAAGGATTAAGAAGCTCTATTAAACTTAAAGTACACATGTATCTTGCAAAGTTATATGTCACTTGACTTTCTAAGTTCTTCGAAACTCTACCACCGATGAAGGAACAAACCTGGGCTTATAATCTAATTATAACCTTGAAGTCGTCAATCCGTCTTGATCAAGCGTGGCGATTAATACTAATTCCTTCTTTCGAGAAGTGTGTTGTCTTTGTTAAGCAGTTGGCTCTAGAAGATGGTGATGATGACAATGATTGTTTGGTTAAACGTGTATCAAATGTACATCTGAACCTTTAAATCTTCTGGACTTCTGAAGAAAAAAAGAAAGAATAAAAAAAAAGAGAAAATGAGTAAACCTCATTACTACCTATCACTATTAAAAAGGATGACAATATAAAACATCATTGCAAACCGATCAATAGTTGATTAACGACCTCATCTCTGTAAACTTGCTAGCTTCATTTTTGCAATCAGTTGGGAATTAGATTTACCTGTGCACTAGAACCAGGAGAGTTTTCTGCCGTACTTAATCGCATTGCAGCCGATCTACTAACAAGTCTAACAGACCAGCAGTCTCGTTGCCAATTATAACTCTATTTTCTTTCATGTTTGTTGAGAAATTCTTGTTTCATCTTATAATCTGATTGTGCAGTAATTTGATGTCATGGCTTCTGCGGTGGTAGGGCCATGTGCTATTATGATATGTTGTTTGTGTTTCTCTTTCTTCTTTTGGAATGAAATTTTCTTCTATATATAAGTATTTAGCATATTAACATTGGTATATTATACTTTAAACTTTCGCTTTGCATATTAATACTTTACTGTTTTATGGGATTTAACGGGTACCTTTTATTTTTTATTTGCAAGAATTACATTGTTTATAAGGAGAGGTCTTATATCCTAAAAGTCACTGTGTTCAGCCTGCAAGCAAGCGTGCAAACTGTCTCAAGCAAACTGTTCGGTAAACGTGCGCGTTAAATCCCCTAAAACAATAAAGTATTAATACTAACATTGGGTCTGATTTTGTATTTGGTGAAACCTGGTGACAAATAAATATAAATAAATAAAAAAAAGAAATCTCGATTACAAATAGCATGATTGTCTGATTTGTTTCATTTTTATTATGTATGTATTGCACGATTGTTTAAATTATAGCATTTTACAGCGCTGTGAATTCTTTAGTTTATTACTTATTATACAAAAAAATAGAATGTATAATGTTAAATGTGGCAATATAATTAGGCTTATTTACACGACAGACTTATTATAAGACGTGGTCAGAATGTTAGACAATAAAACAAATAGATAGCCTTGAACTTAGGTGTGCAGTTTATTTTTCAGAAACGTTTTCCGATGATTGATTTGATATCTTTTTTGGACATAAATTTCCTTCCGTGAATATAAATTTATCAAACTTTGGAAACGTAGTCGTGCACTTTGAATTAGATTGAAGTGTTGTTTTGTAGTCTATTTATTGGATAAAATATAATTAACGAGTAACATTATTTTGCACTTTCCATACAAGTCTGGGACCTACTAATACATATTACAAACATGTCAAAGAAATGTATTACGCCTGTCAAATTCACTCAGTCATCTTATTTAATAACTGTTTGTAAAAATGAGGAGAATAGCCCCACAATTATAGTATAATGAATTAATGTTTATCGTTGAGTTACGCCACGCATCGTGACTTCGTTTCACTGTCGTTAATTGTGTAAGAAATAAAATTATGTACACTAACTTGGACAACGAAAGTTTACATCCAATTTATTGTAGTTTGATTACACTGTCTTATCTAGCTTGTTAGAGAATAGCTCACCTGTTGTGCAGTGGATCTAGATTACGTATTTTTAACTCACTTTCAATTAGTAATATTTTACGACGTTCACGAGGGATCTTTGATCTGGTATCTAGTTCGGATCAAAGAAGATCACCTATTCTATAAGCAAGAGTTAAAAATTGACCTAGACTAAAAGATCGAACTTCAAACGTTATATAAAACACATTTTAAAAAGTGACAACTTTTTAGAAATCTTTATACTTAAAATCTAGAATCTAGAGTATTTAAATAAATAAATAATTAGGTTTTTCACATCATCAGCCTATAAGTCCACTGCTGTGCAAAGGCCTCTTCTCACACGGAGAAGGTTTGAGCATTAATCATCACGCTTGCTCAAGGTGGCTTGGCGATTTCAAACTTAGAAATTACAAGTCCAAGTTTCCTCACGGTGTTTTCCTTCACCGTATGTCAGGGGTTAATAAATATAAAGAACACATAACTCGGAAAAAATCACATTTGTACCATGCCAGGTTCACCCTTGTGGATGAGAAGCTTGCGCCATAACCCCTGGGCCACCATCACGACTGACTGATATTTCTTATAATGTAAGTTTAATTCTATAGAATACTTATGAAGTGATACAAAACTAGATAAGAGGTATGGTAAAAAATAAATAATTTTAACTATTTAACGGTGAATGATTAAAATATATCATGTTATCATTCATTGATTTCATGATATATGTATGTACTTATTAGATTTTAGATTTGGTAGGTAATTTATTGCTGTTTAAAGTTTAAATATTATGACGTCACTAGCTTTTGCCCGCGACTCCGTTTGCATGGAATAGTGACTTCCTGCATATTTTTGGTATAAAAACTATCCTATGTCCTTTCTTGAGTTCCAAATTATGTAACTGTACCAAATATCACAGAAATCGGTTCAGTAGTTCAGGCGTGAAGAAAAGACAGACAGACAGACAGACAGAGTTACTTTCGCATTTATAATATTAGTTTGGATATATTGAAATCCTAAACGAAATTGATAGAAAAGTATCATTGATTTGACATTTCTATAAAAGTATTGAATTTGATTACTAACGCAAAATATCGATTTTAAAATGTCGCAGATTTCAAATCTTCTCTATTCAAGTTATTTATGTTAATTTTCGTTTCCAGTTTCTTTTATTGAATAAACATTAACTCAACTTGGTGATTCATAATATATTGTTTTTATTTATTAGTTATTGTTTTGTGTTCTATCAACTTAGGATAATAGTAACATTCTTAAATATAAAGTTATTATTTTGGAAATAAAAAAAGCAATACCATAGATTCTTTTGTTCTTCTTGGTTATGTAAATGAGGTTCCTGGAGGTCGAGTCTGTTCTCCAATTCCTATTTCTCAAATCTCCTTAATCCTCAAATTCCTTGTAACCCCCAAAAAGTCTAGCAACGCTCTTAGAACTTAATGTTGGTGGTCATATATGGACTTGCTTACCATCAGGTAACGTGTCTGCTCGGATTCTAACCTACAAATAAAAAAAACCTTATTCTCTATTAATTTTAAAGTGAACCTTGAATCGATAGTAAATTAAGACAACTATGAATAAATCAAACACATAAAATTTTTAATCTAAATTCTTTAGAAAAAAAAATACAAACGCAATACAGAACCCCACTGCAAAAATGTTTGTTATAAAGGTTTGCAAAATGAGACTACTATACGTTGCGCATAATTGTTCCGTGTGTGGGAGGATAATAGACTAATTAACTTTATCCGTTGTGAATAGTCGGCATGTGCCCCAAAATTGCACAAAATGACATTATAATTACTACCGTAAATGGTCAACGGGATTTTATATTACGGTTTAAGAGACACGCACGCAAAAACTTTTACTCGGCCACTATTAAGGTTGAGTTTTCTATGCGTGTTATAAAGGAGTATATTACGGTTCATTGTTCTAGGAGGGTTGTGGAATTAAAAGCCGGTTTTATTCTATATATACAGTATTTTGATTAATAACTATTCCCCTCAATAGCAGGGTATGTAATAGTCTGTGTTATTCCAGACTATAAATCTGTCTTTGTGTCAAAGTCCATTTCTTTTATATCAATGAAACAATTAAACAATGAATTTATTTTTAAATAGGCCATAAAACGGCACTTTTAGACGTCAAATTATACATATGTGAAAAACTAGATGAAGCCTGCATTTCCTATCTGACTACTCTGAGAAGAAATGCCGAAACAAAATCAGAGGTCAGTCTCTTTATCGGTCAGTATACGAGTAGTCAGATTACTTGATGGCAAGTAACCGGCCCGCTTATGGACACCCACAGCACCAGAGGAATTACGAGATCGTTGGCGGCTTTTTGGGGATGACTGTTTCGGATATTTAGGTATAGGGGATTAGAAACCTCACTCACACGGCGAAACACAACTCTATGGTTGTTCCACGTCGGTTTTCTGTGAATCCGTGGTGTCACTTCGGTCCAGTCGGCCCACTCTTTCCAAAGGCCACTATTACACTTAGTTCCATTCGCTGTTTTAACGTAACAAAAACATCAACCCGTACTTAGAAACTTTAGGATAACGATAAAGATAGACTGTGTGGCTTTACATGTGAATAAAGTAGTTATAATAATGAAATTCTTACTAGGCCATAAATGTAAGAACTTTGTCATTCGGCAGTGATAGTGAGAGACTGATTCGCACAATTAGGTACTATACCTACTTATTATAATTGCTAATTCATTGAACATTAATTCTTGTTTAAAATTTTAATTGCAATTTAGTGTCGCTGGCCGAAGTCCACCTTTGACTTTTAGGTACAAAGTTTTATGTCGGGGTGAATATCTTTCTGTTAATCAAGATTTAGTAGTAATAAATTACCTATTACCAAGGCACTAAAGAGAATGTGGAGAAGTCGGACGCCATAACAATGAAAGTTTAACCTTTAAATTCTTGTGCATCCAACGCATTCTAACATTTCCAAGTAAACGTTTCTTTTAAGTGTTTTCAATAGAAAACTGCACGGTTTCTCGCAGTTATTTCTTTAACTTGGACATCTGGTTCCAATACCTAGACTAGTACGGTTACCGGTTTAAAATCGGCCAAGAACAAATGAGGATTCAGGTTGATACCAATGAACTGTTGACCGATAAAACTGCATTCATCATTGGTTCAAGAAATCATGACTCAGAACTAATATCTTCATTTTTAATCTCATGATTGTAATGCGGTATCGTGGCCTCCAGCTATTGATAGGTGCAGATTCATTACATTTGAAATTGAATTGAAAATCTCATTTGCTCATTTCATAACTATAAGATTGTTTCGTCTATACGTCTACAGAGAAAGTATTAATGTTTTAAAGTTAATATCATATGATTTATGTACATAATAAATAAATAAATAGCCCAAGTTAACAAGTTCAAACTTTTATTGCAACTGCACTACCTTTTTAGGCGAGCATAAAATACTTGTGCGTGTATCGTAAAACGAGAAAACAAGTCACACCACTATTTTGCGAAATATAATAGAGCTGTTTATATTCTTTTTATTTTTTTTGTGTGAACTTTCTTCTGTAGAGAATTTTGGAGACTTGTATTTTTAATATTTTTTTTTGCATTGTCATTGTTTAAAAATGTTGCTCCTGTACTGTGCCAGTTTGCATAGTACAATGTCATGCAGTGAAAGTGCAAGGAGGTTGAGGTCACGAAGGTCCTTATAGTTTGTGTTCTGAAATTGCTTCATCTACATTCAGATATAATATATGTACATACAATGTATTTGTGTGAAACTCGTGTAGTAGTGTGTTGATATGGAAAATTCTGTGACATTATTACATTAGGTACACTTGTGAGTCGTCAAAAAGTGTAATTTACAATTTTCCTGGCACATAAATAAGGATGAACAGTAAGGAAACGCATAAATTTGTCATGTTATATAATATCAATTGAATAGCACTTCTTAATAACTATCGACTAATCAAATCCAATTAAGTGGTATAACTTTGAGTACTTATTAGAATTTTGAACTAATAGGAGTACTCAACAAACGCTTAAAAAACAATGATGATATTTTTATACATACATATACTTACAACAATTATTTTCGAATAAAATGAGAAGTCGCCTATACATAATCTACAGATCAAAATCAGCATAATAATATTTTACGACAAGTCCTAACAACTAACGCAGGATTATGATAATAGAGGAGCAAGGAAAGCGGTTCTTAATGACTTAACGATCTTCTTAACAAGCGTCCTTGGCCATAAGCCAAGTTCCATAATATTTATACGTCGATGTAATTCTACACTTTTGGAAAATCAAGACTAAGGTCTAAAGGGGAATTAGCCAAGGTAATTATTGATACTGTGTGTTTAGTAATTGTTCTTTGCCATTCACGGGATCATAGGATCTCGGACATTTGGAAGGCGTACGAGGGGTCGAAGCCAACTCGCAGAGGCCCGTTGAACAGTTTTAATCTCAATTAGGTAATTGTTATTATTAGTTCGGTAAAACCACCATAAATGAATGGTTTGATAAAAGAAATCAAATAGCTAATAAACGAAATATTATAAGGAGAAAGGTCTATTAAGGTGTAGTTATAAAAATCTCTATTAAAGCAAATTAAAGAGGTACCAACGTATCAAATCACAAACATTTCAACTGCTCAACTTAAAAACTTTGGGTACTTGCCGTGTGACGAGATAAACGCACTTAATACAAATAAAAAACAGGTGTTAACACAATTTACTTACATTTCAAGGGAAAACGTTAATAAAATATTAAAGTGCCCATAAAAAAATGATCAACACGCAGAACCGGTAGTACAGACGGCACACGGACTCATCTTATAAGTATACCAGGTGATGGAACCTGTCCTCGGCATAATGTAGGAATGTCGTCACGGCCTTAAACGCTAACAGGACAGGCTCCCGGTAAGGAGGACCACACGTGCTAGGTAGGGTAAACTACATGAGCGAGGAAGCCAAAACTGATTTTATTAAAAGAAATATTTGCTGTTTCGTTGCTGTTGTGGCAGTACCTATTTATTTATTTTATTTTTTAATTAACTTTGTTTCACACTAGGAGTTTCTCCTGTGTCGTGGGTGCGGTTACAAACATACAATTTCACGTGCACATTACACCCAGACCCGGAACAACAATTTGTGATTACACAAAGGGTGGTTTCGTGCGGGAATCGAACCCGCGACACGCGTTGCACGGCAGCCAGTTGCCCGGCAGCCAGTTGCCCGGCCACCGCACCAACCGTGCAGTCATGTACACCTATGAACTATAGTTCTACGAACTACACTATAGTGTAGTTGATTTGCGTTCATCCCATTGTTCATCAGCACTGAGAAGGCTTTGGCATTATTCAACACGACTACTGAAGGCAATCTCAAACTTATGATTAGAAATTATCAGTCCAGGTTAGCTCACGATGTTTTCTTTCACCATATACATAATGTCAGTGTTGTAACTTGGAAAAGTCGCATTTTGAAACCACACCGTCATGCTTGAGATGCGGGCGCCTTACCTCCGGCCCAAAATAATGTAGTTGTATTTTTTTTATCCTAATGTTGGACAATGTAGAGTTGTAGACACAAGCATTATTTTCCTATAGTATGAATGTCTTTGGCAGTAAAATATTTCATTACACTTATTAAATAATGTTAAACGATAACATGGTTCCAAGAGACAATAATTATTATAATTTTTGGTAGGAATACTTCAGCATTAAAGATTCCAAAAAGGGCTATCCAATAACGTCGTCCGGGATGATTTCATACTACTTAGTAACTGCATGGAGGTTACGGCTTTCGCTCATACAACGTGGCCTATAGCTAAGAGCAAGGGCGTCTCGCACTTTATAATACCTTTCAGTATCGAAGCAACGGTTTTACATTTGCATAAAATTATAACACAATCCTAGATACCTTGTACGAGATTGATATTTCTGTACTTACGTAGTATCCTACTTTTTGTCAGGCAACTTTTGCATAATTACTCTTCAAGTAACAACAAATAGTCATTTTGTACATAATATATGTTTTGTAAATAGGTACTTAAAGCTAATTTCATTCATCGTCGATTCACATAACTGCTTTTAATTATTTTAGGACAATTTATTCACATACAGGGTGTAAAAAGACACTTAACGAAGCCGAAAGCCACGAATTCTACCCATTATTTGGATCATTTTTTTCTTTAAGACCATAGCTGGGTCTCCACGTGTTCTCATGCATTTTTAATTTTTTTTCCGCAATCGAATTCTATGTATTATTACAAAACTTTTTTCCAAACAAACATAACCTGAATTTTCGATTTTTCTAAATAAATTACGCTTTTGAAGTTACGAACAGTAATGTACGTAATAAATAAATGCAGACCCGCACAAAAAACATCGTGCATCTCAGTAGGATTTTTATTTTACAGAATTGTTTTGTTGTTGCGAAGTAAAACGTCGACCTACGTACTTATCACAGCGTTTTAATGCTAAGCTGTGAACCTACGCACACAATGACACGAAACCCGTTTGCTTTACATTGCGCGCAATAAAATTATTATTTTTTTTGATACCTAAAAATAAAAGTCGTTTCCCAGTGATAACTTTAGCGTAAAGCTACTTAGTTAGAACTGCAGTATGCGTAGTTAACGGCTTCGTTAAGTGTCTTTTTACACCCTGTATATTATAAGACTATAAGAGCGGTCGCCCGCAGTTCCGCCAGCTTGGATGTCGATTTTACACTGTTTCAATTTTTTTTAATTTTCTCAACGTGCGAACCATTTCTGGACTTGTTGACTGTTATTTATTAGATTAGACTTAAAAAAAAATCTAATGCCTAATCTAAGGAGTTTAAAATAAAAGCATGTAAATATTACCTACCCACATATTTATTTTACGTCAGTTCAAAGAAAGATGGCTTCACGACACGACTAATTGAATAAAAGTGCACTTGGTAATCGAGTTTTACCGAGGAGCTCTGAAGCTGGTAAGCACTAACCACTTTAGGGATAACACGCTTTAATAGTGTATAACATTATAATTGAGTTTCTAAGCGCAATTTGCGATAATTATCGACGTGTCTCAACGCAGTGTTCCAGCAACTTGAACAATTAGACGCCATTAAGTTGAACATGTCATTACTAGTACATTTACATGATTTCACGCATCAGTTGGTACCTTTAAGCACTAGATGTGCTTGAGATGAATAGGTAAATAGTATACTTATAGATAGGAACTAGATTTCCACCTATGACTACAATTGCGTAGGTACAGGATAAAACTAATCCCTGCATTTAAAGAAATACAAATCATACTAAGCAAATGGTCCACTTTGACGTGAAAGAAAGAGGAAAATAACAAAACAAAAATAAAATGAAAGCTTTAGCGTTCATAGTACCTAAAGTTAATATTATATGGTTACAGAGTTCTTTTAAAAACATATAATCCCGCAAGCGAGGAAAACGCATGGTTAAATACATAAAAATGCTGTTAGGTTAAAATTCACCTGTTGGACTGAAGTATTTTATGGCATATCAGCACGGAGCAGGGATTAAAACTGAGTGGTTTTTAGTCAGAATGGGTCTGACTTTTATGCCTTACCCAGGGCGGGTATGGAATTTGATCATGGGGGAATGATCCGGTAAGCATTATTATCTAGAAATAGTAGAAATATCAAAAACTAGCTACCCGCCCCTGCTTTGCACGGGTCTACAACTATCTCGCTAATGACGAAAGGGTCACCATTTTCCAGCTCGACCCTCTACTATTCTAAAATTTTCTTACGTAAGAACCTTCTCCTGACAATAACAAACACAACAAAAAAGGAATTTGCAAAATTGGGCCAGGCATTGTTGAGTTATGCGCTTACCAACACATTTTGTGATTCATTTTTATATATATAGAATAGGATCGCAATGATACTACGGCCTCACAGAAAACCGGCGTGAAACAATTACAGCGTTGTGTTTCGCTGTGTGAGTTAGCTTACTGGAGGCCCAATTCTTCCCCTCCCTCGATCCCTCCCCAATCCCTAAATATCTAAAACTCTAATCCCTAAAAGGTCGGCAACGCACTCGTAACTCTTTCGTTACGGGTGTCCATGGGTGGCGCTGATTGCTTACCATCAGGTAATCTGTCTGCTCGCTTGCCAACCTATTTAATACATAAAAAAAATCAAAATTTTATTTCATTTTAACATTTCATGTTAATTCTTAATTATAATCCAAACAGTTCACTTGGTGCTAATGTTAACTTCGCTTGAGTTGTGCCTATAACGAGTTTAGCGAAAACAAAATTAATCTTAGGAATTTTTCGCTAAGCAAATCTCTTTAATACTAATTACTACTTACGGTTTAAACTAATCGTTTTCGTTTAAACATTTGGTATGCTCATTAATAAAACGGATAATCATTAATCATAGTTTGTCATTAGCAGAGGTAAAAACTCATCAATAAAGACTGACAACAGGATCTCTACTTGAACTTTCTAAGCAGGAAGACACTCGTGTGAAACTTTTTCCTCCTTTCCCTAACTGTTCAGTGAGAAGGAATGAGCTAATGCGATCGGTAACTAGCTAGTTCAATACCAACCTCTAAGTTAATAGTAATTGTTTAAGTTTCAGCGGAGCCGTGATCTAAATTTTCACCACTTTTCGACTTTCGACTCGTTCACAATTTTTAAAGTAAAATTTTTGATAGGTATGCTGAGTTATTGAGACTTGAAATTCTTGCAAAACGCAATGAATTTAATTGTAAAATATTTCTTTCCCTATTTAAAGATAGGTAAAGAAGATTATGCTAGTAGATTATGCTAGACATACTAATATGGAAATGTCAAAAATATTTTAAATAATTGAGATTTGGATATTGGTTCCATGGCTATTTACAGATATGACAGAACATATTACAATCAACTACTGCTGTTTTTTTTAAGAACTTATGTTTTATTATCACCTGCTAAGATTACAAATAAATAATTCTTAATATGTTTCTTACCCTTTCTGGATTATGTTCATATTTGAAAAAAATGAAATAAAATACTTTTATTATGAAAACTAGACATTTCTTATAAGTAATAAACATTTTCAGATAACAGTATGGGAATTCCACTTATCCTTGTTTTGCGAAAGGGACTATGCAGGCCAGTGAAAAAGAAACATTTCTGAAAAGGGACTATTTATTTTCAAAGAAACATTTTGAATAATCAACATTCTAACTGAATAAAAACATTCGTCGTTTGTTTTCATGACTTTTGTTAAAAAATACAATTGAAGTAAAGGATGGCACGTATATACGAGGCATTATAATACAGTGTAGGTAAGGCACGGTACTATTCTAACTATTAATTGAATTACATTCCAGATTCCTGTAAGCCGAGATTCCATCAAAGGTTTACGATAATGTCTATCAGTTATTTATGTGTTAAATGTATTCAATTCCTGAGAGACATTCGTGTGGATCAATTTGTAAATAACATAATTATAGTTACTAAGTTTCAAAGGTCATCCGATTCCATTCATTAGAAGTTCTGGTAAAATTTCAAACACATCGTTAGGTACTTTGCTAATGGTGAGATTTTAGGAAGTTTGTTGTGTTATTTTTTATGGAATAGTTTGGTAAACGAGCGTAAAGAACACCTGATGGTAAACGATATAAGGAACATCGAGGTGTTACAACTTTATAAGTGCATTATTTTGCCTTTTGGGGTTCATGGTTTTGAGGATTGGGGTTTTTGGGGATTGGTGATGGGAGGGATTGTTTTGATAGCTAATAAGATGGTTGATAGCTTGTAAGATTAAAATTATTGCAGTTTACAATTTTAAGAATATGTAAGTAGTTTTTTTATTCGGCAGCCGTAGAATAGAAGGATAGAAGAAGAATAGAATAGCCGTGAATGTTAAGTGTAGTGTGAATTGTATCGAAAGACACAAAAGCAAGCAAATAATTAAATAAGGACAGATTTAGAACATCGTAATATCCCGAAGACATAATTACAGTGAACCGTTCTTACGTTCTTGTTAATTCTATCCCGAGTATTTATAATCGGATTAGTGGTATCTTTGAAACTAACTTTGCGGTTTCCATTTGGCATTACCGCAATGGCTCTTAAGCCTTAATTGCCTTAGGGATCTTGTAATTGTATAAAAACCGACGAAGAACGATACTAGGTTCTGTGATTAATGTTTTAAGGAGCTCTGGTAGTTACGTGCTTGTTTATCTGTGGTACGTATGTGTGTAGATAAGTAGATGGATATCTTCGGCGGAGAAAGGCTCGGCTAAGGTCCTCCATAACTAATGATCCTGAGAGATAATCCTATGACCGTCGCCGTCTGTTTTTGGTGGTTTGAGAGAAGAAATATGTTTTTGTTCTCGACACAAGGAAATTAATGTGAATTTTTCTTCCGGGTGGTTTCAATTTTTATCATGTATCAAATAGGTAAACGAGAAATTTGGAGATATTTTTATACTATATCTAAAACTGAATCTAAAACACTATTATGTAAGGTATTCTGAAGTGATTGCCCAATTTATAAAGTTACACAGATATCGGTCTAACATACAAGACCAAAACAAGAGCCACATATCACCGTCACGCATCTGGAGGTCTGCCTCCATAAGGAACGGAAGTCAGCAAGAGTCCGACACTCACGCTCGTCATACCCTGGGTGAGAGAAGCCAAGTGATGATTTTCCCACTTCAAAAAAAGGTCTCATATACAAAGATGCAGCGCGTTATGCGTTTGTACGTACATAGATATATAGCCCGCATAAATACAAACATTTGAAACGAACCGCGTTTCCGTGAATGATACCTAAATATTTTTAACTCAGGCAAAAAATGATAAACATCTACAATAAGCATTTAACCATAGAGTGCAGTGTAATCTTACTAAAGGCGATGCTCTAACCTGTCGTCAGCAGCAGTTGCTATTTCAACTAATAATACGTTGCTTCGTACATCTTGCTTTACTTTCATATTAATGTCGCTCGGGGCAAATCTCCGCTGTGACCCAAGGAAAGGAATAATGCAGCAGCTCAGTGTATCAGCTGCTTGCTTTGTTAGACATTCTATGTAGGGTGGACTAAGCGGTTTTATGGAAAAGTTTTTTGCTTGATGTAATGCCTACCTATGATATGATGTTTATCATTATAAGTCTATAGCTGAATAGTATATATATGTATAAAGGCTTCTAAGAGCTCTCCAAATTCATAAGATTACTAGCTATTCTCGCGCGGTTTCACCCGCAGCTCTGCTCCGACACGATTTGTAGGAGCAGCGGGTGAAACCGCGTGATGTTTTATAGCCTAAATACTTCCTCAATAAATAGCCTACTACACAAAACAAAAAAATTCGCACCAGTAGTTCCTGAGATTAGCGCGCTCAAACAAACAAACAAACTCTTCAGTTTTATAATATTTGTAGATTTCTCATTCCTAGAAGAAATACATATTTGTAAAGAAACCAAATACCATTAATTTAGACTGTTTCAAATGGTAATTGCACAAAACTAATGTGTTTCCGTTCTAGATCTTAATTGTAGAACTTAAAATTACTTTTACTAATGACTCGATTCCTTCCAATCTTTTTGCCGTACGATTTCTAAATCCTGATTAATAAAGACTTCTTTAAGAGATTTCCAAACAAATCGTGTTCGAACGTTTCCCGTTAAATTCCATTTACCTTTTACTGAGCATGACAACGTGGCGCCACCTATCTTCGTTTTCAGGTCATTACACATGCCACATTTTATTGGGAACGTCTGTTTTCCGAGAGAGATTGGTGTTTCACTATTATGTGAGATATTTTAAGCCAACATTGCGTAACGTCGTAACGGTGGCAAATAATAAAAGGGAATATTATAAAATGAACTCAACTTTTGCGTTTAACCTCTTGTATCTGTCTACATTTGAATAGTGTTGTGTATACAGCTTAGCCTTATGTTTTTGTCTAGTATACCGCGTACATCGAGGGATTGGCACAGTTTGCCGGCTGCAGTCTTTCCGTCCGAATACAATTTAGGTATCTTCAAGGCTAGAGTGAATAGGCTCTTAATAATCTAGTGCGCCTTACCATCAACGATTGCATCACTGCTTACCACCACGTGGGATCGCAGTCAAGCACTAGTTTATAACAAGTAAAAATAAGTCTACATTTCATTGTTTTCTTCTTACGAAAATCCTAATATTCTAACATAATTTTATAACTATATTTTTGTACTGTTTTTTTTATTATTTAGTTGTATCTTGCCTTGTGGCGACTGGATGCTTTTATTCTTTTTTTAAGCAAATTTAATATTTTATCACGTACACACCTTACTAAACTACACCAGTTTATCATGGACTCACTTTGTACGACCTTTCTACACATTCAACGGTCTGCTTATAATGGAATCCACTGCTTGACGTGATGCCGCAAGCAGCCTTTTTTATAAAAAAAAAACATTTGTATCATATCTAGATATAATTCATAGTGTTGAGTGTATGGTTGTATGATTTCTATAGATTCTTTACTAACGTTTTTCTTTGACGTTTCAAAAGTACGTATTTATGGTTTAGTTGGAATAAATGATTTTGACTTTTAAATAGCAGGCCCGGCGAATTCTTATTGTTGTGTTTCATGAAATATTTATCTACGTGTCACTTACACTAGACACCAGTTTGTACGCGAAAAATATTTTTTTTTTTGTAAGTACAAATTTTCAAACAATTTATAAGTACATACATATTAATTTTCTTAAATGCATACGAAGATTTCACCTTTCAAACCATCTGAGTATAGGTACAATAAACGTATAAAAACAACTGTTTGTTGTTGTTGTTGTCTATAATACATATACGATCAATGTTGCAATGAAACTTGCAATTTCTTTCGTTGTAAGTAGATAGCAGATTCACCTTAGTATTGAATAGTTTCAATTTCTCCGTCTAACAAAACAATACTGGCTCTTTTATTTTTGTCTAGCCGGTGTCTGACCGAATTCGATACGATACCTGCTGACGATACACCACAGTTTTTATACTTTTCAATATTATACTGTGTTTTAAATATAATGTTTTTTATACTAAACTACTAACTTTATTCGACAACGAAAACTATTTTTGATAGAATGTAGAAAACGAAATACGAAATAATATTGAAAATAACGAATTACTAAGGTGGATTTAAAAACGCAAAAACGGGATCCTTATTCATGAGCAGCAGTATATTTTACTATAAGTAGGTAATAAAAAAAAAATAGCAATTTTAAATGTTTGTCTAGAACCGTTTACCTTTTCCTGAAGTATGTTTACAAGTTTAATATTTCAAATTGTAACTGCTTGTTTCATTACGTTTATAAAACTTAGGACTAACAAAAATACAGTAGTAGATAACAAAAAATTGTTTTACTACGATTCGGAACATTGTCTTTGTTTTTATTTAACTGATATAATCACAGTGAGTACCTAACCATTCTAAATTGTGATATACAAATGCTATTACAGAAAATCCTTATAAAAAGGTCTCGTGGTGATGTTAAAATAACACAATACGGCCACAAAAAGATTTCACCGTGATTGTTTTTGTTAAAAGTATGCTAATTTTGGACGGTCTTCGAATATAATTCATTATTCAACAGCCGGTGGGTGTACGAAATTATTGTCTAGATTATGGGACGGTAAAAAAAATCTATGCTTTGATAAGTTCTTATGCTTTGATAAGTACTTATGCTAAATTTGACAGAGAAAAAGAAAAAAGGTATACGGAATAGAACCATATGAAAGACAAGAGAATTTGTGATGTGATGACTGATGTTTGGGAGAATGGAAGAACATTTATAATACTGACCCCAATTTAGTGAAGATTTTCGTAAAAAAGATAGAAGACAGCGAGTTTCAAAAATGATCTTATTTGACATCAGGGTATTTTTTTTTGTAGCCCAACATTAGGGTTTTCTCCTGTGTCGTGGGAGCGTTTAAAAACATACAAATCCACATGCACATCACACCCAGACCCGGACCAACAATTTGTGGATCACACAAAGAGTTGTTCCGTGCGGGAATCGAACCCGCGACACGTTGCACGGCAGCCAGTTGCCCAGCCACCGCGCCAACGCTGCTGTCAGGTATATTTCAGGTATATTTATACTGATTATTTTAAAATGGTAAAGGATATGTTTTTCCTAATAAATCATCAAATTGCCAATAGCATATTCTCTTACAAAGTAAACTAATTGATTCAATTCCAAGTACCTTAAGACTTTAATTTCCCATGTAGGTATGTAAACAAAAATATTTCACAGAACGAACATTTTTCGTTATCCAAAAGTTAAATACGAAAAGTACTGAACCTCAATCTTTCCAGTAAACATGAAAATATATTGTCAAACAATTTTCTTGGAAAATTTCGTGGAAATCCATGAGACATCAAGACCATTCAATATGCAATACATTTATGATGAGCTCCGTAATGGAATCCTTCACTTTGGAGTAAAGGGCGAGACTCGGTTGAAATTCAAATTTATTTTTATGTTATGCCGTGGTCATCGTTCCGTGGCCTATCGTCTACGCCCACTGGGTTTTCGCGTTCATCTGTTTTGTTATGTAGATAGAGAAGTTTTACTCTAAATAATACCACTACAAGATAAGTAGATGGAATTGGATACCTCGTTGGTTTCATAACTGCTGAGAAAACTGCTTCCATTTTTTTTCTGAATCGTGCGTTGTTCTTAGATTACTCAGTTGAAGTATCTGGTCGTTTATTATTGATATATGTTATACATAAATATAAGCAGAAAATAATATATCTATGATGATCAAATATATAAATGTTATAATAGTACCTACCTACTCAGAAATATTATTTAATATTAATACAGCGATCCAATAAAAATGATCTCTTAAATGTGTAAATTTATGTTCTAATTAATTATTATTAAGTATAATATTAGTAACAAGTACCCTCTAGTATGTTTGCAATGCCTGGAAAAGGCTACTAAGTTTTTAAGTGCCACTAGCAATAAGACCTATGTATACACTTAGTTTGCAAATAAATAAATAAATAAAATAAATAAATACATAATGTACAAATGTACCATGTGTTCATAAATTAGTACTGCCGCATCACTTCTTCATTTCAGTCACTTTAATAATACAACTTACAAAATGTGAGTGCACACACACACATCTTCCGCAAATCCTACGGGAAAAACCAAACGTTACATTCACTTTTTACACACACTAAGTAACGTTAATATTTCACGTGTAAAAAGTATGTGAAGCTATACTCAATCAATCAGATACCTATCACTGTCACAAACTAATCGCTTACATTAAAATCGATACAATAACTTTATAAAAAATAATTACAAAAAAACAAGCAATCATTCAATGAAATACATATCTAGGCATGGAAGCTTCTAGTAATGTATGTTATAGTTTTAGTGTATGTTGTAAATTAATGAGTGTACGAAAGTAAAAGACATGACCCAATATTCTTGTTTGTTAGTACAGCATCATACAGTGAAAGTGATACAAAGCAGATGAAACTCCACGGCCGAGGAAATAAGACTAAAAATGTCATTGTAGGTGCGAGCGGTTCCGTAGCTTTTATCTATTTGTTATAAAATCTTGTTTAATCGTCAATAATGAGGGTGAATGAAAAAGAGTATGTAGGAGAGGCATAGTTTAGCACGAATGGGTTGGTTCGATCGGAGTGATGCCTCAGCCTCACAGAAAACCGGCGTGATACAAAGCTAGCGTTAGTTTCGTTATATGATATTGTGACGGAAAAGTGGTTCAAACTCTTTGACATCATGACGTCAATGGATGGTTGTCAAACGTTGCTTAGAGATTGTAAATTTCGTCGTGAATTGTCAACACGAGTTGGTGTAATTGGTAAGGCGTGTGGATTACACCACAGAGGCTCCGAGTTCGAGTCCCGCCGTAAACATGAAGTTTTTTAGTTGATGGAAGTTTTGTCGAAATTTCTGGAATTATTTGTGTGAAAGAAATGAAAAATTAAAGAGCGAGAAGGAGAATAAATAAAAATGAGTAACGAAATTATTGGAAGGTTCTGGAGTCATGACGATCAAAAAGAATAACGAAATTGAATGTTCCAGAACCTGAACCGGGGGTATATAAGCGGAACTGCGGCTCACCGCTGGCAGTTGAGTTCTAAGTCTAAAGCGATTCGGAAGAAAAGGAAGAAGTGAGAAAGAAGAAAAGTGAGTGAAATAGTAAAGTGCAGTGAAATAGTGAAGTGCAGTCAGTTAAGTGAGTTAAGTCAGCGTGAACGGCAAAGTTGTGTCAGTCGGACGGACTCTGCTGGAGAGGAACGCCGATAACTTAACTCCGTGGACGCTGTAACTTAAGTGCAATAGAAAGTCTGAAAACCGGTATTAGTGTTTCATTTCATCCAATCCCGTAACCCAAGCCCGCATAGTCAGGAACGTGACGTCAGGCACGTAACATTTGGTGTCAGAAGTGGGATTGGAGAAAAATGCCGCTAGTGCCGCAGGACGTAAGAGGAGTGAGTACCCGTGCTATGTCAGAAGCGCAGCGTGTGAGGGAAGAGGGTGCTGCAGCTCAGACCAGCGATGCAGAAGCCAAGCCTGTGCAGATGGATCTTCTGCTACAGCTGCGGCAAATGATGGCAGAACAGCTGGGTGAGCTGAAAGAAGATCAAGCGCGCCGCCAAGAAGAGCAAGCGCGCCGCCTAGAACAGCAAGCACGCTGTCAGGCAGAACAGCTGAGGGAGCTGAAAGAAGATCAAGCTCGCCGCCAAGAAGAGCAAGCGCGCCGCCAAGAAGAGCAAGCACGCTGTCAGGCAGAACAGCTGCGGGAGCTGAAAGAAGATCAAGCTCGTCGCCAAGAGGAGCAAGCGCGTCGCTTGGAAGACATGCATAAAGATTTTACGAAGGGACTGCAAAAGGCTGTCGAACGGGTACAAGAAGTGGAGGAAGGGTTAGGCAAGTTGAAACTTCGCGTCATGGCGATAGAGGAGAGACTGGAAGAAGAGATCTCCAAAATCAAGCAGGAAGTGACAAACTCAAGCCCTTTGAAGAGCCGAAGCCGTCTTGCAGCCGTTTTTGACGCCCCAAATGCGGCCTTAAGCGCAACGAAAGGGCTCAAGATTCCCCATTACGACGGAACAACATCCTGGACTGCGTTCAAGCTACAGTTTGAGACACTTATGGAGGCTTATGGTTGGACTCAGAAGGAAGCACAGTCAGCCCTTACCCTGGCCCTCCGTGATCAAGCGCTCTCAGTGCTGGAAGCTATCGGCGCAAGTGGAGATCTCAGCTTTAGTGCCCTCCTCGACGCACTTGAGGCACGTTTTGGAGACAGCCACCTCGAGCACGTGTACAGAGCGCAATTAAAAGAGCGTACTCAGCGTGCTAATGAGAGTCTACAGCAATGGTCCGTGGAAATCGAGAAACTTGTGCGTCGAGCTTTCCGGTCGACTCCGTCAATGATTGAAGGCACGCTTCTCCAAGCGTTCATTGACGGTATTCGGGACCCAGAAGTACGAGCTGCTGTTCATCTGGGCCATCACAAGATCATGAAAGAAGCTCTGGCCCATGCATTGGAAGTGGAAGCCGTGCGTGGCAACTCCCGTACCTTACATCTGCGGGAAATGACGACAACGGAGCAGGTACCTCCACGCCGTCGGAACTTCATGTGCTATGGATGTGGAGAGCGTGGGCACATACGGAGCGACTGCCCGAAGAAGATGAACCGCAAGGACGCGGCGGTCTCAACTTCTGACCAGCAGGGAAACTTAAATCCAGCCAGGGCTGCGGGGTGGGCGCCGGCTGGTAGTGGAACAACCCCAACAATCTACATCAAGCAAACCAACGATGGAAATACTCTGGTGATAGACGGTCAAGTAAATGGGAAAAACAGTCAGCTAACATTAGATACTGGAGCTTCAAGGACGGTGAAAAATGTTCGGCTGCTCGAGCACAACATCAGGAAACACCTTAAACCAATTGTTGGCCTACAAATGAAATCAGCTACCGGTCAGTGCATACCGATAAGTGGAAAACTGCATGTAACAATCAAAATTGGGGAACGTGTTTATCGACATGAGGTTATTGTGGCCAAAATTCTGGATGACTGCATCCTGGGACTTGACTTCCTGCAAGGGCACCAGTGTAACATCGACTTAAAATCTGGAGTATTACTATGTGGAACTGAGGAAATTCCGATGAAGGGTGGAACCCTGGGAAAAGTTTGCTGTTTAAGAAGAACTGTTCTTGCACCAAAATCACAGACTCTCGTACCAATTGCATTACCTAGGAGGAGGGAAGGAAGTTTACCTCTAAGGTGCGCTGTGATTGATAAATCGGAACACGTAAACTCATGGCTACCGGCGAGAACTGTCGTGGGGTCATCTGATGTCAACCGCATTCCGGTATTCAACTTCAGTGATTCAAAAATTACGATTGAAGAAGGAGAGCCTGTGGGCGTATTGGAAGAAGTGGCCTGGATAAGAAAATGCTCGGAGAATCTTGTGAAGAAGGACAGTACGGGAATAGACTTTGTAACGAAAATCTTAGACGAAAACAAAAGTCTGACAAAAGTGGAGACTATGAAAGCTAGAAATTTACTTCTTCGATTCTCTGATGTGTTTTCAAGAAGCGATGGTGATATTGGCCGAACTGGTTTGGTGAAGCATAAAATAAACACAGGTGATACAATGCCAATTCGTCAAAGGCCCAGACGCATACCATTCGCTCGTGAGAAAGAGGTTGAAGAAATGATTGACGATATGAGGAAAAATGACGTGATAGAGCCCTCTTCTAGCCCTTGGTGTTCACCTGTCGTGCTTGTCAAGAAGAAAGATGGTTCAACGAGGTTTTGCGTAGACTATCGACGATTGAATGATGTAACCAAGAAGGATAGCTACCCGTTACCAAGAATCGATGACACACTTGACACACTGAGTGGCATGAAATGGTTTTCAACGCTCGATCTGAAAAGCGGCTATTGGCAGGTGGATTTGGATCCCAAGGACAAGGAAAAGACCGCATTTTCAACTGGGAAGGGACTCTGGCAATTTAAGGTGATGCCATTTGGATTATGCAATGCACCGGCAACCTTTGAGCGTTTGATGGAACAGGTGCTGGCGGGACTGCTGGGCGAAACCTGCCTAGTTTACCTCGATGACATCATCATTGTTGGACGGGATTTTGACGATCATCTAAGGAAATTGGAAAAGGTACTCGATAAGCTGCGTGGAGCAAATTTAAAGTTGAGTCCAAAGAAATGCTCTTTCTTCAAGCGCGAAGTGAATTATCTAGGACATGTTATTTCTGAGAGAGGAATTGAGACTGATCCAGCCAAGACTGCCGCTGTTAAGGAATGGCCAACACCTAAAGACAAAACGCAAGTTCGGGCATTTCTTGGATTGTGCTCGTATTATCGGCGGTTTGTGAAAGGATTCTCGGACATTGCCAAGCCTTTGCATCGATTGACAGAGGAGAAACGTGCCTTTATCTGGGACGAGGATTGTGAGCAAGCCTTTCGAGAACTAAAAGAACGGCTTTGTAACACACCAATTCTCGGATACCCCAGCGCGAAAGGAATATTCGTAGTAGATACGGATGCCAGCAATATTGGAATAGGAGGTGTCCTTTCACAACGCGATGGTGAGCAGGAGAAGGTTATTGCTTACTTCAGCAAGTCACTATCCAAGCCGGAGAAGAATTATTGCGTGACTAGGAGGGAATTGCTGGCCGTAGTCAAAACTCTGCACCATTTCAAGAAGTATTTACTGGGACGGAAATTTTTGATCAGAACTGATCACGCTGCTTTGAAATGGCTGCTTCAGTTTAAGGATCCCGAAGGCCAAGTAGCCAGATGGTTGGAACAACTTCAGGAATTTGACTTTGAAATCGAACATCGCGGCGGAAGAATTCATGGCAACGCAGATGCATTATCGAGACGCCCATGCGTGGAAGATTGCAAGCATTGTGCCAAGAAGGAAACTGCTTTTCTTAAGGTGATAAGGACTGATACTGTTGACGAGGCATGGGGAGATGATGCGATGAAATTAGAACAGGAAAGAGATGCAGATATCAAACCAATACTGGAGTGGCTACGAAGTGGTAACAAGCCAAGTTGGAGTGACGTCGCCCAATATAGCGCGGTAACGAAAGGTTTATGGGCACAGTGGAAAAGCCTTACGCTGCATAACGGACTTCTGTGCAGGAAATGGGAATCAACAAACGGCAAGGACGAGCATTTGCAATTGGTGGTGCCTCGTTCAAAAATAAGGGATGTATTAAAAGCGTTCCATGATGGATCTTCTGGAGGACATTTGGGAATTAGGAGGACTTTGGTGAAGATCAAGGAGAGGTTTTATTGGTTGCATTGCAAATATGACGTCGAAGATTGGTGCCGGAAATGCACTAGTTGTGCAGCTGTCAAGGGTCCACAAACAAGAAGCAGAGGGGCGATGAAAATCTACAATGTTGGTATGCCTTGGGAGAGAATAGCCTTAGACATCGCTGGACCATTTCCAATCACTGATTCGGGCAATCGCTACGTTTTAGTGGTTATGGATTATTTTACAAAATGGCCGGAGGTCTTTGCCATACCGAATCAAGAGGCAGTAACTGTAGCCACGAAGTTGGTAAACGAGGTATTCACCCGATTCGGAGTGCCCTTGGAGATGCACAGTGATCAAGGACGGAACTTTGAATCCCAAGTTTTTCAGGAAACTTGTAAACTTTTGGGAATCCATAAGACTCGAACGACCCCTTATCATCCACAGTCAGATGGAATGGTCGAACGTTTCAACCAAACATTGGAGCGACACTTAGCAAAGGTGGTTGACAGCCATCAGAGAGATTGGGACACTTACATACCTCTCTTCTTGCTTGCCTATCGGACTGCTGTACATGAAAGTACCGCAAAGACGCCTGCATTTGCAAATTTTGGAAGGGAATTGAGATTACCGGCAGATCTTGTATCGGGCTGTCCACCTGGTGACTCTCGCACCGAGTTTAGCGATTACATAAGCGAGTTAAGGGCAAAAATGTTGGACATTTATGAGCAGATCAGGGAGGCCGGTCTTCAAGCTAGTGATCGCGCAAAGACGCGCTATGATCGACGAGCCAATTCTGTTGGGTTTGAAGAGGGGTCATTGGTCTGGCTTCATAATCCAGTCAGAAGGAAGGGAAAATCTCCGAAGCTGCAACCGAGTTGGGAAGGTCCTTATGAGATAGTCACGAAGATCAATGACATTACTTACAGAATTCGGAAGACTTCAAGGAGCCCTTTGAAAGTTGTCCATATAGACAGGTTGGCAAGGTATTACGGCAGCAACGATGCTCGGGACGAGCGGATCTAAGAGGGGGGCAGTGTGACGGAAAAGTGGTTCAAACTCTTTGACATCATGACGTCAATGGATGGTTGTCAAACGTTGCTTAGAGATTGTAAATTTCGTCGTGAATTGTCAACACGAGTTGGTGTAATTGGTAAGGCGTGTGGATTACACCACAGAGGCTCCGAGTTCGAGTCCCGCCGTAAACATGAAGTTTTTTAGTTGATGGAAGTTTTGTCGAAATTTCTGGAATTATTTGTGTGAAAGAAATGAAAAATTAAAGAGCGAGAAGGAGAATAAATAAAAATGAGTAACGAAATTATTGGAAGGTTCTGGAGTCATGACGATCAAAAAGAATAACGAAATTGAATGTTCCAGAACCTGAACCGGGGGTATATAAGCGGAACTGCGGCTCACCGCTGGCAGTTGAGTTCTAAGTCTAAAGCGATTCGGAAGAAAAGGAAGAAGTGAGAAAGAAGAAAAGTGAGTGAAATAGTAAAGTGCAGTGAAATAGTGAAGTGCAGTCAGTTAAGTGAGTTAAGTCAGCGTGAACGGCAAAGTTGTGTCAGTCGGACGGACTCTGCTGGAGAGGAACGCCGATAACTTAACTCCGTGGACGCTGTAACTTAAGTGCAATAGAAAGTCTGAAAACCGGTATTAGTGTTTCATTTCATCCAATCCCGTAACCCAAGCCCGCATAGTCAGGAACGTGACGTCAGGCACGTAACAATATAACTGGTTACCCCATCCTACCATTCTCTAAATCGTAAATTCTCAAATCCCTAACTTCAAAACGCTGATAAAGCATTCGTAATCCCTCTGATGTTGCGAATGTCAATGGGCGATACCACTAAGTGATTCATAAGCTATTTTGCCGTTCTATGAAATAAAAAATATACCTACGAAAAAGTAATTTAGAACAAATGGAGGACCAAAGAAATAAGTTAGTTTGGAAAGAAAAACAATATGACATAATCGTGATGTTTTTAAGTAAGAAAATCTTGCAGCATAGTTTATTAACACATCACCCTTAATACAATAAAGTCACAATCTAAAAGTAACCTAAGTTTGAAAGTAATAACAACTAGATTGACAGTTTAATTATCAAATTCCCCATTGACTTTGTAAGAGGGAAGGAGATAAGACGTCAGACTAAGCCGCTCTTAATTACTCATCGTAGGTTGTATGATAACGTAACCTTTCCGTCATGAAACTGTAAGAGCAGTTAATTAAAAAAGTTGAAGGATCGGCTTTTGAAAAATGGCCGCCCGCAATATGTAAGTTTGTTCTGCATAGAGGTCGGCGCCCCAATTAAATCTGCGACGCCATTAAACAAGCTGTCTCATGTTTTGGAACTGGGGATTTGTTGCTGGAAATCTAACAATAGATTAGTCTACATAAAACTATTTTATGTTGGATGTTTACTTAGATAAAATGTACAGGAGTTTTATACTTAAAATTTGTGTATTGAAGGAATCATACAGAATAATTTAAGTGTGGAGGAGCCATGCTTCGACACGAATGGGTCGGCTCGACCGGAGTGATACCACGGCCTCACAGAAAACCGGCGTGGAACAACCACACCGTTGCGTTCGCCGTGTCAGTGAACTAACCGGAGGCCCAGCCTTCCCCTTCCCCAATCCCTAATCCCCAAAAGGTCAGCAACGCACTCGTAATTCCTCTATTGTCCATGGGCGGCGCTGATTGCTTACCATCAGGTAATCCGTCCAAAAAAACAATTCATGTCTTTGGGACATGAATGATACTAAACATCATTGGCTTATGTTGCTGTTTCCTTTCCCTAGCATTAATTAAATGCATATCCAAGAGCTCTTAATACAATCTCCTACACAAGATAAACAAACTTCAGAGTTAACAGGTTGCTGTCAGAATCAGATGAACATGAGATTAAGTACAACATGCACTTACGTAGATTAAGATTAGAAATGACAATCACTTGATGCACGGAATGCTAACGTTCGGTCGTATAACATTTTAAAATTATCGGCATAGTTACATTTTAATGATGTTATTTTATTTAGTGTGGGAGAGCCAAGCTTTGGCACGAATGGGTCAGCTCGACCGACACCGTTGTGTTTCGCCGTGTGAATGAGGATACCGGACGCCCAATCCTTCCCCGGCTCCCCATCAATTCCCAATCCTTAAATATCCGAAACCTTTATCCCCAAAAGGCCAGCGACGCGATCTAACTCTTTTGGCGTTGTGGATATCCATGGGCGGTATTGCTTTCCATCAGGTAAACCGTCTCATTTGCTGACACACCCCATTAAAGTAGTAGTAAACCAAAAACAAAACTACAGAATCAGTATTCAACTCTAGCCGTCACTAGATGTGAAATAAAAATAATTACGACTCTTTGTTATTATTTATGACATCACCACAAACCACTATAGGTATACATCAGCTGCATCGAAATAAACCGCATATCAGGTCAGAATGCTTTTAGCTCGTGACTCGCATTAAATCTATGCGCATTACCTACGTGATAAGGTTAAGCAGAATAACGAGTTTTATAATAAGCCTTCAACCTTTATTATGAGCTCCACGCAGCGTTGCCAACACGCATCTAATGTGAAAACTTAGCCTTAATTCCAAAAGTAAATTAAAGCCGAATTCTAATAAAGATCTGTTCCTTTCAACTTATAAATATATCTCTTAGATTGCCTGAAGGCGTCTCGTTATTTTATAAAACGCGTTTTAATTGTTAGACGCGGATCTCCGGAGGTATCTAAAGCGGTTCGGAAAGTCCGTAATTCTTTTTCGTCTTGTTTTTTGTGTGATCTAATTTTGGTCGCTAATAGGGATGTGCTTAATGTAACATTTTTATTATTGCATTTTTTTAATGACGTTTTGTTACGGGTAAAAGAGTGCTTTTTTACTTATAGGTAACTAGCTTTTCCCCGCGACTTTGTTCTCGTGAAAAAGTGACTTCCTGCAGATTTTTGGTTTATAATTTATCTTATACCCTTTCTCGAGTTTTAACCCATGTCTGTACCAAATTGCACTCAAAAAGATTCAGTAGTTGAGGCGTCAAGACAAGACAGACGGACAGAGTTACTTTCGCATTTTAGTTTGGGCTAAGTTTCGTCTTTTAATGATATTAGTGTTTTGACCTGAAAATACCTATTATGAATAGGTAACACCACAAAAAATACATTTCTTTAAAATAACCACATGGAAGAATTAACAACAAAAAAAAGAAAAAAATAATATAGATCCCGAGGCAGTTTTAGAATATCAAGTGATAGTTGACAGCCCTGTCCAAACAATATGTGGTATCGACGTCGACTGGTGCAATTGGCTAGAAGTAAACAAAATAAAAGCAAAACATGTAACTGATAACAGTTCCATCTAACTGTCCGATTTGATCGGGGATTTCACTTTAGAGCAAACATTTTTAGAAATAAATTGTTTTACTGTGTTTCGAAGCCTGTAGGGAATTTTGGCACATTTTTTGTAAGTAAAAATAGAAAGAAGATTGCAAAGTTTTTATGATTGACTGTTCAATAGACAGTAGACTGTTTTTTAATACTTTTTGTTATTTATTGGCTTAAGATTTTTGATTTGAGCGAAAGTGAATTTGTAGATGTCAGTTTTACTTATAGGTTATGATGATGTTCTTGCTAATGTAAAGTGCGTTACTATGTAGAAAAGTTCCTATGGATCCTACAAATTTGTATAGCGTTTTTTCTGTACCGATACATTTTCGAGTTTTTTGTTTCGAATAAAATGTTTTATTTAAGAAAAAGGTTTGTGAGATTTTACGATTAAAGAACTACTTGACTTAGTTCCTCCCTCATTAATTATCGAAAAAAAAACCCACTCGCAAAAATAGACTTCCTTATAAGATTAACATCTTTTTGGGGAAGTACGTGCAATTATGGCCACATAATTACATTCATTTGAGTTCGATACAATTAGAAAGTACTTACTTAGCGCATAATTAGTCTGTCAATAACATTTTAGCAAAGTTTGGTCATGAAACCGCGACCATTAGGCGTTGATACTTGCTTACCTATTACTTGTATTTACGAAGCGTTCACCGAAATTTGATGTATTTTCATGGTACATTGGAGTTTACCACAAGCTGTGGTTGTGTTTTTAAAGTAATTTTGTAGTTCTAGGAAGGTAGTATGCAAATGAAGTATGGGAGAGCCATGCTTTGGCACGAATGGGTCGGCTCGAACGGAGTGATACCACGGCCTCATAGAAAACCGGCGTGAAACAACCACAGCGTTGTGTTTCGCCGTGTGAGTGCGGTTAACGGAAGCCCAATCCTTTCCCCCTCCCCCCGATCCCTAAATCTCCAAAACCCTAATTCCTAAAAGGTCGGCAACGCACTCGAATCTCCTCCGTTGCGGGTGTCCATGGGCGGCGCTGATTGCTTACCATCAGGTAACCGCCAGCTCGTTTGCCGACCTATTACATAAAAAAAATGAAGAACGAGATGAGAATGAAGAATGAACTAAAATAGTAGAATATTTTTTAATAAAAAGACAAAGTAAGTTATCAATAAGTAACCGAACTTATTAAGGTAATTAGAAAAACTAAGCTTTTTATTTCGGCAAATGTAGGCAGAGATGCCTCATAAACAAGGTCCTTGCATTAGAGTAGCACCTACTGATTCTACGGCTAGAACCTGAAGAGATTTTCTGTTTTCCTATTCATAAATACTAGTTAGCACAGCAGAGTTTAGAAATGTGCGTTCTATATGTGGTAATAGGGCTTGTTCCCTATTAGACGGGTTTTGTGTGAGCCTGTGAAAGCTCCACAAGAGGAATGTCATGAGAATATTAATTAGAGATACGTGTTGAATGCCTTTAATGCACTGTCAAACATGCACTTATATCCGACAATCGTGTTATATTTATTAAGTGTGGGACAGCTATGTTGGGGCACGAATGGGTCGGCTCGACCGGAGTGATCCGTTCCTCAATCCATAAATCTCTGAAAACCTAATCCCTTAGAGGCTAGCAATGCACTCGTAAGTTGCAGATGTCTATGGGTGCCGTCGATTGTTTACCATCAGGTAATGCGTCCACTCGTTTGCCGTCTTATCACATAAAAAACCTATATAAAAAAGTAAGTTAATTTAGAAAAGGAAGGTTAATTTGATGTAGAAATTGTACTTAATTCTTAGTCAAAGCTTTTCGTCACAAACATCCAGAAAAATACGACTACCATAAACTTATTTCTTAGTAAAAATCCTCAAACGAATTTTATAGCGGGTTGGCATTTGGAGTTTCTGTCAAACACGTAGACTATTTTGCGCCAGTACCAAATGTAAAAAGTTAAATTTATATGTATGTGTAGTTGGTGAACATTTCCCAGCGACTCGCTCTCGACATGCATTGGAAAGGAGTACCTCGAGGCATTATATGCATTTAGGCAGGGACGGACTTCAGTGAGACAGAAACCTACCAAGTAATTTGGTCATATAAGAATCTAAATTTATTTAAAACTAGCTTTTGCCCGCGACTCCATTCGCGTGGAATAGAGACTTCCTGCAGATATTTGGGTATAAAAACTCCTATGTCCTTTCTCGAGTTCCAAACTATGTCTGTACCAAATTATACAGAAATTGGTTCAGTAGTTTAAGCGTAAAGAAAAGACAAGACAGACAGAGTTACTTTCGCATTTATAATATTAAACAGTTTGGATATCGACTCAATCACGTAAATTAACTGAGAACAACTCTACTAGTTTCATTATCTATCTATACTATTATTATAAAGCTGAATCATGTGTTTGTTTGAGCGCGCTAATCTCAGGAACTACTGGTTATAATTGAACAATTCTTTTTGTGTTCATTAGTCCATTTATCAAGGAGGGCTATTAAAAATTACGCTACGATTTGTAGGAGTCGAGCAGCGAGTGAAACCGCGCGATAGTAACTAGTTTTCTATAAATTAGGTTTGTCTCACGATAGTTACTATTAAAAAATAGAAGAATCTGTTAATTTAGGCAAACTGCTCCAAATGAAGATTATATTGTTTGAAAAAGAATTAGTGCAAAATTACGAGTATATTATACGCAATTTCTCGGAATCTAAATACTGCAGAATAATGCTCGTGAAAATAACGGAGTAATTAAGAAATTAGGTATTACTTACTCAAAGGCGAATAACTAAGCATTATTATTTTCGCTTATTTAACAATTCTCAGAATAATAATACCATCTCGAAATACCCTAAATAACAAACACTTATTTTCAATTAAATGTTATTTCTAGAAATGTCTAAAAGAAATAAAACTCATTCATATTAATTACGACGTAGAGGCAGCTGTAATTAGTTATTTAATATCAGTGGCAAACTGAGCCTAAAGCTAATGGGTATTAAGGTTATATTAGTAACACGTATTTGTTCTTATTCGTTGTATTTTTGGTCAGAAAAGGAAAATCTGTGTCACAAAGTATCTTAATTGCTACGAATATGGAATATGTACAAAATCAGGTTCTTAGGTATTGCTTTTTTTCGTATTAGACGTTACATTTTAAATTTGTATTTTTATTTAAGCGCTTAGATATTCCATAACGCGATACGATTTCGTTTTAAAATATGTTATCGCGCAAATATTATGGTTAAACTTACACAAATAGATGTAAAGAAAAAGATAAATCCAGCAAGATTCTATATTTCTTCGCAAACCAAGCTACAGGTGCTAAAAATAAAAATATTTTACGACAACACACCGTCTGTTTATTTTGCGTTGACGCGTTCCACCGTCGCATCGGCTTGCCTTAATCCGGCCCTGTTAACACCCATATTTTTCGCGAATATTCCTTTGCAAGCGCCCCAGTATCTCCCAAGGGCTTTAAATGTTATTTTTTTATTTTAAACAAGACCTTATTTCGCCTCCAAACGAGATGTTTTTCTTATGCAAATTGTGAGAGGCGTGAATTAAATACTTCTATCAAGATGTTCCCCTTATCTATGTTGAATACCTTTGAAACTTTTGAAAGTGTTAAAGATACCGAGTTTTCAGCTTCTATATTTAGAAGTTGTTAGCTATAAATAATCCTGTAATACTTTTAACTTGGGGCTTTATTGTTTACCTCATCAAAGATATCTCTAACAGGATTTCAAGTTTAGGCACTTTGTTGTTCATTGTTGAAGATATGATATACATATAGATATATATAATACCAATTATTGTAAAACCGTCGTTTATTTTCATAGTTGTAGATACTTATAATTGGGCCACACGATTATAAATTCCTTATGAAATTATAAAACATCTAACTTATTTCTACTTTTTATTTGTCCTTAGGAGGTCTACTGTCCCTTGGCAAAGTTCTCAACTTCTTCCCAGTGGGAGGAGAGCGGGAGTGCCAGCCGGAGGGCTACAGTATCGCGAAGGCAGGAATCTGCATCAACCAATACGACTGCCGGCAGAGGGACGGCAGAGCTTCAGGGGATTGCGCGGATGGACTCGGCGTGTGCTGTGTTTGTGAGTAAATAGATAACATTGGGATATTTAAAAGTCACAAGCGTGTTTTATTGGCGAAGAAAATACTCAATTTTTTATATGATTTACCGAAATTACAATCTTCAAGTCTCATAATGTAATTTATTAGGGGCGATACATAATTATAACATAAATAGACAGTTCTTACCTTATTCAAAAGCAACCTGAGACATATTAAATCAAGTCAGGGTTGCGGGTCGAGGAGAAGGAACGGGGTAGTTTTTAGCCAGTAGGTAAGCTTCTGGCACTCTTCTCGCGCCTCACCCTGGGCGAGAGAAGTAATTTGAACATTTCCCCCTCACAAAAAAAAAACACACACATTAAGCTGTTCTTATGAGCTAGTAAAATCATCGACTAACTCCCGAGGTGAGACCAAAGAGACGTTTGGACTCTTTTAAAAGAAAAGTAGTACTATAGTATAAACAGTTCACTAACTAATATAGAAAATATGACGCTCATACTGAATAAGCGGTAACAAAACATGCAACTCCCAAATACGAGGTTATCTTGCATAGCGACTTACAGCAAGCAATTAGCTCATGTTGGAACAATTTCTCCATATTTACTGTGCATTGTTGCTTCAACAAATTAATTACTTATTTTCAAGAATATACGTAATCTCACTGTTAGCCTTAATTACGTATATCATTAAGAGGATCTGCTATTTCCAAGAACATGATAATTGCTGATATTTATTTGTCGATTCCTAAATAAATAGAGTTTTTTTAATTATCCGTTGTGTCTATCGATTTACAAGCTATTTAGAAAAGTCAAGGGGTCAGATTAATATGTATTTATTAATTACTAGCGGCCCGCCCCCGCTTCGCACGGGCCCAACTATCTCGCTATCAAGAGGTGACCTTTTCCTAATCTTAGTAACAAACACCACAAAAAAAAGAATTAGCAAAATTGGACCAGGCGTTGTTGAGTTATGCGCTTACCAACACATTTTGCGATCCATTTTTATATATAAGATTATAATATCGTACTATCTTATGTCCGCGACTTTGTTCGCGTGGAATAGTGAATTAAAAACTATCCTATGTCCTTTCTGGAGTACCAAACTATGTCTGTACCAAATTTCACACAAATAGGTTCAATAGACGTGAAGAAAAGACAGACAGACAGAGTTACTTTCGCATTTATAATATTAAGTTTGGATGACATTAAACATATATTGAAAGAAGTACATATTCGTTATAAAAACACCACGAGCAAACCCTTCAGCTGTTTTTTTTTGAGGCGGGAAAATCGTCAATCGACATCTCTCACGTCCAGGGTAAGGCGAGAGGGAGTACCGGCTACCGTGGAACGTGTCGCGGGGTTGATTCCCGCACGGAACAACTCTTTGTGTGGTCCACAAATTTATTGTTTCAGGCCGGGGTGTGATGTGTGTGTGAAATTGTGTCTTTGTAAACAAACCAACGACACACAAAGAAATTCTAGTGTGCAGTTCTTCTCTTCAAAATATTTTTCAGCATTGTATGTAAATCTCTGAAATTACGAAATAGTTTCATAAATCCCAGTGAGGTTTAAAGTTTTAAATCAATGTTGCAAGTCTTGCTCCTAACTACCACTTACCATAAAAGATATGGAATGGCAGACAACGATTGAGTTTCCGCCACTATGTACGGTTTTACGATACTTCTACGGATTCTTATACGGATACGTCTAGCGTTCTATAATATAACAGTAATGGTTGTCTCGACACTGAAATGGTTATGAAGATCGCTTGAGTGCTATCGAGCTTTAGTATCTATTATCATCTTGGTGGCAAGCCAAAATATATGGCTAGTTTATTTGAGTTTTGTAATGTGTAGTCATTATGGCATAGTAGCCCGGAGTTTAAAGCGCTGCTTTTCATGCATGCTCCTATGAAGTGGCAGGTTCGTAATGCTTAAACCTTCTCCGTGTGAGAAGACGCTTTTGCTTCGCAATCGGCAGTCATAGGCGTTATTCTCAATAAATGTGTAGTCGAACTGCAATAGACCAAACTTTATTGTTCTTGAAGTTACCTGATATGTTAACACTCTGATTTTTAGAAATTTTATTGTTTCTACGTATTCATTCGTGTGTTTTGGTGATCGAAGAACATCAACTAGCTTTATAACTCACAAGTGTCAACTGACGTCAAGCGTGATATCCACGGGTTCTGCGGCTTAGGCCTGAACGGGATAGTTTTTCGTCAATATCAGTCTAACACTATCTCTTGCCTTACCCCGGTCGAGAATAAGCTTTTGATGATATTAACCCCTCAACACCTATTCATCATTTAGGCCATTGGTTATGAGTGTCACGGAAGTCAAACAATGAAGCACATGTATAATGCTTTGATAGAATTTTGAATGTACAACTATCACAGAAGGTAGAAGGTAACCTTTCTCTTCAACACATATTACAACTGCGTACGAGACATGTTGCTAGCAGAAAATAGAAGCTGTACTAAGTAGAAAGTTTATTCCGAGAAAATTTTACAAAAGGATAATAAATCAGATCTCTTTTAATTTACACACACTAAAAGTGATGGCTAATTTCGTTCAGTTTGCAGTATGTTGTCGGATTTTACGACTCAGACCAGCTTTCACACTTCCAGAACGTAATAATATTGACATGCAAACATAAGCTGTGTTTTACGACACATTGTTTCCAAAGCTCCTTAGAATTTCTAAGCTAAACTACATTTTGTGTCACCATAATTTCGCTTGGATTTTGTGTAAAATTTTATAAAATTTACCAAACGAATTTCACAGAATTAACCATTAAAATAATAATGATATCTCTATGATCACTGGTATTTTGTGATTGATCTTTAAACGGATTGGAAGAAATAAATTTTACTAAATTTTGCCAGCGACTTCGTTTGCGTGGAATAGTCACTTCTTGTCCTGGAGTTTCAAACTATGTTTGTACCAAATTTCACAGAAACCGCTTCAGTATTTTAAGCGTGAAGAAAAGACAAACAGACAGACAGAGTTACTCTCGAATTTATAATATTACTTTGGATAGTTTGGACTAAAAATGCTCTATTCCTTCTTGTTTTTTTTTTCGATCCTACAACGCTAAACACGATTCATCATTAATTTCCTATTATATAAATGACACTATAGAAAAGGCAAATATTTCAATAATAGCTCGTTCAATTAGAGACAAGCCTTTTTAACTTGCCTGTATTTATTTGAGCTTACATAGTAGAATCCTTATTTAAAGTTAATATTTACGACCATTAATTTCTTTCATCTCAGTAACGAACAGTTTCTTACTAACCATTAATATTTAATGATTGTGTACACCGAAGTACCTAGAAAAGATACTAATATCGAATTTAAATATATTAAAGAAAACAAACTGCGGTATTTTGTTCGAGGAAAATATTGTGTAAGCACACAATTATCTTGAAAACAAAAAATGTTAGCAACATTATCATAATACAAATACCTCTGCATTCCTGGAAGTTGAAAGCTGTAGGTGAAGCCTATCTCCATTCGTTTTCCTTACTTATAGTAGAATTTTTCTAATCTTCATAGAATAATATGTGCTGTAAAAATTATTGTCTTGCATAACTTTGTACTATACGGTTTGAAAATCAAAATAAAAAAATGAAAATCAAATCATCCATAAGCTTTTCTCACCCTGCGGGTGTCAGGACGAAGTGTCAGGCTCTTATAGACTAAAAAACTAATCCGTTCTTTCTCCGGCTGGGGTCTGGGCCGCTGTACATCATAGGACATGGTCCCGTGCGTAGGTTTTTAAGGTCTTTTGTAAGTTAATCGATATTTCGGTTCATGAATCTGCATGTAATACCTACTCTTTGACATTTAGGAGTACTCTGGCACACAGGGGGCCTTTACCGATCGGGCGCAATTCCAAATTCGTGTTATTTATGAGAATTCGGAAATTGAAAAAGCCACCCTATCCGGTCATCACCATTTTTGCCATTTATTTTATGGTCCCAATAGTCATAGTGAATTTTTGTCATAATATACGAGGTTCAATTTCTCGGTGTTACTACTAAAATGGCAGTCCAAAAAGGCAAAAATACTCGACACTAGCTTCGTACCGAGTGTATATCTGCAGGAATATTAATCCTCCATATTATTATCAAGCCATTTCATACAAGAACAACCGCCAAAGATTATTACGTTACAATTTTCAGGATTCAAGTATAAGTAAGTAGGTTAACACAACAGCACTGAATGCACACAATATCTTCACTCCCTAAACCCGTTATCGAACTAGACACTCCGATTGTAGTGGTTCAAAACGGTTTCAGAAATGTCCCCAGTGTCCCGGACATTGGCGTTCCGTGCCGAATGTACCGTGTTATGTGTGGCTGGAACTAAGTGGAGTTCTAAGTGTTAGGAGTATTCCACCGTCTGCCTGATGTTGTGTAGTTATGCGGAATATGGAAAAGCTTTTGTACATTAGAGCAGAGTACATAAGGTGGTTCTGTTTGAATGGGGAAATGTAATAAGATATAAGGAAAGGATTTTGTGTGCAATTTTCTTTCCATTAGATTGCACAGATGACGCCGTGGGTGGGCAACCGACTGCCAGTTTAAGTCCGGCAAAGAATAACTCTTAGTTTGATCTACGTATTGTTATTCTGGGTCTGGGAGTGGTGTGGTTATTTATAAGCGCACCCATAATACAAGTGAATATTCTAGTCTGGGGTACCCGTATTTCTTTCTAAAGATGTTGTTACAGTTCATATTTAAAGTGATATTTATTAATATGATTCTTATTAATCAGACCTTAGGGAACTTGAAAGTACGTACGCCATGTGTAATACACAATTACAGTCAATTTAAGTGGATATTAATCTTCGAGACATGACAAAGAAATAAATTAAATAACAAATGTTAAATAACGTGATTAGAACTACATTTACTGGCTGTTCTCCTCGGTATCACCTGATACTCCTCTGCAATATTACACCTATATTAAAACACACAGCACTACAATGCAAAGGTCTCACACTCACATATCAATTACATTTTCATTTTCCCCTTTTATACAGAAATAACTTGAAGTAAACCGCTCTAAAATAGTGCTGGGGAAGTTAACGTCACACTTTGGACACTAATAGCTTATGTCAGCTTGAATTTATGCCAGTTAAAAGATACCGTAATAGCCTGGACTACGAAATTCAGAAGTTTTATTCTATACGAATATCGGGTATTAATCGTACGTTAAAAACTTCGCGATAGAATACGGTGTCATGTTACATAACGCATAGAAAGATTTTAGATATCGCAAATTGCTCCTACCAATATTTATATTAGTTTAGCTTAGCTTACATATTAGCTTCGTCTCGATGGATGAGGAAGTCTTGGAGATGTTTCATGGGGTAGTTAAACATTTCACCACCCCGTGCACAAGGAACGATCTCCGGCCACCGTAAGCGCGGGTCTGCGGACGGCGAAGGGCAGCTCGCCACCCGACCAGAACCAGACCCGAGCGTACGGCGCGTAGTGTTTCGTGCGAGCCTCAAAGAGCTAATAGACCACCACAGACGGGGCCCTATAGAGCTGATGTTCAGCCGGGGTTACGGGGTAAGCGCAATGAGGCACCGCGACCTCGGCCCAGAGTAGGAGAAGAAAAGGGGGTGTTTTTAAGTCACTAAGAGTCTGACACTCCCTCCCGTCCGGCCCTGGGCGGGAGGGAGCGTGCAGGAGTCGAGGTCCAGACCAAGTGGGCCATCAGTAGTGTGGAGTTGCCAAATGCTGGTAAGAGTCCGGCATCACCCTCCGCATTTCCTGAGGCGGAGGAAGTCCATGAGGATTGTCCCCAGTAAAAAAAGGTTAGGTATTACGTAGAGTATTTTTTATTTCCAGGGACAATGTCAGTAATCTTATTCAGTTATATAATAGGCTGACATTAAATAATATTATTAAAACAATATAGACTTGAGAGTCTGAAAACCAAAGACTGTGAAAAACATACTAACATATAACAGTAAGTATGTACTATTGCGTCCAGCCATGCTGGCGATGTAATATTATTGGAAGTATGCCTAAGTTAGTCAGGTACGCAGTCTGGATAAGATCGGAGGAAATTGATGAACGCTGTGTAGCTTCTGGTTGATTTTAATTAAAAGATCTTATCCTTTAAAATATAACTTATTTTAGCTTTATTGATTTCCTACTTGATCAAAATTAATGTCCACATACTTAAATGCCACCTGATGTTTAATAGACAATAATCAGTTTCGCAATTAGATTCGCTAACATAGAAGAACAAAGCTTGCATTGTGTTCTGTCATATGATGGAGGTTGCCGGAGTCCCATTCCATGTTCCCCGTTTGCAACCCCTATCGTCAAATACCTACCAAAGAACTCCAAAAAGGCTGGCAATGCACTTGTAACTGCTCTGATGGTGCAGTCGTCCTTAGTTGGGGCCAATTGCTTATCATCAAGTGATCCGTTTACTCGTTTGCCGCTTTATCCTTAAAAAACATAATTATTTTTGTTAGGTAATGTTTTAAATTATATTGATGTTTCACATATTTTCTGTAAAAATATTTTTATTATTTATTGAAAAACTTCTGATCTTACCTCTATTGTGGCAACAAAGACAATCAAGTATGGAGTTATTTTGAGATCTTAAGTGCTGGCTATGCGTTTTGGTCCAAAACTGTCCTGTTTATCTCAAAAACAAAGTCGGGTTTAATGTAGTAGACATCCCTTTGTATACTCCGAGATTACATGTGATATTTTAAACTAGGAATACAAATTGCTCACAATATATTTACTTGGGTTTCAACAGTAATTATTTAAAGCAGTTTTTATAATGTTAAGTAGAATATTATTATAATTACCAAACTAGTTCAATAGATTGACGTCATACAGATTGGAATTTGATTATTTTTTGTTCAAAAACTTTTTTGATCGAGTATTTGTGGAGCGTACTATAAATCAATATACCTTTGTTATTTGTAATATAATAACTATACGATGGAATAGTGTAATGATGGATGGACAGTCATAAGTATCGAAAAGTGAATCTAAATGCCGTGCTTAGAGATATTTATTTTCAAGATTAGCTGCTTTTATTTATTGCTTAGTAACAATTTTGTTCCTACAAGATTTGTTAAGCATTCGGTCTAAATAACAGTTAACTGTCTCTAACTTCGGTAATAAGTAATGTATCTTTATTTTTATTTAAACATTGTAGCGACATCTAGCGCACTACATAAACAACAGCACCAATCACGAGCAAGAGTCTACATCGCGCTATAAGAGTTTTCAACACAATTAGCACCCATACAGATATTCCGACAACAACCGTCGGGCAGTAGCCCACCAGGCACGAACACCTCGCCTGGTCGGAGGATCCTCCCTTTTCAATGGAGGATGAGGAACTTTCCACCCTGTTCCTCATACCTCTAAACTGGTGACCCCGAGCATGAACATCAACGCAGCCTTCGTGCAACTACGACATAGCCATGACGTCATCACTTCCTCGAGCTTTCAAGCAGCGAATCCTACAGTCAGCCAGCTTCCACGGCTACAACGGGTGCCCTGACCACCAGCATGCAGCCAACGCGCATTCCTGGTCAGCACCTACAGCCTCATCAGCAACTTCGGCACAGCATACTGCACCGGCCGGTCAGCAAGCAGAGACGTACTCCCTCTCCTGGTCGACGCAGCAGCTAGCCACTCTTCAGCACCTACAGCCTCATCAGAAATTCCGGCACAGCATACTGCACCGGCCGGTCAGCAAGCAGAGACGTACTCCCTCTCCTGGTCGACGCAGCAGCTAGCCACTCTTCAGCACTGCACCACCCGACTCACTGGGGCATCTTCGCAGACAGATTCGACGCACTGAAATCATCAACTGGCTCGACAAGCATATCACAGACGTCTCAACCAGCTAACGACCTCCGAGGGGAGTGATGTAGCGACATCTAGCGCACTACATAAACAACAGCACCAATCACGAGCAAGAGTCTACATCGCGCTATAAGAGTTTTCAACACAATTAGCACCCATACAGATATCCCGACAACAACCGTCGGGCAGTAGCCCACCAGGCACGAACACCTCGCCTGGTCGGAGGATCCTCCCTTTTCAATGGAGGATGAGGAACTTTCCACCCTGTTCCTCATACCTCTAAAACATCAATAAAAAAATGTAGGAATGTAAGACAGTATCAGACTATTCTATACAAAGTGAGAATTCGACAATTTATTTGAGTGTGAAACACAGAATAATGCTTTCGGCTGATTCCATGTCATTCTAACATTAAGCTGTGACACAGGCAGCCATTTTGAAGTAGATTTTTAACATTAAAAATGTATATCAAGGACCGGTCAAGTAACGGATTTACTAAATGTGTAACACGTACCTACCTACGTACAGACAGATGGACATTGTCGAAAACTAGTTGCAATTTTATACCAGTTTACTTGTTCTAAGTAATCTACTTTCTCTGCGTTGATGTAGGTATGTAATTTAAGCAGCTGATAAAAACGTTAATCTTAAATAAATAGGTAGGTAATATTTTAAGACTGCTTATAGATTTAGCCAGCGATAGATGGTAGGTGTAGGTCCTATAGCGCGTCAAAAAACAAAAATATCTTTTAAAAATTAAAGTTATATATTATTATATTATTTGAATATGTTTGTATATATATCATCATTTATATATTAATAATAACGCACATATACTTGTCCGTATTGTATAAAATTAAGGTGCTCGTTGCACCAACCATTGGCCCATCTCTGCATCACCCAAGGCTCGACTGGTAGAACAGTCTAAGGCGTTAAGTCTGCTTATGTACCCAATACACTACAATAAACAAAAAACCGAATTGGCTCTTAATAAACTAGTGCGCCTTACCATCAACGATTGCATCACTGCTTACCATCAGGTGGGATCGCAGTCAAGCACTAGTTTATAGCAAGTAAAAAAAACCATAATCTACGGTAGTGATCTGCAATTTCATTCAAGTCTTGTTTGCCACTGCCACACAAAAACAACAAGAGCGTGAAGATATAATGATCCCCCCAAATTAACATAAAATAATCCCATGATAAATACTTGTAATTATAAGTAAACCGCTTTCGTTGAATTTAGAAGCAACAAGCGTGATGTATAAATTATGCTAATATAAACACTACACAGTTAAAAAAACTAAGTCTACAAAAAATAGGTTTTTGTGACATGCAAAATTATACTTACATGAGAATTTTGCTCATGTTGTAGTTTCGCCAATTTTTCCAAAAAACTATGATAAATTAGCTTTTGCCCGCGACTTCGTTGAATAGTGACATCCTGTAAATTTTTGGTTATGCCCACACCGTCGCGCACTGGCGTGGTTTTCGGGATAAAAAACAACACCAAAAACAAAACCAAACTATGTCTGTACCAAATTTCACGCAAATCGGGTGAGTAGTTTAGGAGTGAAGAAAAGACAGACAGACAGAGAGACTTTCGCATTTATAATAATAGTTTGTACATAAGTTTTATGTTCAAGTAGAAAATCGTAAAGTAGGTAGTCACAATTTTAGTTGAAACACGTGTTGAATAGAAAGGATTACCTACTACAAGACGAAGTAACTATTCAGTAATCTGTGCTACAAGTTAAGCCGTATTCAGAATTATTATGATTAATTGCTAAACATGTTTATCTACATGTTCAAAATAATACGCAAAAAAAGCCTGCGGATTTTACCGTGACTACTCATTTCTCATTAATGTTGGCAGTTAAAAAGATACATGTATCAAACAATTTGATTTATAGCAATCATATTATAGAATTAAGTTTCTAGATATTGATGGTTCTCATTTAACAATTGTTAAAATATAAATAAACATTGAGTGTGAACTGCACTCTTGACGTGGAGGCTAGGAAATCGGTTGTTGTGCAACATGTCGCGGGTTTTAATCCATCACGAAGTTGTTCCAAGTCTGAGTTGAGTTTGATGTCTATGTAAAATTGTACCTTTGTAAGCGCACCCACGACATAAGATAGTTTTTTAGTCAGTTACTCTGACAATCGTTCTCGACTCACCCAAGACATTAAAAAAATAATTAGTAAAAAAAGTCTTGACCACGTTTCAGTGTCTGCTTTGAAAAGTTGTTTTGTAGAAACAGTCCCCTACCACTATCCTTATTAACGGAAGATCGAAAAACAGGAGTAACGAACTTGTAAGCTTTCTGGTGTTGTGGGTGTCAATAGGTGGTACCATTTGCGTACAATTAGGCGACCAGTCTTCTAGCCGATCTACTAATTACTTAAAAATGTGGAAATTTCTATTAATAGTGATTATTTTCTTTGCTTTTAATTTATATATTGTTTAAATTTTAGAAAGTGTTCTAATTTACGATTAAATATACGATTGCCAATTGTTTTATTGTATCTGTACTAATTATTATTTATTCTTATTCTAGTTTGAATGCATTGCGATTGCGACAAACTTGCTTCAAAAATATGTATAAACACCGCTTTATAATTTAGATTCTTCCACACCTACTATGAAAATCATTACCGAGAGCTACAAAATCTGAATAATGACGCTAACTAAACTACACTATAAAACACAATCCTATTAACAAACTCATTAATATTTAGTTACAGTAATGTGAACAACAACCCAATTTGTACGACATAGAAAGTACCTAATATATTTTAATTCAATGAAAATGTACGTGTTCTACAAAGGCGAAATAAATACAACAGGCATAATGACATGATGGGTGCCATTTTATTATGAAAAAACAGTGAGATTCGATTACGTGTGCGTCCCTTCGTAGGCATGATGGGAATTCCAAAGAGGTTACGCACTTCGCACGAAGTAAGAAGAATGCCTAATACGCATGCAGGACGGAATATTTAACGTTTCAATTCTTTTGATGTTTTGACATCTCGGACGAATCGTGAACTCTGTTCTAAACTAAACAATAGTGCTAGATAGAGAATCCAAACTATTTTTGACTAATTTACTCTTTGATAGTGTCAAATCTATTAATGTTTGTGATTGCGGACAAATGAGCTCTCGAGTCACCTGATAAGAAACCTGATTAGGGATTTAGGATTGGGATTTGGGGATTGGGGAAGGAGGATTAGACCTCTATTAACCTCACTTACATGGCGAAACACAATATGGAATAGGCCGGCCCATTTCCCCGATGATTGGCGTTACATATTGAAAAAAGAATGTTGCTTTTTTCGCTCGTTGCCCGTCCACTGCGCTGTTTCTTAGTTGTAAGTGCTAAATACATTCGATGATAACTTTAATGTAACTGAAACTAAGAAATATTTTACATATTCCTTAGTTTTGAGAAGTGAAAATTATAGCTACGAATTTAATTAACATAAAAATAAAATGAAACTCCTTAAAGATTTATTTTTGTTCAACGCTGTAATAAAAAGTTTTTCTTAAAGGAACGGGTCCCGTTCTCATTAGCCGACTTAGTAGTTTCGTCCATGTTTTAAGCTGGACTTTAAAAATTTTTAGATGTTTCGCGGACTCTCATTAAACTGTATCTACTGGGTAGTATTTACAATATTTATATAGAAACTTAAACTGGGAGATAGATAAACCTGGGGAGTTTTAGTGTATTAGCAGATAATCTAGTGGATATACCTACTCTGACAGTCATTCTTGTCCCTGGGATGCACTAGACTTCAGTGTTTCGGTATTTTTATAGTTGTATCTATTGCGTCTGGTCCTAGATCCTGGCTTAAATGAGCTGTAATTCAAAAATACATTCTATTTACGAATATTTATAATGTTGCATATAATAAGACAAAGCTTATTCCCAAATTCTGAGTATGTATGTACAGTTCTAAATTTCTCCACCACCTGAAGGTCGACTGTTAGACAATGCCTAAGACATTAAGTCCACCTGTACATTTCTTTGTATAAATAAATAAATTTTGTTGTTCAACTCAAAGCTTCAAAATTTGATATCCAAATGGGACACCGACCTTGATTTTCGAGAAGTTAAAAAGTAATTTAACATAATGAGAAAAGTCGATGTTAATTAATAAAATGCTTGTTACAGTTGAGGTATCCTGTGGTGGCGCGGTGCAGAATAACCTGACTTACTTCATGTCGCCCGGTTTCCCCGAGCTGTGGGGCGGTGAAGAAGACTGCAACATTACCATTGAGAAGACACACGCAGGCATCATGCAGCTCAGGATCGACTTTCTTCATTTCACTATTGTCAGTAAATCACAATTTTCATTAGAAGTTTCTATGGTTTACTAACTGTAATCCATAAATTATATGGTTTTTTTATGGGATAAGTCGGCAAACGTGCAGACGCATTACCTGATGGTAAGCAATCGGCGCCGCCCATGGACACCCGCAACACCAAAGGAGTTACGAGTGCGGATATAAGGATTGGGAAGGGATAGGGGAAGGGGAGGGATTGGGCCTCCGGTAACCTCACTCACACGAAACATAAGGCTGTGGGTTGTTTTACGCCGGTATTCTGTGAGGCCGTGGTATCACTCCGGTCGAGCCGACCCATTTGTGCCGAAGCTTGGCTCTCCCACACTCATGGTTAACAGAGAATTATTTTTTCATTGAAAAAGATCGTATTGTACAAAGATGTTTATTAACTATGACCTTTATATGGATTTCTTTGGATTCCAGGGGCAGCCCAACAGAACTACAGGCGATTGTGACGAGGATGCCATGATCTTAGGAGATGGAGACAGCAAGTTCACATTATGTGGACAGAATCACGGGCAACACGGTTAGTTTCAGTTTCCTAGCATTTATTTGGATGACATTTACGCTTTTTACAAAAAAACTAGAGTGTATGAACGCTTTCATTGGTGTTTATCATGTAAATGAAGCAATCTTATCCTTATCCAGAAAGACCGAAAATGCGTTGGCAGCTCCTAATGCTCAGAAATCAGGTCATTCGTGTCTTCGTTTCCCGAACAATTCCATGTAAAGAAAATAATAAAGTTTTTTTTTGTGTTATGTCCACAAATAAGCAGAAGGTTTTAATGCAATCAGCGCCGCCCATGAACACCCGCAACAACAGAACGAGCGCATTGCCGACCTTTTAGGGATAAGGGTTTAGGATATTTAAGAGTTGGGATTGGGAGGGGCTTCAGTAACCTCACTCACACGAAAACACAACGCTGCTGTTCTTTCACACCGGTAATCTGTGAGGCCGTGGTATCACTCCGGTCGAGCCGATCCAAACGTGCCGAAGCATGGCTCTCCGACACTTAAATCCTTCTATTTGCCAATACTGCATACTCATTCGCCTAACATAAATTCCAGTATACTACACGCTATCAGCGGGTAGTGAAAAGCGAGAAGACAGCGACCTGCCTGGCTCGAAGACCATCAACTTATCGATGAGGATGCGAGCTGGTGACATGCCACGCATCTGGCTGATGAGACTTGCGCAGATGCCGCTAGCGAATACCGCACCACATAATTGTTTCCAGTATTATACAAGTGATAATGGTAATTATAGTGATTTTGACTACAGTAGTCTTTTTAAGGAATAATGATAACTATTCAAAGGAGGCAATCATGATATTAAAAGACAATTTTGGATAATGAAAGTCTTCTATCTCATAATAAATGTTGATTGTGATATAAGACTTATTTTAAATACTTTTAAAAGACGTCAAAATTGGGTAGTTTCCTAGGTCAAAAATAAAATAATTCGATGTTTCAATACTATAAAATATTGAAAAATAACTATACTTTTATTCATCGATCGATCGATACACCAAGTTTTAGATTTTTTTAAGCTAATTATTTTGAAATAAGTAAGCTATTTGACGCAAAAATTTTATAACGTCATAGCTCAGTTTTTCATACAAATTTCATAGAAAAGTATCGTTTTTGACGTTTGGATAAAAGTATTGAATTTGTCTAGTTGGAAACTACCATATTCTCACTAAGTTTGAAATAAGGAATTAGTTCAAAGAGTATAGGGGAAATTCGGTTGAAACTGGGTGTGTGCCAAAAACTCGGTGATTCAAATATCACAGCATAATACAATTATAAACTACTATTAAAACTAAAAATCATGATCGATTATTGTGAGTATACATACATTGTGTTCCATTTGTTACAAATCAAAATGTAGGTAAAGACATTTTCAGATGCAAAACAATATCCAGCTTAGGTTGTGGATGTAAGCGGTATGATGTATCATAATCCAGCTCGGAGTAGGGGAAGAAAAGGAGCAGTTTTTGCTGAATAAGAGATCTGACACTTCATTTCCCCCACATATGGTTGGGCTAGTTATTACATAATTATCTCCATAAAATATGTTTTTTTACGGATTATTTAAAATAAACGTTTCCCTTTTAAAAGGTACAATAAAGACTTTCAACTACGCGTCAAACGGGCGTCACTTGGCTAGTCAGGACTACAAGGCATGCATCAGAAGAAATTCGGGGTTCTGTTCCATACGATACACTCCATGTGATAGTCGCTCCTTCAGGATAGGACCTGGAAATGGAACTCCTCTCGTAATGGACCCTGCAGGTATGTTTATAGAGTCTTAAGAGACAGAAGTATGTTAAGAACTGTACCATCAACTGGACTGATCATTCTTATTGATCGAGACGAAATGCATTTGCGAGGGCTAAAAGAACAAAGTCGTAAAAATTCGATGTATGTTTATCATATGTATCATCATCATCATTATCATGATGTCAGCTACAAAACGTTCATATTAATCATAGCCTTTCCTGATAACTTCCACATTGTTTGGTATGAATGGACCTGAACCTAGCAGTTATGTTGCTATGCTAATGGCAACGAATAGTCTTTTTTAAGCACTAATCTACTTAAAGCTTGTACGAGTATTAGTAATTGACGGCTACAATTTCTCTCACTAACTAAAACGGAACTAAACAAAATTTACGCGACAAAACTAATAATTAAACCAATACCTACTGCGTTTCCTTTCTCATCGAGTATTAACAAGCGTGAAGCTATGAGATATATAATCAAACCCTTTTCCCCGGACCACATCACGAACATCGTCACAAATGCGGAAAATGTAAAAACACGGATAATATAATAAACGGAGTTTTTAAATTTAAGCTCTTTGACCGCTCTGACCTCTGCGACCTTTAGGCATCCGACGAACCCTTTGCCATGCAAATCGTAAAAACAGAAGGTATTCTGTCCAACATTATTATTCATGTTTATCACACTGCCATTCATATTCCAGTTAACTTTTAAACAAAGCCCATTCGTTACCAAGTTTAAAGCCGCGGTGTTTCAACTGTTATGAGCTATGATTGTAGACGTTTTGTTATTTTTCTCACTTCATAGACAACAGATGATGTGTGATAAAAAATATTGTGACTGATCTCATCGGTAGTGGAACTGAAGAATAATTGGATGTCAAAACATACCACTTCATCAATAAAGCTTTTTTTATGCTTATTGTTGTCCTCATAGAAATGCAGCAAGAAGAAATGATGCCAGCTGATGACATGCAAACACAAGAAGACGAAATGGAAGGTTCTGGAAACGATCCGCAAATGGAAGCACCAATGCGAGAGGAGCCTAGTCTCATATCAAGGGTAAGGCAATAAAAATCACTTACTGAAGTTAAGGAAAAACAACCAAAACTAGGTGCAATTTAAAATAATCTAGCACAATTTAAGGAAACTTCATAAAACTCTAAAGGTGCAAACAAAGTTCACATCTATATGGTCCCAATGGGGCTATAAATTGTTTCTAAACTGCATTGCAGATAACTTTATCATTTGCCAAGTCTCTAACATGTGCATAGTGAAATAGCTCGCTCAAACTTCCTTTTAACTTTATACGAAGCATTTTCGCTGTAACCACCATTTTTTGGACCACGTCAAAGGAAAAGATTCAAGACGAAGTCCGTTTTAAGTTATGCTGAAGCATCTTATGGTTGACGGTGGTATGGATTCTTACTTTTATAAGATTTTTTAAAGTACTTGGATGTGGAAATATTAAGGTTATTTGGAGTGCAGTTTGAAAAGAAAAGTAGAATTCACTGTTGTGCTATTTGTCAATGGTTCGACTCCTAAAGACAAAAAAATGTACGGATAGTTATTTTCTGTTGTAAGTTTCTTGTGTCAAATGTTAGTAAACGCCCTTCAAATACAAGAAACAATATTACTAGGGGAAAATTGTATATATCTGTGCAAGTTTTGAAATGGCAATATTCCTTATTAATATACTGTCATGAATATGACATCCAAATTCAATCCATGTTTTGATAGAGAACAATTCATTAAAAATGCGTTCTCATTTATTCCGCGATATTCATGTGCAACTAATCATCAATCAGCTAAAATACATTATATGAATTGCCCAAAGCATTGAATACCAAGTAACACAGTGATACTGAAATATCATAACAAACTCCTACAGTAACAGCCTTTATAAAAAAAGAAAATATACTATATGTATTTACTCACATCATTAAAGTTTTTTTGCTTGATATACTTAATATGGATGAAATGGTCTCCTTTAATAAATAATTTTAACCGTATTTGACTCATTTATAATAATGAAAAAATATCTATATTTATTTACAGCAAATCCCATATTTTATTACTTTATTTTAATGGAGAAGTTCTTTTGTGACTTTTGTACCTAATTTAAATTATCTCTACATTACCATACAATGAAGAATATCATCTATTACAAGTGGATACGAATCAATTTGCCAAATTCAATATTTTTCGACGGTTTTCGAGTATTAAGAATTATTGTATGTGTGTTGTGACAGTTAATCAACATACCAACTTATTTTTTGAAAATAATCCCAAATAATTATACGATATAATATTTGTATGTACCTTATGATAGTATGTTAGGTATATCGTATGATTATTTTTAAACATATTTTAACATTAAATCAAAGAAACAATTTAATGTTGGCTAAGTCAAGCGTTCAATTCTTTAATCGTATCATAGAAAAGTTTAGTTCAGCATCGTATTTGAAGATCGAAATATAGATGAAAGCTAGGAGCCAGCCTTTTAAAGGGTTTGCAAAAATGTGTTTCGAACCACACTTCCATCGAAGTCCTGTATTTCAGTCGAACGTTCCTCTTTATGTAATCAATGAAGCGTGCGAGTACATAACGTCAGCACGTACTCCACTGAGCCGATCGCATATGAACATTTTCCTTTTAATGTAGATAGATATTTCGTTTCGTGTTTTATTGAAATTTCCATAATAATATTTGTGATTGAAGTCGCGTTGTATAGAACAGTTCTAAACGTAGTCTTTACTTTTTTTTCTATTCTAAGAATCGTTTTTATTTTCCGATCGTTTAAAAGTTCATTCGTTCATTGATCTATTTTTTATCTGAGATATGTTAGTTGTACTGCCATGCCTTAACTAAAACTGAATTGATTTATAATATGTGGCTATTTGTAATACAAAGTTCATAAAATTACAGGTCAAATATAAACAATATATATTCAGTTTTTTTTCTTATATCATCAAGATCAGCCTTACATTTGTAACGTGGTTTACATGGTTATGGTGCTATCCTAGGTGTCTTGTTAGCGCTTTGTCATTATTGGGTATAAATACTTAAGTTTCATTTCGCAAACCTTTAAAGAAGCCAATTATTCAAAAAAAGTTTCAATCGACCTTCTCCATCACACTTACATATACATAATCTACAACAAATATATAGACCCCAGTTCCCTGTAGCTAGCTTAACCCCTCAACTAACCACATCTAGATCTGGACGTATATTTCGTCTTGGATGTGGGGTCAGGCGAGGTCATCCAGCTGGTCGCGGTGGTCACCATACACGCAGCACTATGGGAACGAAGACGACAGGTTCCGGTACTTCGGCTATGGAAACTATGGGATCGGGCTGACCGGCCATGGCAGACAGCGGTGTGACGACAGAATCACCATTCCATGTGAAAATGAATATTTTGTATCGGTGAGTATTTGTAATATGTCACTTACATAGTATAAAACAAAGTCGCTTTTTCTGTCACTATATCCCTGCATACATAAGTTTAAATCTTTAAAACTAAACAACGGCTTTTGATGCGGTTTTTTTATAAATAGAGTTATTGAAGAGGCTTGCATGCATTAAAAAGTGGAGACATTTAGTATTAGCATTGTACTCGTGCGAAGCAGGGATCTTATAAATATATATCTTATATATCTGGGTTATTTATAAAGTAAACTACCAAATTTCTGTTAAAAGCGTTTACGTGGGACGGATCAAAACATTATTCATTCAATACATTACGTTACAAGCTTAAAATTATTTAAAATTGTCACTACTGTGTGTGTTTTACTGCTTACTATGAAACTTAGACTGTTTTGTAATTAAATTATTCCGAAATTTAAAGTTCCCGGTCTTTCAAACCCTGAATATTTAAAACTTATTTAAAAATATCATTTTCAATATCTTTAAAAACTTACAAAGTACAAAGAACTTGGTACTTGAAGATTCTAATTATAATAGTATTAAAGCTTAGGATTTCCATTAAAAGACTGGAATATAAAAGAGAAACTTTGAAGGGGTACTTGTGGAGTTAATAATCAGGAACGAAAGTAATATTGTTAAAGTTCCCTTAAGAATGACCCGGTTTATAGAGTGTTGGGCGGGACTTGGATAACGCTGAGTAGAAAGAGCTCGAGTGTTCCTCGCCAACTTTCTGAATAGTAAGGGACGCTTTGGGTTTCAATTCATTATAAACGTGAATTAAAATTCTGTTAGTGTAATGAAATTAAAACGAATCGTACAATGCAGCTTTTAAGACTTCGGTAGAAGATGATGGTAATGATGAAATTTATAGTCAAAACATCATTTCCCTTTTTTTAACTCTGGGATTTTCTCCTGTGTCGTGGGCTACACGTAGCACGGCAGCCAGTTGCCTAGCCACTGCATGCAGTCAATCGTGCGTTCTTTTGTATTGTAAAATGTTGTAAAATGTAGTTTGGCTTAAATGTATGCCGTAACTCATTAAATCCACGTAAACCATCATCGTCATCAGCCTCAAAGTGTCCAGTGGCAACCAAGGCCTAACCTAAAAAGTGGTTTACCCTTACGCTTGGCAAAAATCTTAGGGTTCAAATTAGATCATTTGTGGGAAACAAAACAGGTTTGAAAACGAGCTGGCAAATTATCTGATGGTAAGCAATCGGCGCCACCCATGGACACTACGAGAAGTTAGAGTTTTTGGTGATTTAGCGATTTGGGAAGGATGGGGAAGTGTAAGGATTGGACCTGGGGTAACCTCACTCACACGGTGAAATACAACGCTGTGGTTGTTCCACGCTGGTTTCTGAAAAACCGTGGTATCAATTGGTTGAGGCGACTGTTTCGTGCCGAAGCTTAGCTCTCCCACACTTAACAAATTTTTGGCTTCACTAGTAACATATTTGCAGCTATAGACCTTAGATATAATAATCAAGATAAATAATCAATTTAAACTTAACAAAACTTGTTCTCTATTTACAAGCAAGAAATTAATTGATTGATGAATTTGATAGCTACCTCTGAAGCATCAATACCTCGTTATTTTAATAGGAAGGTTGTTTAACATTTTCTTCTTATGTTAATTAGTACAGTTTTAAACGGTTCCCAGGATATCTTGTTTGTTTCTGTTTCAATTACTTGTTATAAGTTCGTGATTGTCTTTCATATGTTTTTTTGTTATTGTTCGAATAATTTATTATCTACTTTATGTATATTTTTGTGCTAGTATTTGAAAGGTTCGTGTCTGAATAGTATTTACAATGACTATCATTTTGTATATTAAGAAACCAAAAGGAAGTTTATCATTAAGGGAATATGACTAGGGCGAAGTTCCCTAAGATCGGAAAAGAGGATCCTTTGACCAGATGATGTAATGTCTAGTCGGCAACTACCAAACCGTTTTACGTTGTGATATTCTATTGATGGTGGCAAAGTTATCTGTTTATGATTTTTCATCACCAGAAGTACCTAGCAATAAAATTAAAATGTACTAACTAGCAAGTGTTATCTGTTTCCCAATGGTTATGATTAAGTTTATTGTGATTCGTAAACATAGCATCAAAAGTACCTATTTCTGCAGCATTATCTTCAAAAGTACCCATTTCTTATTTTCTAGAGCTCGTACTTCGGTGCAGGCGTATGCGACCCTCATCATTGCGGCAACACCTTCTGTCCGGGACAGCAGCGGCCTAACTGTCACGTGGAGACCGCTATAACTCCTTTCGCGGTATCTGTGCATTTTGGACCACCCACAGTCAAGAGGAGTCCAGAGGAAAACATTGGAATGTGTTTGAGATACACACAGTTGCCTTGTGACACTTGAGCATTGGTTTTGAAAGGTATTAGTGAATTGAGTAGTTCATGTACTTACTTTAACACAATAGTTTTGTTTCTAAGGCCCCATTTACGGAAGGGCATCGCGCGTTTTCCATTTGTCGTACATTGCAGCTGGAGACCACATAATCGCCAGCGTTAACGCAAAACTATGAACATTATAAGCAATGTATGTTGAAACGAATGTCGCGCGTTAACGCGCGCTCTTAAATGAGGGTGAACTAGTTTAGTTGTGAATATTTAATACTGTATTGTAACATAGGGACTTTTTGTGATTGTAATTTATTTTAATCTAAGTAATTGCTAAAGCTGATATGTATAGGTATTGATTATAGGGCATTATCATCAAGATCGAGGGTGAGAATATTCTTTTATAAGGAATGCAACACATTTTTCCATTTGTCCTTCGTTTATAGATAAGTTGTTTGATAACAAATAGCAGTAGCTTAATATAGCAAACGTTTTCTACCTTCACAAACAATTTCCTTAGAGTATGATCATCTCACGTATTGAATTAGATAAGCAATAAGACGATCGAGCGATCAAATTGTTTTTACATTGTTTGACAGAGGGTCGTGTCGTGAAGCCAAGGGGTGACGCTTGGGAATACATTTCCCATAACTGTGTAGAAAAGGACAGCAATATTGTCATTTTTTATGATATATTGAATAATTAAATGGACCTTCTATTTATATTGCTATGAGTGGATTATGGAAATGAAATGACTGTCGATTTTATATATTTTTGATAAGATATCAAACGAGCAGATTGATTACCTGATCGTAAACAACTGAGTGTTTTCCTCGGTCAAAAATAAATTTCTTGAAGATTTCAATGCAATTTAATAATGTAAAATAATCATACTTCATTAACAGATTTGACGATATATTTAATTTTAGATATAAATTCGTTGATTCTTCTATAAGTTGCTATCAAATCCAACTATCTAAACTTATGTTATAAATGCGAATGTAACTCTGTTTGTCTGTCAGTCTGTCTTTTCTTCACACCTAAACTACTGAACCGATTTCGGTAACTAAAAGCTAGTAACTTAATAAAATGAAATAAAAATACTTTGATAGTCAAAATGTATTTAGGCATTAAGAAAACATAGCAACCTTATTCATTTTAGGTACCCACACAATTCATCTTGGTAGAAACAAATCTTAGATTAAAATCTCGAGTATCTGTACTTTGGGCTACGCGAATTGAGAGACAATTCGTTTTAACTGTAATCTCGTTTGATGAATAACATTATTTGTAAACCTGTCTACGGTTTGCGGCCTTTCGAATACAAATCGATCTTTGTGAACTTTATTGCTAACTAGTTGGTAGCTTCATCGATGAATTTTGTTCTCAATTTTTCTAACAAAGAGTTTTTTGGGGTTTGCTATTGTTTGCGTTAGTAAAAAAAATTTTGATATTGTTTTTTTTGTGAATAGAAATGCGCTTGCCGCGATTAGGGGAACAAAAAGAAAACAAAAAACGAATTACTCAATAAATATTACAAATTAAGCCTATGAATGATGGTTCTAGATAGTACGATAGAATGATCATTCTAAAAATGTGTGGGATAAGCAACAAACTGCGAAACTTTCATAGATACGTTTGATCATCATCATCAGCCTATAAAATGTGCCCACTGCCGAGAAGAGACCTCTTCTCAAATACAGAAGGTTTGACCATTAATGACCACGACTGCTAACTTAAAAAGTACATATAATTCAGAAAAACTCACATGGGTTCTTGCCTTGTTTCGAACACGCGCTCTCATGTGTGAGAAATTTATAGGTACCATATATTATTCAAATTATGTAAAAAATATTTATGTTGTTTGTTTTTTTTTAATTATAATGGTGTAAATACAATATGTAGGTAAAAGGGAATAGAAAAAACACTATGTTTCTATTTAAAGCATAAATGTGAAGGATTAAATTAAATACTTTTATTTATTTTAATGTATTATGTAAATGGTCACCTGTTTTGTTGCTCAAATGTATAAATATAAGTATTTTTTTATTTAAATATTTATAAATAATTAAAATAGTTTATAAAACTTAGTTCCTATAACTTTTATAGAAATATTTCTTTTTTTAGATTTTTTATTATAAAACTGTAGAAGTCTGTATTGTATACGTAATATATGACAAAAATGTGTTAATATTAATATATTTTCCATTTTTAATATGTAGTTGTGCCATTGTAGAAGACGTTTTAATGACCAAAAAGTCGCATTTGTACATATAATTACTTTGTCTTGATTTAATTAAGAAAATATTGTTTTATTTGTAAATATTGTATTTCAGATTCTTTTAAATTGTTATTTAATGTTGGTTGAGATGTAATTGCATTTGTTAAATAGAAATGTGATTCTTAATTATATTATTTATTTTGTGAAATGTTTTTTTTTTATTTTGTAATTTAAAAAACGTTCTTAGAGAAATATAAACTACACAATATTAAAAATAATATATTGGTTTACTTTTCATCCAATCAAAATACTACAATGAAGATTTCCCAATACATCTCCCCGTTGGTACTAATTACTTTTCAATCACCGATTTTCTTGAGAAGTTTTCATGGTAATGTACATACATCACATATTTATTTCAGTTGGAGACACACACTTTTTACGGTTATTCCGTGAAAACAAATTTGTTTATTTCCAATGGCTTATATTACCATTGGAAATATAAGCCTTATTACCATTGGTTATATAAGGCTTATATTACCATTGATAATGTAAGCCATTGGAAACCTCAATATGAGTTTTCAAGACCTCCCCATTGATACCACACGCATGGCCTAATAAATAAAGTAGAGACCCTACTTTATTTATTAGGCCATGCGTGTTATTTATTAGGCCAATTAAGTATATAAGTGGTAGGTATGTTTCTTTATTTTTTTGTGTCGGATAACCGTGATGCAGCTCAAAGAATACGAATATGTTTTCTTACCATGTTTTAACATAATCAGTTCTTATAGCTTGAGAAAAGTGAGTTTGTCATAAGGACGCGGCCTTCATCAAATGACTTCTCTCTCCCAGGGCAAGAACGAGTCTAAAATCACCTCAGTCCTTCTTCTGCTCTAGGCCGAGCTAAGGACGGCCCTGAAGAATCATTAAGGGTTCCATGTTTTGCCATTTGACTATGAAACCTCCAAGCTACATTAATGATTTCTGTGTCATGTGCCATTCTTACGTAAAAGAGTCGTAATATTAAACATTCTGTTCAATTCCAACGACATCTAATGGATGTGATGATGTGGTAAACGGCATTGATTGCGGCAAAGGTAACACATTAGGTATGTTAACATACATATATTATTATCTGCTTATGATAATGTAGGTACTATAGTACACAGTTTTGGCCCGCGACTTTGTCTGTGTGTAAGTTCGGTTAAACACATTAAATATCGTGTCGGTCAACAATGACTACTGACTAGTTCTAGCGGAGAATGTGATCCATCAACCCATCACACAGATCACCTGATGTTGAGCAATTGGAGTCACCTACAGATACCCACCAAATAACCGCCTTGTCGTTGTGTTTAATTTGGGCATGGACAGGCATTTGGCTTCTATCCTGTCTGGTGGAAAGCAGTGATGTGACCTACGATGGAACACGCTTACCTCACTATTCACTCGAGCTCTGAAGATTCTCGGGTTATACTCCACGGCAAAGAATTCCAATTCTTAGTGGTTCTGATAATAAAACTAGTGGCGAACCGCTTCGTGCGTGAGGGTGGTTTGTCCACCATGGAGTGATGAGGTTTTGCCGATTGTCTAGTGGTTACAGGATTTAAAATTTGGGGCAGGGGAAGGAATGGACTTTCGGCCGCGAGTGAGAACCTCGTTCAAACGACGAAACACAATGCAACATGGTTTCACGCAGATGTTCTTTGAGGCCGTAGTCTAACTCTAGTCGAGCAGCTCTATTAAATTTGACAAACTGATGATGAAAAAATAAATATAGTTAGATTATAAATAAGATAAGTACTGTGGTCTCTAACTTAATTGATTTCTTTAATTAATACTTCTAGATTGTTGAAGGAGCAAATTGCCTTAAACATGATATTTAAAAAAAGCCCTTCATTATTCTTTTAAATGCACATATTCTACGAAATTTAGATACTACAACAAATAGCAACAAAGCTGATTCTACATGTCTCTTACAATTTTAAATAAACAGCGAATTAAAAACGGATATATTGGGCTTGGCTCTCCCACACCTTTAAGTGTGGAAGAGAGAAGCTTCGGCACGAATGGGTCGGCTCGACCAGAGTGATACCACGGCCTCACAGAATACCGACGTGAAACAACCACAGCGTTGTGTTTCGCCGTGTGAGTGAGGTTACCGGAGACCCAATCCTTCCCCTCCCCCGATCCCTCCCAATCCCTAAATCTCAAAAACCATAATCCCTAAAATGTCGGCAAAGCACTCGTTACTCCTCCGTAACAGGTGTCCATGGGCGGCACTGATTACTTACCATCAGGTAATCCGTCTGCTCGTTTGCCGACCTATTCAATAAAAAAAACCTACCTACCATGGACAGCAAAGCAACAAACAAACAGACAAGCAAAACTTCTTAAGTTTACTAGGTAATATCAAAGTGTGGAATATGAAACCATTGGATCGGTTGCAGACACGCCATTATGTTCTTAATGGGACTTGTAACGGGGTGCTTGAGTATTTCATAATGTCGCCTGGTTATTGGGCAAATTGGAAAGATAGTGAGAAAGGTGCGTTTGTGGGAACAGGTCAGGTAATAGGCCGGGGTGTTCTCATAAAGGGTTTTCTGAAGGTATACATTGTAAAAGTAAAATTGAAGCATGCATAGTATGCCAAAGTTGCGGGTCAAGGCCGAAGTTGCGGGGCAAGCGCAATGAAGGAACGGGGGGTTTTTAGCCAGTAAGAGTCTGAAACTCTCTCACCTTACCCTGGGTGGGAAAAACCAATTCATGATTTTCTCCTGACAAAAAGTATATATAGTATGTTATTATGTACTTATGTACATTGAAGTAACAGATTTTAATGTTTGTAATCTCAGTTAGCTATGAAATGTTTTATTTTGATTATATTTCAACAGTTAATAAATAATTAAATATTTCCTAGCGTTTAAAGTTCAGGATGTTTATGACATACGAGACCGGGAGCCTAACTTCTGGCAGTCTAGAAGAGACTGACTCAGATCGCTCAGCGAGCGATGGAGAGAACCACGCTCGGGGTTTCTTTGACATCTTTTTTTCTTCTTTTCCTAAACTGTTAATAGGTAGGCCATATTGTATTATTGTTTAGACAAATCACATACAAAAAAATTTATTCATTAAATAATAAGCTAAAACATGAATTATGCAGCCAAGTACAAGACAATAATTGCCCGAGTGAGATATATGCTAATTTATTATCCCTTATAAAAATACAGTTCGATAAACTATTTCCTTTAAAACGTAAAAATGTTCAGTGTAAATTTGTATTCTGTGACTGGGCTACACCAGGTATTCGTATAAGTAGAGACAGGTTATTTGAGCTATACGGCCTGAAACCATTTAATAGTAGCGAGGCTTTTCGCAGACACGTTTCCAAATATTCAAAAATATTTAAAATAGTATGTAAGCATGCTAAGTCGCTCCACATTAGTAATAAAATCAGGACCGCGGAAAACAAAATAAAAGCTACCTGGAATATAATTAATAAAGAAACAGGTAGAAATAAATCACAAAACAATGAATTTACTTTAAAAACCGAAAAGGGATATACTAGTTCAAATTCGTCAGTTGCCCAGGAATTCGAAAGATTCTTTAAAAATATTCCTCTTAAAACTACGGAAACGTTAAAATCATCTCCAGCTCTTTCTGTCGAGCTTCTCAGGGGTAACGTCAAAGAATGTCCTTCTGACTTTAGCTTTCAATACACAACCCCCCAGGCAGTAATAAAGGCGTTCAATGAGATCAAAGTAAAGTCAACTGAAGATCTTTGGGGAATGTCTGTTCGAGTGTGCAGGTCGTTTATAGAGACTATTGCGCCGCACTTAACTTTCATTTTTAATAAAAGTGTAGATCAAGGGGTTTTCCCGGATTTAATGAAACATAGTAAAGTAGTTCCATTATTTAAATCAGGCGATAGTACAGAACCTAATAACTATAGGCCGGTCTCTATTTTGCCAGTGCTCAGTAAAGTGTTCGAAAGGTTGATGCTTACTCAAATGCTGCGTCACTTTAACACGAATTCTATTTTCCATGACCATCAATACGGGTTCACCAAAGGACGTTGCACTACGGACGCAGGAGTATCACTTATAAAACAAGTTTTCAACTCGTGGGAAAAAGCACAGGATGCCATCGGAATATTTTGCGACCTTTCAAAGGCATTCGACTGTGTTGAGCACGAGACGCTGTTACTGAAGCTGGAACACTACGGCATTCGGGGGGTATCCCTAGATTTATTGAAATCATACCTTCAAGAAAGAAAAATTAAAGTACAAGTCAACAAAGTTAACTCACTGGGTGCTAGCGTATCTATGGGCGTACCGCAGGGCTCAATATTAGGTCCTTTTCTATTTTTAGTTTATGTAAATGACCTGCCCCATTTGTTCCAAAATGAACCGCATATGGTATTATTCGCTGATGACACTTCATTGATTTTTAAAATAAATAGACGAACAAACAAATATGACGAAGTTAATAATGCCTTAATGAAGGTTCAAAATTGGTTTACAATAAACAACTTACTACTAAATGATAAAAAGACTAAATGCATTAGATTTATTTTACCAAATGTTAAAAGAAACGTATGTGATGATATATTATTAAATGATCAGAAACTAGAATTTGTAAAAGAGACTACTTTCCTGGGGATCACTGTAGATGAGAAGTTGCAATGGGGGCCCCACGTCAGGTCTCTAGCAGGACGATTGAGCTCTGCAGCTTATGCTGTCTGGAAGATCCGACAGCTAACCGATGTAGGCACGGCAAGACTAGTGTACTTTAGCTACTTTCACAGCATCATGTCGTATGGAATTCTGTTGTGGGGACAGGCATCCGACGTTGAGTCTATTTTTATCTTGCAAAAGCGTGCCGTCAGAGCTATATATAACTTAGGTCGTCGCGAATCTCTCAGAGAAAAGTTTAAGGAGATCAACATTCTGACCGTACCGAGTCAATTTATTTATGAAAACATTATGTATGTTAGGAAAAACCTACACTTATTTGTAAAGGTATCTGACAAACATGATTATCATACTAGACATAGGAATAGATTGAGTCAGCCTTTATTTAGATTGGCAAAAGTGCATAAGTCATTTCTGGGTTTCTGTGTTAAATGTTATAATAAAATCCCAGTTGAAATTCAAAATCTAAATGAAAGCAAATTTAAATTATGTATAAAGAAACATTTATGTAAACTAGCATACTACAAACTAAATGATTATATACAAGATAAAAATGCTTGGAGGCTAGCTGGTCCTACTCCACAGGATGTTTAGAGGAATTTTTGATTTTAATTATTAAATTGTACACTATGTTGTTAATTGTTGATGAACTTCTAAGTTTTTGTAAATGTGAGTACCCTGTAACCTATTATAATTAAGTAAGACTTGTAGAATATAGGTACTTGTGTCGGCTGGGAGCTGTCATGCTCACTTAGAGGTCTCATTGGCGGTGGCACGGCCACTGGATCGCCCAATTCCCTATAATATGGTTGAGTTGGGCGGTGCTGGTGTACGTGTCATGTTCGTGAACGGGCGCCGCCTATTGGGACTGGTCATCTCCAGGCTGTCTAAATATGTTGTCCTTGAGGTTCACTTCTTTTTCGTACCTTTTGCCTGAACATTAGTGTTACATTGTTCTCACATATCAGAACCAACTAAATGATGTAACAAAGAAATGTATTGTAAAACTGATTGAAAAAGAGTAACCATGGAGTTTCTTGCTCGTTCTTCTCCATAGGAATCTACACTTTGGAACGAGCAAATAGCTTCACTAGAGGACAGACGGACAGACTGACATGCTTAATTTTAAAGCTCATGTTATATACTTTTTTCCTTTTTTGCTTGCTTGACGTTCAAAAGTGCCTACTGTGGTCTAATTGAAATAAATGATTTTTGACTTTTTGACTTTAAAATATCGTGTCTTTGCCTGATCCACTAATTGTTGTTCTGGGTTTGGATCCACGGCAAAGAAGGAAATCTTAGTTATTAATAACTTTTTACATAAAAACTCATTAGTGTCTTGAAAGGTTTTGAAAAACATTGAGCGTCACTTTCTTATTTAAATTAACTACAAAACCATTAATATAATAATACAAGCAATCTTTAAACAATCTCTATTATTCCACGTTATCTTAAATCCAGCTTATTCTAACTAACTAGAGAGGTATTATGTTAGGTCTTGCAATCAGGCCAATAATCTAATGTCTGTGTAACAATGGCGGCCGTATCGAGATGTTGCCACTGATCGTGACGTTATTGTTTATATGTAGGACGAGCCGATATTACATAGGTTAGCTTTGTGGGACTTGAAGGTAACCTATTTTGTTGTTATATTATGTTAGTCAGTTTATAATGTAATCTTTCCCCTTTTTAAAACCTTTGATAATTGTAAATGTCATCTGTGAGCGAGGGACTGGTCAGCTCCAGACTGTCTATTGTCCTTAAGGTTACTTTATTTTTATATTTGAATAAATATTAGTGTTACACTGTTCTCACATAATTGAACCAACTGTTTGTAAAAGGAATCTGTATGTGAAACTGATTTAAAAAGAGTAACCATGGAGTTTCTTGCTCGTTCTTCTTCATCGGAATCTACACTTTGGAACAAGCAAATAGCTTCACTAAGAGGTCTGACCGACAGACTGACACTATATATTCAAAATTTTGTTTGACGTTCAAAAGTACCTGTAAAGGTCTAATTGGAATATGATTTTTGACTTTTGACTTTGACTTTTTTAGGTGACGGAACGGTAGGTGCAGTGGTTTGGCTACTGCTTGCTGCGTAACGGGTGAGATTCCAGCAAGGAACAATTCTCTTTGTAACACACACTTCTTTGTTCCGGGTCTGGGTGTATTGTATATGTATGTATAGGTATGTGAAATTGTATGCTTATCAATTAACTCACGACGCAGTGAGAAAAAGGAGAAGATCCTAGTGAGGGGCAACTTTTATTGAATGTAAAAGAGAGAATATGATTTATTGTACTCATCTATCATTATACACATTGTGTTATTATCCATGGAATGCTTAAACAACTACGTACCTCAATAAGCGAGGCTCACAAAACCCAACTAAGCTTCTATTAGTCAGTACCAAGTAAACTTTCAGTGTCATCCTGTTTCGGTGTCAAAGCAAACCGTGCGTCCATTCTCTCCACTTTGAAGCTAACTACGAAGACATGGCCCATATATAACCTAATCCTTGATGCATTTACCTGCCCTGGCTACTCAGCCAATCACGTTGCTATAATCTAATGGATATTGGATCGCAACAATAGCTGAGCATCGCCTGGGATAACATCGTTTGATTACATGCAGATCTGTTAGAGACTATATGTGTATAGTGCTAATAAATTGTTTGTGCTGCAAACGCGAGCTCTTCAAGCTATCTTAGGTACATGTTATATAACTGTATTTTGTTCTAAATTAGTAATTGAATCGAACACAATTTTTTCCATTGTGTGATACATTTAATAAAAAAAAAAATTTCATATGTCTACAGTTTCACAAAAGTCCACCAGTGCACAGCGATCCCGTTCAAAAGTAAGTATTTTCAATATAATGAAATGATTTGAAGATACAAGTACGCACTGTTACATTTTTTCCATTTTTTCTAGTTAATTTTGTAAGTACATAGTTTGGCATAAGATTTTAAATATATATAATCGGCATAATAAAAACGTAGAAAGTCCAAAGCTATCAATGATTACCCCCCTTTTTATTTTAGAGAGGGAAAAATTACTGACTGCTCACCGTTATTTGACAATTTCGCGGCTTCGGAGGCCGAAGGAACGGGTTGGTTGTTAATCAGTAAGAGTCTGGCACTCTCTCTCGCCTCACCCTGGACAAAAGAAGTCATTTATTAATTTCCCTTTACAAGAAAAGGATAGAACTGTAACACTCTACAGTCACCACATGACGGAATCCAACATATTCCATCAATTCTATGCCTGATTAATATGATGGAATTGTAGCTGAAACACGATAGTAAATTAAGATGGATTGATGGATGGATTGAACTCAATATAATTATATTAGATTCGTCAATAATCATCGTTTTCAGTTTATACTGTGTCTGTTTTAGTTTGTATAGATTTTAGGTAATAATCGTAGCTAGCGGAAGGGCTAATTAACTGGTTATCCTTTGGTAAAAGGTATGTAATCATAGTGATATATCTATTCTTATATTATAAAGAGGTAAAATTTGTATGTTTGCATGTAGGGGGTAATCTTTGGAACCGCTGGTCGGATTGCCAAACTTCTTTCACTGATAGCTACAATGTTCCTGAGCGCTATAGGCTATAAAACATCACGCTACGATTAAATGGAACCGAGCAGCGGGTGAAACCGTACACAACAGTAGCTAGTTTATAATAATATGGTCATTGCTGACAAGATAATTTAACTTTATAAGGCCGTAAGATACCTACTTATACTTTACAAGACTGAAACCCTGCTTCAAATCCTACCCATTTGTGATTACTTTTTCAAGTTCTTTATAAAATATCTTTCATTTCTCGATTACACGTTTGGTGCAGTAGCTGGATATCCCCCTGTTCCACAGCTTATCGAGAGTTTAATTTCTACATGTAACAACTCTGATCTACAAATTGTGGTTTCGGTTGTGTGTAATACACTTTCACCTCCCGAAAGTGTATTTTGGAAAATTGTAAGTTTGGAAAAACACCCACGAAACAACAGAAAATCCAAGACTGGAGCAATGTATATAATAATATAGAACCAAAATAACAATATTATAAAATTTTTATTACTTTAACATTACGTTAGGTACAAGAACATAAAAGAAGTAAAACGTCACCTACGAAATAAGTTAATCTATCTCATTTATCAAACCTTCGCGTCTCATCAGAAACATTTCCAAGCAAAATATCTAATTACATTAATGTCTTCAGAAAACACGAGTACAGTTTCCATTTAAACGATCTTACAGCGGACTTGTATTATTTAAACGAGGATAAACATTGAATTATTCACAGGATTATTAAATTATAAGACGTTTGCTTTACTCCCCGAGAATCGTATTATGATAAAAGGTAATTTCACTATTTTTACCTTGAACATCTTCTAAGAACACGAATAATTTAACTTTGATCTATCTAAGAATGCTTGTGTATAAATTCTTTTTGTGCTAACTCGTAATAAATAATTCAACACCTTTGTATTTCAATTATAAATCGTAGTTTCGTTTTAATCTCAGTATCTACCATATCTTTATATGGAGTTTTGTAAATGTGTTGACTATTTCACTCTAAAAATTACTGAACCAAAAATGTTTACCTTCGTATGCTCCAAAAATTACTGAATCCATATCTATATTTTGTTTTGAGGTAGGAAGATAATCGCTTATTATATTACCTGATGGATGGCAATTAGCGGCAATCATGTTCACTTGCATAGCAGACAAGTTACCAGTGTGTTGGTGATCTTTTGGGGGCTAGTTATTTAGGATTGAACAATTGGGGATAGATGTTGGAAGGACTGAGCCTCCAATTACTGGTTACAGGACCTGTAACCACAGTTAAACGCGAAATAAAACGTGTGTTCTCATTTCTGTGAGGCTGTAGCATCGCTCCGGTCGTGTCAAAGTAATTCTGCCAGACTGAATTGTAGTAATTATTGTGTTGATAATACCCAAACATAAATTACGCGGGTATTAACGCGGAAAATAATTATTTAAATACCTTGGTAGGCTTGACGTTTCGACCTGGTTGCAAAGGTTGTGGACACAAGCAGACTGAAGATGCGATGTCAAAAGAAGTAATTTAAAAGTAAGTAATACCCAAACAGTTTACAGTCTATGATGTGTAAGTAGACAAACAAAAGAAAAAATATAAAAAAATCCCTACAGGAAAACTTATCATCTAATAACAATACATTCCTTCATCGCATCGTGACAACTTTACATAACAATTTCGTTTTGTTTGCGTAAATTCATCAAACTAGACGCTATCAACTGATATTGCCACTCAAGAGTAAGATCACAGATAACACTCCAGAGATTGCGTATAAAACAGTACGTTTATCTTAACTAGACGACAGTACTATCGTCACTTGTTGCTAAACAAGAGCTGGAAAAGAAAGCAACAATTTTTCTCAGTGTTCAAAACATTTTATTTAATCCTAGTGACATTTTTATTAGAGAGAAAGGAATTCTCTTACATTTAGTGCCGTGAATCAAAATAAAAATGAGGCTAGTACAATTTGTTTACAACAATAAACCAGAGGAGGTACGCGTTGGTTATTTAGCTGGTGATACTGAAGATGTAGTCGATATAAATAAAATTGATCCGACATTGCCTAAGACTCTTATCGAGATATTAAAAAGTCAGGCAATTGATAAAGTCAAGAAAATGCATGCGTCTAAACAAGAAACTGTTCCGATAGCAAACGTGACTCTCAAGGCACCTATCCATGGCGTAGATAAAGTTTTATGCGTCGGACTGAACTATAAGGATCATTGTCAAGAACAAAATTTGACACCACCAGAAATACCATTCATTTTCAACAAATTCTCAAGCACTATCGTCGGACCCAATGCTTTTATTCGGTTGAAACCGGATATCTCAGAAAAGGTCGTTTGTGAAGTGGAACTGACAATTGTTATTAGAAAAACAGCTTCTAGAGTGAAGGCAGAAGACGCTTATGATTACGTTTTGGGATACACTATTGCTCAAGACATTGGAGCTACTGATTGGGAGAAGAATAAGGCCATGGGACAATTGGTCCTTGGAAAAGCTATGGACTCATTCTGCCCCATTGGACCCTGTATCACAACTAGTGATGAGATAGGAGACCCTCACGCATTAAGCATACGTTGCATTGTCAACGGAGTTCAAAAACAGAAGAGCAACACAAACCAATTTATTCATAAGATACCTGATATTATTGCAAGGTTGTCCAATGTTTTCACTTTGTTACCTGGTGACATCATCCTCACCGGTACTCCGGGAGGAGTAGGAGTCTATAGGAATCCTCCAGAATTCCTCCGACCTGGTGACGTAATCGTCAGTGAGATTGAGAAGATCGGTGTCATGATCAACCGAGTAGAACAATTCTAGAAAGACATTAACACAAACCCATTTAATTTTGTTATATTGTTGATAAATATTGCATATATTCATTTGTGTTTCCTTGAACTACTCTATTCTATTATACGATTGCTTATTGAAATTGTGACCTATTTACTAATGAATAGACTACGTTTTGCTTTACGTCTGCCGGAGTGTTGCGACAAGTTTCATAGATAGCAGTGCCTTTAATTAATGTAATAGAACTTCTATGTGATTAATTAAATGTAGCGTTTCACTAACAGATATCAAAGAGCTGAACTGGGGTACTATTTGATATTATTCATGGTGCTGTGGTGTTTACTAGTTTCATTCAGTTTCTTAGTAATGTTTTATTGATGTGTTTTTCATGATAATACTCTACGAAGATTTTCCTAAACGAATTCAGAGTCGTTCGTAACTGTCTGCAAAAAATTAGCATAGATAGATAGGTACTTAAGTATTTATTTTAATATTATTTTTATATTCGAGATAGTGGATTGCAGGTATCGTTGGAATAAGTTAAATTCAGTTTTCTCATTTTTATAACTCTTACTATTTGAGTAAGAGTTATAAAAATGAGAAAACTGAATTTCCTATACTAAACATATAAGTACCAACTCAGATCAACTTTAGCCCCAAAACGCTTCGGTTCACGCATTAAAAGCTACATTTCCATTAAGAAACAGGATGATCTAATTGCCATGTTTAAAAAATGTACACACTAACATAACGACCACGTTTAATAGTAGTTTTAAGACGATTGCACGTCATTAATTTCTGCAGTGTTAAAATCACTAGCAGACTATTTCACGTTACAGCAAAAACTATAAATTTCACTTCAGATCAAACGTTTGAACTCATACGAATACGAACAAAAGTTATTAATAAGTTGGCAGCTTTGCATAGCGAACAATCCGTTCAGTTCATTTAGTTCGGGGAACGCTCATAGATATTGCATTGTATTTGCTGGTAGAAAATAAGTTTTAGAATGTTAAAAGCTACTGTAAAATCAAGTATCTAGGTGTGTTTTGATAAGCACGGGCCTGCGGTCGGCGAGTAAGGGCAGCTCGCCGCCCGACCAGAACCAGGCCCGAGCGTACGGCGCGTAGCGTTCCGCGCGCGCCTCAAAGAGCCATTCGACCACCACAGATGGGGCCCTAAAGGGCTGATGTTCAGCCGGGGTTGCGGGGTAAGCGCAATGAGGTACCGCGACCTCGGCACAGAGCAGGAGAAGGAACAGGGGGGTTTTTAGTCAGTAAGAGTCTGACACTCCCTCCTGCCCGGCCCTGGGCGGGAGAAGTCATTTGATGATTTACCCCTCACAAAAAAAAAGGTGTGTTTTGATAGAGTCTTTTAGAATACGGTTTTTGAGGCCTTTGTAGACTTCAATGATCTAAGGAATCAAGTTTGGGAGAATTAAGCATCAGCATGAATGTGAAACAGCTCGACTGGAGTGATATCATGGACTCGAATATCATAGCCATATCTCGACGTGAATCGAAATGTTATTGGAGGATCAATCCTTCCCTTTGCTCTTTTTACACGACTGCCCAAAAGAGGAATGTTATTTTAAGGAGGAAATGAATAAATTACTTCCTTTGCCCAGGGATGGGGCGAGATGAAGTGTCGGGTTCTTACCAACAAAACAAGCACCCCGTTCCTTCTTCTGCTCCAGGCCGAGGCCACGATACCTAATTGCGGTCTGACCTCATGCTCGATCCTCGAGTTCGAAGAGGTTACAAGGGCTACGCATTTGCAACTCCTTGGTATTGGCGGTGTCCATGGGCGGCGCTGACCATTAAAAGTTCCGTCTGTTCATTGGTTAACCTATCTCCCATAAAAAAGCTGGCAAATTAATGAAACGAATTTTGTTGATTTTTATAGCTAAGGTTCGATGGTAATTTTTCTTGAGATTTCGTAACTAAAACATTAAAGTTGAGAATTCTATCATATAACAAAAACACATTCGGAAAGTTCATTGCGTTTACAACTTCAAAAGTAATTCAGCTAAAATGTATGGCCATTATTATTTCAAGTGGTAGCTAATGTAACGGGGAATTTTGGTGTGCCCTCGGGAAATCAAAACTGTGGTTAGTGTTATGTGTAGATTTTTCGTACGAACATTACAATGTTAGCCTGATATTGTTTTTCTGTGTGTTTTATTGTGAAATACTCACATGCATGGTTATTCTAGTATGCAATGGGTTATACATATAGGGGGTAGTCGATGAATTGGTTCCGATTGCTGACTTGTATGTACAAACCAGGCTAAAAGCTTCCTTCTTTATCTAAGTTCACTTTCTGAAGATCAAAACACGTATGTACTAACCATAATATCTTTTATAATTTATATTGTAAAGCTGAATAGACTTTGTTTTTATTTTGTATGAACGTGCTACTCTCCGGAGCTACTACTTAGTTCGAATTGAATTATTCCTTTTAGAATTTGGGAAGGCTATAGGCTAAATATTCACTATATAAGGAAAAAGAGATACGCATCTAGCTACTCGTAATATACATAAACATAGGTTAAAGTTATTCAATAATTTATTCAAAGTCAGAAGTCAAAGTCAATATATTTCCAGCAATTACTTTGCCATACCTAGTCTGGTATCTTCTTGCATATATATTATTTCATTTGTGTGTTAGTCTAGTTAGGTATGTAAAGCCTTAACGAGTAAACTCCTTTACAGAAAAAAGACGTATAAAATCTACTCAATGTCACATTAAATACCTACTATTTCAGGTTGAAACTGGTTCAAATCAGTTTTTACTTGGCATGACGCAAGACTTTATTTCTTTAGTTGTACTTTAACATATATCTACTAACTTAGATCTTATAACATAACATCAATCTTTATAAGAAAACAACGGGAGGGTGTATCCTCCTTTTAAAATGAACCTCCTTGCAAACCTCGTCAATTACTCTGCCAATAAATCGTGGGCTGTGGCTAATAAATTCGCCTGCCACTCGAGATAGAGCGTGCAAGCAAACCAGCTTGAGGGAACTTTATGACTGACCACAGCTTACACACTGACTAAACTGCTGTCTTTTGGTATGCAAGCTGTCTAGATTTATATTAGGTAGGTGTTAGTTTTGCATATAAGCTAGAGAACAGTAGAAAGAACAGTTCGGATAAATCATAAGAAAAAGTGTGGGAGAGCCATGCTTTGGTAGTGGGTTGGCTCGACCAGAGTGATACAATGGTGTTACAGAAAATCGGCGTGAGACAGTCACAGCCTTGTGTTTTGCTGCGTGAGTGAGGTTACCGGGGGTCCAATCCTTCCTCTCCCTCAAACCCTAAATCTCCAAAACCCTAACTCGAAAAGGTCGTTAAGTGTGGGACAGCCATGCTTCGGCACGAATGGGTCGGCTCGACTGGAGTGACACCACGGCCTCACAGAAAACCGGCGTGAAACAACCACAGCGTTGTATTTCGCCGTGTGAGTGAGGTTACCGGAGGCCCAATCCTGCCCTTTCCCGATCCTTATATCCGCAACCCATATCCCCAAAAGGCCGGCAACGCACTCGTAACTCCTTTGGTGTTGTGTGTTGTAGGTGTCCATGGGCGGCGTAGATTGCTTACAATCAGGTAGTCCGTCTGCTCATTTGCAGTACTACCAAACAAAAAACAAAAACATAATACAGTTCAAAAAAGTGTCGTAAATAGTATAAGTCAGCACATAATCGCCGTAGTGATCCCACCTTCCAAATCGCTTCAGAATCTGATTAAGTCACGCTTTTAAACGTCACGAAGTATCTCTGAATATTGGAGAAGTTTCCGAACTGGATGTAGCTCGAGTACTCTTGTATGGAAACTCGGGAGCATGTGAATAAACTCCTCAGTGTTTATCTTATCTTCACGCTCGGGTGTAACAGTATGGGTGGAAGTTTTGAGGTATTGAATTGTGCTTGTGATCGAAGTTTGGGTGGTTGGACTTTTAGTTTAGTTTTATAATATTACTTTTATATAATACTAACGGTGCACCATGGCTTCGCACGGGTGTCTAATAAACCCTCTAATGACGAGTCGATGAAAAAATCGGGTATCATGCATATCCTCAGTTGAGATGATAGGGACGATATCAGGAGAGATGATAGTTGAGATGATAGTTGACTCGTCGAGTCAACATCTCCCTGTAGAAGGGCGAAACACGTGTCGAGAATAGGTTTGATTGCGTGGCATGTTTTTCCGTTTTGTGTATGTGTGCATATGCATGTGGGCGGGAGGGTGGGACCCTTGCTGCATGTGCATATGCATGATTGCATAGGAGTGGGATTGCATCCTGCAACAAGCCTGGATTTTTGTCGCGGAATTAAAACTAAATATTTTCCCTAACATTTAATACCTTACTGATGTTTCCGGAGTCTGCGTTCTCCTCATTGTTTCCAATCAACTATATTCCACAATCCACATATATATCACTTATAACGCTGCCCTTAAGTTTTCTGGTGTTGTGGGTATCCATGCACGATGCTGATTGCTTACCATCAGGTAATCCTCCTGCTTGTTTTTAGCCATATGTGTTAATAAAAGAAAAGAACAGTATGTATCACTTCTTTTAGTACCAAAATGTACTTTAAACATTGTATCTGAATGAGTGGTTTACTGCAGTGAGTAGTCACTTCCCAAATATTTGGTAAGAGCTGTAAACATTTTATTCAATAGCGGAGTATTGTTTATGCATGGGAACGTTTTGGCGCCTGTACGATTTGTGTTAGCAATTTCACGGAATAACAATTTGCTTTCCAGCTATTGCAGTATTTTTGCAATTCATTTTTTATTGTACTGTTAGTCAAAGTCAAAGTTGTTTATTTCAACTAGACCATAAATAGGTACTTTTGAAACTTTGAAACAGAATAGTACTTAGTCTGTCGGTTGGTTCGTCAGAGAAGCTAGTGTCACAGAAGTCACAGGAACGACCATAACCAACTTACCTTTATTTAAATCTGGAGGTGGCCTAAGTATGTACTTATGCTGCTAGGGAATTTGATACAAAGAACGACAACGAACTGTATTTTTGCATTCTATGTTTTGACGAGGTAAACTGAGATAGCCATAGATTACCCATCCCCACAAAATAGCACGCTGTAAGATTTGGTGTTGCACATTCCCACATACTTGATACTTATAAAGTTATTACAAATTAACCAAGAATATCGCAGGACCTTATTAATAATACCGAGAACAGAATATAATTTCATTTCATTTCAGAATAAGCGTGTATTATTTACCTAACCTATAAGAAATATAAAACAGTTTTCTACAAATGTACAGTCGTCCTGGCTGCAAGGCGAATGCCCGTTATGTATGCGTATCAAGTCGCGTTATGTAGGTGGGTGGGTAAGCAGAGCGTGCAGCGAACGTATGCGTCCCGCGTACATCGAGACATTACTTCTTGTGTAGGGTGACTATGGTACTTGGTAGAAAGAGAATTTCTATTTATGGCAAACAAACTTTTATATAAAAAAAATTTTTTTTTTAAAGGGTTTCTTGCTCATGCTTCTCCATTCGAATCTACAATTTGGAATGAGCATCTAGCTTCACTGACGAACAGCCTGACAGACTACTTCTCAATTTTAACGTTTCAAAAGTACCTATTTATGGTTAAGTTGGAATAAATGATTTTGACTTTGACTATATGTTTCCAAAATTTCGTTGACTATTACCATGTGTAACTCTAGGCTTACGAGTTCTTATCAAGCCCTTTATGCTTGCAATCCACACCTTATTTACCACCATAAGGTACTTAGATATTTTTTATGGAATAGGAGGCTAACGTTTCCGCTGATGGTAACTGATCAGCGCCGCCCATGGACACCTGCAACACCAGAGTAGTCACAGGCACGTTTCCGGCCTCTCAAGAAGGGTGGGCACGATTCTTAAAAGGATGAAGGTCGTATCGGTTCAAAATTACCGCTGCAGAAAGATCACTTCAAAGGTTCCTAAATCGCACAGTTGTTGACTGCCAACAACTAATGTGATGGAGATGAAAACGGTTTTGCGAGAGACGATGACGAAAATATGTGGCATGGAGTGACTCTCTTTAATCCATGCCACATATTTTCGTCATAGTTTCCGATATTGCACGTAGAATCCTCACATTGGCATTCAACCTGCTTAATATTAAAGGTATCTACGTAGCCTCGACATGATTTCGAAGAAGTGTAAAATAGCTGTAAATACGTCCTTATTCTAAATATAATTTAATTATTACAATTAACCAATGAGTAATAACAAATGGATTTGACCGATGTCCAAAATTGTTCTAACCAGTACCTACATAATATTACAATGCAATACGATGTACTACGTACATAAATTAGTTAATTGAATTCGACCTGTGTTTATAGAATTACAAATGTTACAAAGCTCGTTGTTCGGGTGAATGCACACACATCGTTCCCCCGTTCTATTTAATCAGAGGATAATGAGATAATTAACGGCCACTAATTCAATTAATTTCACATTAAATTCGAGTAATTGTTTGCATTGGAAAGTGTGTTGTGGACATTTATTTAGTTACCAACTTGTTATATATACTAACAATAACGTTAGGTTGCGGTTAGAAATTTCGAGAATTAATTTTGGGGATTTGAGTGATATCAGAGAGAGCACCACTACCGGACATATGTAGGTTACTAAAATTTCGTCAGTAAGAATCTAATAGTTTTTGATTTGGAGTGAAACTATGGCCTTATAGAAAACCGACATGAAAAAACCACAGCGACGTTTTTCGCCGCGGTGTGTGGGCTACTAGTTGCTTTATTCTTTTGTCCCCCATATATCCCTAACCTTAAATCTCTGACTGATGGCCATGGGCGACGCGGATTGGTTGCTAACAGGTGGATACATCACCACATTTACCGATCCATCCCAAAAATAAAGGAGAAGGCAAACAAATAAAAAAACAGAGAATGACACGCAAAGGAGTTTGTAATGAAGTCTGGAAGAGGAGAACGGAAGACCAGTTGGACTGTAAATAATTCTTAGAAGTTACAAACATTACCATCTGATCTAGATAATTTAAGGTACATTTATAAGCATTTCAAAGTTTCAGACATATCTTCTTAAAAAAAACCCAAACAAGTAACACCGGTAAGGTATATTTTATTATCAACTTCTTGGTCACTCTACAGCTCCAGTAATACATATAGAGACGCCATAGAGTTCAATAAATTACCTGGATTCATGGCATCGGCTAGATTTACGTGCACTGCTAGTAATATCGTTATGTCTACAAACACATTTATGTGGTAATTGACTAGCCATATATGGGCTATCTGGTTTGTGATATAATAGTCCGTTAATTGATGTGTGGTAATGTGGCGAGCCTATCATTAGCTGTAACCATCTTCCATTCGATGCTGATGATGATGATGATGATGAGTATGATTATCGAGTAAATAAGAAACTACTAGAACATGATTCAAAACCCATCTCAAAAGAAAGTCATAAGAAAGAGAAAATAAAATAAGAAAGGCAACTCAATATGATTCGTTGGATTTTCCTGTCACTCAGTTTAGCAACATTTAATATTTATGAGGAAACAGACGTATCTACGTTAAATATAAATAAAAATAAAATGTCGTTCTAAGAAAGTAGATTTTACTTTTAATTTGAGAATATTCGTTGTAGACTTTGATAAAAAAAGGACGACATGCTACTTAGTATATGTAGATATAATTTATGTAAAATAGCATTTCGTCCTATTCTATTTAACTGGTATAGGTACTGTTAGAAATAGGACTTAATGACTTTCTTTAAAATAACCCTCAATAAGAAAAAAAATATTAATTTAACCAGGTTAGGTTCGGTCGTTACCAATAGATAAATATATTTATGTAAATATCTACTAATTTGTACTTTTCAAATCTTTTACACAAACCCTAGTCTACTCTCGTTTTTTAATAGTAGGGATTATTTTTTACATAAAAATACACGTACGACATATGACTACAAAAACATTTTCAAACGTTCGTTGTAGTAAAGTTCAATGCCCCTGCAGAATGTATCGATTGAAAACCCCATTTTATGTTTACAAATTACATATAGTACACATAACGAATAACTTATCAAAACACATCATGCAATGTTTTTGACAAATAAGTATAAAAATGTCATGAAAACGTTCCTGCGATATATATTTTTGATGGGGGTGCCTGGTCACGCACGTGCGTTCAAACAAAATGGCGGCGCGTGACAATATGGCGTCAATGTCACGTGACGGCGATACCATTCCAAATATTACGGGCGTCGAAATGCATCTCTTATCTGGGGAGGTATTTATCGATACCTATATTTTATTTAGTTTTTTTGTTTAACTTTAAGGTTTGTGAAAAACAAACCTTAAATATTATAAACAAAGGTGGATTTTACAGCTAACTGAGAGCCCACGATTCACGCTAATGGCGTCTCGTCGTCATCGGCGGTTATTTATCAAATCCAATAGGTGCAGGAGCCGAAATTGGGCTGTTTTTTTATTTATTTCTATAGTATAGGTCGGTAAAGGAGCAGATGAATCACTTGATAGTAAGCAATCAGCGCCACCCATGGACACCCGCAACACCAAATGAGTTACGAGCATGCTGCCGGTTTTTGGGGATAAGGGTTTCGGATAGGTAAGGACTGGGAAGAGATGGAGGTAGGGAGAGGGATTGGGCCTCCGGTGATCTCACTCACACGGGGGAAACAACTATGTGGTTGTTACACGCCGTTTTTGTGTGAGGCCGTGGTATCACTCTGGTCGAGCCGACCCATTCGTGCTGCTAATTAAGCAATAGTGGAAAGATGGCGGACCATGGGCCTGCGTGCCATTGACAACACGCAACACAGCATTTTGGACACGGGACACGACTAATCTAAGGTTTTAAAGCTTTAATAAATTGTTGCAACTGATTAATCATCAGGATCTTATAAGGTTTGTTTCTGCAGATATTAGCTAGATTATGTCCTCAATAAATATTCATTTATAAAAATGGCACGTTGACACTAAAATAGTGTATAGAATGGGACACGTAAACATACATGTGCATATCATCATTTCAATTTACACATTCTATACTGACAGTTGAATAAAAAGACATCTCTTGTAGAATAAATGGTACATTTATGGAGGACGCTTGCAACGGATATTGAATCTCACAACCGCGTCTGTGCGGCAGTATTCCTAGCAATGTGAAAACCAAACCTTACACGACTCCATTCACGAGGAAAACAAAATGATAAAAAAAAGAATTAATTAAAGCTCCGATTTTCATTTATGAATGTTTTTGGTTCATTGTAAGTGTAACTACTTTGAAAATAATTGCAAATGTCAATAAGAATCTCATTATCTCAATAAGCAATCGACTTTGGCACGGTCTTAGTTTACCTACTAACACAAGGTAAAGGTCTTAGTTTTAAAGTAGTGTATAGAATCTAAAATATAAGTTTTTTTTTGAACAGAATACTTATGTGCCCCCTTATAGCAATTTGCATCAAGAAGCGACTTCAGCTTAGATTGTTTTAAAATAAACCTTATATTAATTCTGGCTACCTGCTTAAAAAGGTACTTTACCGATAGAAGATTTAATTTAATCATATGAAAAAGTTTTTATTTCTTCATGATTCCCAAAGATATCGTTCCTTGTCCCAGCATTCTTAAGCCTCTCTCAGCACCAAAATTGGATGTTCAATAACAGTGAATGTGCTCAATATAAAAACGTTATCAGAGATGCTTTACTTCATAATAGGAAAGGTCTCCTCCATGGACACCTGCATACACTCCCATGGGGAAGTTTCCAAGTTTATTATTTTGTTGTTTTACGAACTTTTATAGGGTGAAGTTCTTTACTTCGTTTCGTGTAATGAATGCGGCTTCTGTGTTGTGATACTCTTCTCAATATGCAATGAAATGCACAAAAGTGATTTGAAATTGTTATAAAGTTAAAGTATAAAAGTGGTGACAGGCGCGGTTAGGGCGGTGTCTAACTGGCTGCTGTACAACGTGTCGCAGGTTCGATTCCTGCACGAAAAAACATTTTGTGTTATCCACAAATTGTTCTTTATAGTCTTATAGTCTGGGTGGCTTGTGTATGGTAATTTGTATGTTTGTAAACGCACCCAAGACACAGCAGAAAATCCCAGAGAGGGGCAAAGTTTTCATATAAAAAATATTAATGGAAAAATAGTATAGACGGCAGATAATTTATATCACACACAATAATTATATTGCGGTCATCAGATTCAGAACTCAACGTTTCAGAGCTGACAACACATAAACCATTAAACCAACAAGTGATTCATAATAAAATTGAACTTAGAAAAGAGAATGTGAATAAAAGTATTGAGGTATTTTACAAGGAAGCTCTAAATGCATCGTGCGGTCCCACAAATCAGGCCCGCTGGGTATTTTATAGGATTCAATGGCCAAGAACTGCAACAGTCGATTTGATTTACACCGCCACTTTCTTTTGTGGTTCTTGGTGGTTTGGGGAATTCGATATTAGATTTCCGTTACTTTTACAAACTTTTTTCAAATAAAGCACGTGTCGTTATTGGCCGATTGTGGATATAAATGTTTAATCTTCTAATAAATCTTTATAAAAAAGAATACGTAACATCGAAAGTAACAATAAATTGTCCAGGATTTGGGATTTTTGGAACTTGTCTACGATAAACATGAGCTCTTATGGAAGTGTCAACTTTATTTTTTTCCTATAAGCAAATCTTCTGTCAGAAATGTTGTTGATGAATTAGTTAGATATATATTTACGATTTTTTCAACTCATAATTTGACTTATGTAATTCACAATTTAACTTATTCGATTACACGGTTGGTGCAGTGGATGGGAACTGGCTTGTAAAGAGTCGCGGGTAAAATTTTTGCTTCGTGCAAGAATTGAACACTTTGTGTTAATCCAAAAAATATTGTTTAATGTCTGGGTGGCTGATTCAGATGTGTGTAAAATTGTTTGTTTTGTATCGTTTGTGCCATGTTGTACCCATGATACAGGAGAAAATCCAAGTGAGTTGCAAATATTTATATACATATGTTGATAAAAAGTAGCCTATGTTCTATACCGGAGTGTATCCCATGCCTGTGCGAAACTTCATCCAAATCTGACGAGCCGTTTTGGCGTTGTTGAGTAACGAACATCTAAACATCGTAACTTTCGCATTTACAATATTAGTAAGATATGATGCTAAGCAGTCACTTTAGCTATGTCTGGACCAACAAGTCAGCCAGTCTAAACATATCACCAACTAATCCAAATGATCCAAGATTCACTGCCAGTTTATATTCTAAGTACACCAACATGCTAGCCAGTTTGCCAGACGATTCTCAAATCCTGGACTTAGAACCATAATGTCTTGGAATTAACATTTAAATTACATTGCAACAGTGTTATCGTGAAACAGAGCATATACAAATGAGTATTTTGTTGCAGAGCTGAATAATATTCTGCTAATATCTAGGCGTGCGTTCGTGCAGCAAAATGTTGTTGAATTTAAAGATTTTAATTATGCAGATATTTAGTGTATGACGTCGTATAATTGTGTATGGTAAAAAAAAATTTGTGCACGCAACCATTGTGGAGAAATTCACCAAAAACTGATTCCGCTGGGCGAACGTTGTCCTGGCGGAACTTTTTTTAATCCATAGACTCTAGGAGAAAGGAGATGTATCCAAAAATTAGTGGCCGCTTTTTTGTAGCCATCCGAACTTGGTCGGGTTATGTAGGTTTTCGATGCTTCGTCAGTATTATAATTGTTTTTCTTTAATTACTGAATTTAATGACATGAAATTTTGCATGTGAATAGTTGAATGAATACACTAATTATTAGCATACATTTTACCATGCAATTCATTTAGAAAGTCATGATATTTGACTGCTTTGTAAACAGTGATCTATTCATGGTAAATTTGTCCTATAACTATTTAATTACTAACGGAACAGCATTGATACTTGGCAACATGTTGCAGACACTTACAAGGTTTGTATAAACGTGAAAATCTAGACCCCAAAGTGCATACTTTAAGAACTAAGACCTAATAAGCGTATTTTACGTTTATATTTTTATCTTTTAAACCCTACGATTTTTCTAAATCTGTTTTTTAAACAAATATAAACAAATTCAAAACAACGTATGTAAAAATCTACAGCTCTCTATGTAAGCGCTTTATATGAAAACTAGCTAATGGCCAAACGTTCGCGTAGCGGAAACTTGAATTTCTCCGAAGTTTATGCATGCACTAGTTTTATTCATACATACACAATTACACACAAATACACACAAATTTTTGGATACATCTCCTTTCTTCTAGAGTCTATGGATTAAAAAAAGTTCCGCCAGGACAACGTTCGCCCAGCGGAATCAGTTTTTGGTGAATATGTCCACAATGGTTGGGTGCACAAATTTTTTTTTAGCATACACAATTAAAAGACGTCATACACTAAATATCTGCATAATTAAAATCTTTAAATTCAACAACATTCCGCTGCACGAACGCACGCAATATCTAGACGGTTGTAGTATATAAAGGAATCAAGAATGGAATGTATTTTGCAGTTTAGTATTTTATAATATGTAGTAACTTTTGGAATTCCATAATCTGAGTGCAGTAATTCTTTGCTTTTTCTTACTTTTTATTGGCTGATTGTCCGACAAGCAGACGCCACCTGGTTTGAAATTGTTACTAAGTCAAAATCATATATTCCAATTAGATCCTTCACATAAGATATTGCGGTCATCAATATGGGAGAGCACAAATGGGTTGGCTAGAGTGGAGTGATACCACGGCCTGGCTACACAGAAAACCGGCGTGAAATAACCACAGCGTTGTGTTTCGCCGTGTGAGTGAGGTTAATGGTAGCCCAATCCTTCCCCTCCCTCCCCCAATCCCAAAATCTCCAAATCCCTAAACCCAAAAAGGTCGGCAACTTACTCCTGTTGTGGGTGTCCATGGGCGGCGCTGATTGCTTACCATAAGGTAATCCGTCTGCTTGTATGCCGAAACATAAAAAAAGATGAGATGTCTGTAATTCATTAAAAAACAGTCGGTAATTCCACTTAGTGAGGCTATTTAGATTTGCTATTTTTTTATTGCCAATACGAGTTACATTGGATGGTTTAATGATATAACGTAATTGATCATATTGCCAAGCCAACCGGCACACGCACATTATTTTTGCAAGCCAAAATGTGGTAAAAGTCTTAGATCTTGTTGTCTTTGATGTAGTTCGAAACTTTCAAAAAAATACTGCAAAACGAGTCTGTCGCAGGTAAAGCTTAATTCACCCCTTCAAAAATTACTATATATCGGGAGTGAAAGTGATTCTACAGGGTGACAATGAGCTCATATTTCTCTCTTTTATCGCCGAAAAGCCTATCCGTGGGGGATAAAAGGTCCCCATTTATTCCCCGTCAACGTACCTCTTTCTGTGCTCCCGTCGTTTTTCATTTTAACACCGATTCTCACTTTCGTGTGAGTCGTCCATTGCTGTAATAACTTAGTGAGACGCATGTGCTTGGAGTTGCTAACTGACGATGTACTGTAAACTTATAAGAAATTTAATTGTCTGACGATGTACTAAACGTATCAAAATTTATTATAAGCGGATTTATTGGGAAAGCTGCTGATATGGGTTTTCAACCATTTTTAAACAATGCAGTGGTATATTTATATCAGGATTTAGCTGGTTTATACAAAAACACGTTCAGTTACAGCGCGACAGTCGCTGCGTGGCGGAATGCTAATCATGAATTTGGGCCTCAAGCATGGCTTGAAACTAGTCGAGTATCTTGTCAAACCATTACGTGAGTACGCCGCAAATTTTGCTATTATTCACACAATTAGCAATAAAATACGAGGGAAATATATGTTCGTCCATTTACTCCAAGAATTGTAATTGAAAACGCAGACTTGATTTCAGTGCAGTTCTTTCTAAAGATTTTTTGAAAGGCTAAGCCAAGACTGTAAGCTGGAAAGATGAAGGTCCTTGCTTCAATATGAGCTTGGTGGAAAATTCAATCGAGTGCTAATAATCTCTATTGAATAGGTGCGCTGTATTGTAAGTCGTGAGGTTATTACTGGCCGCGATCGGCTCGCCCTCGTCGACCGTAAGCCGATTAGTTACCACGCAAGCACTCCGAAACCACTCCACGTTATAAGATTTATTAAATAGATTTTGTTACAGTTTTATAAAAAAAGGGCGTGAATGCTAACAAAATTAAAACAGGGTTGGAGAAAATGAATACTTAGTAAAGTATTTTTAAGAGTGGTAATTGCTTAGGTAAATGGTAGTTAAAAAAATAAAATTAACTGATTTGATTACACAGTTAAGGCAAAGGCTGTAAGACCAAGATCATGGGTTCGAATTTGGCACGGATCGAGTGTATGTGTGATCGACTAATTGTTTTTCTGGGTCTGCGTATTATGTGTATGTGAAAATGTTACTTTCTAAACGCATCCGTGATACAAAAAACACCTAGTCAAAAACGCAAAAACAAAAACAAATAGGAGTCTTTAAAAATACGGAGAAAGATAACGATAGATTATGGATAAAGAAATTGAAACAATAAAGTATGTATTAAATCAATAATTTATCTAAAATAACTGTTAGATATGTATATTATGTCGTGAGATGACGTTTCAACCGCCATATCCGGTTATATATTGCACAGCTGCTCTTTGACAGACAAGCACATCAAAATTTTATAGTAAATCAATAAGGTCCAATTTACTGTGCAGTATCTTGTGCCACCTACTGAAATTTATTTATCCGAACGTAAGAACTTAAAAAAAGTACTTAATTCCTAGCTTAAAAACAATAACTCTATGTATACTTATACATAGAGTTATTGTTAAATAAATTGTAGTTATATAAGTATATAACTTAAATCTATGTATTAAAGAAAATATTTATGTCACGCTTCGGCACGAATGGGTCGGCTCGACCGGAGTGATACCACGACCTCTAAGAAAACCGGCGTGAAACAACCACAGCGTTGTGTTTCGCCGTGTGAGTGAGTTTACCGGAGGCCCAATCCTTCCCCTCTCCCAATTCCTCCTCAATCCCTAAATCTCCAAATCCCTAAAAGGTCGGCAACGCACTCGTAACTCCTCCGTTGCAGGTGTCCATGGGCCGCGCTGATTGCTTCAGGTAATCAGTCTGCTTGTTTGCCGATCTATTACATAAAAAAAACTCCCGAATTCCAAAAAAACAGATTAAACTAGTTTCCGCCTGAAGTTTTTCAGTAGTTTTTCATGATGTGCCCTAATCTCTTACCATCGGGTGATCCAAAAGCACCATTGCTCCAAAAAACATTATAACTCTACGCATTTACGAAAATATCTCCCGAATTCCATAAAAAGCCAGTTTGAACTAGTTTCACAGTATTTTCGTTCGCTGAGCACATGATATCACGTAATGCACGCCCGTAACCACATCTCGTTGGAGTCGGTTGAAAGCCGGCGACTTTTTCGCGCGTAATGCATCACTCCCTGCGCCGCCATTAGCCGGTAATGCTTCGCCTTCTTTTACAGACATTTTTGTACTCAGTTGTCCGGAACTTGGCTTGATATTGATGTAGGCTCCAACTGTGTTAGATGATGTAGACGCATGCTGTGTAGTTCTATTTTTTGTTGGGGTTGCTTACCTACTGCAGTAGGGAATGTTTTAAAATGGGCACATCATCATTCTATAAGTGCCCACTGCTGAACAAGAGGCTCTTCAAAAATTGGTAACTCTGATAGAATTTTGTATAGAATAGAATAGAATTTTACATTATTTGCATAAAACCATTTTGCTTTCTATTTATTTGCATAATGGCGCAATGCTAGTCGTGGTATTCCGGAGGTTAAGGCGGGTCGAGGGCGAGGTGGGAAAGCTGTTCGAGAGGATAATCTCAGACCGCCTCGTCGGGCACCTGTCTGGAAGGGGGCCGGATTTAGCGGACGGCCAGTTCGGCTTCCGAAGAGGGCGCTCCACGGTGGACGCCATCATGCGCGTGAGGGACCTCACGACGGGGACAGCGTTGGCCGGGAGGCGAGTCGTCGTGGCGGTGTCTCTGGACATCGCCAACGCCTTTAACTCGCTCCCCTGGAGCTGCATTTTGGAGGCACTCCGGTATCACCGGGTGCCTGCCTATCTCCGTCGTGTAGTCGAGGCTTACTTGACGGACAGATGCGTCATCTACCCCGGTCACCGGGGCGTGTGGAATCGGCGAGAGGTGTCGCGCGGTGTCCCACAGGGATCGGTCCTGGGACCTCTCCTGTGGAACATCGGGTACGATTGGGTGCTACGCACCGACCTCCCGAGCGGCGTCAGCATTGTCTGCTATGCTGACGACACGCTGGTGCTGGCGAACGGGAGGTCGCATCAGGCGGCGGCCGACCTGATGTCACAAGCGGTTGCGACAGTCGTTGCAAGGATCCGGCAGTTGGGACTCGAGGTGGCGCTCCACAAGTCCGAGGCCATGTGCTTCTATGGCCGTCGGAGCGCGCCACCTCCAGGTGGGTCCCAAGTAACGGCAGGAGGAGTTACCATCGGCGTCGAGTCGGCGATGAAGTACCTGGGTCTCGTCCTCGACAGCCGATGGAACTTCACGGAGCATTTTCGTCGTTTGGCCCCTAAGTTGGAACGGTCTGGGGCCGCGCTCAAGCGGCTCCTTCCCAACCTCGGGGGGCCAAACGCCACCTGCCGGAGGTTGTATATGGGGATTGTGCGATCCATGGCCCTCTACGGTGCCCCTGTGTGGGCGCCGGACTTGAAGCGGCGGCCGGCTCGTACGCTGGTCGCGTCCCAGAGGGTCATGGCTATACGAGTAATCCGCGGGTATCGCACGATCTCCGGGGAGGCGGCGAACCTCCTTGCCGGATCACCGCCGTGGGATCTAGAAGCGAAGGCGCTCGCGCGCGTCTACAGTTTGCGCGCAGACGCGCGTCGCCGGGGCGAAGATCCTCTGCCGCGCCAAATAAGTGCGTGGCGGAATGAGCTCCGGCGAGATCTCACGGCAGAGTGGAGACAACGACTGTCGCAACCGAGGGCCGGGCACGCTACCATAGCAGCGGTAAGACCCCTCTTTGAGGAGTGGCTTGAGAGACGCCACGGCGTCCTCACCTTCCGTCTGACGCAGGTGCTTACCGGGCACGGCAGCTTCGGTAGGTTCCTGTTTCGGATTCAGCGGGAGGAAACGCCCGAGTGTCGTCATTGTGAGGACCACCTAGAGGATACGGTGGAGCATACGGTAGCGGTATGCCCTGCCTGGGCTGAGCACCGCCGTATCCTCAGGGAAGTGATCGGCGGCGGCGACCTCTCGCGCCCGGCCTTAGTCGAGGCCATGGTGCGGAGTGAGAGGAACTGGGACGCCGTCTCCTCCTTTTGTGAAGCAGTCATGCTCGCAAAGAGAGAGGCGGCCCGCGTGAGGGAGCAATCCTCCTCCTCACGCCCCAGCAGCCGCAACTGGCGACACTACGGGCGTCGGGGATCGAGGGACGATCTCCGGCCACCGTAAGTACGGGCCTGCGGTCGGCGAGTAAGGGCAGCTCGCCGCCCGACCAGAACCAGGCCCGAGCGTACGGCGCGTAGCGTTCCGCGCGCGCCTCAAAGAGCCAATAGACCACCACAGACGGGGCCCTAAAGGGCTGATGTTCAGCCGGGGTTGCGGGGTAAGCGCAATGAGGTACCGCGACCTCGGCACAGAGCAGGAGAAGGAACAGGGGGGTTTTTAGTCAGTAAGAGTCTGACACTCCCTCCTGCCCGGCCCTGGGCGGGAGAAGTCATTTGATGATTTTCCCCTCACAAAAAAAAAAAAAAAAAAAAAAAAAAAAAGGCGGGTCGAGGGGATTTTGGGACCGGGACCGCGGTCCCGGATTCCCCTTTTCAATTAAATATATTTTTTTAGTGGTATTTTGGGACCACAAATAAAAAAGTTAAGTAAGTCTTACGACGAAAGTACGGTCAACCAAATAATTTGAATTAGTATAAATAAAACTATTTTTATTCAATGATAAATTGTCGTTTATTTCTAAATCACAGCTTTCTATTCGAATAAAAAAATATGTAGTTAGGTACTCATAAAGAAATATAATTATAAAACTTAAGAAATATAATATGTTTTAAAATTAAATAAGTACAACAGTTTAATTTAAAAACATTTATGTTTTTATTGTTACATCTACGCAATTGCACGTAACAACCTCTTACCTAAATTTAACGTTCAAAATAAACAGTATCTTAGTAAGCACATGGCAGCAGTAATAAAAAATCTCTACACTTACATATTAAAAACAATTAAGTACCTACTATTAAAAGCCAAAAGACTGACAAAAATATGAAAGTTCTTATACACCTAATCTTATATATAAAATTCTCGTATCACAATATTCGTTCCCATACTCCTCCGAAACGGCTAGACCGATTCTTGTGAAATTTTGTATGCATATTCTGAGAATCGGCTACTATCTATTTTTCACACTCCTAAGTGAAATGATTTCCACACGAGCAGAGCCGCGGGCGACAGCTAGTAATAAGTAAAATCAGTCTCACAACAATTTTTATAAAATTATAAAATATGTCTTCTATTTTTAAAATCACAGCCTTCTTATTAGAAAAGTCTCTCTAAATAAAATATCCAAAATAATCAACTCACAGCCTTGGTTAGCACTCGGAAGCAGTGTTTTAAATTTTTACTCTAATAAAATAATGACAATAGTCTTAACTTAAAAATAATCAACAGCATAATAAACAACAAAAACCGCTATACCTATTAATATGTATATAAAATCAGTCTTGCATACATGCTAATAATTACTTAAATATAATCAACAGCCTCTTATAAAATAATTATTGTATGTATACTCTAAGCTGCCTGCAAATATTACTAGGTATGCACACTTGTCTTTTTCTGTCCTATTAAATAATTATGAAACTACATACTTATTTTGTTTATTATTAAAGAATTTGTTTTGTGAACTGTACTTTAACTTCTTTTTTTTAACGTGGTCCCAAAATACCACTAAAAAAAATATTTAATTGAAAAGGGGAATCCGGGACCGCGGTCCCGGTCCCAAAATCCCCTCGACCCGTTAAAGCGCTCGTTTCTCATGCATGAGGTTGCTGTTTCAAAACCTGGTAAGTACCAATATGACTTTTTCCAAGTTATAATCAAAAGTAAAAATCATTTATTTCAAATAGATCACATTAGGCACTTTTGAACGTCAAGACTTCAAGAATCACTTACTTTTTAAGATTGTTTAGACACCACTGACAGCATATAATTTCTTTTTTTTTGTCAGGGAAAATCATCAAATGACTTCTCCCGTCCAGGGTAATTCGAGAAAGAGTGTCAGACTCTTACTGACTAAAAACGCCCATGTTCTTTCACCTGCTCTGGGCCGAGGCCGCAGTGATTCATTGCGCTTAACCCGCAACCCCGGCTGACTGACAGGAAACCCGGACTTAAAAACTCTAATCATAAGTATGAAATCGGCAATCCGCCTTGAGCAAGCGTAGTGATCAAAACTCTCTCCAGTGAGCACTTATAGGCTGATGGTGTGATGTGAATGGCACAACGAGCTATGTGGGTGTTGGTTGTTGTATGATTGGACTTACTAATACCAATGAAATAATATAGTCATTCCAATTTCGGAAGTTCTACAAGGGAAACGAACTCATAAACAAGTTATATAGAATAAAACACGATCGGCGACAACCGTAACATGGCCGCGCAATCAAATACAGACGGACAGACAATACATTACTATATCTACATATAGCTGCCGGCATTTTGTCCGCCGTAGCACGATATTCTATTTCCAGTATTGTTTGATATTCGTTCGGAGTCGTTCACATTTTGTCGGTTCTCTATAGAGTGGTTTAAAAAGTCTAGGAACATTTATTATATACCATTTTTCTTTTATTGTATGTATGGAATTTATTTATTTATAATTTAATATATTAATAATAAATATAGGTAGGTATATAAGGTGGACTTAATACCATTTGTCATTTTCTGCCAGTCTAGAATTTGTGGAAAATCTGCGAAACTAGGCTTGTGTAAAGATATTTTTAAATAAGATGAAAATAAAGACATACGAATAAATTAAAATAATAAGTAATATTAAAATAACTTATTAAACGAGTTTTTCAGTGTTTGTAGCGTGCTTTTAAATTTTACTTTTTGTAAGGAAGAGGATTTTTTGGCTTTAGATTTTCCAATCACCTTTCACTATAATTAGGTGACCTTTTATAAATAATAAAGAACAATATCACAAACAATAGCACAAGACATCGATGATAAAAACACACAAAACATGTTTAGTTTTAAATTTAACACACAACTTGTTTCAAAAACCCTGAGATTTTCAAGCACGCGGCTGCCGCGGTCGTTCAATTCCGCAGCCCATTTGCGACGGTGCTGCCGCCGCAGTTACGGTAGAATTACGCGTAACGCGCGAAGTTACGTGAAATTGCGCGAAGTCCTGAGTTCGATGTGCGGACGTGACCTGGCTGATAGACGAAAAGGTTAATGACAGACGAGTTATTTATAATTGAGTTTCGGAATGAGGATTAGTTTGTTTTGTATACAAGATAGAGATTCTATGTTTTTAGAGAATACGTATCGGCGTTAAACCAGACTGTGACTCTTAAAACTAGACGTGTATTTATGCCTCGAAGAGTCAATTGACCATCACAGATTGGAGCCTAACAGGGCCGATGTTTACCCAGGGTTAGGGGTCAAGCGTAATAAGGGACCACGACCTAGGCCTAGATCAGGTGAAGGAACGGGGGTGTTTTTAGTCAGTAAGAGTCTGACACTCCCTTTAATCTTAACCTAGGCGAGAGAAGTCATTGATGACTTTCCCTCCTATAAATCCTCCTATAAAAAGACGTGTATTTATGAAAAAATGACACACTAGGTAAGTTTGTGCCGCGCAATATACGAATACGTAGTTTACTCCTCAAAAAGTATGAAAACTTTCAGGTAGGTTAAGCAAAACAATTTTATTTGCCGAAAACAAAACCATTTTTTTGAATAATGCAAGAATATAAAAAAAAACATGTTCTATTTAACATAAACGAGCCATCAATGATAATATGCACCATGTTTAAACATAAACCGCCAAAGTGAAGGGTAGTTTATGGCGAGGAAGACTCTTGGCGTTTTCATTTTAATTAAGTCTCTCTTGTATATACAAATGCTTTTTTTTTTTTTTTTTTTTTTTTTTGTGAGGGGAAAATCATCAAATGACTTCTCCCGCCCAGGGCCGGGCAGGAGGGAGTGTCAGACTCTTACTGACTAAAAACCCCCCTGTTCCTTCTCCTGCTCTGTGCCGAGGTCGCGGTACCTTATTGCGCTTACCCCGCAACCCCGGCTGAACATCAGCCCTTTAGGGCCCCGTCTGTGGTGGTCTATTGGCTCTTTGAGGCGCGCGCGGAACGCTACGCGCCGTACGCTCGGGCCTGGTTCTGGTCGGGCGGCGAGCTGCCCTTACTCGCCGACCGCAGGCCCGTACTTACGGTGGCCGGAGATCGTCCCTCGATCCCCGACGCCCGTAGTGTCGCCAGTTGCGGCTGCTGGGGCGTGAGGAGGAGGATTGCTCCCTCACGCGGGCCGCCTCTCTCTTTGCGAGCATGACTGCTTCACAAAAGGAGGAGACGGCGTCCCAGTTCCTCTCACTCCGCACCATGGCCTCGACTAAGGCCGGGCGCGAGAGGTCGCCGCCGCCGATCACTTCCCTGAGGATACGGCGGTGCTCAGCCCAGGCAGGGCATACCGCTACCGTATGCTCCACCGTATCCTCTAGGTGGTCCTCACAATGACGACACTCGGGCGTTTCCTCCCGCTGAATCCGAAACAGGAACCTACCGAAGCTGCCGTGCCCGGTAAGCACCTGCGTCAGACGGAAGGTGAGGACGCCGTGGCGTCTCTCAAGCCACTCCTCAAAGAGGGGTCTTACCGCTGCTATGGTAGCGTGCCCGGCCCTCGGTTGCGACAGTCGTTGTCTCCACTCTGCCATGAGATCTCGCCGGAGCTCATTCCGCCACGCACTTATTTGGCGCGGCAGAGGATCTTCGCCCCGGCGACGCGCGTCTGCGCGCAAACTGTAGACGCGCGCGAGCGCCTTCGCTTCTAGATCCCACGGCGGTGATCCGGCAAGGAGGTTCGCCGCCTCCCCGGAGTATATACAAATGCTGGGGTCGCCATTTGTAAACGCTGTCCAGCCACTCCACTTATGTCGGATTAACTTGACTTAATATTAAACATTAGGAGTTATTGCCTGTTTCTTTGGTCTGTATATGTTTTTTTTATGTCAGGAAGTTGAACGTACTTTTTTATGGTTCCGTAGTCAAAGGGTTAAAAAGCTACTAGTAAGACTACGCTGTCCGTATGTCAGACTGTCTGTCTGTGATCTGGCTATATGTATATCTCATAAACAGTGATAGCTACACTGTTGATGGATTATGCATCTCTGTTGCAGCTTTAGCTTCATATCGTTATCATCATCAGCCTATAAGTGCCCACACTGCTAAGCAAAGCCCTCTTCTCACTTGGAGAAAGTTTGAGCGTTGATCGCCACGCTTGCTCAAAGCGGATAGGGTATTAGAAACTTAGGTTAGGTGGTGCACGCAAACGGTAAAGGAAAATATCGTGAGGAAGCCCTCACGATATTTTCTATTTTCACGATGGTTTCTAAATTAACTTACTAAATAAATACTCGGAAGAAGTCACATAGGTACTAACCAGGTTGCAAACCCCTCTTGCATGAGAAGTGGCCATCTTAACTTCCAGGGGCCCGAGTCTACTATTTTCAAAGTGTTGTCATTCCTACACGATTCCATTGTCATTTTGCTAAAAGTTCGTAATCTGTTAATTCAAAATGGCTGATCATTGGCGTTCGGCAATGTCGTAATAGAATTATAGTACGGGGTGTCTTGTAACGAATTATAAACAATAACTGCACATTAATATTCTAAATGTAAATCATTGAATAAAGGAACTGACATTTTTTTATTAATGTACCGCATTATGTCAAATATTCATTTGTCATTATGTACGAGATTACCGTTCTAAAGAATTATTTAAATGAACGTGTTAGTAGATTACCAAACTTGTCAAAATCAACAATTTTGAAACCAATGATCTACTATTCTGACACTATTGTAAAAGTAGACTCGAGGCCCAGGTCACAAGAATGTTGTTTCGTGTCATTTCGGGTTGATATTAATATTAACACAAACCTTTATTTATTTCTAATCATTAACAGGTACCGTTATCAAATATTTGCAGCGACCAAACAACTATTTATATAAATAAAGGTTGCATGTTGTATATACTGATATTGGTAATGCTTTCCATATCAGATGAAGCACGAACTCGGTGAACTAATGTTTGCCAAACGTTTATACATTAAACCAATTTTATTGGTATTGAAACCAATAGTCACTATTAGCGAATAAAATTGGAATTATTGTGAATAAATTTGTCTAATTGGTAGAATGGATGTGGGTATTGATTTGAAAGATCACTTTAATATTCTGTTGAAGGTTTTCGTATTATGATTGGAAACTGGAATATTACTAGTTTTTTTTTATGTAAGTCGGCAAACGAGCAGACGGATTACCTGATGGTAAGCAATCAACGCCGCCATGACCATAAATGCTAAGCTGTGCATGCTTGAATGCTAAGCATGAATGATTATACTCTGAACTATGAAAAACGTCTCTAAAATGTCTAGTTCGGAAACTTATAAAACTTGTTTTTAATTTGATTTTAGCTTAGTATATAAAAACCTCTTTTGAGTGATGATACCTATACACTCCACATAGCAACCAATAATAACTGACCTGCTGTAATAAACAGCATACATACAAACATAATCACTCTGCTTCAGTATTTAATAAAGATTCTAGTGTTTGGAATGTAAATGAAGTAAATTCTTTAATCAAATACAGGTATTTCTATAAAGGGAAGTACATTGATAAACTATTGACGATAATAAAACAATGGGTTGGATGAATTTGAGAAAGAATGACAGTTATCGGGGATAAAAATGAAAAAGAAAAGAAATGTATAAACATATATCTATAAATAATCTACATATATCTTGAAAAGAGAAGGACCTCTGAGTTTGTTTCGGCATTTCTTCTCAGAGTAGTCAGATAGGAAATGCCGGCTTCATCTAGTTTTTCACATATAATTTGACGTGTAAAAGTGCCGTTTTATGGCCTATTTGCAAAATTAATTCATTGTTTATATATGTATATGGGTATAAATAAATGTCACAATGAAAAAGTGTAATGTTGTCGACATTACACTTTTTCAATTTCAATTAAATTCCCACGTGGGCGGAGCCACGGGCGACCGCTAGTATGTATATCTATAAATTGGAATTATTGGAATTAGAACAGCTATATAAAGCTAGTTTCTTCCTATAATACTAGGCAAAATATGATTTACATAATATATGCAAATATACAATTGCATGCAATTCTAGCTATCTGTATCTAGCTATCACTAAGCTCAGGGCTTCACATATACGGTTACACATTAGTTATAAAATACCAACATATCGTGGACTCGCTTCAAATGATCTTTCCGCACATTTAAAGATCAGTTTGTACTGGTTTTTTAACTGTAGATGGCCTAGATAATGTTTTGTTATTGTCAAACAGAAGTCATCCAAAACTTATTCAAATAGTATTACGTTATTATTAACAAATCTAAATATCTCTAATACCTTTAGTCCTTTCGCATATATAATGTAAACCTACATGTAAATACATACACAGGATCTCAGAAACGGCTACAAATATTTCGATGAAATTTTTTACGTAAAGGTTTTCAGGGAGGAATATACAATCTAGGTAAGATTCACAAAAAATATAAGCAGGTATATGATAATAAAGAACATTGCTCGGCCATCCAGTGGTCAGTAAGCTGTCGTGGTAGTCTGAAGGTTAAGCCGCCCGCTTTTTAAGCATGAGGGTGCGGGTTCGAACCTTGGCAAGTACCAATGTGACTTTTCCGAGTTATATGTGTGTACTTTCTATGATTATTTACATACGGTGAAGGAAAACATCGCGATGAAACCAGAACTTATAACTACTAATTATATTTTTTAAATTGCCAATCCGCCTTGAGCAAGCGTGGTGATTAATGATCAAACGTGCTCCGTGTCAGAAGAGGCATTTGCTCAGGAGAGGCATTTGGACACTTACAGGTGATGATGCTCGGTCATCCAGGTTTTATTCATAAAGTAAACTGTCAGCCAAAATAATTCAAAATTTGCCAGATAATTAACACCTACATAAGTAAAGAAAAATATTTCAAGGTTCTTATTGCCACGTCGCATTAAATATTTTGCAAAACAAACGAACAAACATGTTAACAATCTAATGGTATTTCTGCATCTCGAAATATGTGTAACTAGGGACGATGCAATGCAGACAATTCCACAGTATGAATCCAGTTCAGACAATAACAGTATGTTTATTTTGTAACGTCTGTGAAATAGCCACGTCAACATGTGTGTAAACATTGAACTGAAATACATCGCATGTTGACTTATATCACTGTTTGTTAACTAGGGCATGGATAATATCCGGATTTACTTCGAAATATACAAACTGACTAAATATTCTGAATCAATTTGATTGCTCGGTTGGCGTAGTAGCTGAGCAACTAGCAACTGTGCAACGTGTCGCGGTTTCGATTCCTGCACGGAACGATATTTTGTGTGAACCACAAGATGTTTTTTCGGATGGCTTGTGTATGTGAATTTGTATGTCAAACACATCCATAACACAGGAGAAAATTGGGTACCGAGGGGTAACGTTTTTTCTTAAGGAAAGCCTCCAGTTACCGTTCTCAAACGGCGAAACAAAACATAAGCGTCGTTTCACGCCTCTTTTCTGTAAGGCCCTTCGAGCTGGTCCTTGTTCAAGAGCATTATTTCTACCACTTAAAGTTTATTTAAGGCTATTTCAAGTTGTAATTGAAAAGTAAAATAAAAAAAAGAGTTACTTATAATGGAATTACAAAATGCTATTTTTAACATTAGTTTATACAGTTTTGTCATGTGTTGTCATATTTATATTCTCCACATTTTTCCTCACTTGTTATCTGATCATCTTTTTTTCTCACTGGCCTCACCATCATCTTTTATTTGAGAAGGCGAGAGGGACTGTCGGACTCTTACTGACTTAACACTACCCCGTTCCTCCTCCTGCTGCGAAACCGTGGCTAAAAAATCTTCTTTACTTGATCAGATAAAAATATAGTTAACATCAAGAGTAAGTTATTCCCTCCACCTTAAACATTATGAAAATACTTGGTCATCACCATTTGGCAAAGGCCCAGGATGCAAAAACTATAATTTTATACATTCAGAATAAAACTAAAGGCAATGCATTTAAGATCGTTTATTTAAATTTCAGACAGTTTTACTTTCCACTGGAATTAATGATCTTGAACGATGCTGGTAATATTTTTGAACCATTTACAGGAACGATTTTTAATGTTTCAAACTTTAGAATTATTTTTAAGCATTCCTAAGTCAGTCTGTCAGTCTTGACGTCACTACTGTAGAATTCTAAATTTAAAACTTCGCTCTTGTCTCTGCCCCATTTTTTTATAATTAGACTAAACAATTTTATTTGTTCATTTCATTCATTTATTATTAAAATAATATTGATTATAATTACATAATAATTATTATGTACATTTGTACATATTTACCTACTTAAAACTATCTTTCTAAGGCTGTTTTTAAAACGATGTTTTATTGTTTGCACACAGATAAATTAATTTGTATTAAAAATTATTTATCCGTTCTTCAATGAATTTCCTATTTAATATGATGAGAAATTTCACTATTGCCTATACGGGCTTTTTTATAATCCGCGATCATTTTCATTATAATTTTCTCTTGATAAAGGAAGTAGCCTTATAATCTCGTGGGAATCTGAATAGATTATATTGTTAGATTTGTCGAACGTCATACCCAAAACTCCTTGAACGTTGATAACTTTCTTCACCTTTGGCACCATTTGTGTGACAACAAATATACCATCCTCGCTACAGACATGAACGAATCCATTGTTATCCGTCGCAATCCCCAGAAATCTTGGGTGATCCCTCAGTAATACTGGCGTGGTGTCATCATGCTTAATACCGAATAAACCTGAACCATTGATAAAGAAAATGTTATCCTCTTTATCAAAAACAAATTGATGAACTATATCACCTCTCAGCTCTGGAACAGCCTTTATTGTTTTGTTCTCATAGTAATACGCACTGAGACTTGGAAACTTGATAAAGAAAATATTCTTCTTGATAAAAAGCCACCAGATGTCTAAATTGTTGATGTTCAACCGCTGTAGGATTTTTTTAGCTGCACTGTACTTGTAGATCCCATGACTGCCTCCGAAGTACATTTCTCCTGTTGTAGGATCATTGGCTATAGCAAAAGCGTCCTTAACTCCTTTTAACACACTTAGATTTCTAGTTTCCATATGAAGTATTGCCGGCACGTACTCTCCTTGTCCGAAATCAAAGCTGAAGTATAGCGTGTTGGTAGTTTTGTCCACTGATAATTGGTTGGGGCTGTGTGCAATGGTCGTTAAAATTTCTTTCACAAAGCAATGCTTAGTTGGGTCTGACGAAGGCAAGTCGCAGAATTTAGTCCGAAGCTTCGCTTCGATACTCACTATTAAAAACACAAGGTGGTACAATTTCATCTTCTGTTTTAAATTTTCAACAAGCGCAAATTGGTTTCACGATCAGGAATTATTGGGTTCAAATGAGATTGCACTTTTATGGAACCAGGAATAGTTTGAACGTTAGTCGACGCAAATTACATCAGTTTTAAACAGAAACGTTACTGGAATTTTATTCTGGTCGAACTTATTTGCACTTTATAAAGTCTGGCAGAATTTTATGTAATTTTTACATGCACCACTTTTTAATGTGAAAAGCGTTTTTAAAATTTGTGTAGTTTTTTGTAAGGCACGTGTGTTGTGTGCGCAGTTTGAGTAACAATCCAACAATGTGTGGATGTGTTTGATACAGAATTATTACTGTTCACACAAACAATGAAAGTATTTGTAAATATTGAAGTTAATAAGATATGTTTAGTGTTGTAATTGTTTGAACGGCGAATGGTATTGAGTGTCGTGTCAAATGAATAGAATTGATTCACAAGTTTATTATAAATATGTGTAATCGACGGATGTGTGTGGAGGTGTGGTCTTGACTTATGACCCCTCGTCGAATAATGTCGTTGTTATAGGGGTATGGTATATGATACTTATTACGAATTATTTGAATGTTTCATTGAGTGATTGTGTTTGTCATAGAAAGAGTTTAAGATTTCATCAGTGGTTTCAGTTAGATCAAAAGTATTATTGGGTTTATCTATATTAAATTATTAGCAATAAGCACTAAATATCTTCAATTATAGCAATAAGCTTATTTTCTAATACAAGCGACTTCGTGGCCATTTTTAAGTGGACTAACACTTTTGGATCCGGGAGGCGGAAAAACACCCCCAAGTATCGTCATTTTGAGGACCACCAAGTGGACAAGGTGGAGCATACGGTGGCGGTGTCCTGCTTGGACTAAGCAATGCTGTGTCCTTAGGAAAGTGATCGGCGGCAGCGACCTTTCACCTCCGGGCTTAGGTGCTCATTGTGCGGAGCGAGATAAACTGGGAAGCCGTCTCCTCTTTCTGCGAAGCAGTTATGCTCGAACAGGCGTTGCGTGTCAACCGCCATAAGGTACCATGGCCTTGTTCTGGAGCACGAGATAGAATAGGGGTTTTTAAGCAGTAATAGTCTGACACTCATTCTCGCTTCACCCTGGGGGAGAGAATAAAGTCATTTGACTTGGTTTTCCCCTCACAAAATAAGGTTTTTTCAAGATGTTTTCGAAGCGGGTGCATTGACTTCCAAGCCACCACAAATTTGTTTTATTTAGACAAATAGAATAATACGGGGTTTTAAAATAATCGGTTCGTCTTTGTTTCAATCTTTTTGAAATTAATTTGTACCTATTTATGATTTATATAGCCGTAAATTTCTATTTATTAAGTTACACATTTGAACAATTTTCAACATTTTTGTGCCTATTGTCGTAACTGTCACTTTGTGTCCAACATAATCTTTTCGTTTAGATCCGCAATAACTATGCGATTGTATTAGAACCCAATAAAACATTACAACAACGTGGAATTATGACTTATTCATAAAAAATGACGAATAAAAAAGGCATATCACGTAATCTAAGTGATAAGAATCAGCGTAAAACATAAACTATTTACGGGTTTGCTGTCAAAAGTCGCGCCGTAAAAACGGGTCGTGGAGTTTAATAGGCTCGTGATTGTTTAGGTAATGGGTCTTTACTCTATGGTTATTGTTTCGTTTGGGATATAAATACTCTGATGGCCCTTCTTAACTTTGGCTCCTACATAGAGTCAAGGCACCACTGGCTGGTAAAAAGTTGAGCATCTTATGGAGGCCTCGTAAACAGGCGTAAAGTTGTAATATAGCCTTTCGGTTTTTTATCGGATACACTTCAGCGAGTATTCGAAGGAGCTTGGTTTCACCTAGTGTTTTGCACCATAACACCACCAGACGATTGATAAAACGCCACCACTTCATGGTGGATAACTCATCGTCGTCGGTTCGCTTTTACAGTTTTATCATTAGAACTACTGAGGAAAGGTAGTGCGAAAACCTGAAGGTTGTCTTCAAGGCCCCAGTGAATAAGTTGCTTAGGGGTAGGCGTGCTCCATCGTACGTCAGCGCTTCATTTCTTACCACCAGGTCCCGTTAGTAGCCAAAGACCAGACCATTATTAATTTTAAAATAAAATCATCCACTTAAATTATTACCAACTAGCTACTCTCGCGCTGTTTCACCCGCTGCTCGGCTCCATTTTATCGTAGCGTAATGTTTTTAGCCTATAGCACTCAGGAACATTGTAGCTATCAGTGAAATAATTTTGGCAATCGGATCAGCGGTTCCAAAGATTACCCCTATATATAGCTTAGTGGTATGAAAAAAAAATCTGTTTCATTGACACATTATTGAAGTTATTCGCTCAACCTTATTTAATAAGAATTGAAATAAAGAAAGAAAGAAAGAAAAACCATTTATTTTCGCGCAGAACACACATAAACTTAAAACTACAACAAAAACATTAATATAGGAAGCGAAAAGTAATCATTACAGGAAAAAAAAAAGAAAAAGAAAACAAAAACTTAAAATACTAACTGTTAAAACAAATACAAGTTAGGTCTATTGCAATCAATCACAAGGCAATTAATACTTATTACCTATTTTTTGGCTAAACAAAGCTCTTATTAGACAATAAGGTTCGTATCTCACGTTCAAATTAAATTGGGAATTTAATTAGCACGCGTGAGGTGAAATATCTGTATGCTTGGGGAGACGTAACTAGATTCAGAAGATTTGTATGTAAAACACGAACATCCTGTAGCTTTGAGCGTTGTAAGCGGGAAATGCTTTGGTTTTATTGTGTTAACATGTAATTAGTTTACGGTATATTGTTTTGATGTTAATTACCTACTAAATGATACCTTTGGATGAAAAAGGAAATGAGTTTTTAACAAAAATGCAGTAGAATATTAGTACCTAATTTTATTTATATACACAACTTTTTTTCAAGTGTCAGGTCTGAAAACAAACTTTCGGCGTCGCCCATAGATACTCGTCGTAACACCAAAGCACGTGGTCGGCCTTTAGTGGGTTATTCGAGATTTAAGTATCGGAGATGAGGAGATGATGAAGATTGAGGATTCGGAAGACCATATACTCATATATTTATAATACTTATATATTTCTTGTATTACAAGCGATTTTTCTTTCCTCTTAAATAGTTCATTGTTTTACTTACTTTTACCCAGTGCAAATGCCAAGTGCCATTCCATGGAAATAATGTTATTCATTCGTCTTCGTCATAACGTCACGATATTTTATCTGTGAAATGTCAGAGGAATGTAGTCCACGTTACTTGAGTGATGTTATTTAAGTGACTGTTACATAACCTCCTTGTTACAATAATGTAAGTAAGTGGCACAATTCTAGATTTTTTATTTTATTTTTCAAAAAAGGAACAACAAGCAGGCACATTATTAAACTTACAACCAGAAAATATATAAAAAAATATAAGTATATAAAAAAAGAATATAAATAATATAAAAAAGTCTCGTGCAATGTCCAACTAAAAATTTTACAATTTTTTGTTAGTAGACCCACTAAATGACCTACAATTCTTTCTAAATTCGAATAGTGAAAATACATAACCATTTTACAGGGTAGTAAAAAATTAACCTACCAAAATTTTATTACGAACGGAAAAATCACCTTAAAAGTTAAATACAACCTCGCAAACACCTTAAATACGTGTCATCCATAAATTAGAGCAATAAAAAAGATCGAGAGCGAACAGTTTTTGGTATTATTCGATTCTTTCCCCAATAGAATGGGTGAAGTTGGAAACGTTCCGGTGAATTGTCAATTTGTCGCCATAAAAATTCTTAACACTGACGTTTGGTAATTTTATTACGTTGTAAAACTGTACGCAGACACAATACAAAGTGTCGTTAAATACTTCATTGAATTGGTGGTTGACAATCTGAAACATCAGTCTAATTGATTCGTTAGAAAATAAAAGTTAATTGCCACATTAAAAATATGATTTTAAGTGTGGGAGAGCCATACTTTGAAATGAATGGGTCGGCTCGACCGAAGTCATACCACGGCCTCACAGAATACCAGCTTGAAACAACTACAGCGTTGTGTTTCGCCGTATGATTGAGGTTATCTGGGCCCAATCCTTTCCCTCTGCAAGTCCATAAACCTCCAAGTCCATTATCCTCGAATGGTCGGCACGCACTCTTAACTTTTCTGTTGTTGCCATGGGGTAATCCGTCTGCTCGCACAACTTATCTGATTGACATCTACTAGATGTGAATCCAACATGCGTGTTAGAAGATACTTATAAACTAAAATAAGTAGTACATTTTTGAAAATCTATGAAGATATTGAAGGAATACAAAGAAATCAAAAAACAAATAAATTGAAAATACAATAAAATTTAATCTACCACATAGAAAAACGAAAGTGTTGGATAACGAAGGATTGTTTTCATGGATCATATTTTATTTGTTTTGGTTCTCGATTTGTTTTGATCGACACAAACAGTTGACAACCAAAATCCTGTGACAGTTGTCAATTGTTTCAGTCATTACTTACAAATCGGAATAAAACTAATTATTTTTTTTACCTTTAGCAAAATTCTTATCTTTTGGTACTTCGATTGTATGTTTAATTACTATTTTTACAAAATTCATTTAAAAAAAATGAAACGTTTCACAATCATCACAATCTATCGTACTTGTTGGACTCTCAAAGGATGAAGTTTTTTTTTACCGGGTTCAAATCAAATCAAATCATTTCAGCATTATTATTTTACTTGTTTTGAAAGGAACATCGGTGATATTGCAAATCCAGCAAAAATCTATACAACAATAAGTACTTCTGACTAGTTTGTTGTCGTTCGTTCCACGAAGTCAAAGTCAAAGTCAAAGTCAAAATCATTTATTCCAACTAAACCATAAATAGGTACTTTTGAAACGTCAAAATAGAAAAGTAGTCTGTCAGTCTGTTCGTCAGTGAAGCTAGGTGCTCATTCCAAATTGTAGATTCGAATGTAGAAGAACGAGCAAGAAACTCCATTCGTTACTCTTTTTTTTTTTTTTAAATTGTTTTACAATTTCAATAATATAACATTTATAGTATACATTAGTGTACCCTTATGTGAGAACAATGCAGAGACAAGTTGTTAAAAAAAAGAACAAATGAGGGGACCTATCATAAAATTTTACTCCTTTGTCGTCTCGAACATGGCGCTCACATATGCGTACTCACAATCTTTAAGAATGCTTCTATATAAACTTTTTGGATATATAAATTAAGGATGCATTATTTTTGAGAATTTTACCTAACTGCTGACTATATTTGAGTATTGTCCAGTGGAGCCGAATCAACATGCTGCCAGGCATTCTTATCCTCAATATAATCTGAAAGTTTGTAGTATGCCTATCTACACAATTCACGTTTAATATAAGTTTTAAATTTTCGTTCGTTAAGATTCAATACAGTACTTGGAATTTTATTGTAACAATTTACACAGAACCCCATAAAGGATTTCTGTACCTTGGACAGACGGAACCGTGGCACAGCCAGCCTATCTTTGCCTCTTGTATTAAAATTATGTCTATCGCTTCTTTTTTCAAATAATTGCAAATTTTTCCTTACATAATATTTTCATATATAAACTGACAAGGCACCGTCAGGATATTTATCGTTTTAAATAGTTCTCTCAGAGATTCGCGACGGGGCAAGTTATATATCGCTCGGATAGCCCGCTTTTGTAGAATAAATATTGATTCTACTTCCGCAGCTCGACCCCACAGCAAAATTCCGTACGACATAATGCTGTGAAAATAGCTAAAATAGACAAGCCTTGCTGTGTTCACGTCTGTGAGCTGTCTTATCTGTCTAACTGCAAAAACCGCAGAGCTTAGTCTCCCCGAAAGCGTCTTTATACGAAATGACTGACTGACGTCTTTATACGAACGAACGAATGTCGAAAGAGCGAAAAATATTATTAAATTATTCGAATGCCAAATTCACAATTTGTAAATAAGTATATTTTTTTATTACTTCATGTAAGACACACGTATTTACGCTTTACAAAATGTAGTAGGTGTATTAATCAGTGACTTTAATTTGTTTAATTTAAGGTTCGTTGACTTTTTAATTGATTTCCGGCTGGTAAGCCAGTGGCCTATGATATGAGTGTCCATGAAACAAGTCCGTTTTTCGGGAAGTTTTGGGTGTATATGTATATTACTCTTGTATTCTGTAAGGCAATGGTTACACCCTGCTTACAGTGGTTTTTATATGTATCTTTCAATTACTTTAATCATTTTAATGGTTGAATTAATTTCCTAATTTACAATAGTTACTAACCTTCCGTCTTTCTATTACCAATCTTCATCGATTTATTAAAATAATATTGTGTACTAGCGACCTGGCTTAGCTTGATACTAAATTTCTCCGTTATTTAATGGATGTTAATATAGACTAGCTACTCCTGCGCGGTTTCACCTGCTGCTCTGCTCTTTCAGATCATAGCGTGATGCTTTAGCCTTTTCCGATAAATGAACTAACAAAAGCAAAAATTATTAGTAAACCAACTCTACAGCTTTATTATATTAGTACTTATAGATATTTCTTTTCATGTGCTCTATCTATAAGTTATAAAAACCGCATCAAAATCCGTTGCATAATTTAAGATTTAAAAATACAAAAAACGCAACTTTGCTTTAGCTTAGCTTTTTGCTATGTAGTGATTAGTAATATAATAAATATGGTAAAAGCTCTCATGTATGTTTACGCGCGTGGATCAGACAGCTAAACATTCAAGTTGGATAAGTTAGATTGGTTCGTTCAAGTCGCAGCTAACATGAAACAATGTATGATTAAGCTTGTCAATACCTCGTAAATCCTGTACATGTATGTATATGTGTAACTGTTTTAAAACTATTAATAGTAAACATTCTATAATTAAATGTATAATTTTTTAATTTTTGAAAATATAGATACAAGGCTTATGGTTATAATTGCGTGTAAAGAGAATATTTATAAAATTGAGTAGGTACTGGTGGTTGAGAATGAGTCAGGTGAGATTATGAAGAATCAAATCAAGCCAATAAAAAAGAAAAAAAATACAACATGTGTCTTTTGACATGTGTAGCTTAAGAGTACTTACATGGGCATAAAATAAATATCTGCCAGCATAACATAGAGAGAAGCGTAACTGTAATGAAAAGACAAGACTGTGTAAGAGTGGGGAGACTTTTACTGACTAAAACTGACTGCACGGTTGGTGCGGTGGCTGGGTGCCGTGCAACGTGTCGCAGGTTCGATTCCCGCACAAATCAACTTTTTGTGTGATCTACAAATTGTTGTTCCGGGTCTGTTTGTCATGTGTATTTTTGCAACCGCACCCACATCACAGGCGAAAATACTAGTGTGGGGCAATGTTTTAAAACAAAAAATAACACCCCGCGAGGCCTCGATACCTTATAGTGTTTGTCTCAAAACCCCAGTTGAAATTCGGCCCTCTTGGATCTATCGTGGGAGACTGGCTGTTTGAGGCGCGCCTGGAACGCTACGCGCCGTATGCTCGGATGAATCAGTAGCCTCAAAGGGTCTGATAAAGATTAAAATTAATCAAGAGAGTTGTGACCTAAATAATCTAGACACAGTATACTTCCATAAATATTAAAATATTATGCATTTCACTCTGAATCTCATACTGCTTTAGAGGACTTAATTAAAATATAATAAATTTTAAAATGTTCAAGTTGTTTCACCTTCTCTACATTCGCGTTCATTAAAAAGTGCGCGTCTGTCTCGTGGCGAGTGCGGGCTTGTTTAATGTGGGTGCTACCACTATTTTTATTAAAAAACTAACTTTTACTTGCTTTTAGTTATTTATCTGTTTGTTTTTTTTAACCACTTTTTTAAAATAATGTATTTATTCTGTAGCAACGTTCTCTTTATTCAGCAAGAGCATAAAAAATACACACATTTAATTATAAAAAAATAAAATATTATCATTCATCATAATAAAGGCCTCCCCCTTCCATTGGCTCGCCGCGACTCTGACGATGTCGTAGGTCCAGCTAGTGGGAGGCCTACCTAAGTTAGGTGGGCAGGTCCGCCGCTTGGATAAAATAAAGTTAAGAAAAAAATGGAGTCCATCGAACTTAATTGTAATACACTTTTCTCGTATTAACGATATTTATCATTAGCGCGTGCCGCGCGCGTGCACTTTGTCAAACTCACATAGCACATTTAAAATATATCACCAGGCTTCGCTTAAAATTACAAAAGCAATTCTAAAGCTGCTAATTTCAATAACTTAATCGTCTATAATAGATTATCATAAATTCAAGTGTCGAACTTGGTGACATTTTTACATTTTGAACTCAGATCACGTGTATATTTGCATGTATAAGTTAGTATATGCAGATATTCGTGAATTGAATTGAAGTTTTGTTATTTTGCAGACAACTTACTTTAGCGTGATAATATTCAAAAAAAAAAAAAAATGTTTTTTTATTTTATAACTAGCTACTCGCTCTCTAAAGATCATAGCGTAATGTTTTACAGCCTATAACATTCATCGAGAAATGGACTAAGAAACACAAAAAGAATTGTTCAATTGGAACCATGTAATTGTGAAGATTATCGCGTCCAGACAAACAAACAAACTTTTCAGCTTTATAATATTAAAAATATAATAATATAAATAGTATAGAAAATAACGCTAGATGCTCTACAGCAAAATTTATAGTGTCACAGGCCTGGGGTGTGATTCTGTAAGACTTCATTCTAAACTTGCGAGTTGAACTAAATTGACAGCAACATTTTGATAGATAAAGTATGAGATTTTTTTTTTGTCCGGGAGTAAAATCATCCAATGGCTTCTCCCGCCCAGGGTAAGGCGAGAGAGAGTGTCAGACTCTTACTGACTAAAAACCCCCCCGTTTCTTCTCCTGCTCTGGGCCGAGGTCGCGGTGCCTCATTGCGCTTACCCCGCAGCCAAAGTATGAGATGACGTTAAAAGTGGCATTCTAAAATTTAATTACCTAGTTACTTCGACGCTCACTTCGCACTCGAACAAGATTCAAAATCAAACAAATTTTATAGAATCGACGTGCTGGTTAAAGGCAACTAAAGTTTGATTGTTTTTTATGGCATAAGTCGGCAGACGAGTTTGTAGATCGCATGATGGTGAACAATCGGCGCCACCTATGCAGCAACACCAAAAGCGGTAGAAGAGCGTTGCGGCCTTTTATGGGAATTTTAGGACTGAAGATAGGGATAGGAAATGATTGAGCCTCCTTTTATCTGACTTACACGTCAAAACACGGCGGTTTTCTGTACAGCCACGATATCAATCCAGACGAGTAGGTCCTCTCCTGCAATTACTATTAAAATAATGAATAAAAGCTTATGTACCAACTTAAAAAAATAACACATTATGAAAATTACAAATATCTAAAGCGAGTATAAAATAAAAATGTCCGCCAGTGTTCAGCGTACGAGCGAGTAATGGAAAATACATTTTGTTTGTACATTTTCGAGGAGCTGCATTCTGACGTCATTAATCTGCGCATATTTATGTAACGTAAGAGCTCCACACTGTTGATTTTACAAGGTACCCCGCTTTAAAATATTATTGGGTACGTAAATAACAGAGCTGCATACAAAAAGCAAGTCTAAATTCAACATGGTAAAGTTGAGATCACCCTGTAGTGCTGTAGAGGGTTCAACACTAAGCATTGTGCTAGTATAAGTTGGTACGAATTTTCATTATTAAAAGTAGTTTTGTAAAAACGTCAAAGTTTCAGTTGCAGCCGTGAGTTGTTATTGTGCAAGGAGTTTTATGTATTTTTAAATCGGTTGCTTTGCTTTGCAATTGTAACTCGATCTGAATGATACTACAAAATACAAATACCTACTAATAGTTTTCAGCATTTTAAAACTTTTTATAAACAAGATTTTGTTAGGTGCCACTTCAATTCAGATGATTTTTTGTAGATTTTGTTAACAACAGCTTTTCCTAACATTTATGGCTATGGTAACGAACATTGAAACATTTGAGATCAATCTTAACAAACAAACATTAATTCAATTCAATTCAATTCTTTATTTGCATTCCATATGTTATACAGGTGATATTTTATAAAGTTGACACAATATATTAGAAACAATATGGACCCGTTAGGGCACAGCATAAAGAGTTTGGAGAGGTTTATTTATTTTTTATTTATTAATTACTCTTACTCATATTATAAACTGTTACGCTGCTTCGCTCCACTTGATCGCAGCGTGATGTTCTAGCCTATAGCTCTCAGGAACATTTTTGCTATCTATTATACATTTTATTATATTAGCTCAGAATACAGAACAAACCAGAATCCGCGTTCACTCATAATTACATGTCGTCAAATGTGTCCAAAAACAATACGAGCCGCACTTCCCACCCGCGTAGTGTTGCCGACAGTGGAACAATTCCCTTGGTTTGGGGTAATTTTACAACAGGAGGGTAAGATATAATTGAATAAATTTATAAATAAATTTACGATAAATGCAATAGACTAGTTGTTCACACATTTCATGAAGGTATCATAAAAGTTGACGATTTCTGGCTGTGTTAATTTTACACCTTTACACAACAAATAAAACAAAACTTCAATAAGTGCGAAGGTTTATTGCGTTCCCTTTTGCTGGTTTAGTTTATTTTTAATATATATTGTCTTTAGACTAGGCACTAAAGATTAGAAGTCTACTTACTTTACTTAGTTTCTGAGATTAGCGCATTCAAGCAAACAAACAAACAAACTCTTCAGCATTATAATTAGTATATGTAGATATATCTTAGTAGGAAATGCTGTTTTCAAACCACCTTTGTCATAAATTTATCTCTTCAAAGTGATTTGAGATAACTATGCTCTGGCTAGATGGTTTCCAAAATTAATCTAACCGTGCCCTTTGTATGACTTTTATTTTTTTTGTTAGTCGGCAGGGAAACTAACATGACATAGGCTAGGCATAATGGACAAAAATATAACTCACAACAAATAAATAAGTGGGTAAAATTTTCACCAAAAATGACAACACTCACAAAATGGCCGCATCATTTTCATAGAAAAATAAATCGATTAAAAAAATTCAATAATTAATTAAATACACTATTGCAGTCGATGCTTGCAGATGAAATGTAATCTTATTCACTTTTTTCGTAATTCCAGCCGTATTTTTACTCGTAGGAATAACACAAGACGGCATAATTAAATTAAAATTGATACTCGTAAATACGTCACGACATGCCACGTGCCAAAATTGACTGATCGTAGAAATTTCATACTACTCCAGTTATGAGTGGTTTTAGGTGCTACAGTTTGAAGCGCGATGACGCCTTCTGGTTTGTTCTGTATTCTGAGTATATTAGTATAGATAGTATAGATGGATGGATGTTTGTTACTTTTTGACATACAAACAAATGAACAAATTTTGATGAAAACTGGCACCGAAATTGATTATAGTCTGAAATACTATATAGGCTACTTTTCATCCGGGTAACCATAGTTATATAATAGTAGATTGTCAATTGGCATTTATACGCTGGTTATTTAGGGTTGAAATTTTAGAGTGAAAAATTTAATAAATCGCAGTTTATGAGATAAATGTTCATCAGTATTTTATAGCATAGCACACAATATAGCATACTGCTCGTACTACTTACTTGCTGGCAAGCAATTCCGTCTGCCCATGGATACCCACAGTTCCAAAGGATTTGGGGATTAGAGAATGGGGATTTGGGCCTTCAGTACGTATTCACACGGCCAAATAAAATGCAAGGTTTGGCTGCTGTGTAACGTGTCTCGGGTTCGATTCCCCCACATAACAAAATTTTGTGTGATCCACAAATGGTTGTTTCGGATCTGGGTGACTTGTTTATTTGAATGTGTATGTTGTAATCGCTCCCACGACCCATAAGAAAATCCTAGTTTAGGACAATGTTTGTTATAATAAAAAAGTTTGCCTAAACATAGCTCTTTCTAAGTAGGGCTCCAGCTTGGCGGACTGACGATATCCGCAGGATGGCTGGCAGTAGTTGGATGAGAAAAGCTAAACATCGAGCTTAGTGGAGTGCAATTGGGGAGGCCTATGTCCAGCAGTGTACGGAATCAGGCTAAGAAAAAAGTAGGGTAATGATACATTTGTGTATTTATGTATTGTGCTCTAACCCACAACACCACAAAGTTTAAAACATAAGTTACTTAGTCAAATTCATTGGTAATCCTCAAATACGTTCCTGCTGTAATCTGAACGAACTTTTCACCCCTCAAACATGTTGGGTAATCCCTTTATATCCCCGTCGTTACCCCCCACTAATCTTAGAAGTAACAATATGTTGAGACGACAACTTAATAAAGTCATAAATTACCTACACGTAGCTCAAATTACATTTTAAGTAAATCAAAATGGCGGGTAACATAGGCCGGCTGACAAAATTTTAATTTCACTAGGCGTCTAAATCCTTTATTATTTTTCGGGGGTCGAGAATTAGGACGGATATAGATAATGAGTTTCGAATAATCTTTGTCAATTTTAATTACGATGGTAATACATTTTTTGGTCAGTTAATCTGTATATTGTAACTGTGTATATAACTGAATTTTCTTTTTATATATTACCTAGAGGTAAACAGTCGATGCCGCCTATCGGTCGTTATGCATTTTACAACGTCCTGAATCCCTAAGGGTTAGGGGATTGGAGATATAGGCCAGTGGATTTGACCTCTAGTAACCTCATATACACGACAAAACGAAACTCGAGTGTTGATTCACGCTAGTTTTTAGTAGAAGCGTAATATAGATTTGACAGAACTATTTTCCCTGTTTCTATTTCAGGTCGATATCGAAGTTTGGGGATCGTGGTCAACTTCAGGGTAGCATCTGGATCAAATTAAATAAAAATGTTCTTCTCTACCAGATTAAACGAATCGAAAATCGAATTACAACTATAGGTACTTAATAATTAATTTCAAAAGCTACCTAATTGGTATTACCTCCTATAACCCTAATATGAAAGAACATATTATGCTATAAATCCCTTAACACAGCTTAAAGTCAGCGAAAATCCATTAATACAAGTTTGTTAATAAATTGCAGTAGATTAATGTGCCCACAAAGTGTAAGGCCACTTCGGATGAAGATGTGGAGTTGACATACTGCAGTCACGAGCAGAAGATTTGGAGCAATTTGATAGATGATGTCGTAATAATTTTTTGGGGATAACGAGAGAACATCACATTCTTACTTTTTTGTGTGATAGGGCGACAATCCGCTTGGTTTATGGGTTGGGTCACTCACATCAGGGGAGTTCCAAATGGAGATTCGGAAGCTAATGGATTTTGGGAGGAGATGTAGGATTAGGCCTCCAGTAACCTCACATGGTGAAACATAACGCTGTGGTGCTTTCACAGTGGTTTTCTGTGAGGCCGTGGTATCACTCCGATTGAGCCAACCCATTCGTGCTGGAGTGTGTCTCCCTCACACTTTTTTATTTAATAGAGGCTTGGCCCTCAGATAAACCTGAACCTCCTCATCTGTGATCTCCAAGCGAAAAGCGTGGAAATTTTAACAAACTAGTTTTTGCCAACAGCTTTGTCTGCAGTATCAAGGTTAAAAATAGCTGAGGTGTTATTCCAGACTTTAATTTACCTTTGTGCCAAATTTTGTTCAGATCTATTTAGTAGTTTCTACGAGACAGTGTAACAAGCACCTATCTACAAATAACTTTCGTGATTGTGTGATTGTAATATGTGTAGGATTCTTAGATGTAGAGGAAGCTTATGGCAGGTTTTGTGTCCTTTTTTTTAAGGGGAAAATCATCAAATGACTTCTCCTGTCCAGGGCTAGGTGATATAGAGTGTCAGACTCTTTCTGACTAAAAACCCCCTCGTTCCTTCTCCTGCTCTGGGCCGAGGCCGCGGTGACTACGGCGCTTAACCCGCAACCCTTTTGTGTCCTACTGTCATGCATTCTTATTGGCCTGATGGCTGTCTACCCCAATTGAGAATAATAAGTCTAATAATAAGTGTGAGGGCTATGCTTCGGCACGAATGGGTCGGCTCGACCGGAGTGATACCACGGCCTCACAGAAAACCGGCGTGAAACAACCACAGCGTTGTGTTTCGCCGTGTGAGCGAGGTTACAGGAGGCCCCATCCTTCCCCACTCCCAATCCCTCCTCAATCCCTAAATCTCCAAATGATTACTTACCATCAGGTAATCCGTCTGCTCGTTTGCCGATCTATTACATAAAAAAATATATATAACTTAAACTTCTGCGTAAACCTTGAACATTGTTTCAAGAAAATTAATGAAAACGCAACGTCTTCGTAAAATAATTCATCTTTTCACCAACTGCCTGCCTCCAGCTCTTTTGATTGATTAATTGTTGTAATTTCGCTTTAACTTAGCTAAACGGTAATTATTGTACCGTTCAGATTATTTCTAAGAGATGTTTATTTTAATTGGCCACTTTAAACTCTGGCAGTGACGTTAATACTCAATAGTTTTATTAATTAAAAAATTGAATAAATATATTATAACTGTTTTTGGCGAAAGAATTTGTCTATGGATGACTAAATAATTTAATTGGGTTGGTATTAGAATATAAAGTACAAAATATGAAAAACTCAAATTAATTAAAAGTATTGATATTTCTTTACTTAAATCGAGTAGAAGAACCATGCTTCGGCATGAATCGGTCGGCTCGACTGGAGTAATATCACGGCCTAGCAACCAACCGTTATGTTTCGCCATGGGAGTGAGGGTACCGGAGGCCCAATGCTTCCCCTCCCCCAATCCCCAAATCTCTAAAACTCTCATCCCCAAAGTCGGGCAACGAACTCGTTACTCCATGGGCGTCACCAATTGCTCTTTACTATCAGGTAACGTAGGCAACATAATGTTTTAAACTGTATAAATACTTAGTCTCAACATAGAGGTCCTTCTGCAATACGCTGAAAGGTTGCTAATGTTTGTGCGTGTGTACAATGTTTTCTGGAATTCGTGCGGAAATAAATGTAAAGAAAAGTAAGTAAAACAAGAGGTGTTTTACTAACTGTGCACCCAGAATTCAGGTTAGAATTACCTGAGTTGAATTGATAGATGTAAATTGAAAGTGTAGGCATAAACCACCTCAAAGAGCCAATAGACTACCACAGACGGTGCCCTATAGGGCTGATGTTTAGCCGGGGTTGCGGGGTAAGCGCAATGAGGCACAGCGACCTCGGCCCAGGAGGAGAAGGGTTTTTAGTCAGTAAGAGTCTGACACTCCCTCACGCCCGACCCTGAGCGGGAGAAGTCATTTGATGATTTTCCCCTAAAAAAGGCATACTTAATCCACCAGACCAGCGAACTGTGCGGATCTTAAAGATCCGATAGATTACCATAGACGAGGCCCAATAGGGCTGATGTTCAGTCGAGCGGCTGAGAGCAATTATGTACCATGTGTAAGCGCAATTATGTACCATGGACGGGCTTGGAGCAAGAGAAGAAACTGAGAGAATGTGATTTGTATGTTTTTTTTTACACATTAATGACACAGGAGAAATACATACCCATTGTGTGCCGTGTAACACTAGTATATGTACACGAAAATCGAATAAAAATACATTACAGTGTGATGTAAATTTATTTGTATTTCAAACAATACGTTTCATTTACATCGACGGATATATACATATTTTTCCCTTTTTAAATTCGAAAAAAGAACGGCAGGTACTAATACCAATTTATCGGCTTTTCGGAATACCGGACATTTTCCATAGATATTTTTTCAGTAGGCACCTTGGGGCGACGTCCGATGGTCCAACGCACGCAGTTAGCAGACGGCATCATCATCATCATCATCATCAGCCTATAAGTGCCCACTGCTGAGCAATGGCCTCTTCTCATACGGAGAAGGTTAGAGCATTAATCACCACGCTTGCTCAATGCGGGTTGGCGATTTCAAACTCATAATTAGAAATTATAAGTCCTGGTTTCCTCACGATGTTTGCCTTCACCGTATGTCACTGGTGTCTAAATATTCATAGAAAGTACATATAACTCGGAAAAAGTCACATTGGTACTTGCCAGGTTTCGAACCCACACCCTCATGCATGAGAAGCGGGCTCCTTAACCTTCGGGCCACCGCGACATGTATGTACATGTAGCAGACGGCGATGAATAAAAAATAGAAAAGGACTGTCCCAATGTTCTAGAAAGAACAATGTTCAAAAATTTAATTGGGATTCGTAAACGGTTTTTTTTGTTTTTTTGAGATAGACCCTAATACTTACTCTACAATTTTTTATGGTGGGCAAGCGGGCAGGATTATCTGATGGTAAGCAATGCAAAAAGCAAAGATTTAGGGATTGGGGGAGGGGAAGGATTGGGCCTCCGATAACCTCACTCACACGGCGAAACACAACAATGTAGTTGTATCACGCCGGTTTTCTGTGAGGCCGTGGTGTCACTCCGATTGAGCCGACCCATTCGTGCCGAAGCTTGGCTCTCTCACACTTGGCATGACTAATTTGTATGATTTATAATTTAGCGACTCAACTCACGTGCTTTGAAAACACAAAAATATTGTCACAATTTTCGATCCAAAGATAGGTGACGTAACTGAATCTTTTAGAGACAAAAATACACCTCGAGAAACCCCTTTGGGGTAAAACCGACGGGATGTTATATTGTATCGGAAGTATACTCGGAAATTTGAATTTCGAAACACACCATGCGTTACGGAAGAAAGGGAAACGATATAAGCATATTCCTTTTTTGAATTAAGAAAAATGATATATTTTAATTTTTTTTTTAAGTAAAGAAATACAGCATGGTACACTTTAAAACGCAGTTTAGTATTTGTTCTCGTTAAAATGTGTCACATTGTTCGTAAGAATTACGTTCTAAATTCAAAATCTGGTACATAACGTTTAATCAGACAAAATTCAAAAAGTATTTATAGAATCTAGACTAGGCACTTTTAAAACGTAAAAACGACAGAGTGAAGCCCTTCATGTTTTACAAATACTTATAAGTACACAAAACTCACCCTTATAAATAAATGAACATACTTTTCGTTTGTTGGTATTCCTTCCACGTAACCGATATCCCGAAGGTATTTTAGCCCAATTCTTTGCTATGTACAGAACCACGTAACAGTTTATATGGCCTAAAACAACAAGAAACCCTGAACATTATCTAGTCTCTGAAAACTAAACAACGAAATATAAACATCGGTTGTAAGTACACTCATCTAGCTAAGTTTTTGTGATAGTCAGACCAAAGTCGGCCACGTTCGGGTAACTTCGGCAAAGTTCGGCAAAACTTCGGCGAACTTCGGACATTTTGGGAACAATAAAAGTTGTAACAAGTTGGAAGACTAATCTAGATGGTTTCGTTCGACGTTAGTATTTATTGTTAATGCTGTTTTTAGGAACTTTGACGTTTCTTCGGTTGATACCGACGTGACCTTCAGAATAAGGTTTGGACGAGCCTAAACTTTGTTTTAGATTGAGATCTGTGTATTGTATCATTGGGATTAAATAACGTTGTTTTACTTCTTAGGTAACTGATAAAGGCGATCTGGTTTACTTGTGGAATAAATAGATTTGTTTGATTTTGTTGTATCAGAATGAATTGAATTGAATTTGATTGGTGAAGTTTTCTTTACCAACTAAAAACGATCCTTATTAATGTTATCTGAATTGACAATTTTTTCTCTTCAAAGTAATTAAATGGTTACTCAAAGTATTCCTAAGTGTGGGAGAGCCATGTGTCACCACGAATGGGTCAGCTCGACCGAAGTACCACGGTCTTAAAGAAAACCGGCGTGAATCAACCACAGCGTTGTGTTTCGCCGTGCGAGTGCGGTTGCCGGAGGCTCAATCCTTCCACTGTCCAATCCCTAAATTCCCAAAACCCTAATCCCCAAAATGTAGGCAACGCACTCGTAACTCCTTCGTTGTTGCGGGAGTCTGGTTGCTTACCATCAGGTAATCTGTCATCTCGTTTGCAGTCAATAAATCACATAAAAAATCTTTAGTATCATTTTGTTCCGAAAACAATCATTGCTATGAACTAGGTTAAGTAACAATTAAACGACTCTGAGTATGGAAGTTAGAAAAATATTTAGTAAAGTTTGCTTTCAAAAATATGCGGTTGAGGCATCCATTTGTATTGGGTTCGCTTGAGTGTACTAGATTCAAAGTCATTAGAAGACACAAACATGTCTAGCCAGGCTCAAGTTAGGTCAACTACAGTCTAGTTGAACTAACAAGTGAACAACTTGGAAATTAAAGATCAATTTCAATCAATGGAGTTTCTTGCCCGTTCTTCTCCATTCGAATCTACAATTTGGAATTAGCACCTAGCTTCACTGACAAACAGACTGACAGACCACTTCTCTGTTTTGACGTTTCAGAAGTACCTATTTATGGTTTAGTTGGAATAAATGATTTTGACTTTGACAATTAACGCATTGGGGTACCTAGGGTAGGGTACCTAGGTACTTAGGGTATCTTAGGGCAAGAAAACCCTTTTTTGTCATGGCTAAAGTATCAGACTTTTGGATTAATAAATATTAGTTACAAGTCTCTTAAAGATGATGTCTACTGTCTTAGGACAGGGCTGCTGTTTTATTAACTAGAAATTAAAGCTTCGGATTTTGAAATGCTAAAGTTACTTAAATGCGATGTGTGAAACGAATTTGTGACCACTTCAGTACTTGGACAAGGAAGAAACACGAATCACTTTGTAATATGCCATCATCACTACTAGTAGTACTACTAGTCTATGAGCATCTGGGCAAAAGGTTCTTCTCATACGGCTAAGGTTGGGGCATTAATCAACATGCTTGCTTAAAGTCGATTAAACTTATAATTAGAAAATGTAAATCTAATTCTAATCAGGATGCTTTCCTTCAACCTGTATCAGCAGTGTTTAAATAACTTGGAAAGTACATTTCCATCGATAAAGACACATTGATACTTGCTTTTGGGGAGGGGGGGGGGATTAATAATATCCCTTTTTTGGCCTGGATGGGACCAAACTTATAGCCTATCAGACTCTGATTTTCATTGACTAAAACCAAAGGAACAGATAGAAGGAGGAAGAGAAATAACAGCCTTCTTTTACTCCAGGCCCAAGCTACAGCCCCAACAATTTTAATATTGGTGCTTGACTTGATTTTAGATTGACTATGAGTCACACCTCATGCATCACAATTTCATTAAAGATTAAAGTCAATTACTTAATTTATGATAATTATAACACTACTCAGAATCACAACCACACAACCACACACTCATCCACTCAATAAGAATATCATTATGTACCTATAATTTATACAGTAACATCATCGACTGACATAGATAGCTGCCTTCTTTATAAATGTAGCAACACTTCTGTGATATAATTCTACTTTTTCACGTGTTCCTCATAATTGGCGAAATGAATCAAGTATCTGTTTTAGTTGTAATAATGTAATTTTGTAAGCTGTGAAGAACCTTTAAATAAATAAATCAGAAGCGAGCGGCTTTACTTCTGGGGTACCACGAGCAATAATCCCAGGCAAATGTCTTTACGATCACTTCAATACTGCGTTCAGGTAACACTAGAGCACATTGTATATAAAATCTGTCCGATACATTGTATTACTTAGATATTATGTTGCTTCAGTCTGTCGGTCAGTTTACTGCCACGTTAACCCAAGACTAAGCTTAACAACTGTTTTAACTTGTATGGGACATTGAGGTAGAATCACGATAAGGGGTCACACCTCAAACTAGCTAAGTTTATAAGAAGTCAAATGTCACATTTCGTTCAAAAATCGTCTCGAGTCCCGAGTTCATTGAAATTAAAATTAAAAGTAATATGTGACATGTATACCACAAAACCCACATGCAACTATTTATTCACTTAATTTATTGCTTACTTTGTGTTTCGCCGTGTGAGTGGGTTACCATAATTATATCTATATCCCTCCACTCATCTCCTAATCCTCAGTCCTCAGAAACAGTCACCAACGAATTCATAACTCCTCTGCTGTTTCGAGTGTTGATAGACGGTATCGATAGCTTACCATCAGGGATGAGGCGCCTCGATTACTGGGCGGCATATCGTAACGGCCAGCAACGCTCTCGTAACTTCTCTGTTGTTTATTTATTTATTTAATTTACATGACTATTTGACTATTGTTTTAAATACAACTCTAAGATCAAACTGTAGTTAATCCAATTACATCTATCTTTATACACACATCTGGGAAAATATATCTTTAGAATCTACCACTACAGAACCTCCTTACTCAATGCAATCCTGTAAGAGGTTTACTATCAGCGGAAATTATCACGAACACTGTCAAACTAAATTTCACTCTTCTCCTTTGGAAATAGAGTCCAATATCTATTGACATGTGTGACCTCCTATTGTTAGATTTATAGTATAAGAGGCAACAGATGGCGCTGAATGCAAGCTGACCTGAAAGCTGTCGCTTGTCCAGGCTATAAGGGAAAGATTGCAGAAATTCTCTTACGACCATGTTTTTATTTACTTTGCTATATAGTTTACTGGGCAGTTTCGTTGACCGTTGTGACGTCTTGGGATCAGAATAAGTTTCAAGGTATGGGTATTATTATATTTTGTAATAGTCGCATGTATTGGGGACTTGTATGTACTCAGTAGGCATAATAATAGGCTGATAAGAACTAAAGGCGTACTCACTGGTTCGTGATGTCTATGTATAAGCTGAAAATGATGAACATCTGGGCCTCCAGTGACTTCAGTCACATGAGAAAACACAATCTGTTTTACGCTTATATACGGTAGAGCTGTGGTATCACACTCCGGTCGAGCCGGTTCTTTCGTGTCGAAGCATGGCTCTCCCACATTTGAGCGTGCACTTTTTTGTGAGGGGTAAATCATCCAATAAATTAATTCTGCCGCCTATAGTCACACTCTTACTGACTAAAAACACCCTGTTCCTACTCCTGCTTTAGGGTGAGGCCGCGGTGACTTATTGCACTTAAAACTTGCAAAATACCAATCTCATTTTTCACCAATATTTCAAAGCTGATTTGTGAGAAAATCATAAAATTACTAGGAAGTGTCAGACTATTTCTTATTGACTTAAACAAACCCGTACCTTCTTCTGCTCCAGGCCTAGGTCACTGTACATTATTGCGCCTGCCCTGCAACCCCAGCTAATATAAAGTCGGTTAGATTGAACGCGCTAATCTCCAGAACTGCTGACCCGAAATGAACAACTGTTTGTTTTAAATTGTCAATATATTGAGGAAGGCTATATATAGACTATAAAACATCACGTTAAACCACTTAGAAGTAGATAGTTGAATATAATATTATTAAAGGAAACACTACTCAAATGCAATTTAGTTTCCAGCGATTTATATTGTAAATCTGGAAGCAAGTTGCCCGCTGGTAACGTTTGGCCAAATTAGTGTTAACTCAGCACTAGCTCGATTTATTACTTCAGGTGCACTTTGCTCTCCGGTCCAGTTAAATGCCGGTAATAGGAACTGGAGTTTAAGGACTTGAGACCCCGAGTGTACTTGATTTAAGAATGAGTTTATTAGCTCGGATTTGGGTTAAATACTTAAACGATGGTCTAGAAGTTGATTAAGTGTTTTTTTATTAAAATTGTTCAATAGTAGATTTGAGTCTGGTATTTGAACGAATGAAACGAATATTTTTATGTTTATAAAGCAAATGTTCTTTGGCCTATCCTTATATTTTGCCAAATCATACCTAGCATATTCGAACGCATGAACTAAATGAAACCTTAAAATGTGCAACCTATGTATATAGCATTACTTATAACATTTTTGAACGGTTACTGTACAAAAAACTGTTTATAAATAATTCAAATGAAGTGATTTCAATGTTAAAACATTAAAGGCACGAGATGATTCTTCAAAAAAAATTAAACTCAAATGACAAATAATATATTTCAATCATGTTTTAAAATAAAAAAAATCACTGCCTTGCTGACTGATATTATATACTTTGAAAAGAGTGATAATACTTGTTTTACACCAAGAAATAGATGTTCATTTAAAAAAATCTGTAGAATATAAACGACATGGCGAAAGATCACGAGCGAACTGATATTCAGCCGGCATCCGAGTGCCTACATCTTTGCCGCCGCGGGCTTTCCACAAAATGAACAAAAAATCACCCACAGTCAAGTTTACTTTTTACTAACTCCGAGTATTGGCTACAAGTGGCGTGGAGTCGATAGCTGTGAAAAAAAATCTGGAATACCTCTCTAGTATTGACCTTTTTAAGTTTTAGTGGTGTAGGTATATTTTAGCTATCGTGTGATTGAAGATTTATTTAGTTATATTAAACAGATAAATATGTGCACTTTGTGCCTCTTAATTAACTAAAATCGCGGGTTACTCACGTGTGTAATTGAGAAAAGCTCTACTAGTTTCGAACCACGTAGGGGTTCTTCCTCATGAGCAGCGTGCGCGGACGCGGCGACGTCGCGCAACCTACTGGTTAGCGTTGGCACCTGCATCGCTGTTGATGGTTGCGCTGCGGCGAGTCCAACGCGCCAGCCTGGACTCGCACGCTGCTCATGAGGAAGAACCTCTCTGTGGTTCGAAACTAGTAGAGCTTTTCTCAATTACACATGTGAGTAACCCGCGATTTTAATTTAATTTAGTATGTCTCACGATAGTTATTATAAAACATTGTGCCTCTAGTTAAGGTTTATAAATTTTATGGATACCGTGTCGTGTTGTGTGTGTGATCTACAAATTGTTGTTTCGAGTTCGAATGTTACACGTTTGTGAATTTGTATGTATGCTAAACGCACACACGACACAGGAGTAAATATTAGGGTGAGACAAAGTTTAAAAAAATTGTCTGTTTCTAAGGCGTTGAATAGGATGAGTAATTTTGTTACCTGTTTGCAGTGATTACGATTAGTTTTCAAGCTCACGTCCAAACCTACATGAAGATTATCAAACTTTTGACAGTATATTTATTTGAAAGTACTGTGTGACGCCATGATTTAGGACATTTCATACTGAGAAGTGGCATAGTCAACTCACAACGCTGGACATAAATGCGTTTTATCTAAACATCTAGGCGCCCAATCCTTCCCTTTCCACAATCCCGAAATCTTCAAATCCCCAGAAATCCAGCAACGCACTAGTAACTCCTTTGGTGTTGCGGGTGTCCATGGGCGGCACCGATAGCTTAGCATCAAGTAATCCGACTGCACGTTTGACGACGACCACCAAAAAAAGTCTAGTATTATTTAAAGAGGTTTTTAGTTTTCATAAACTGTCATCATTCCTATTGTGTGTATATTGTATAAGATTGCTGGCAAAGGCTTATCCGTACGTATATTTGCGTGACCCATTTAAGTTTGATGAAGTTCTTCGGAAATAGATAATGGAATTCCAAGCCTATTGAAATTGGGTCATCGAACGGAACACTACAGAATGGAAATAGTTTCTAGAATGTTCCAACTAGTGAACTCTTAGACGTGGTACAGTAACTCAATGCGATTGGGATATCGCAGAGGTAATTTTGGAAAACAAGATTTAGTTAAGAGCGTACATCCAAACTAATATTTAAAATATTTTAAATTTAACAGATGTAGATACAGCGCGGTTAGTTTATTTTAGTTATTTCCACAGCATCATGTCATACGGTATTTTGTTGTGGGGGAATGCTGCTGACATTCAGTCTATTTTTGTTCTGCAGAAAAGGGCTATTCGATCAATCTATAATCTTAGTCCGAGGCATTCGCTCAGAGAATTATTTAAGGAAACTAAGATAATGACGGTTGCCTCACAATATATTTATGAAAATGTAATTCACGCTCATAAAAACAAAAGCTTATTTAAGAAGCATAGTGATATACATAATATTAACACGAGGGGGAAAAACAAATATGTTGTCCCTGCCTCCAGGCTTCAGAAAATAACTAGTTCGTTTAGATGTCAATGTATACGCTTTTACAATAAAATTCCTAGCGATATTCAAAATTTGAGCCTCAATAAATTTAAAAGTGTAATAAAGGCTAAACTTTGCTGTAAAGCATTTTATAAAATAAAAGACTACTTAGAGGATAGTCAGGCATGGGAATGAGCCGCTGTAATGTCTGCACAGGTCATGTTGACATGTTTGTAACATAAGTTACAATTTTATATACAATTTGACATTACGTTTATTTTTTATTTTTTATACAATGACATAATCACCTATTGTGACATTTTATTTTTTATTTTTTTGACATTTTTTTTATTTATTTATTGACATTTTTATTATTTTATTTTATTGTTAGTGTAAGGACCGTGTGAGACTTGCCGTGCTTTTTGATTACCAGTTATCTGCGTTCTGACAGTTTGAGTACTTGCGCGACCCACCCAAATGTTCTTTAGATCGGTATTGTTCGTCGGACAACTCAGCAGCACTAGCTGTACTGGTTGCAAACTGACACTTGCGTGCCTGTCTTCAGAACGGGTCCACTTAAACTGGTGTGGTTCTTTCCTCAAAAGACCACTACAGAATGAACTTGCACGATTCTCTCACATTATGTTATTTTTACATTGTCTGGACTTGAAAAGAGACTGACCTCTGAGTTTGTTTCGGCATTTCTTCTCAGAGTAGTCAGATAGGAAATGCCGGCTTCATCTAGTTTTTCACATATAAATTGACGTGTAAAAGTGCCGTTTTATGGCCTATTTGCAAAAATAAATTCATTGTTTCATTGTTTCATTGTTTCATTGTTTCAATATTATAAATGCGAAAGTAGCTCTGTCTGTCTGTCTTTTCTAAACTACTGAACCGGTTTCAGTGAAATTTGGTACATACATAATTTGGAACTCGAGAAAGGACATAGGATCGTTTTTATACCAAAAATTTGCAGAAAATCGCTATTCTATGTGAATGGAGTGGCGGGCAAAAGCTAGTCTATACTAATATTATAAAAAGGCAAAATTATTTCACTTATTCATTGCTACAAAGTTCCCGAGTGCTACAGGTTAAAAAAAAATCATACTACTACAATCAAAAGGAGCCAAGCGACGAGTGAAACCGCGCGGGAGTAGCTATTGTTTAATAAGAAAATAGAAACAATATAAACATAACAGAAATAAAAGAGTGAAACCTATTGCTTATCATCAGGTAGTTTACTTGGATGTAAATAATGTTAATAACAAATATGTTGGGTTTAAAATTATTGCACCTACGTATTGAGTCTGCTGTTCGACCAAGTGTACCTGTGTAGTGTGTGTGTGTGTTTCGTCGTGAGAGTAAGGTTATTGGAAGTCCAATTTTCCTGCCTTAAATAATTCTCGAATTTCCGAATGTTCCTAAATCATTCACCCAAAACCCAACAATTATCCATACACATGTGAATATTAATCTACCAACCACCACATCATATCCACCAACCACGATCAGACGCGGAACAACAATTTGTGGATCACAAAAAGAATTGTACCATGTGGGAATGGAATCAAATTAATTTTAATTCCTGCAATCAAGAGAATAAAAAAACCCATGGCAACCTTTCCACGCCTGTCTCTATGCTAAGCATAAAGTTTAAACTCCATTGAATACAATTGCGATGCTTTTTAAAACGCGTTTGACTTCTTGTTTCAGTAAAATTATATTCGAAAAGTAATTTTCAAAGAGAAAAACTTGCCTGAAGAGTTTTTCAGTACTTTTTTCCATTCTTCAAAGAGCACTTTTGAACGTTTGATGTGAAACCACCGCGGTGATCTTTTTATAGCATTCTAGGGCCTAGGTTTTTTAGAGAACCAAGTTTTCTTTGTTGATGTCTGACCTTAGTTCTTTTGTCGCATCGTACCTGTAATTTCTTCAAAAACAAACATTTGGAAATTTGAACTTAATTTGTGCCAATTGTGTTTCAATATCATAATAAGTTAGGTGTAGTTCAACAGTTGTATTTTATAGGCGCTCTCGATTTTTCTCAAACCGATGCCCTACGTTAGGGTATTACATTTACAAGCAAACAAATTCACATGCACAAGCCATCCAGATCAGAAGCAATAATTTGTGAATTACACAAAGTGTTGTTCCGTATGGGCGCTCAGCCCTGTGCCATCCGTGCCAGTTCTTCGTGCCAACTTCTCGTGCTCATGGTGGGGCGAGAGGATTTGTCTAATTCTTACTTACTAAAAACCACCTCGTTCCTCCTGCTCCAGGCTGAGACCAGGGTATGCTTGAACCGCAACCCAGGTTCATCAGCTTACATTCCAAACTGATTTGGTGCGCCTACATGAAAAAAAAAACGCATCTTTGCCAACTCATAAAAATAGTAATAGAATTACACTTACGTGCAATAAATATATAAAGTAGTGGACAAAACACCGGTCACCGTAAAGCGACCAGAAAAGATTACATCTTCGTAATCCGATTATCGAATTACCGAACTTTCAATCCGGGTAAGACGGCCGATTTGTCGCCCCTGATATCCGGTCAAACTGACACCCTTCTTGATTTATTCATCCGGTAACTTCTTATATTTATTGGTCTATCCAAATATTATTATATCATAAGTTACATTATGATATTATTTCACAAAGGGATCAATGGTAACGTAATTTAGTAAATATGAAACCTTTTTAGTTGACTATGACCGTAGTTTATCATTTGAAATATGTTGGTTTGTGCGTTCAAAATGTTAAATTCTATTCTACACTTCCAAATCAAAGTGTACGCGAGAATAGACCTAAAAGTACATAATTCGATGTTTTAATTTTTTTTTTAGTTTTAATAGAAATTGCCCCACACTAGGATTTTAGCTCCTGTGTCGTGGGTGATTTTTACAAACATACAATTTGACATACACATGACACCCAGACCCGAAACAACAATTTGTAGCCTAATTTTTGGCTGTGGCTGTGGTAAATTGTTTTACAATTTGTGGCTGGTTACTTAGAACCAATGAAAACTTCAGGTAAATGGAATTTAGTAGACAGTGTCATTTTTTTAAATATATCTGTAGTATCGACCCAATCCGCCTTCGCACAGGTGAAATGCTGATACCAAATTTCTCCACTATTTAGAAGATGTTATTATACATACAAACCTTTTACTTCAAACACTCTATCTATGAAAAGAACCGTATCAAAATCCGTTGCGTAGTTTTAAAGATTAGCTAGCTATACTGGTTGCAAACTGACACTTGCGTGCCTGTCTTCAGAACGGGTCCACTTAAACTGGTATGGTTCTTTCCTCAAAAGACCACTACAGAATGAACTTGCACGGGTTTCTCACATTATGTTATTTTTAACATTGTCTGCACTTGAAAAGAGACTGACCTCTGAGTTTGTTTCGGCATTTCTTCTCAGAGTAGTCAGATAGGATATGCCGGCTTCATCTAGTTTTTCACATATCTATAAATTGACGTGTAAAAGTGCCGTTTTATGGCCTATTTGTCAACATAAATTCATTGTTTCATACATAAGGATATAAGGACAGAGAAAGTGACTTTGTTTTATACTATGTAGTGATGATATGCTGGAACAGTTCTATATGGTCATTTTACCTTATAAGACGTCTTTAATATAGACACGTTAAATAATTTAATTCTTCTTTATTAAAGTGAGTGAAACAGGCAACAAAAGCTGGTTGGTAAATATTTACCCGCGGATAAAGCTGCGGAGTGATTTAGTAGACATTATGCGTTTACTTCAATAGACAGCGTTTCGTTGCCAATTCAATGCGGTATTTGGCTATATTGAAACCCACTATGATTTACAACGCCTCGATTATGAGGGTTTATTGTTAATATTACTTGCTTTTCTTGTTTACAAAGGTGTTTTCGGACTAAATACCTGGAAACAGTAAGGTATTACTAAAACTTTGACTTCTTATTAGGTTCAGAGATTAAAACAATATTAAAAACGATTACTCTGCTCTCGACTTTTAATTTTTGACCTTGTCTATGAAAACTAAACTTTTTTTGCACCCATTTTATCTTCAACGTATGTGTGGATTTTTATTAGTTTATTACGTCAAATTTTGCGATTAAAACTATATTTTATTAAGCTGTAAGTAATTTGACAATAAATTAACAAACATATGTTCGTGTAGTGATTTGTTGATCCGCTAAGAGCGCTTCCACACTACGACTGATCCGAATTCGATCCAAAGCCGTGAAGACCTGTCCAAGTCAACTATTTCTATGGTAGTTAGAGGTATATATACTCGTATTACACCCCTAGGATAGTCCGAGTTCTCTTCGAGTTTTCTAGACAACCTATACTATCGGAATTTCGAATCGGACGTAGTGCAAGAGCGCTCACAGAGCTCATTGTACCATCTTCGTATTAACGTCCGTATCACCGATAAACTTATAAGACACGTATAGTTCACACAAGCTCAGTTCTATAATATGATATACAGTGGCTATTAACACGATATTGTGTAACAGGACCTAAAAATAATAATAGACTTTTGAACAATATAAGTAACGTTTAAAAGTATAACACACATAGTTTCCACGAGGAAAACTTGTGAAGAAAAGTCGGTCGTTAGATTTCGATTAAGACTTTTAACCTCATGCTGGCGGAGGCAACTGGCAACGAAAATTAAATACGCTAACATTGCAGCGAGTGTTGAATAGAAAAATAATGCTCTCAAATACAGTTTCAACTTTTATCTATCGCTATTTTAGCTACCTACTATTTAAAACACCATTTTCATTCTTAGATCATTTTTTTTCTATGACCTAACAGTTTTTTAAATTAATCGGTTCAATCAATCTAAGGTCTAAGGCCTCAGAGACTCAGGCTCAGACATAGGCTCAGAGTCATTCTCAGTCTGAAATGGAATCTAGCATTCATTACGTGCGGTACATTTTTTTATGGAAGAGGAAGGGAACGAGTGATGAGAACATCTATTTGATGACTACGCAATGGATGTGAAGTGATCAGGGCCGCCCATGACCACCGGCAATGGCACATATGGTAAAATGCTCACCCTATTACATGGAACTCCTAACAATACTGTTGAAAAGTGGGTATAAAACAGACTGTCGTTCCCGTGGGGACGTAAAGTTGTAATGTTATACTTGACTACAGAACTTCAGTAGTAAGTCCAGACTACAAATAAACACATGTGTCTCAGAAACTTTTCTTCGCATTTCTTTCGTTCCGGGCTATATAGCAAATACGTGTGTAAGCAATTCTAGAATCGCTACGTGTGCCATGATACGTGTATATATATATAATTGTGTGCAAGTGTATGGTTTTATTTTATTGAATATAAAAGTTGGTTTTGAGTTACTACGTAATTTCAATTGCAGATTTTGACTACAATTACTAAGGTTATTATTTAGACATCGCTGATATAGTACGATGGAATTTTGGTTTAAATCGCCAAGCAAGCGCCATTAAGCAAGTATCACTTGAGGCAATGATGCATCACTATTGCTTTGGGTATGGCTACTATCTCGCCTGGTGGTAAGTGGCCAATAATACAGTCTATGATATCATCATCGACAGCTCGTGGCATTTCTCTTCGGTACCATGGATTTCCCTTTTATATGACGGATTAGTCATCATCTCAGCAAGTGTGGGAGAGCCATGCTTCGGCACGAATGGGTCGGCTCGACCGGAGTGATACCACGGCCTCACAGAAAACCGGGGTGAAACAACCACAGTGTTGTGTTTTGCCGTGTGAGTGAGGTTACCGAAGGCCCAATCCTTCCCTTCCTCCAATCCCTCCTCAATTCCTGAGTCTCCAAATCCCTTATCCCTAAAAGATCGACAACGCACTCGTAACTCCTCCGTTGCTTATCCGTAATCCGACTGCTCGTTTGCCGAACTATTACATAAAAAAAATCTTCAGACTGCAAATCGCAGTTCAAAGAATAAAAAACACGTACACAAGAAACAACTAAGATTTTTGGAAAAATAATGTTCAGTTGGGCAAAACTGCTTACATGCAAACCTTGAATTTTAATAGCTTACTAAATATATAATCTATTTTTATCTCCCTACACCAGTCTTTGAAGTTCGACAGCCTATAACAAACCAATTAGAAAGGCACCTAGAATTTGGTACAAACATTAATTCGGCTTCATGGTTAGTTGATTGTAAACGTAACAGGTGTCGCCACTGTCCATGAGTTTGAAGGGTTCCAATCAGTTAGGCTAAGAACTCACGGAGCGATTTTCGCCCGCGTCCGCTGCGGTTGCGGGCCCGCAGCTTCTGTAGAATTCAAATATTTATATAAAAAATTAAAGCACATTTCACGACGCGTTTTACGCCCGCGGTGTACGCGGTTGTATGCGGCTCCCGCTGTACCGGCGGGCAACTAGTAGAATCGCGCGGGCCGCGGTTACCCGCAGCCTCGGCGGGTGGCACTCGCGCGCTTTGCGATCGGTTGGCGAGCGACCGCGGGGGCCGGCGGGTCTTCTGTGAAGTAAATATAACGCAACAGCTCGTTTCTGGTGTGTGTCCATGGCGGTCTGGACCTCAACTGATCGTTAAACGCCCGTCTTGCAATCTTGCGATCATCGCCCGCCACGTTTGCGGGCGAGGATCGCAACCGCGGCGGCTGTGTAACCGCGCAAATAACCGGTCTCGTGAGTTTGGAAATAAAACCGCAGTTCCGCTACCGCGGCGGGCACGGTTCAAAATCGCTCCGTGAGTTCTTAGCCTAACGCAACGGCTCGTTTCGTGTGTGCCTTGCAATCTTGCGATCATCGCCCGCCACGTTTGCGGGCGATGATCGCAACCGCGGCGGCTGCGTAACCGCGCAAATAACCGGTCTCGTGAGTTTGGAAATAAAACCGCAGTTCCGCTACCGCGGCGGGCACGGTTCAAAATCTCTCCGTGAGTTCTTAGCCTTAGGCTAAGAACTCATGGAGCGATTTTCGCCCGCGGCCGCTGCGGTTGCGGGCCCGCAGCTTCTGTAGAATTCAAATATTTATATAAAAAATTAAAGCACATTTCACGACGCGTTTTACGCCCGCGGTGTACGCGGTTGTATGCGGCTCCCGCTGTACCGGCGGGCAACTAGTAGAATCGCGCGGGCCGCGGTTACCCGCAGCCTCGGCGGGTTGCACCCGCGCGCTTTGCGATCGGTTGGCGAGCGACCGCGGGGGACGGCGGGTCTTCTGTGAAGTAAATATAACGCAACGGCTCGTTTCTGGTGTGTGTCCATGCGGTCTGGACCTCAACTGATCGTTAACCGCCCGTCTTGCAATCTTGCGATCATCGCCCGCCACGTTTGCGGGCGATGATCGCAACCGCGGCGGCTGTGTAACCGCGCAAATAACCGGTCTCGTGAGTTTGGAAATAAAACCGCAGTTCCGCTACCGCGGCGGGCACGGTTCTAAATCGCTCCGTGAGTTCTTAGCCTTAGTGAGACGGTGATTCAAACGAGTAGGGATCAAATTGGTGGCAATATTTTAGGAGTGATGCATTCAGTCGTTGGTTGTTTACACTACTTCAGACTTTTTGACCACTGAAATCTAAACATCGCCGAAATTATTGAAATTGAGAATGTATCTGAGAATAAAACCCAGTCTGAATGAGAATGTAAATGATAATGAAACTGGGAATAAAATTGTAAATGGGAATAATAAAATAAAGTATCATAAACAATTTCGGCTAATCTTCATAATACGTACAATTTTTCCACAGATTTTACTATCCAAATTTCGAAGTTTATTGCAACTCAACTGCAAGTAACTTTGTAAGAAAGGCCAAATAAATGGTTTTTTCCATTTATATTTGGTAAGTAAACATCTCATCAAGGACATGTAGGTAATTTCTTTGTTCAGCATACAAGGACAGTAATAAAGTTTACCATGTATTATATATTAGAATATTAACTTCATTTAGGGTCGAGCATAATGTCACATCAAATTGGTTTTATTAAAGGAATAGTTAGGACTTATGGCCCAGTTTTGCACGCACCAATTTTTTCAGCATTAACAATTTTTTATAGTAGGAAAGCTCTGTCATAGTCTTTCAAGAATGCTAATGATTTTACTATCGAAAAACACTATACGCTGTGGTTGTTTTACGGCGGTTTTCTGTGAAGCCGGTTTTTTTTCTCCGGTTCGATAGAAGCTTCGCTCTCCCACACTTACATAAATATGTATGTGATGTGATATGTGACGGTTTGAAATGATTTTCAATTGCACAAGGTTAAACCGTATTCCAGGACACACACTACATAGCACCACTAAGGGACTTAACAGAACAACAAGTTATACTAACTGGAACATTTTACTGACCTACTCAAGTAGTGGTGACAATTCCTGTGTATCCAAAGATTATTAGGAAGAGAGAGGGCGACATACCAACTGATTGCATAGTTGCATTTTATAATGTAACCTATATGTATCGTAGGAAAGGTCATTATGGAAAATCCTCCATTTTTCTGGGTGAAAATCATCAAATTGCTTCTCTCATCCTGGATGAAGCAAGAGGGAGGTTCAGAACCAGTTCCTTTTCCTGCTCCATAGGCTCTTTGAGGCGAGCGCGGAACGCTACACACTGCATGGTTGGGTTTGGTGGGGATCGGGTAGTAAGTTACCCTTGTCGCAGAAGCGCTCTTACGGTAGCCTGAGATGGTCACGCAAACTTCGACGCCTGGTTTATCTTCTATTGTGTTGAAGTAAGAATTACAAAAAATATATTATTAAAACAGAATTTCAACAAAGAATAACAAAATATTCTGAAGACATATACAACCACAACGCTTATCCATTTCTGTTAGCGACAGTACTGCAGAACACGTGTTCTCGTCGCACGTCGCGACGATGTTACTAATCTCATCGGATGTTGTGTGCGCGACTGTACAAGCGTCGGTCGTGTTTGTTTTTAGGTAGGTGCCATAGTAAGCTGTAGCGGGAGCGAGTTCTATAGGTGTTTGAAACAGTTATAAGTGTGTTAGAGCCAACCTTTGGCACATATAGGTCTGCTTGAGCGGAGTGATATAACGGCCTCACAGAAAACTGGCGTGAAACAACCACAGCGTTTTGTTTCGCCGTGTGAGTGAGGTCACCGGAGGTCCGCTTCTTCCGCACTCCCGTACCTTCCCAATCCCTAAATCTCCGAAACCGTTATCTTCGGCCGGCCGGCATCTCCTCTGGTGTAACGGGTGTCCATAGGCGGCACCCATTGCTTACCATCAGATAATCCTCATGTTTGCTTGCTGCCCATATCACTTGAAAATATTGTTTTTACTAAAGGGCTGTTGTTACTAAATGAGAAGACGATGGCGGCGACGTTTCATGACAGGTTTTTTAAGCGTATGTATCATCATCATTATCAGCCTATAAGTACCCACTTGGGTTGGCGATTTCAAACTTTAATTAGAAATTTTAAGTCCAGGTTTCCTCACGACCTTCTCCGAATGTCAGTGTTGTCTAAATAATCATAGAAAGTACATATAACTCGGAAAAAGTCACATTGGTACTTGCCAGGTTTGAACCCACACCGTCATGCATGAGAAGTGGGCTCCTTAACCTCCGGGCCACCACCACCGCGTATGTATAATAGACGGGTATATATTATTTGTTGACATATAGTAAACATTTTTATTTCTTTTTGTTTCGAAACATTCGTGCTTAATCTTGTTATTCAATCCCTTTTAAGAGTGACATCATAAAATTTATATACTACCGTCAGAGTGTCAGACTTACTGATTAAAAACCACATCGGTTCAACTCTTGTTGCGAGTCTGGGCTGCGGTACGTTACTGAAATAAAATTGCACCTGCAATTGTTGACTTAACCCTCCTGCTAAATTCAGCTAATAATTTTAAGAGACACATAGGTCATGTATAAGTTATAAAGTTATTTATTATTTTCCGCTCCTCGCTGTCTGTATTGCCAAACTCAATCTTTCTCAGTCCCCCGCCGCAGACATATTCTTTTATGAAAACGATACTGTTCCCCTATGACGTTTACTAAGGTATATATATCGCGTTATTGTTTCTATTGCAATTATATATTAAAAAGGTATCCCAGCAACAATTTTTGTATATTTTAGTTAAGTTTTACTTTTTAGTTGTATGTTGTACCTAGTGGAAAAAATGACCCAATGATGAACTGATGCGGTGGCTGTGCAGTTAGCTAACGCACAACGTGTCGTCGTATCGATTCTTGAACGATTTTTTTTAGGGAAACAAACAGATACATTGCATAAAAAAAACAAACACAAATTAAACCAAACATCATCCAAAACAGTTTCCTCAACCTTATTAAAACATTTAAGCCGACTCAGAACATTATTGAAACGGTTTAGTAGAATACATATCGATTAAAAAAAAGTTAGAGCAGGAACCAAACAACAGGGAATGCTTTTTTGAATTTGTGAAAAGGTATCAGATGACAACTATTTGGTTTTGTGATTTACAAATTACTAAACTGAGTCTGGTTGCGACCACGACCTGTGCAACCAGGTCGAAAGGTCAAGCCTTCCAAGGTATTGAAATAATTATATTTCGCGTTAATACTGGGGTAATTATATTATGATTCACATTATTGTTCCCGGTTTGGATGTCATTTGTTTGAGAAATTGTATGTTTGTAAAGGTATCCACGACACAGTAGAATATCCTAGTGTGGGGTAACATATGCCGTTGAGTTTTAAGCTAATAAATTAATAAGAAAGAAAATTAAAGAGGAGTTTTAATTTAAATTTTAAAAAATATAACCATTAACTGTTATTAAATAACGGAAAGAATTCTAATCCTTTCTCTCTCCTAGCTCTTTCTTTGATCCACAAAAAGATCCAATGAAAGATCCCATTCAGCAAAAAGGTTGAACTATGTATATTATGTGTTACATTTACGATTGTCTAATAATGCTTCTATTACATTACATTATCTTATCGTATACCTATCGACGGTTGAAAATGTAAATGCCACCTAATACAAAGCCTAAAAAACCTCAGGATTCCGTATACATAATTAACAAGACATTTTCATCTGTAAGCGTGCTGATTCCTAATTATTCTTTGAGTAAAAATTGTTACACTCATTTTTGGGAATTGGTAATGTTTTCTAGAGCTTCTTTAAATGTGAATTGGAAAAATGGAAATTTTAGGTATAAGTTTACTTATATTATAAATAGATCGTTAGTCTTTACAATTACGCTTTTTTCTAGACTGTAATAGTTTGGTTAGTTCGGTAGTTACGGTTGAAAGCAACAGGAGGATATTTTTGTCCTATTTTTTAGAGTCCGTAGAATACTTTGCCGGAGCGTGTGTTCCCCGAAGGATATAAACTTAGTGTCCTCTAGGCACGAGTGAATAGCTTATAGGCTTATGGGTAGACGTGCTCCAACCTAAATCGAACCATAGCTTACCACCAGGCGTAATATCGAAAAAAATTCTAATTGAAAAATAAGAGTCCGGACTGTATGCTATCATTGAGTAATCAATATCCAGATCTAGATAATCATTTTCAATGTTTTTCTTCCCTTGAGGCTGCGAAGACCCCATACTTAACCACCATAATGGACAATGATGAAGGATCTATATATTCTACATAAACTGGTAAGTACAAGATGATAATACACCCTTAGCATAACCTACTTAAGTTGCACGATGACACCAGGTTTCCACTAGAATAAGTTTATTGTACGAAGCTGCTGAGTCATCACGCTCAATCTAAGTTGGGGCTGGCAGTGTACTGGTCGTGGGACGTGACACTTGGGTCTACACTTTTGCCACAGTTTGATAGACATTATCAATGATATTTTGTAAGAATTTTGGATAGTCACATCCATAATTGGTGTGCTAACTAAAATAAAAAAAATAAGATTATGTATTGTCTCTGTTCCACGTTGGAGAGCAACAATTAAAGAGCGTTATATGGACGTTAGTTTATTTATTTATTTATTTAATATCTTTATGTACAAAACAAATGTACAAAGGTGGGCTTAATGCCATGGGCATTCTCTGACAGCCAAACCTTTGGATGATGCAGAGATAAATATAAAGGTGCACAAAACAAGCATAATCAGAGACGTTATAAATACATATTATATACTGTAAATATACATACATATGCTTTTATATATATACATACATACTATATATTACATATACAGCAATAATATAATTACATATACTACTTAAAATTATACATATTTTGCTATTTGATGTCATGATCACGATACCTCTGCCAACCTCTTCAAAAGCAACTCCCGAACCTTTTGCTTGAACGCCCAACGATTCGACACCATCCTGACATCGAGGGGGAGCGCATTCCACAGAATAATAGATTGAATAAAAAAAGAAGAATGAAGAAATTTTGTGTGATGAGTTGGACATTGAAGAAGGCGGTTATTAGAAGAACGGAGATACTTGCTGTGGTTTGCACATGTGTATTGGAAGTAAGGGGATAGATAAGTTGGCGAAGAAGGAGAATCAAGGAAAGAGAACAGAGTGGTTAGCGCCCTTTGCTCCCTGCGCTGGCGTATGGGCAACCACTTTAATTGCAGCCGATGTGCAGAAACATGATCATATTTGCGCAGGTTGAAGACGAAACGAATGCAGTTATTCAGAAGTCGGTCAAGTTTATTGAGGAGATCTGCATTCAGGTCATAATAACACACATCAGCATAATCAATTATGGGAAACAACAAGGCCTGCACCAGCATTGACTTGGTGATGGACGGGAGCAGGTTTTTGGCGCGATAAAGTGCCCGCAACGAACCGGTCACCTTATTGCACACACTGGTGACATGTGCATGCCAGTTTAAGTTACTATCAATAAGTAAGCCGAGATCTTTGACGTCACTACTATATGGAATGATCGCACCGTCGAAAAGGACAGCCGGTAAAGATGCAACGTCCACTCTACTCAGAGAACGAGAGCTCCCAATGACAATCGCCTGACACTTATTGGGGTTAACCACAATGCCAAATCTTGCCGACCAGTTATTAATTGCTGCTAAGTCGTTATTGATTTTTGAGATGGCAACGGGGATATTATCGTAGTTAGCCTGACAGTATAGCTGCAAGTCGTCGGCGTACAGATGATGCGCACACTGAAGATTAGAAGTAATAGAATTTATAAAGATAGAAAATAAAAGAGGTGATAGTATACCGCCTTGAGGAACGCCAGCTTTTAGTTGTCGCCAATTTGATGTGGTGTCACCATGCTTGACCATCTGCTGACGCTCCTGAAGATAAGAGGAGAACCATTCCAAAGACTCTCCAGAGACTGTAAGATGGGATAGGATGGCCAAAAGGATGTCGTGACTGACCATATTGAACGCATTCGAGAAATCAACTAGCACCAGGACTGTGGCACTAGTACCCTCGAGGCCAGCTCTAATATCGCCAGTTACTTTAAGTAGGGCGGAAGTAGTACTGTGGCCTGGTCTGAAACCAGATTGAAGAGGGCTGATAAGCGAGTTCCGGTATATGAAATCGGAAAGTTGTTTATGGACACAGGCTTCAAGAACTTTGGATAGGAAAGGAAGTATGGATATTGGACGGAATTGAGACGGAAGAGTAGGACTGGAGACCTTTGGGAGAGGGCGAACAAAAGCTCTTCGCCAAAGGGAGGGGAAGGAGCCGGAAAAAGGGAAAAATTAATGATGTTGGGTTATAGCTGGTAGGAGGTGATCAAGAATAGTCACAATCATGTTTCGAGAAATGTTGTCACAACCTACCGCTTTGGATTTGATGGAAAGGATAATCTTACCAACCTCTGCCGAATCAACCGGAGCTAAGTGGAAAGGATTAGCAATATCGGGGCGCGTCAGATCAGAGATGAATCTTAGCGTGTTCTGTTTCACTGGACGGTCCATGATTGGTACTGTAGCGAAATGCTTGTTGAGATCGTCTAGACACATTGTACTGGGAAGATCTGAATATTGCGTTTTGCCGATGCCTAGAGTTCTAAGGAACTTCCAGATATCGGCTGAAGAAGAGGAAGAAATGCTTTCGAGAACGTGGCGGCGTTTAGCATTACGCACCATCTGGTTACACCTATTTCTCGCAAGTTTGAAGGCCGCCCAGTTTTCGTCAGTGCGATCCCTCCTGTGTTTGCGGAACGCCCGGTCCCTGCGGCGCTTAGCCATCCTTATCCCAGGAGTCAACAATGGCGCCGGTGGCCGTTTCACCCTTAGTTTTCTAACAGGGGCGTGACGGTCATAAAGGCTGACCACATTCATGTTGAAAACCTCAACCTTTTCATCAACAGAAGTGGCTTCCATCAGAGGCCCCCAGTTGATCATCGATGCGTCCTCCTGCAATTTTGCTCCGTGCATCCGCGCAAAACAACGCCTACCAGTTTACCAAGCATATTAAAAAAATACAGTGTGATCTATAAGACAATAATAATATGTGGTATTACAGTTTTCATAGTTAAAAAATCTGAATTTATTTTTATGTATTTTTTACAATAGAATAAAGGTCAATGACCATCAAAAATCAAAGGTCGATGACATGGCAATGTCATTATGAAATTACCAAGGTTATAAGAAAAACCAGTTTTCACTATTAGAATTTAACTTTACCACACTTTATCAATGTAATGTATAATTGAAAAAATGATAAAAAGTGAAAATCCGTTCCTTAATTAGCTGAAATCCGAAATCATATCTTTCTTCTTTAATAGGAATGTAGATCAAACAATCAGTACAAAACTTAAAGAGAACTATGCACTAATGATCTTATTTAAAGTGATGTTAGACGTGCATAGTTGTAAAAGTATGCTTCAGATTCATCTGAACCGAGCTGTGAGGCTACGGGTTATTTCATTAGTCCGCCATATTGGAAATTCCCGCCATTGTGGAAGATTGTCGTCGCCATCTTCATTACATCTTAGCGATTTTAAAATGGCCGCTCTACAGCCCTTTGAGTTCTAAACAATAAATCTTTTAATCCGCAGTGTTTTATCGAGAATTTAATTAATGTTTGTCGATTTAATGTTTTTTATTTTTTTTTAGATAGGGTTGAAGATAAAGGTTAGTTTTGCCTGTTTTAGATATTTGACAGTTGGTAAGTTTAGTGAGTTGGTGTGAACTTTAATTTATGTTAAAGTCAATAATTTAAGTGTGGGATAGCCGTGCCTCGGCAAAAATGAATCGGCTCGACTGGAATTATATTACGGCCTTACAGCATACCGTCGTGAAATGACCTCCGTGTTCTTTCACCGTGTAAATGAGGTTATCGGCGGACCTTTTTCACTACCCCTTCTCCAATCCTTAAATCTCCGAAACACTAATCCTCAAGAAGCCGCATACGCACTCGTAACTCCTCTGGTATTGTGGATGTCCTTGGGCAGCGCCGATTGGTTACATTCTATCAATTACAAGATGTCCAACGCTTAAAGCATTTTGGTTGATTCTTCATTAGGTTAGTTATCCCGTTCCGTTATAGTTTATTAAAGTCGTGTAGTGATTCTTAGAAATGCAATATATTCCAATACTTACGAAAGAGTTAAGAAAAGCCAAAACAAGACAGTCATATCTCAATCTAAATAAAAATCCACCTGAAATACACACCAGAAGCAACGTAATAAGATTCAGTTTCCATTAACATCACGCATACATACTTGGCGTAATATTGTGCTGAAACCGGGATGCTAACTAGTTTGGCTCCTGCGACGTTGCTTGCATTTTTTATAAGTTGCCGCAGAGTTGGGGACTTTCAATCAGCTTTTGAACAAGCTGCTGAATATTTTATGTATATATTTACGGATAGACCGACGCCCAACATCGGGTGAATATGAAAGAGGGCTAGGGGCACGTGTGACAGATTAAGGTTCGTTGTAATTATTACTTGGTTTGTTTTGTGATGCAACTGTTTATTTATTTTTGATGAGAGTCCGTGGAAATGGCCGAATATGTATATACAAGATTTATAAAGGTAAAAACAAAGCGTTTGTTTTAAATAATCTATAAGCAGGCACTTTAGAAATGTCTGAATTGACTTGTTTGTCAAAACAGTTAGGTAGGTACTTGTTTAAGATTTGTATTTTAGAAGTATGAATAAGAAACTCCATGGTAAGGTCTTCTAGATTCTTTAAAAAGTGTGTACAAAATGTGTGTAAAAAATGTGTACATAGAGTTTATATTTAATACATATTATATTTAAAACATTTAATTAAATTTAATTCTTGTAAAACGTTAACTCCGAAAGGGGAAATCATGTAATATATCTAATAATTCTTTAAATTATTAGAATCTAGAGTGTAACTTAACCTCTTGTCTACCAGTATTTGAGACACAATAGAAAACCCTTTTTGTCTCGCGTGTATCTGCGATCATGCGGCATATCACGGGCTAAAAGTTGTAAAAAATATGAAGAAAATAAGTACCTACTTTTTAAACAAGATATCTCCTTACCTTTAACGACTTCACTATCCGAGGAAAGTAAAATGCACGTCATCCGTTCAAGTCAAAGAACAAGCAAGATATTGTGTTTACTTTAAAAAATACCCAAAACAGAAAAGCTAGCTCCATTCAAAAACCAACATATTACACACAAAGCACGGAAGCATTTCGGTGAATTCTCAATGTTCGCTAAATTGCCTCCCCTTATTCCCGTCACAATTATTCGCTGGAGTGTGAATGCTCCTCGTGGATGAGTGGACAGCCCTACGGAACCCTCTTTCGCCATTATCTACGATTGACGCATCGGTTACACCTTTGTACAACCCTACAGCTCTCCCTTCCAAGGTGTGAGGTTACAATTCTGATGTGGAGGTATTTAATTATAGTTTGCAAAAGTCTAAAAATAATTTTAGATGTTTTGGTAAGAGCATCATATTATGAATGACTAGCTACTCTCGCGCGGTTTCACCCGCTGCTCGGCTCCATTTGATCGTAGCGTGATGTTTTATAGCCTATAGCACTCAGGAACATTGTAGCTATCTCTGAGTGAAAGAATTTTGGCAAACCGACCAGCTGTTCCAAATACAACATATAAACTTACAAACTTACGAATTTTACCTCTTTATAATATTAGTATAGACAAAAGATGGGAGGTCTCGTGGAGTCTTTTCTTTTTTATGTGATACGTCGGCATACGAGTAGTTGATAACCTGATGGTAAGCAATCGATGCCACCCATGGATACACGCAACATCAGAGGAGTTGTAAGTGCGTTGCCGGCATTCAAAGTCAAAGTCAAAATCATTTTGAAACGTCAAATTAGAATATAGTCTGTCAGTCAGTTCTGTCTGTGAAGCTATGTATTCGTTCCAAAGTGTAGATTTGAATGGAGAGGAACCAGCAACAAATATTACACCTAGCTTCACTGACGAACAGACTGACAGACTACTATTCTATTTTGAGGTTTCAAAAGTACCTATTTATGGTTTAGTTGGAATAAATGATTTTGATTTTTACATTACAGATTTTCGGGAAAGATGGGAGGAGTGCAAGGAGTTTTGGATAATCAAAATAAAAATTGTACTGGTTAGGATAAAAAAGAAAATCTATATTGGCAAACTTAATAAAATCCGTTTCAAGGCCACAAGCTGTTAAAAGGTAACCTTTTGTTTTTTCGGTGAAATCAACACAACATTGTTTGACCACACAATCACGAGTATTAAAATGAAATAAAAAACCAAATAACAAATAATGCATCGTATATTTGTTACATAAGACTCTATTTCGTTCGGTTCGTTACAGCCATCAGTTCTAGCAGTAAGACATCAGTTCTTGAACGGAGCAGGATTTTTCGCAGCACTCGTCGACGGGGCCTCTTTTGCCGCGAGCACCAGCAAGAACCCTGGCTCCATGGTGGGGCCACCAACCAGCGTCCCTCTTGGATTCAGAACTCCAACAGAGGGCAGCTATTGCCCTTGACAAGGTCCTTCCACAGTAGTATTTATTACCTTCTTGAGCGTAGTAACAGGTGAAACAAGCAAACAGCAGAACACAAAATAGAGAGAACTTCATGGTGGATAGATGTTCGTGTATCAAACGATGGAGTTTGAGTGTGAGGATTTCCATACATCCCTGTGCTTTTATACAGAAATAATTATATGCAGACACACATTATCTGGTTGAACCTAATTGTGTAGGATGTGGAAAATTCACGATGTCACCTTGTTTTGATCTTGGTCTAGATATTTATTTTATGTAGCTCAGGTCTTAGTAATACCTACCTATAAATTATTTCTTATCGACACTCTGATAGTTTTGGATACAGAATTTAGGGAAATGAAGATTGCTTTGCTATGTATGTTTATTGCTTTGAATCAAATTTGTCAAAATCTATGTCAAGTTTGATCCTTTATGACCTTGTCCAAAGTTAAATCTCGTTTAAGTAGGTAGTCGTTCAGGGCGTTCAGAGCGGAAAAGTTTTAATTTAGAATAAGGTATTACAAGTCAATAACAAAAACACTGCAAGGAAACTGGCTTGCTTAATGTCTCGTTTGTTTTAGTCTTGAGTCGGTCTTTCTTGACGGAGCTGTCCTAGTTCTCTCAAGAGTTGTTCTTGCAATACGTCTCCAAGCAGCATGATGTGTGGGAGGGTACTTGAATATTTTGGGAAACTCACTTTCAAACTGACTGAACTGACTTGAGTGCACGGTTGGTGCGGTGGCTGCTGCGCGGTGCGGTGGCTGAGACACTAGCTGCTGCGCAACGTGTAGCGGTTTCGAATCCCGCAAGGATATAACTCTGTGTGATCCACAAATTGATGTTCCGGGTCTGGGTGTGATGTTTATGTGAACATGTATGTTTGTAAACGCACCCACGCAAAGGAGAAAATCCTAGCTTAGGGCAACGTTTTAATAAAACACTACCAAATTTACACCCTTAGACGAATTATATACTCTGTACAGTTTTTTAAAGTCAAAGTCATAATGATCATCATGTGTAAGTTACAGGTCTTTACAATATATTGAAGTATGCCATATAGTTTGCCTTATAGGCGTGCAATAATTATGTAGGCATTGGCATTAGAATTTGGAATTATTATACAAATTACATTATACCAATATAAAATTACAATGAAACTAAGACTAAGCCATCATCTCTACGACTCCGCCCCCGTGGATTTCAGTTTACAGCTACTACACACACACACACACAGCTACAGTTTTCCGTGTCCATGAAAATGCCAACATAGACGCCTACATTACTACAAGGGTTCCTCGAAATCCATTCAGTAGTTTTTGCGTTAGCAACAAACATTGAAATGTCTTCACAAATTTTATAACATTAGTAGGATTATAAAGATAAATAAGGTCTATAGCAGCGTTAACCTGAGCAGGTTTAAGGGTTTAGCAAAGAAAAGAAGCATTAAAAAGTATACTTTTATTATTTTCTCTGGTTAGTATTTTGGATATGCTTGGGATGTTATGAAAATAAGGGTTAAATAGTTTCATCCTTGTCTACAATATTAAACCATAAACACGTCAGAGACTAGGTAACCCGTCGCGCCGGTCACCCACTTCCAATAAGGTGCACCCAAATGTAAAATTAAGGTGACACACGGTAAACATTCAACCATAAATATATGACATTAAAGATGAAAATGTCTCATTAGTGCTTGAATATTGATGAAGAATCTCAGTATATAAAAGCTAGAGAATGCAGGGAAAAAGCACATTTAAGCTTCAGCGTTTGATAGAGTAGTACATCTACCAGCTCTTCAGTTTACATCATGAAGTTCTACGTCGTCTTTGCCTTGGTCCTGGCTTTTGCTGCGTGCTATGCCTCTCGGGAAGGAACCGACTTCTACTGTGGAAGGAACTTGGCTATTACCATAGCCGATTTGTGCTACAAGTCTGAGGTCGCTAAGCGTGATGCGGGCTGGTGGATGCCTCCTCAAGGTGTCAGGGCTTTGGGTGGCATCAGAGGCAAGCGAGGACCTGTGGACGAGTGCTGTGAGAAACCCTGCTCCCTTGACGAACTTCTGTCTTACTGCTAGACTTGGTATTCGATGTTACTGTTAACGTTGATTGAAATAAATGAGGTTTATCTCAAATAATTTTAGTGTTTGATATTTACAGATACCTTTGTATTTATGAAGGAAGTTTCTTGTTCTTATGTTTTATGAATGAGTGTCTACTTCATATCAGAATTCTAACAGTTTGAACCTCGGTTCAACTCTTTGAAACTTGTAGTGATTTAGCAAAAATATAATACCACGGCTTCACACAAGACCAGCGTGAAACAACAACAGCTTTGTGTATAGCTGTGTGACTGAGGAAGCTCAATCATTCCTCTTTCGCCATTCCTTCTCAATTATTTTAATTATTTTATCCCCATAACCCTTATCCCCAAAAAGCCGTCAATGCATTTGTTTTATTTCTGTTGTTGGGTGTAGGGTCTTGGGCCAGTGACAATTGCTTACCATCAATCAGTCTTTTGTTTACCATGTTAACAAAACAAATGCTTGTTAACAACAGTCTACTAAACTGATTAACTTCCAATTATCTAAATATATTTACAGCTTAACCTATCTCTTTTTTATGTGGAATAAGCAAATGGGGAAAAAAATATAATTTGCTAATTTCATAGCACTTATTACTCGCAGTTTTCCTGCAACTGGGAATGTAGACTATGAGTCTACATCTGTACGTTCCATATTCCTTTTGTCAACATTGAACGAACATTTCATCTAATTAAATATCGCTCTTAATTAGTTACCAGGTTAGTTCGGAACTGATTGATTAATATTTGCACATTTCTTCTCTCATTTCCTTTGCCTTTATATCGTAATAAAATTCAGTGGTTTACTGGTATTTTGTTTGGTTCTGTATATGATAAATTGTGTGCTTTTTTTTTTGTTTATGAAGTTCAGAATCTTGTTGAGAAAGTAACGTTGAATTTGCTTGTTTTTATTTATGTATGTTTGTCGATTCACAACCCGTGGTCACGATCAGGCCAGATATCACAGGAACTGTTGATAACTGTATAGAATTGAAGATATGAATAGCAAGCAATGAAACAAAAAAGACGGCATGAAATGGAGAGATACTAAGCAGTAAGGGAACGATCGATAAAGAGTTCCTCAAGTGTATACATATTGTAATATAATATATTTTTTGTCGAATTAACTACAAATAAGCCAATGACTTTACTCCAAAACGCTTTTAACCAGTGCACACATTATTATAAAAATCAATACATAGGTATAACATCAAAAGCTATATCAATATTCTCCAATTTATAGTCCACCGAAAAACTCTTCGATAATCGTAAAAAATAAGTAGAAATGTTAGACCTGAAACCCACAATAATTATTCAAGAACCGTTTTGGAATGGAGCAAAACACCCGAGTATATTTACGCGTAGCCTTCTCACTAGGGAGATTGTAAGTACACTGCTGACCTATAAAGTGAAACCCACTCTGTAGTACACACACAGAACATTAATTTTATTGGCCGAACCATCTTGGTGTAAACTCCCGGTGTACTGATAAAAACTGGACGTTAATCATTTAGGTTACATAAAAACCAATGGCTATCGTATCTTCACTTGCATAAATCAGATATAAAAGTTATATTTTATTGGTTAGTTATCCTTCAGGGGGAGAAAGGGTTTTGAGAAAATTGGTGCTTGAAAAATCCTTTGTAATGCGAATACTGACAAAAAAAGTCGCTTCAAACCAATTGTCGTCGCGACTGTTTTTTTTTTTGTTTTCCGTCGATTAAGTGACATGTCTCGTGTCACATGCATTTTTTTGATATTGAAAAAAAAACAGAATCCCGACATCAATAAAAGCTAGTATCTTACAATCAGTATAGTATTGCTTAGCAACCGTGTAAATTATTTGTTTTTTTCCACTCACGGGACCACAGGGTCCCGGACTTTTGGAAGGCGTACGAGGGGCCGATACCAACTCGCAGAGCCCTTTGAACAACTTTAATATAAGTGAAATGAGACATCAGCCGGCAATTCGGCAATTATCCCTGTATGCACTATAAAAGTGCACCCAAGGACAATCCCCGGTTGATGGAGGACTATTGTGAAATGTGGCAAAAATGGATAGGGTTATAGGTATGGGTTTTGCTATGGATTGGCCGATATGATAACTATAGAAATACTATGGCCCTGCCAATATTGATAAACAGACAGGGGTTGACTGGCAAACTCAATTAATGGGCCCCCGGAAACGGCCGCTAGCATGTAGCGACACAGGGGCAACATACGTTGAGCTGCTTGGGGAAGGAGAGGCATCCCACAGCTATCAGAGCAATCCCGGAAGTACGGTCAAGACCCTACCATCATCTTACTTAGATACATCCTTCCCCCAAGTCTCCTTCAACTCCTGCTCTTGCGAATCTCCACTCAAGCCAGATAATTAAGGCAAGAATGAGGTAGGAGGGCTTGTTCCCCGTTAGTTTAGGACTAACCGGAGATGGAGAACAAGACACCTCCCGGGAGTCAGGGCCGTCGGGTCGCCACTACCCAACAAGCTGCTAGATCAAGAGCTATATGCAAGCTGCAAGATTTATTTGTTTTATAGTTACGAAATTAAAATATATTTATGTTTACTAAAAACAACACCGTTCATTTTCGTGCTCGCAGCCGGCCTTAGTCGAGGCAATGTTATGGAGCGAGAGGAACTACCTAAAGCTGTCTCCTCTGTTTGTGAAGCAGTTATGCTCGCAAAGAAGGAGGCGGACCGCGTGACTGAGCTACCCTTCTCCTCACGCCCCAGCAGCCGTAGCAAGTGACACTCCGGGCGTCGGGGATCGAAAGACAATCTCCGGCCACCGTAAGCTCGGGTATCTCGCCGCCAATCCGCGCGCGTTTGCGTCTCAGAGAGCCAATAGACCATCACAGACGATTTTCTCCTCATTTGATATGATGATTTTCTCCTCACAAAAAATACCTTTTTTGTGCACTGGGCAGGAGCCGCAGTATTGCTGGCTGGGCGTTTTTAATTAAATGCAACTATAATTATCTACACACTCATTAATTATATCACATAATTATGAAGCTTTTCATGATATGCGTATTTACTACCTCTCTGTAAATTTATACATGGACGGGTATTATCGGGCTAGGTACTTAAATTTCAGCATCAGTGATGATAAAAGCCGACACGATATTGAGGCTTCGATGCGGTTTCAGGCAATATTCAGATTAACCACGCCCCTTTTACAGCGCATTAATGGACTTGTTTTATTTAAAAGCCGCATTATTTCAATACTAGCTACTTTCGCGCGGTTTCACCCGCTGCTCGTCTTCTACAGATCGTAGAGTGATGTTTTATAGCCTAAAACCTTCCTCGATAAATGGTCTATTAAGCACAAAAAGATTTCTCCAATTCGAACTAGTAGTTCCTGAGATTAGTGCGTTTAAACAAACAAACAAACTTCAGCTTTATAATATTAGTATAGATTTATTAACAATTAAAAGTATAAAATAGCCGTGTTCGAAGTCACTTGCTTTCCTAAAGATTTTTTTTTCAAAGACTGTTGATGAGAATTAGTATTTAGTCTTAGTTTATTTTTGTATGCTGACCTTAGTTCTCCACGCCGAACGACATAGTTAACAAGTCGCCATTCGCATCCATTGGCTCTTCGCGACTCTGATGAGGTCGTCGTAACAACTTAATGCTAAAACAATATTTTGGAGACTTAGTTATTTCAATATTTCGGCTTCAACTAGTATTTACATAAGTATAGTTTTGTCGATGAAAAGTCCGTTTCATGGCCTATATACAAAATAAATTAATTGTTTCGATAATTCAAACATTCAGGACAGGTTTTAACACAGAATATGGCGTCATTCGATTTAATTGTGTTTGTGTGTGTACCTATGTGTGCAAAATATCGAATATTTTGTCATCCACAATAAAATGTTCTCAAAAAATTTATAAATATTAACATAATTCTAATGTAGTCTAAGGTATCCATTTTTGATGTTAAACCAATTTGCACGCTCTCGTATTACATGGTGTGAGTTGAATAAAGAGCGCCTTGTATGTATATTTCATAAACGGTTTTGACAAAAAAATTCTTTCTTATAAAACTGTTGAGTGACTTGAGACTTGACTGATCAACGGTAGGTTTTCCTAACACTTTTCTCTTTACAATGTGTAGATAAAAATATTTCATTGAATTCAATCGTCACTTAATTAATGTCTTAATAATTAGGAATGAATGTTTTTTTAACAGTTGGATAATTGGAATTTAGGGATTTTATACCTTTACATACGAATACTGTTGATTTTCTTTTCGAAAAAGACTATCTGCTTTAAGAAAAAAATGAATGTCATTTGTCAGCTCCAAAAATAACGCTCATGTTCAATCCAATCGATCCATCCGCGAAAGTAGAAGTTCTTTCAACAATATAACTAAATACTTTGGTTCTAAAATACAAGATTATGATGCAACTTGCTTAGCAAGCTAATATTGCACCTTAGCACAAAACTCCGAAGACTTGGCAACTCATTAGCAGCACAAATTGTAAGAAAGAAAAACTTGTAGCAAGTTATCCCACTAAATTAGTTGACTGGCTGTAGCGCGGTAGTTAAAAACTTGGTGAGAACACTCTTAGTTACAAGGGAATTATGTTAATAACAAAATAGAGTAACGTTGAAGAAAATATATAAGTTTGGCTTAGTGTTTTTAGTTAAAATGCTATAGAGTTCGGATATCTACCTCAAAGGCTACAGCCGGGGTTGCGGGGTAAGCGCAATAAGGTACCGCGACCTCGGCACAGAGCAGGAGAAGGAACAGGGGGGTTTTTAGTCAGTAAGAGTCTGACACTCCCTCCTGCCCGGCCCTGGGCGGGAGAAGTCATTTGATGATTTTCCCCTCACAAAAAAAAAAAAAAAAAGGCTAGCAACTCCTCGGTGCTGTGGGCGTCCATGGGCGTTGGCTTGTCATCAGGTACCGCTTACTTGTTTGGAGTTTGATGAATTAAAAAGGACCGCTAAATATGTTTAATTAAAACTTATACATAAGTTTATGTAATGGTGCACTTAATGCATAAGGCTTTGTCTAACAGTCTACTTCTAGGTGATGCAGCAATGAAAGTGGTAGGAAGCACAATTCCTCTCCCCATCCTTAATCTTTAAGCCCAAAACTTGTAATCTATACAAGTTTTGTATTATAAAGAGGTAAAATTTGTAAGTTTGTAAGTTTTTATGTAGGGGGTAATCTTTGGAACCGCCAAAATTCTTTCACTGATAGGTAGCTACAATGTTCCCGAGTGCTATAGGCTATAAAACATCATGTTATAATCAAATGAAGCCGAGCAGCAGGTGAAACCGCGCGAGAGTAGTTAGTTCCTAATAATCCATAAAAGGCCGGGAATGTGCTTGTAACTTTTTGGTGATACGAGTATCTATGGGCGAAACCGATTTCTTATCACCAGGTTATTGATCACTGATCACATCAGACAAACTTGGCGTAATCAATAATCACCATATTTGCAAGAATTGAAACCAATGACAATAAAATTTCGTCTTTTGTCCTGATAACCAATTCAAACGTCCAGGGATCCCTAAAAATGATGAAAGTTAATAACGCTCAAGCGCTAGCCGCCATTGTTCCTTTATAAAGACGAAATTGTCCAAATATAAGTTAATAGTGTTTGTCTGTTTGTACAGTCGCTTTTATTAGATGAAATGAAAAGATTATGGGCTTCCCTATATATATTGTTTGTCCTATAGGTATCTGTTTATGTACATATATTTGCGGTGAGCCTGAAAATGAAGTGGCTTTTGTACGTATTAGGATATATTGTATAATAAATTTGCTCAGTTTACCGGTCTATTTGGTCGGTCATAATGTGCAACTCTCCTGATGTTGCGGGTATCCGATAGCTTACCATCAGGTAATTCGACTGCTCATTGACATGCTCGACTGCTCATTCGCCGTATCACATAAAATATTCGCGTAGTCACTTAATATTATAGAAAAAAAATTTGAAGTTTGCATGTAGGAGGTAATCTTAGGAACCGGTGGTCGGATTTCCAAAATTTTACTACTACATTGTAGCTATCTATTCACTGATAGATAGCTACAATGTTCCAGAGTGCTATAGGCTATAAAACAACGCGCTACGAACGAATTGAGACGAGCAGCGGGTGAAACCGCGCGAGAGTAGCTAGTTATGATATATGTGAATATTTCTTCAACATCCACCCATTAATGTACATCCACTTATGGACTCTGCAATAGGACGCCACTGAGTAAAAACTTCAACCATACGCATCCGACCACTGGTAGCCGCTTTTAATATTCATCACTCAACCCAGCTGGATGACAAATCGGGAATGACGACCTAGGATAGTATATTAGGTAGGTTTTTTATATGATGCATGGAACATATTTCTCCTTTACTAGATCTAGCAATCAGTTTGAGCTAAGTCTGAAATCCTCTCGTTAAATTGAGTCGGTTACTGTTCTAACAAGCTAGGGGTACAAAGACCGAGGCAACACAAGCAATTCCCTCTGTATTGGTGTACGCTCGTTCGTCGTGCATTCTGGACTAACCGTGCACTTAGAACATTATGAATGTGGTATATTTCAATATAATTTTTTCAGTATTAAGTAGTGGTCGTCTTTTCAAAGTTTAAATACTTTTTGAATACTATTATTATTATTTTTTTTCATGCATAAAACACATTACAATCAAATATTATTAGCTTAAAAACTAAAGGTTTTGATCTAGATAGTAACGTAATAATATGTGCATACTGCAAAATCACAAGTATTAAATATTAAAAAAGCTCAAAAAGGTACAAAAAGAAACAAGAAGTAGAAACTAAAAAACATAAAGTGATGTGTGTCAACACTTGGGACATTAATTTTAATTGGGACATTGTCATATTCAATATAGTTATATTTTTTATGTTATTTATTTTTATATGTTCAAGGATTGTATGGGTACGAGTTGAAGCCATCAAACTGTCTTTATTGCTCATATCCATGGTGGCAGTAAAACAATAAACTCTTTGGAATTTTGTGATTGTTTATTTGTATCGCAGTAAACATACTTTTTTGGTTTCAATTATTATTTTATCGTGTAAACTAGTACTTGCCTGCAATCCCACTAGATACTAACCGGTCTGCGATAGTTTTGCTTTAACATTTTTTTTTTATTTAATAGGTCTGCAAACGAGCAGATGGATTACCTGATGGTAAGCAATCAGCGCCGCCCATGGACACTCGCAACGGAGGAGTTACGAGTGCGTTACTGACCTTTTAGGGATTAGCGATTTGGAGATTTAGGGATTTAGGAGGGATTGGGGGAGGGGAAGGATTGGGCCTCCGGTAACCTCACTCACACGGCGAAACACAACGCTGTGGTTATTTTACGCCGGTTTTCTGTGAGGCCGTGGTATCACTCCGGTCGAGCCGACCCATTCGTGCCGAAGCATGGCTCTCCCACACTTTAATATTACTAAAACAATACAAAATACTTGTATAAGCAACAAGCATGAAATGGTCACATTATGTTAAGACGTAGGAGTTATAGACAGAAGCGTGTTTCGTGAGGAAAGGTGTTAGTGTGCACGCGAACATTCGTCCCACACGCAGCAAGCGTGGGCCGATCCACCCACTTGGCAATCAAAGGTTTTATCTACGTCAAATAAACGTAATTATGTGATTATTAACTTAGCTCTGAAATGAGAATGTGGAAATGTTAATTCCCTTTTTCGTCGGGTGAGCATAAAAGTTACAATTTTAAGTATTTTTTTTTTTCATTTCGGACTTTTTGCCTTCCGATATTAAGTATCATTTCGGATATTTTGCCAATAATTTTAGACTAGTATCATATCATAGTATCTAGTCTATTTCGTAATATTTGAATGTGTGATTGCAGGTACGTTTTATGATCTAAATACTAGTCGACTTTAAGGTTGTTGTAATTATTTTTGTGGGAAATATGGCAAGCCAAAGTGAAAACTCAAAAGTCAAAGTGAAAAATGTCTATATTTAATCTAGACAATACTTTCATAACGTAAAAAAAATTACAGTCCGTCGGCCTGTCAGTGATCACAGTCAGAAGTTCGATCCAAAATTACTGCTATATTACATAATTATAGATCACAATAACTTTTGATTGTTTTCTTTATTATCTTAATACTACATCATTTAATATTTCCTATCAAATAATAACAAATATTTGCTACTTTCACACCAAAAACACCACATCCAAAATTTTCTTAGCTGTAAGTTTCCAAACTAAAGCTTACTTATTGAAAGAGGCGATACTGTGACGTGGGTGACGGGATGCATCGTGTGATCGTGTCGCAAAGCAATCACGCTTTGTGTCATCACACTGATGAGATTCTGCTAGCCAAGCATTGTGATGAGCTTGTTGGTCTTGTATTTATATAGCACCTATATACTCAATACTCAATATCTTTATTGCTTTCCCATAAGTACATTTAAAGGTGGTAACAATTTGTGTGAGATCAATTATGGACCCTGTAGGGCACAGCAAAATAAGGCAAACAGGAGAGAGGAAGCTCTGTTTCAAAGTCTTAAAATACCTAGCTTAATTCTATTTAAAATAACTTAATTCTATTTAAAGTAACTTAATTCAATAAAAAAACTTAATTATATTTAAAGTAACTTAATTCTATTTAACATATGTTAATTATATTTAAAATAAAAATTCAAAAATATGTAAAATATATTTATGGAGTTCATTAATATCACTTTTCTTGAGCTACAATTTATGTATTGTTTATTCTAAGGTTACTTAATTTACTTGGTTTTCTTATTTATATATCATGTACATTTGTAGTTATAGTTATATATAAGGGTATTTATGAATAATTTTATTATATTCAATTTAATTATTTGTTTTTTCTGTAAGATATTCATTTATAGTATAGTAACATTTGTTTATAAGATATTTTTTTAATTAATTAATTAACGAATATGTTTAACTTTTTTTCTTCTTTTATTGAGTCGGGTAGTTTGTTGTAAATTTTAACTGACATTACGTAGGCACTTGTAGAATGTAGTTTTTAGTTTGGATGTTGGTATATTTAATCTGTGGGGTGTCTGAGTGTGTAGCGTGTTTGGATATCTTCGCGCTTTGTGTAGAATTGTTGATGCTTACGGACAAACTTACAAGTTTCTAGAATGTAAATACTTGGGAGAGTTAAAATATTATGTTTTATGAAATACGGTTTACAGCTGTCAGATTGCTCGATATTTACTAAGATTCTAATTAATTTTTTTTTGCACAGCGAAGAGGGTTTGTGCATCTGTACTATTACCCCAAAGAGTTACACCATAACTAAGCCATGCATTTGCATAAGCGTAATAGGTGGTAAGGGCAGTTTGTAAGTTGGTGGTTCTTTTAATTTCTCTTAGAGCATATGAAAACTTTGATAATAATTTCGAACGGGTTTTTTGTATTTGTGTTTTCCAGTTAATGTGTTTGTCTATTGTCAATCCAAGTAGAGTGAACTCTTCGACTGATTCTAGTTTTGAGCCGTTAAAGTTTATACTATTAAGAGGTAGGGTAGCTTTTAGATAAGGGTGGAAGTTTATTAATTTAGTTTTAGAATAATTGATTTCCAGGCTGTGTGAAGTTAACCAGTTACAGTTATATGTATGTATGTAGGCTATTAACCTTTTACGAATTAATATTAATTAATGTAAGTATCTATTGTATTTTTGGCCCTTTTACTTAGCTTCTTAAGCAGTACTACGGTGCTTATCTAAATTGTTTCGAGAAACTCGTTAAACATATATACAGGGTGTAAAAAGACACTAACGAAGCTGAAAGCCATGGTATTCTACCCATTATTTGGATCATTTTTTTCTTTAAGACCATAACTGGGACTCCACGGGTTCTCGAGATGTTGAAGGTCAAAGATGCATTTTTTATTTTTTTTTCTTTGCGCAATCGAATTCTAAATATTAAAATATTATTTACAAAACTTTTTTCCAAACAAACATTATCAGAATTTTCGATTTTTCTAAATAAAATACGCAATTGAAGTTACGAACAGAAATGTACGTAATAAATAAATGCAGACCGCAGGCATCTCAGTAGGATTTTTATTTTACAGAATTGTTTTGTTGTTGCCAAGTAAAACGTCGACCTACGTACTTACTTATCACAGCGTTTTAACGCTCTGAACCTACGCACACAATGACACGAAGCCCGTTTGCTTCACATTGCGCGCAATAAAATTATTATTATTTTTTGATACCTATAAATAGAAGTCGTTTCCCAGTGATAATTTTAGCGTAAAGCTACTTAGTTAGAACTGCAGTATGCGTAGTTAACGGCTTCGTTAAGTGTATTTACATCCTGTATATATATGATAAAGAATGTTGTGTTATATTTCATGATTGATGTAGACGGGATTGTCATTGATTATGTTATATTAATTTCATCAAATTGACGTCGTTCATGTAAATTTTTGTTTTTATTTAGCAACTTACCACAGCTTCATCTCCTATTGTATGTGTATGTATATGTATTATCTTTGCCTCAGTTTCGGTTCAGCACCGCCTCATCTTTGCCTCTGATTTGCTTCAGCTTCGCCAGGGTACTGAAATCTTGAGAGATGATCTCCGGCCACTGTAAGCGCGGGTCTGCGGACGGCGAGTAAGGGTAGCTCGCCGCCCGACCAGAACTAAACCCGAGCGTACGGCACGTAGCGTTCCGCGCGCGCCTCAAAGATCCAATAGGCCACCACAGACGGGGTCCTATAGGCCTGATGTTCAGACAGGGTTGCGGGGTAAGCGCAATGAGTCACCGCGGCTTCGCCCCAGAGCAGGAGAAGGAACGGGAGGGTTTTTAGTCAGTAAGAGTCGGACACTCTCTCGCCTTACTCTGGGTGGGAGAAGTCATTCGATGATTTTCCCCTGACAAAAAAAGGGTACTGAAATCTGGTCCTAGCTATAACACAAAGAATAGATTATACATTTAGGTGTAGTCATTCGACAGTTATGGAGAAACTGCATTCTAGTGGTCCATTTTTCAAAAGTGCGATTATCTTCGTCTACCTCTGTCCTCTCTAACAGAAACCTAACAACTCCTAACCGTCACCGTCGTAAGCGACATTCAACAAATAAAATCACTAATATTATGTTGCAACGCAGTCCTACGCTATCAGCGTGACAAGATTCCGTAGCCAAGTGTGACCTAGATTCATTTATGTCCATAGCGTGACGCAGGTAACGTGTTGTGTCGTGTCGCAGCGCAATCACGTTCAGTTATCAACGTGATGAGATTTTATTAGACTCAATATTGTTTGGCAGGGTTGAGATGAGATTTGTCCTTGTGTGTGGTTGACTGATGATGGATCCTTAGGTTTTGTTGTCTGGCGCGTAGTTATTGTAGTTTTTGATACAAGTTTGTATGTTTATTTTGTTGTACAAAGAAATATTTTATTTGAGATAAGTCAGTCAGTCAACGAGCAGAAGGTTCACCTGATGGTTTAGCAATCGGCGCTGTATATGAACACCCGCAAGACCAAAGACGTTACAAGTGCGTTGCCGTCCTTTTCTGAATCGGCGTGAAACAATGCTTGCATTGTTTGTTTTAGCTACATAATACACATTAAGTACCTATTTTAGCCAACATTGTTACAGTGCAATATATAATATAGAAATTTAAGCGAGTCTCGTGTAAATTTCTTTTAAACGGGTCTCAAGTTTAAATTTGAACTCTCTCGAGTTTAAATTTAAAACCTCTATTCACATGTCAGCCATCTTCCAGAACCCGCGTCTACCCCCATTTTGAATAAATTAAGAAGTCTTATGAAAGCCAAGTCAAATACTTAATTAATTTAAATAGACCAAAACGGGCACTTTTGAACGTAATGCTAAAAAAAAATATTTCAACTTCGTGTATCTATGTCCGTCTGACGATTGTCTTCTAGTGAAACCTATGGAAAGAACGAGCAAGAAACTCCATAGTTGCTTTTTTTCAATTGGTTTCACAGAGGTGAAGTTATCTAGCAATTAAGAGAAACATGTAAAATTAATGAGTGTTGCGCCTAATGTTGACGTTGGTTCCGTCGTTGAGTACAAATGATTCGAGTTGAGTGCTAACATCTGAGCCCGCGGCGAATCGTTAACAAAGCGATCGTGAAATAAGGAGGGGGTGGTGTCGACTTTCTTCACTCACACAAAGAAAGTATTTTATTACATGTCTTTTTATTTTTCTTGTTATTTTTTGTGTCAAAGATAGAAAAAAGACTGTTTAGTTTTTTTTAGTTTACATTCTCTTAAAGCTAGTCTTTACCATATTTAACCTATTCGTTTTAGATAATTACTACTTTATCCAGTTAACACACTCATTTTTTCCTGATACTTTTAACGCTCTTGTATTACCTATTATGTTATTGTTCAAGTGGAAGCGGCCTCCTGTGAATTGACTACCTAAACCCTAAATTTTCGTATTTTACGTTTTCTAGTTATCATCATTGTCCTGATTTGGTTCACTACTGGACATAGGCCTGCACGCCACTGAGCTCGATGTTCAGCACTTCTCATCCAATCACTGCCAGCCACCCTTCGGATATCGGCAGTCCACATGGCTGGAGGGCGCTTTACACTACCTTGATTAGACGTGGTCATCACTTTAGAAAGGATTATTTTCTAGTTATACGCTTAAGTCTTCATTAGACAAAGATTTATTGAAATTATGCATTATTTAGGAATCATAAACATTGTCAAAGCTGGAAAGGCAAGGCAAGTTTTTCGCTAACAGAAAAGTTTCCAAAACTTTTTATCGATATCGACAGGTTCAACACATCCCTACATTTTGATCATTGAATACTGTCATATTATGTAAGCGGCGTTAAAATAAATAGATATAGCAGGTACGCATTTTAATATTATAACGAAGATGGATCATTGTACCGAATATTTGAATATGCTATAGTATTTCGTATTGCCAAACAATAAGATATAAAATCTATTACAGCTATGTTTGATGTGTTTGACATGCTAGGTTATGTAAAACAATGCAATAAGGTCAATAATCCGATGAAACAAACGTCTAAAACAGAAGAATTGCATCGAAAATTCCATTCGTTATTGTTGAAAGTTCTCATCTTTATGCAAGCGAAAATGGACTTTATCGACAATGTTACATTTAGTATTCTGGTTTGGTTCGCTTTTTTCATAGATAGAATCAATCATTTTATTGAAATAGTAGTTTTTCGACGTTGCTTTAATTGAATTCTATTCTCACTGCACTGCACCAGTCGCATAGTGAATAGTGAATAGGTTGTCCAGATTGTAATGTTTTGTGATGGGGTGACTACTGTTACATGGTTATTTTGTCTTCTTTATTGCTCTTACGTCCGTCCTCTGCATCTTCCAAAGTTTAAATAAATAAATAATAAATAAATACACTTTATTGTACATCAAAAGAGTTGTCATGCATAGTACAAAATGAGTGAATCCAAAGTACTGGGTACAAAGGCGGCTTTATCGCTAAAAGTTTGACTGGTGAGAATGCTTCAGGCAATAAAGTCACCTATGCAATTTGATTTAGGATACAATTTTAATCAGACCGTTACCGTTTCTCTCTCTGGAGCCCTATCCACCAGTAGCTTGAAGAATATTCTGCTCACTGCTGGCTGCTTCATAATTATATTTTATCTATGTGAATATATTTTTTTACTAAATATATGACAATAAAATAAATAAATACAAAGGGCTCATAATAAACAAGATATTACGGATATGTAAGTAATTGAATCTTTGGTTAGTAAAAGTAAATTGTAATATTAATCTGTTTATTGAAGGAAAAATCACCCCATGACTTCCTCCGCCCTAGATGAGGACGAGAGAGGAAGTATCAGACATTCCCCTAAATGCATCCCCTTTTAGGAGACCTGCTCCAGGCCAGGACCAGGTTACAAATCTTGCGCTGGTACCAATAATCCCAGTTGTCATATTAAAAAAAAATATTGATTGAGTGCTTAATTCCTATGAGTTAATTATGGGCCAATATCTTCTTACGCCCAAAGAAGATTATTATTGGAAACGGAAAAAGAAATCCCTTTTAAATTTATCGTAACTTTTTGTGTTAGACTAAAACGCTTTTTTTACTGAATACTTGAATGGAAATAGTAAAAAAATCGGTTTTAAAAGGACTTTATTGGTTTTTATGAAAGGTGCCATGTGTGTTTCGCAACATGAGTGAGGTAATTCCTCAAATGTTTAAATCATAAAGTAACTACAGTACCCCAAAAGGCCAGTAACCCACTTGCAGCTCCTCGAAGTTCATCATGGGCCCGAGTCTTCTATTTTCAGTGTTGTCATTCCTACACGGTTCCATTGTCATTTTGCTAAAAGTTCGTAATCTGCTAATTCAAAATGGCTGATCATTGGCATTCGGCGATGTCGTAATAGAATTTTATAGTACGAGATGTCTTGTAACGAATTATAAACAATAAATGCATATTAATATTCTAAGCGTAAATCATTGAATAAAGGAACTAAATATTTTTTTTAATTTACCGCATTATGTCAAATATTAATATGTACGAGATTACCGTTCTAAAGAATTATTTCAATAAAGTGGCATTGGAAACTCATAATGACGCTATCGTGTTAGTAGATTACCAAACATGTCAAAATCAACAATTTTTAAACTTATGATCTACTATTCTGACACTATTGTAATAGCAGACTCGAACCCTGGTGACTTGTCTGATTTAATGCCTATTTAAAAAAACTAAAAGAAGTTCAGTAAAATAAGGTTTCTATCAATACCTTAATTGGCAAATCAAACTACTTATGAGCACATTTTTCTCTGTAATATTTCTCTAGACTACTTATAAAGCAGTCTAAAATACCGTAGAATTGAAAGTTAAATCTAAATTGTTATTATTAATATTGTCAGATATTTTTATAAATTTTCTTTACAAAGTGACGAGTTTTTACTCAACAGCGGTTGCAAGTAAACGAGATTCAGGAAATTAGCATTTACAGCTATGTAGGCATCTGTTTTTTATGTGATAGGTCGGCAAACGAGCATTTGGATTACCTGATGGTGAGCAATCAGCCAGCTAAGGGGGAGGCCTTTGTCTAGCAGTGGACGTCTTCCGGCTGATGATGATAATGATGATGAAGCAATCAGCGCCGCTCATAAACACCCGCAACAACATAGGAGTTACGATAGCGTTGCCGACCTTTTGAGGATTAGGGATTTGGTGATTTAGGGATTGGGGAGGATTAGGGGAGGGGAAGGATTGGGCCACCGGCAACCTCACTCACACCGTGAAACACAACGCTGTGGGTGTTTCACTCAGGTTTTCTGTCAGGCCGTGGTATCACTGCGGTCGAGCTGACCCATTCGTGCCGAAGCATGGCTCTTCCACACTCAGCTGTGAAGAAAGAGGAAACAACACAAAACTATTTAACAGAACTGTGAAACAGAACAAAAATATTTATTATTAGTTGTAATCGTTAAATCATTGAATAGTACTTACAGAATTTATTAGATAATAATATAACTTCGAATTTTCAAAGAAACATTTCACCTTATGACAAGTCACCATTTTGTGTTTACTTCACGTTTATCTTCGCTAGTCAGTAGCGATGTAGCGAAATAGCGAAGTAGCAATGTAGCGATCCTTTTAGCCGATTGCATATTGTCTTTTGATCCAGTTTCGAATGTACTCAACACTTTGGCGATGAAATATATTTATGAGCTTAACTTTTGTAAATCTCTTTTAGTAAGATTAAAAATGTATGTAATAGATTTTTTCTATTTTGAAATATAGAATATAATGTTCCATTTGTGTAAATGAGATTTGATTGGTTCGTAAAAGTGAGGAGGAACAGTGCGAAGGTTAATAGGTAAATGAGTTGAATTTGATTTTCAAGAATAACCATTGAAACAACTAACTTCAATTCTATTGTATTTTATAAAAAGTCACCACCCTCAAGAGAGTTACGCAAAAGTAGCAGCTATTTTTAAATTTACAAAAATAACTAGTTATAATTTAATTTATCGCAATATGATTTGGAATAGGCAAGTGGGATAATCTTACCAAAGAAAGACACTAAAACTCATTCAGATATCGTTGAAACGAGAGAAGTAAAATGGCGTCAAAAATCACAATTGACCCGCAACTACTTTATTATTAAAGGACGCCACAAAAATCCCCATTTACCTTCACTTTGGAGGCGGCAGTAAAACTTTTACAACACCATGAAAATAAAGTTACTTTTTACTCTGTAGTCAAGCAATCTGACCACTGGGAATGCTAAGATCGAGTGGATTGGAAAGCTCTGCGCTTTGAGGAGTATTTGAAACCTATATTTCTTTGTTTGCTTTTGCTCTTACCGGACTTGGTCAGATCATGTTTATCACCCTCAAACATGGCATTTCGTATAAACTTATGTGGAACGAAGTTCAAACAAACTACGTTCTTTCATATTTGTCTGTTCTTGTGAATTAATCCAGTATGTAAATTAAACTGTCGGCATATACTGTCGTTCGAATACTTACTGACTTATCGATGCACTTCATAAATCTTTATACATTCGTTTCTATTCTAAAGCGATTACAATTATCGATACTGAACTTAGCTTGGTGAGATTCTTGATATTTCTATCGTCAATTTTTATTCTACTTTTAGTTATTAAAATTTGTAATATCTCGTTAATAACAAAAATGATTTATGAAAAACCCATTGCATTTTTCAATATTATTAGCATTTTGCCCACCCTTTGTCCTTCCTACCCTTCCCTATCTACCTATATACAATACCTACGTGTCTATCATAATTAGAACTATCTCTATCATGATTAGGTGTACCGTGGTAAAAAGTAGCAGTAGTATGTGTTATTGTAGACATATAGTCTATTGCAGTGTCAAACTTCAACAGATATGTTTAGAAGATTTTGTGTAAAAAGTAATAAACATATCTATCTACTCATAAATTATTTATTATGTTTTCGGCTTACTCACGTAATAATTTGACGAGATACTCGACTAGTTTCAAGCCATGCTAGAGGCCCATATTCATGAGCAGCATTCCGCGACACGCGACTCGGCGACCGTCGCGCTGCTACTGTCGTCAAACTATTACGTGAGTAAGCCGAAAACATAATAAATAATTTAGAATGTCTCACGAAAGTTATAATAAAAATATCTACTCATACTTACAACTTAGTTCTCTTTTATAACTTAAGTAGGATAAAGACCATCTTTTTCCAAACTATTTTCTATTGCCAATTGGTAAGATTTATGACAGTGACGTCACGTCAAACACGTTCACGTTTTCTTTCTTCTCCCGTCCGTCACGAATTCACCAACAAATAAATAAGCTTTACCGGTAATAACTTTATCCGCACACATCCGCAACGTAATTATTATCCGTATTTGCGGTAAATCCGCGCACCATTCTATTAGCAGACGGTAAACCACTTACTTTTTCTATTCTCGAGGATAATGATCTCGTACTATGGTGCTTGGGGTGTGGTGTCAGGGAGGAGAGGTCGAGGATCTTGAGTTCCAAGATGGGTGTTCATGGCAGGTCTCGAGTGGCTATGGAGTTTCTTGCTTGATGTTACTGACTTATGGCACACATAAGTGTTTTTCAAAAGGAGCCTTTATTAACGTTGATGGATTGGTGTAGATATGAGAATGTAGATGCAGATGGTACAATTAATTTTCGCTCTCGTTGCCTAAAACTATAATTTGACCCTATTTACATTTTTTGTTTTTTTTTTTGATTTGATACTATTACGCTACCGTCGGACCCTACCCTACTCTATTTCCCAGCTCTGCTCTATACTTTTCTAAAATAAATATACATAAGAACCTTCTCCTGATAATAACAAACATAACTTAGAATTAATAAAATTTGAGTCACCGCGGCCTCGGCCCAGAACAGGGAACGGGGGGTTTTTAGTCAGTAAGAGTCTGACACTCTCTTTCGCCTTATCCTGGGCGGGAGAGGTCATTTGATGATTTTCTCCAGTCAAAATAAAGAAAAAGAATTGGTAAAATTGATCCAGGCGTAATTGTTGTTGCCCTCACCAACACATTTTGCGATCCATTTTTATACGTATAGATATTAACAATCGCTTCGACCTCATCTTTTACACCGCCTGTCTACTCAGCTAACTAGTACCAATCTACCGCTAATTCCCCAGTAGAATGGCACAGTGAGCACCGTCCCCAGACGACGTGTGAGACACGAGTTGCCTTTAATTATTAGGCACTGTCATGGCCGCCATCTTTACTTCGGCTCCATTGCCTCGCTCTTTGAGATTTGGATATCAGATATAGCTTGGCAATTCAGCGTGTTGGGCTTATTGTTTAATGGTTCTAGGAATATTTTTCGCTTTATTCTTGTTTACTTTTATTTCTTGATCTTACTATTCTGAAAAATTAAGTATATTGCCGTAAACAAGTATCGTGAGACCTACTCACGTGATTGCGTTGATTAACTGAAAAAAGCTCGGCTACCGGTTCCGTGAAGTTGCCGCGAACATTGCTCATAAGTAAGAGTGACTTGAAACAATTTTCTAAATTAAATCACGCCAATAAGCTGTTATTTTCAATAAATAATTATACCAGAGCTGTCAATAAATGTATACATTAGAATTGTATTGACAAAAAACTTCAAATTAAAATCTGTATTTGTGTAAATATAATTGCATAATATGTAATTGTAAAAATAAATTAATTGTTTCATAAAACTTTTCTTCTAAACTATTCTTTAATACAGGAATAAACAGTCAACTCTCATTTTAGTTTCGATTTAATGATGGTTAATTAGCAATGGACCAGTCAATTTATCTTAGTTTTCTCACATTAAGATACATTACTCGTATATTCTTACCGGTAATTAACAAAAATGGCAGGTAGGTCTACCTAATAGGAAGCTAAGCCTATTTATGGCCATACGTTTTCATTCACCTCAATGACCTTGAACTAATTATGATTAGTGGAATTTGCTTGGTTTTTTTTCATATAGCTCTGGCTAAGAGTAAATATAGAATCACTGTAACACAATCTGACTAGTATTATAGGCACATTAAAATGAAAAAGTAATGTTAGGTATTTTGGCTGCTATTTTCATAGTTAAAAATAAATTGAAAGAAAAAAAATAATGGCAGAAATATGACTGGATTTGTAAAGAGTTTAGGGAATAGAGAGTCAAGTTCCCTATGATCGGAAAAGGAGGATCCTCTGATCAGGTGATCAGCCAGGGCTACTGCTCAATAGCTGTATGTTGGGATTTTCTACACGTGTTTCATCGCAGACAAACTACACTTGAGTGATGTAGAAAATGTAACGTCATAAAATCCTCAATCTTCAATGTATGTTGCCACATTTACAATGCTTTTTTTTTGTCTAGGGATAGTCATCAAATGACTTCAGAGTGTGACTTGAGAGTGTCAGACTTTTACTGAACTACTAAAAACCCCCTTGTCCCTTCTCCTACTCTGGGCCGAGGCCGCGGTGACTCATTGCGCCTTACCTGCAACTCCGGCTGAAACGTTTACAACACTTACTAATTATATATTTTTTTATAATAACTATCGTGAGACATACTAAATTAAGTAAGAATCACGGGTTACTCACGTGTATATATTGAGAAAAGCTCTACTAGTTTCGAACCACAGAGTGGTTCTTCCTCATGAGCAGCGTGCGCGACGTCGCCGCGTCCGCGCACGCTGCTCATGAGTTCTTAGTTAATTTAATTATATATTGTCAAAAGTCAAAATCATTTATTTCAAACGTCAAGCAAAAAAAGGAAAGTAGTATTTAGAGAGCTTTAAAATTAAGCGTGTCAGTCTGTCCAAAGTGTAGATTCCTATGGAGAATAACGAGCAAGAAGCTCTATTGCACTCAAATATAAAATTAAAACATTATATTAATATCTCAGTACGTATTTAATTATGAGACTAATCCTAGCTTATGCTAAGCTACAGGAATCCTATAAGCCAAACCAAACCAAACACTAGTTGCTTCAGTAACGCGATCATCCACATAATGTAGACACCAGCTCTTGAACCCACCCCCTTAAAACCGTAAAAGACTTTGAACTCTAAATCCCCGTAGAATGGTTGAAACTTGATTGGGGTTGTTTGAAAGGAAAGGGTAGCTTGATATGCTGTTGGTTCTTTGTGTAAACTGAGTGAGTGATTGTGTGTTGGTTGGAAGACCACGTTCATCCATCCCTTTTGGTTTACACCTACTATTTGTGGGGATTAAGGGGATTAGGATCGGTTCGTGCTTTACATACTCGTTTATAAGTCTGTTTTGTTTGTAGATGTATGATAATGTGGTTTGTTTTTTGTATAAAAGTTTTGTAAATCGTAGTACAGATAAAAGGCGTAGTAGGATCGAAATTTCTCTTAGATTCAAGAGACGTACGAGTATTCATGGTTACACACCTGACCTGGCAATCTGCATATCGCCTCATGATAAGCTCAAAGGATAATAATGGACAGATTTGTTGCTGGAGAAACAAAATTCTTATTTTTGTTTTCTACAAGCACTTATTTCATGTTTTCTCATCTTAACATATTAGTGGATATTTGAAAACCAATTAAATTAAACTAGATTAAACCGACTGGTTTAAAAATTTCATAGGTCAGATAAAAATAAAAACGATTAACAGAATTAGATTCGTATAGCTAAGAAAAAAGGTCAATTTTCTATATTTTACAGGGACCTTTGACTGCAACTGACTGCGGAGCTACGTGTCACAGGTTCGATTCCTGCACGGAACAAAACTTTGTGTGGTCCACAAATTCTTGTTTCGGGTCTGGTCGGGTTGTTTGTGTGAATTTGTAAAAAAAAACAATCAAAATTAATAAAAAAAAACACTCACAAATACCTACATTGATCGACAAAATACATCACAACAACCTTCTTCAGTTTTTAAAGTCAGTTAAAACACTATTTATCTTTGTAAATTAAAATGGCGCGCATAATAAATAGCTATGAAATGGACTAATCTGTGATTTGCATTCAAAACCATGAACCAAATGTGAATAGGTCATTGCTAGTTGTTGATGTGTGCTATTGTGGTTTCAAGTCCAGTGATGTGAAGTGAGCCGGCCACTGCAGGGTGGATGCATTCCTAATGCAGCTTTATAATTTATCGAAATGTAAAAGTACATATATTGTTGAAGAATTTATTGTTACAATTCAGATATTGTTTTTAATCGAGTATTGTATTTTATTTTTTCATGATGCGTATTCATTTTGGCATATGATCACCTGTGACATTGATATATTTAGGTTGATCACTACATAGTATAAAACAAAGTGGCTTTCCTTGTCTATATATGCTATATTTTGATGCGTTATTTTCAATAGATAGGGTGATTGAATACGAAGCTTTATATGTAGGTAGTATAACATCACTTAAATAGTGAAGACATTATGCGAAGCCAGGTCGGGTAGCTAGTATATATGTATTTATGTGTGACATAATATTTAAATTATCAGAGTTGGTTTAATGCACTAAGCGTATAACAAACCAGTAAGACCCCTCTTCGAGGATTGGCTTGAGAGACGCCACGGCGTCTTCACCTTCCGCCTGACGTAGGTGCTTACCGTCCATGGCAGCTTCGGTAGGTTCCTGTTTCGGATCCAGCGGGAGGAAACGTCCGAGTGTCGCCACTGTGAGGACCACCTAGAGGATACGATGGCGGTGTGCCCTGCCTGGGCTGAGCACCGCCGTGTCCTCAGGGAAGTGATCGGCGGCGGCGACTTCCCGCGCCCGGAAGGGACCAATCCTCCTCCTCACGCCCCAGCCGCCGCAGCAGGCAACACTGCGGGCGTCGGGGATGAAGGAACGATCTCCGGCCACGCGAGTAAGGGCAACTCGCCGCCCGACCAGAACAAAACCCGAGCGTACGGCGCGTAGCGTTTCGCACACGCCTTAAAGAACCAATAGACCACTACGGACGGGGCGCTTTAGGGCTGTTGTTTTGCTTGGGTTGCAAGGATAAGCGCAATGAGGCACCGCGACCACGGCCCAGAGCAGGTGTAGGAACGGTGGGTTTTTTAGTCAGTAAGAGTCTGACACTCCTTCCCGTCCGGCCCTGGGCGGGAGAAGTTATTTGATGATTCCCCCTCTCCCCCCCACAAAAAAAAACGTATAACAAACAACTTAATTTAACATTCTACGCATTGTGATCGTAGAACTACAAGATTTTTCCATAAAATTTGCAACAAAAGTCTTTTTAAGCCTACACATTACTATTCATGTTTACTTAAAACAAATTCTTGTAACGCCGCATAATAAACCTAGAGCAATATTGTTCCAAAAAGGTTTGATACAATTTCGTCCCAACAAGGTCATTTGCGCGAAACATAAATATCAATAAGGTGAGGATATTGGGCCATCTTCCCGACAAATATGTTAAGGATAGCAACACCATATTGTTCCAACATAGAAAAATATAATATTTTGGTTTAAGATGGAAGCAAAATTATATTTTTAGTTTCAAAGTATAAAATATAAAGTGTGGGAGAGCCGTGCTTTGCCACGAATGGGTCGGCTCGACCGGAGTGATACCACGGCCTCACAGAAAACCGGCGTTAAAGAACCACAGCTTTGTGTTTCACCGTGTGAGTGAAGTTCACGGAGGCCCAATCCTTCCCTTTCCCCAATCCCTCCCCAGTCCCTTAATCTCCAAATCCCTAATCCTAAAATGTCGGCAATGCACTCGTAACTCCTCAATATGGTGGTACCATAGGCTGTAGGGCTGATGTTAAACCGGGGATGCGGGGTAAGAGCAATAAGGCACCGCAGCCTCGGCCTAGAGAAGGAGAAGGATCAGGTAGTTTTTAGAAGAGTCTGACACTCACTTTCGCCCCACCCTGGGCGGGAGAAGTCATTTGATGTTTTTCCACTCACAAAATAAGGACATATTTTTTCTAATATTAACCTCGTGTTTCCTAATATTTGGTCCCACCACAACGCGTGTCTGTCCACCAATCAGAAGATATGACATGATAACAACCCCTAATATCAGTACATAATCAAGATTCCCCCCTATAAGGGAGGTTAGGGTGGATTGGTGATAATGGGGAAACATATGGCGATAATACCCGTGCTAATAATACTTGTATACGATGTCATAAGTCTGTGAAAATTGGTGTTTTGTTGTAGCCTGTTTTGGGAGTTTCTATATGTTTACATCTAGTAGGTTGTGTTTGTATGACAGTTTCTGAAGGTAAATTCTAGTTAGGATTTATTTTTTTGACACTCGGTAGTAGCGTTGTGACGCTACTGTCGCTGATGTATGACTCCCGTTGTGAATTGAAATTATCGAGACCTTTTTTGTTTAAATTTACGTGAAACAGTAGTTCATCATCATCATCATCAGCCTATAATTGTCACTGCTGAGTAAAGGCCTCTTCTCATACGGAAAAGGTTAGAGCATTAGTCGCCACGCTTGCTCAATACAGGTTGGCGATTTCAAACTTATAATTAGAAATTATAAGTCCAGGTTTCCTCACGATGTTTACCTTCACCGTATGTCAGTGTTGTCTAAATAATCATAGAAAGTACATATAACTTGGAAAAAGTCCCATTGGTACTTGCCAGGTTTCTAACACCTCATGAACACCTTCATGCATCAGAAGCGGACTCTTTAACCTCCGGAGGTTAAGGACCCCGCTTCTTTCGTCTTTCTTTAATAGTCGTTATTTTCAATGAATTTTGTATTTCACCCGGTAGTTACTGCACAAAAATTCGGTATGTTGCCATCTTTGTCTTTTAAAAAGTCGGCAAACGAGCAGACGGATTACTAGATGGTAAGCAATGGCAACAGCGAATTTCTTTTTAATAAGAACGTTGCCCTTTCCTAGGATTTTCTCCTGTGTCATGCACATGCACATGCACATGCACGTGTCATGCACATGAAACCCAGACCCGGATAAACAATTTTTGGATTACACAAAGAGTTTTTCCCGTACGGGAATCGAACCTGCGACGCGTTGCACGGCAGCCAGTTGCCCAGCCACCGCCATAGCCACAGTAATAATGTTTAATTAATTGTTACACAAATCATTAACAACAAACAAACAACTTTTACTTATTCTATTTCTTGGAGTTTGTCAAGAAAAATTTTTCTTTTATATTCCGAGATAACAAAACTGGGAATTCTTCTGATTCCGAGAAATTTCATTGAGTGTAATATTACTATAACAACTAAAGCGTTTAGGCTTTATACGGGTTATATTATTACAATAATGCCTTTGTCAAGTATACATATAGATTCTGTATCTGAAAGTTCTGAAAGTCTTTCAAAGCTTGTTATGTCTTATCTTATTTATTTGTTACTTATATTTGTCTTAAAGAGGTCTCATCGTACATTTAATATATGAGAAAGTATGTCGGAAAAACTCAGTAAACTATCTAAAAATAACTTTCATATTAAATTGAATTACGTTCTGTTACTGGCCAAATTATACCAATGTGACTTTTTCGTTAATGTATTTTCTAAGTTTATATAGACACCACTGACATTAAAGCCAAGTAAGATATAGTGACGTGGAATTATATTTCTAATATAGGTTTAAAATCGCCAACCTGCTTTGAGCATGCTTAGTGATTATGCCTCTGCCCTATGCTTCAAACCTTCTCCGTGTGAGTAGAGGTCCTTGCTCAGCATAGGACACTTGTATGCTGATGATGCTGTTATTGAGGATATGGAAACGAAAAACTCAAAGAAACGGACTGAAAATAGAATTAGGGATTTAATTTCAACGAATGAGTGAAATGTGAATGTGTGAGTAAATATTTAGTAAACATGTATTCCTAAAATTATTCCAACGTATAATAACGTTTTAACAATTTCTTTTTAAATGATCTCACTAATTTTATTTTAGTTTCTGGTAAAGAGATTCGACTAGAGAAATCTCTAGTCATCAACAAAAATCGAACTCGTAACACGATAAGCAAAAATGGACTTAAAAAATGTAACATACGAAAATAGAATATCAAATATCAAATTATTTCAAACTTTTAACTCATTTTAACCCAAGGAAAATAATAAAAGGTTATCCAAATAGTTTGGAAGAAGGTACCTAATGCTAAGTTATTCTTTGTAACTTTTGAATATTTTTTCTGTCCAAAGGGAACGAACTTATGATTATCTCCTAACTTCAGAGTCCTCGAATATTATATTAGTATGATCTGTTTTTATGCGCCCTGCTGTATTGTAATAGCTATTTTAATACATAACAAAGAAGGTTTACTTTTGAAAGTTCTATATTTTCACATATAATGTGCTTCATTGTCGATTGAATTAGTTACAAATGGTATTAATATTTTTGCAAAAAGAAAATTTAATTATCTTTTTAATTAAAATTTATTATAATAAATAATGATTGTGTCAAATTCCAAATCTGCAATATCAACTATATCTATAACTAAAAGGTTTTCTTTAAAACACATCATACAATATACCCACTATTTCTTTGTATACCTATATGTATTTAAACTGTTCTGTCATATCCCTTGTATTTAATTCAACACCATGTACTACCCATGTTATATTTATCTTCTCTCACGGTTATTTATCCTAAGGTTGCCTGGAAGAGATTGATTGAAGAGATTGTCAAGAGATTGGATTGAAGAGAGATGTCAAATTATTTTTTATTTTTTTATTTTTTTATGTGTATGAGTCTTTTGTAAAAATGGTGTACAATAAAGAGTTAATTATTATTATTTCTTGAACATTTTATGTTTCTCCCATCTATGTGGGGTTTATAAAACGCGCGCCGAAGCCAAGTGCGGTTGACAAAAAAATCTGTTACTTACTTATGCATTTAAAAATTCTCGGGTTAGACGACAGGTATTTAAAATGACTGCTTTTTGGAGAAGAAGTTAAGTTGATGGGATTATATTTAATTCCTTAAGACTATTGTAGAGAGTTTTCGGGATTATTATCTAATAACAGCTGCTTAAATTAAATAATTTCCTTCGAATTTGATTTTGATTTGCTTGCAATTTACTTACAAATTGTTTTCGAGAAACTACTACCTCATACGCGTTTGCCACCAATTGAGACTAGACTTCACAGAAATATTGTCATCAAGATGAACGCACAGTGTTCTTCTTAAGAAGTGTACTGGGGAACATTCACCCGGTAGAGAATACTGTCAATAACAGTAACTTTATTATGAACCAACAAAACGTAGGTAAATTTAAGTGTGGGAGAGCCAAGCTTCGGCACGATGGGTCAGCCCGACCGGAGTGATACCACGGCCTCACAGAATACCGGCGTGAAACAACCCACAGTGTTGTGTTTCGCCGTGTGAGTGAGGTTACCGGAGGCCCAATCCTATCCCATCCCCTATCCCTTCCCGATCCTTATACCCGCAACCCCTATCCCCAAAAGGCAGGCAACGCACTCGTAAATCCTTTGGTGTTGCGGGTGTCCATGGGCGGCGCAGATTGCTTACACCATAAAAAAAATTTAGGATGGCAAACAAGCCTACTAGCCTTCTACTCCTACTCCTACTAGTCACGTAATGCGTCTGCACGTTTGCCGACCAATTACATAAAAAAAACCCTGAAAAACTCCGGAAATCACATCAATAATTATTTTATACCGCATACACTAAAAAAATCCACAAAGCACGCGGTCGTTTGCTGAGACACAAAGGCACCCGTTCAATCAAGTCAATATTCCCATTAATAGTTTCCGAGAAATAAAAGCAATTTTAATAAAAACCAACTCCTCTCAAAGAGCCCAGATAAGAGCCATTTCATTGAATCGTAATGAAAGTGAATATTACTATAAAATTGACAATGATCAAACAAAAGAACACTTTTATCTAGTCCCTTCTGTCTTTATCCATAAATGATTTGAAATCCAAGACTTTAAGATCATTTTAACCAAACTCTTTAAACAAACGATCAGAATTAACCAGATTGAATGTACTTTTAAAAGTACAACGACTCATTTTGATGGTAAATCGCTTCTTTTATTACATTTTGAAACGTCTACCGTTCTTTTACGGTCTCCTGAATATTGTCTGACCATTTGGAAGCAGATAATGGAGTAAGAACGTTATTCTAATCTTTCTAAGTAACGTTTGTCGAATGTGTCACAATCTCTGAGCCCTAAATACTAGAAAAATTGGCAACGTACTCGTTACTCCGCTGGTGTGGCGGGTGGGCGGGTCCGGTTGCTTACCATCAGGTGCATAACCTGATAGTGAGCAATCGGAGCAACACTAAAGGAGTTACAAGTGCGTTGCCGACTTTTTGGAGATTAGAGATTTGAAGAACTAGGAATTGGGGAAGGATTGTGGGAGGGAAAGGATTGAGCCTCCGGTGACCTCAATAGCACGGCGAAACACAACGCTGTTATTGTTTCACGCCGGTTTTTTGTGAGGCAGTGGTATCACTCCGGTCGAGCAGACCCATTCGTGCTGAAGCATGGCTCTTCCACACTTTGATTAAGAATATGTATTTGCACTTGTAAAAGCATCTACGACTAATGAGAAAATCCTTAAGCTGTAATGGTGAGACATTAAAGAAATCCCTAAACTCCTGCTTTGTTATAAGTGTAAAAAATGGTTAAGCATTGTAACTCTTAGTTAGGTACCTGAAAATTCACTAATTTAAACTTAAGACAGCAAATGAAATTGAACATAGGTAAGTTACAATAGTCACTATTTTTGGCACAGTCCACGTTGTTGTATAAACAATGCCATAAATCAAAATGAACAAGATTATAGAAGCACTGGATATAAGTTGGTATTTTTAATCTGTTGGTTAACGATCGGCACGTAAGACATCAGGGGAGTTGTCGGTCTTTTTGGCGTTTACGTTTGGTATTTGGGGTTTTGCACATCACACACACACCTGTATGTGATGTAATAGGAAACATTATAAACAAAGGTTAATTTGTCTCAACCCTAAATATTGTAGGTGCTGTGACTGACTTAGTCAATGAATGAGGTAGTGAGAATAACAGAGTTGTTTTTTTGTATACATGTTGTAAATGCTTTTGGTTGGAGTTAAGACGTTTGTCAAATTAAAGTTTTCGTGACGCGCAACCACTTTTGACTGGTTGGGGCCAACTGGCTGCAGTGCAACGTGTTGCAGGTTCTACTACCGCAGGGAACAATTTTTTGCGTTTTAAAAACCAGGTTCTTTTTTTGAAGTTATTCTTCTCGCACTAGATCAATGTTATTTGTTTCAGTCTCAGTTGAGGCACTGATGGTATTTGAGTTTAGTTTGACATCATCATCATCATCATCATCATCAGCCTATAAGCGCCCACTGCTGAGCAAAGGCCTCTTCTCATACGGAGAAGGTTTGAGCATTAATCACCACGCTTGCCCAATGCGGGTTGGCGATTTCAAATGATGATTAAGAAATGACGTTTCTTAAACAGACACTTCATGGGGCACTCACATGTGGTCGTTGTAAACATCTGTCTGTATGACAAACATCTACCTGAAAAACGGTTAAAATAAAGTTGTTTCGTAAAGCAAGACTTGTTCCACTCTTTATGTACTCGTGAATCTGTAACTTTATTGATAGCAACTACACATGTCTGATAACAGAAGCATTCGCGTCCTCGCTCGATGTTTCCATGAAAAACCTCCAAATCCGCCTACCATATTCTAGAGCACCACGTATAAACTACCACAGTACCGTACCTTATTTCATCAACATAAAGTTTAAATTCGGTCAAAAATCTACCTTAGATGATGAGAATGTTTCTCATAATTCCCTGCAAAGGATTTTGAATCGTCGAAAAGAGATGTCAAATTATTTTTTTTTTATTTTTTTATGTGTATGAGTCTTTTGTAAAAATGGTGTACAATAAAGAGTTAATTATTATTATTTCTTGAACATTTTATGTTTCTCCCATCTATGTGGGGTTTATAAAACGCGCGCCGAAGCCAAGTGCGGTTGACAAAAAAATCTGTTACTTACTTATGCATTTAAAAATTCTCGGGTTAGACGACAGGTATTTAAAATGACTGCTTTTTGGAGAAGAAGTTAAGTTGATGGGATTATATTTAATTCCTTAAGACTATTGTAGAGAGTTTTCGGGATTATTATCTAATAACAGCTGCTTAAATTAAATAATTTCCTTCGAATTTGATTTTGATTTGCTTGCAATTTACTTACAAATTGTTTTCGAGAAACTACTACCTCATACGCGTTTGCCACCAATTGAGACTAGACTTCACAGAAATATTGTCATCAAGATGAACGCACAGTGTTCTTCTTAAGAAGTGTACTGGGGAACATTCACCCGGTAGAGAATACTGTCAATAACAGTAACTTTATTATGAACCAACAAAACGTAGGTAAATTTAAGTGTGGGAGAGCCAAGCTTCGGCACGATGGGTCAGCCCGACCGGAGTGATACCACGGCCTCACAGAATACCGGCGTGAAACAACCCACAGTGTTATGTTTCGCCGTGTGAGTGAGGTTACCGGAGGCCCAATCCTATCCCATCCCCTATCCCTTCCCGATCCTTATACCCGCAACCCCTATCCCCAAAAGGCCGGCAACGCAGTCGTAACTCCTTTGGTGTTGCGGGTGTCCATGGGCGGCGCAGATTGCTTACACCATAAAAAAAATTTAGGATGGCAAACAAGCCTACTAGCCTTCTACTCCTACTCCTACTAGTCACGTAATGCGTCTGCACGTTTGCCGACCAATTACATAAAAAAAAACCCTGAAAAAATCCGGAAATCACATCAACAATTATTTTATATCGCATCCACTAAAAAAATCCACAAAGCACGCGGTCGTTTGCTGAGACACAAAGGCACCCGTTCAATCAAGTCAATATTCCCATTAATAGTTTCCGAGAAATAAAAGCAATTTTAATAAAAACCAACTCCTCTCAAAGAGCCCAGATAAGAGCCATTTCATTGAATCGTAATGAAAGTGAATATTACTATAAAATTGACAATGATCAAACAAAAGAACACTTTTATCTAGTCCCTTCTGTCTTTATCCATAAATGATTTGAAATCCAAGACTTTAAGATCATTTTAACCAAACTCTTTAAACAAACGATCAGAATTAACCAGATTGAATGTACTTTTAAAAGTACAACGACTCATTTTGATGGTAAATCGCTTCTTTTATTACATTTTGAAACGTCTACCGTTCTTTTACGGTCTCCTGAATATTGTCTGACCATTTGGAAGCAGATAATGGAGTAAGAACGTTATTCTAATCTTTCTAAGTAACGTTTGTCGAATGTGTCACAATCTCTGAGCCCTAAATACTAGACATGAATATCTTCTATATAACTTCTGTGGTATTTTGTTTTCTTTAGTCCTAATGGTTGGCAACGACGATTTCAAAAAACGAACTTTTTTGAAATCGTCTCTCTCTCTCTCTCTCTTTAGCTTGGTAGAAAAGTTATTTGACAGATAGTTGATAACATTTCACGACTTTTCCCTTTCATTATTATTTCATACCCCGTCATTATATGATCATGTATCTGATATATTATATGTGACACTGACCTTTTTACGAGTACTTAAGGTATTTAGAAGTGCTTAGAAATTAAACCCTAGAAGATCACTTGGTCCTATACATACAGTACCTACTGACTTGGAATAATCTATTAAGACTTCTGAACATTTCCCTTCATTACTCACAAGTTCACCCAAAACATTGAACAGAACAAACCTCGGAACATTAATAAATAGAAAGAAACCATTTTATTTTCTTCAAACAAAAGGATTGAGGCCCTGAATAAATAGGGCTGTACTTTACCCGCTGATGTAATAGGAAACATTATAAACAAAGGTTAATTTGTCTCAACCCTAAATATTGTAGGTGCTGTGACTGACTTAGTCAATGAATGAGGTAGTGAGAATAACAGAGTTGTTTTTTTGTATACATGTTGTAAATGCTTTTGGTTGGAGTTAAGACGTTTGTCAAATTAAAGTTTTCGTGACGCGCAACCACTTTTGACTGGTTGGGGCCAACTGGCTGCAGTGCAACGTGTTGCAGGTTCTACTACCGCAGGGAACAATTTTTTGCGTTTTAAAAACCAGGTTCTTTTTTTGAAGTTATTCTTCTCGCACTAGATCAATGTTATTTGTTTCAGTCTCAGTTGAGGCACTGATGGTATTTGAGTTTAGTTTGACATCATCATCATCATCATCATCATCAGCCTATAAGCGCCCACTGCTGAGCAAAGGCCTCTTCTCATACGGAGAAGGTTTGAGCATTAATCACCACGCTTGCCCAATGCGGGTTGGCGATTTCAAATGATGATTAAGAAATGACGTTTCTTAAACAGACACTTCATGGGGCACTCACATGTGGTCGTTGTAAACATCTGTCTGTATGACAAACATCTACCTGAAAAACGGTTAAAATAAAGTTGTTTCGTAAAGCAAGACTTGTTCCACTCTTTATGTACTCGTGAATCTGTAACTTTATTGATAGCAACTACACATGTCTGATAACAGAAGCATTCGCGTCCTCGCTCGATGTTTCCATGAAAAACCTCCAAATCCTTCCGCCTACCATATTCTAGAGCACCACGTATAAACTACCACAGTACCGTACCTTATTTCATCAACATAAAGTTTAAATTCGGTCAAAAATCTACCTTAGATGATGAGAATGTTTCTCATAATTCCCTGCAAAGGATTTTGAATCATGATTCGGTGATGTAGGGTTGGAAGTGGGATGGGTTGGTTGAAGTACATCACAAAGCATTCGAGGGGCTTATCTTTGGGCTCTTAACAGAATGGGCGTTCGTTGTGTAGCATGTAGTGAAGCCAAACTATTAAAAAGGAAGGTTGAAGAGAATCTATTTTTATGGTTGTTTGCTTTCCAATACAATGAGCGAGTATTTGCGGTCATAGTAGAAGAAATCAGCTGGCTTTGAGGCTATCAAAATTGTCGCAATTTGTTGAGCTTCCTCTGCGTATCAATATTTTGTCTTGTGTAACCGATATGCATCCTTATTGGTGAGCTGGTTTTGTTTGACGTGTTTCTATTTTTGCATTTTAAGCAGTTAATATAAAAGTCGTAATTATTTCTTGTATTTAATTACTCTGCCATTAATTCTTGTTTATTTTTTAAGAGATAATATGTGTGTATGTGTTTAATTTATTTTTTAACAAGTACTCTTTATGACTTTATTTTCTTAAAAAAAATATGTCATAAAGATTATTAATTTTAAAATTACACTTCAATCTAGTCATCTGTTTTAAGAATTTAAATGTTTAATTAAACCAACCAAGTCTCTTGGCACACGATTTGCATTTTAAATTATAATTTTAAAGATTTTCTTGCCCTAATGAACGAACTGTGGTGTCAACTGACCTCTATCTACTCTTCAAATATTAAGGTCGACCTAAAAATCATCATGAAGGGAATACAATATTTTTTTGATGAAATTAAAACTGTTCCTATTAATACTTATAAGTACGTCAACCTTTTGGTTTTTGACTTTTTAAAACATAGCACCTTTGAGAATTTTTCTTAATGTAGCGAAGGAGTCATATTTTGAGAAAAAAAATCTCAAAATCATAGACAAATAGTAAAGTATAGAGATCTAACATACAAGAAACTTTCAAGTCCACCGTTTAGACTTTTTGTGTCAAGAAATATTATGTATGTTAAAAATAACAGTCGAAAATACAAGGAAATCTCTAACTCCCCAAATATAACCGAAATATAACTTGATAACCCAGAGAAGTTAAATAACCGTCAATATACTCGACAACTGTGACAACCCTCTTAATGACTTGTGGGTGGGTATTCATAGGCATTGCTGATCACTTATCATTAGACCCGTCTACTTATTTGTGTCAAATCCATAGTTCAAAAAAGGCAATAAATATATGAAAAATTCACTCATATTACATGTAAAGAAAAAGAACAGATTACCCAAAGACACAATTTATTGCTAAACACCGTCTCCAGTGCCTAGCTATTGAGGGAACTGCCTCCTTATTCGTATCATCAAACAAGAATTAGGCTCTTAATCCTCTCACGAAGCCAGTTCAGAATTAATTAAAGCCATTCAATTTATACTAGCGAGACGCACCTGTAATGACTTGTAATTATCGCTTTTGTATCACAGCTATATTTTGATGAGGTTATTTTCAGCCTTAATTTATTGTTATGGGATTATTCTCAGCGCTTTTTTCAAGGTCAAAGTTGTTTGTGTAGAAAATTTGGTGTTGTTCGCGATTTTCTTAAGATATTTAGAACCTGTTTTACAATTTCTGAAAAACAAGTGTGGGAGAGTCATGCTTCGGCACGAATAGGTCGGCTCGGCCGGAGTGATACCACGGCCTCACAGAAAACCGGCGTGAAACAACCACAGCGTTGTGTTTCGCCTTGTGAGTGAGGTTACCGGAGGCCCAATCCTTCCCCTCCCCCTATCCCTCCTCAATCCCTAAATCTCCAAATCCCTAATCCCTAAAAGGTCAGCAACGCACTCGTAACTCCTCCGTTGCGAGTGTCCATGGCTGGCGCTGATTGCTTACCATTCAGTAATCCGTTTGCTCGTTTGTCGACATATACCATAAAAAAATCTAAAAAACGAAATTTCTATGTAAAATGGAATTTGTTTGAGCTTTGTGCCATATAAGTTTATTGGGTCTTTTTCTTTTCCTTTTCTTTTTAAAATAAACGTTGCCCCACATTAGGATTTTCTCCTGTGTCGTGGGTGCGTTTACAAACATAGAAATTCACATGCACATATCACACCCAGACCTGGAACAACAATCTGTGGATCACACAAAGAGTTGTTCCGTGCGGGAATCGAACCCGCGACACGTTGCGCGGCAGCCAGTTGCCCAGCCACCGCGCCAACCGTGCAGTCAAATTAAGTATTGGGTGTCTATCTATCTATCTTTCCACTTTGAAAGATATAACACCTATTTGCGTACCTATGTATTATCTCTATTATCTCTAGTATAAAAAAAAATGTATTTGTCTATGTGATCAAGTGAGGTGGTGAATCAGAGTCACTCTTAGTCGGAGTTTGTGATTATTTTTAGTTATTTATACTTCACGTCCCGTCCTCAAGTCTGTATAACAAAGTAAAACAACAAAAAGCCGGCAACAATCTCCTTTGGTGTTTCTGGTGTCCATGGGCAGCATTGATAGCTTACCATCAGGCGAGCCATCAAGTAGTTTGCCGACCTGTACCAAAAAAAATAAATTTAGACGAATTCAGAAAGTACTTAGTTGTTGTTGAAGGAAGTATTTTTTTTAGGCATGTTTAATCGGATAATCGAGGCCCTATATAATTAATAAGGTATACATAAAAATAACAATTAAACGATGTCATTATAACAACGACCTCAAACTGATTTACTTGAGTTTAAATATAAAAAAGAATCTGATACAAAATTGTTGATTAATTGCAACAAAAATGTTCGTCTGGCTCCCAAAGATCTGAAGTATACTTCAAATCGAGAGGTTGTTAGCTTTTATAGGCTTATGAATAGCTATACAACTCACTCTACGGCGAATATTGTTCATAAAAACATGAAAACCATTTTATTTTTCAGGTAGGTAATACGTGAAAAATTTAATAACTTTATGCACTCAGATTTTTTTTATTAATTTAAAATAAAATTAAAGTTAAATTTCATAGCTTGCCTTTGTGAATTTTCATCTAAAATACCTTCCTTTTTTAGATTTTTAAACGTTGTATTTATTATAAGTTGAATGGAATGTAAGAATGGGGCCGTTACAATTTTTAAATAAAATTAAAGCCTACATAATCATTTTTTTATATAAACGTGTTGTTTGTCGTGGGTGCTTTTACAAAAATACAATTTCAAATACTCATCACACGAAACAACAATTTGGGAATCGAACTCGCCACACGTTGCGTGGGAGCCAGACGGCCCAGTCACCGCGCCAACCGTGCAGTCAAGTCACACAGTTTATCGAAGCATAGAAAATAGACCAATCAGTGGTCAATAGAATCGGATCAGTAGCTCTTGAATTTAAAACTAATACGTTTTCATTTTCAGGCTTAACGAACAAAACATGTTAACTAATCTTACACATTTAATCCAAATATTAATCGCAAATGCTGAAGGACCCTTGAGTATTAATAGTTCTCCACTAAAGACTTGAGTGCAATGTACTCGACAGCTAGCTGTACCGGTTTCTTACATAGTTTATGTATTATCTGAAGATACGTAAATTCTTGCTTGTATTGGTGACTTTTAAGTGTGGGAGCTCGATTGGAGTGATACCACGGACTCACAGAAAAACGCCGTGAAGCAAAATTTACTTTGTGTTTCGACGTGTGAGTGGGGTTAGTTGAGGCCCAATCCTTTCCCCTCCCCATCCTCAATCCTCAACCTATCCTTAAATTCCTAATAACCCACAAGAGGTCAAGAATGCACTTGTAGTAACTCCTTTGGTTTTGTGAGTGTCTATCGGCGGCATTGATTACTTACCACCAGGTAATATGTCTGTTCATTTGCCGACCAATGACATAAAAAAACGTATATTTTTTTATAAAGACTAACGGTGAAGTTTTTTGCTCATTCTTCTCTATTTCCACTATGAACGAGCACCTAGCTTCACTGGCAAACTGATTGGCAGACTTATTAATGTGGACGTTTCAAAAGTATCCTACTTATTTATTTTATTTAGGTTTAGTTGGAATTTTAACTTTGATTTAATACTACATAGTAAAGCTAGATGTTAAGTACATAGTAAGCTCGATAATAAACGATGTTTTTACACAGTGCAAAGTTTCCTAAAATCGGAAAAGGAAGGATCATCCAACCATAAAATTTGTGAAGCCATTTGTTAATTATTTATAGTCAGTCTTCCATACCCGTCGTTTTTCCATTTCCAGTGAGCTACATAGACTGAGCAACAGTGTTTACATTATTATATTAATCGGCTGCTTTTAAATTGTGATCTTTTACCCACCTCCTGAGCTTGGAGATTAGTATAAAACAGTGGTGCCTGATCTTCACCTGCTGAGCTTGAAGACCAGATGGCCCAACTCAAGGAGGCTCATAGACTTCCAGACTTCTTGAGAGAAAATGATGGTGATGAAGTATATTTTCTTTACTATGCCTCTTATATTATATTTATTTTTTAATTTAAATATAACGTGTCACTCAAATACATAAAGAGAACATGTTACATAAAGTGGAAAATCACACATAACAATTTCAATTTATGAAAGAAACTTGGGTATGGGTAATGAAGTGCATTATTAAATTTAAAATTAAACATAACATAAATAAGGCGAAATGTATAAATTACGATATAAGTGTGGGAGAGCCAAGCTTCGGCCTGAATGGATCGGCTCGACCGGAGTGATACCACGGCCTCACATAAAACCGGCGTGAAATAACCACAGCGTTGTGTTTCGCCGTGTGAGCGAGGTTATCGGAATCCCAATCCTTCCCCTACCCCGATCCCTAAATCTCCAAATCTCTAATTCCTCAGCAACGCACTCGTAACTCCTCTGTTGTTCCAGATGTCCATGGGCGGTGTTGATTGCTTACCATCAGGTAATCCGCTGCTCGCTAGCCGACCTATCACATAAAAAAACTTAGAGAGAAACTCTTCATGCAAATTCTGACAAATCGAAATATTGTTTACTAAAAATATATTTTGTGGAAAGTTTCGCAAAAATAAGGTAGGTACATAATGCGAACTGATCGATCACTGTATTAATTTTCGGAAATGTTTATCTTAAAAACTGAATTTCATGTAAATGATGGCTCATCAATCAGAAACCTTTTAATAATAATGCTGTGTTATCGAATTTTCTTCGACTACATTATGAAATGTATTTTCAGCTGAATAAAATATTTTTATATATTATTTTTATCATATGCTGCTCCTTATTAATACTCCTTAAGAAGCCGGCAACGCGCTTATAAGGTCTCTGGTGCCGCAGGTTTCCATGAGCGGTGTTTACTTACCATCAGGTAATACGTCTGCTCGTTTGCCTACTATTCCATAAAAAATACACCTTCATGTACATAGAACTGAAATTAAAATTAAAATATAGAAATCTCAAAAATAAAAAAATCACTTCTTCATGCAAAATGATCAATCAGCTGTTGTGATTTGTATAGGGATATAAATTCATTTTTGAGATTTCGATATTGGTCCCACGAAAAACGTTGTTTTATTTAAGCACCAGAATTGGTTTATTACATATGTCCCTCGTTCAAACTAACACCCTGTATAATGTGTTTCAAAGAGACGTTTCAATTAATTAATAGATAAAACATATCCAAAGATAATCTCTTTTTCTTTTTTTTTCTTTTTTATAAAACGTAGCCCCATATTAGGATTTTCTCCTGTGTAGTGGGTGCGGTTACAAACATACAATTTCACATACACGTGACACCCAGACCCGGAACAACAATTTGTGGATCACACAAAGAGTTGTTCCGTGCGGGAATCGATCCCGCGACACGTTGCACGGCAGCGGCAGCCAGTTGCCCAGCCACCGCACCAACCGTGTAAAATATAGTAGGTATTATGGCTACATCAAATATATATCGATTCATTAAATAACTACTCGTCAAGTAAGGCAGTAACGCATAAAGCACTTTAATTACCCTACCGTACCCTACATACAGAACCATTATAAATACATTAACATAATAAGCTTTTTGCATACTAAACACTTTACTTATAACTTTCAGATTGACAAGTATACAAACACTGTTTTCTTGATACTTTGATTAAAAACTCATTAACTATATACTGGGGTCTAAAGTACCAAAAAGTTGTAACTCTTGTTACGAGTGATGGATGTGTAGGGGTCGCGTAGGCCCCCCACCATGTTCGAGGGGTTAAATCTTACACTTTTATTAACTTGAGATGATCAAAATTACACTTTGATGGCTATAAATTATGTGGATTGACATGAATTATTCTGTTTTATTTATGGCATTTTTGTGGTAAATGAATATTTTTATGTTATATGTATTACAAAGGGTCAGTCAGTATCAGTTATAGCGGGTTGCGGGGTAAGCGCAATAAGGCACCGCGACCTCGGCCCAGAGCAAGAGTAGGAACAGGGGGGTTTTTAGTCAGTAAGAGTCTGACACTCCCTCCCGCCCGTCGCGAAGTCATTTGATGTTTTTCCCTCAAAAACCTCAACCTACTCATACCATAAACGCGAAATTTTTTCACATAAAAACTACTAAATGGATTTAGATGAAAATTGGGACATACATATAGATTACAGTCTAGAATAACACATAAACGTTAATTCGGGTCACAGAATTGTCCTTTCAGTAACCAGACAGACGGATATTACTCATATATATCAAGAAAAATCTAGAAGCATTTAACAAGAAATCCTACAGCGAAGGACAATATCGGCGGCCATCATTCACGCACCCGCATCGTGTGAGAGTAATTTATTGTTATAAAATACCTACTCAATGTATAGACACAGCAGGTCAACCTACACCAATCTATCACACTTCTTTATTAGATTTCCAACTGTACGCTCTTGTTATACGGTTGAAAATTGATGTGTGAAATTTGGCAGACGGTTGTATGTTTATGTGCTGGTGTCGTCAATGTACAGTGATGGGATTTGACGGAATTTTCTTGGGTTTAGACGTATTTATTGCTGAATGTATGGTTGAGCCGTAGCAATCGTGGCTGCTGATTTTAAACAGAGTGTGCTTCTGGCACACTCTGTTTGTCATTATATCAGGGAGGTTTCAAATTTCGAGATGAGTGTTTAAAATTATGATCAGTGTACGACAATACAGTCGCCTGTTATCATAATTATTTTTGACTGGGAAAACCAATGGAGGATCCAGTACCAATTGAAGTGACAGCGAGAACTGACTCTTACTGCCTAAAAACATCACCCTTCCACCATTGGATCTTATATTATCTGGAACTCTTCATATACTTAACTGGAGAAAAGTTGGCGATGGATTATACTTAGACACGTTATCGGAAATTTAAACTAACCGTGCTGTAATATACGTATCTACCACGACCAGTTTCTATATCACCAACTTTTCATCTCTTTTGAGGTTAACGGAAGCCCAATACCTCCCCTTCCCCCATCCCTTCCTAATTCTTAAATATCCGAAACCCTTTTCTCTAAAAGGCCGCCAACACACTCGTAACACCTACCGAAGGTGTTACGAGTGTGTTGGCGGGTTGCTAGTGTCCATGGGCGGCGCTGATTGCTTACTATCAGGTAATCCTTCTGCTTGTTTGCCGAGATAATAATGAATATAAAACGGGAGATGTATGGCATGTGTAGGTCGACTCGACCGGAGTGATACCACGATCTCACAAAAAACCGTCTTGAAATAAGCACAACGTTGTGTTCCGCCGTGTGGGTGAGGTTACCGGAAGCCCAATCCTTTCTGTCTCCCATCCCTTAAAAATCGTTAAATCTCCAAAGCCCTAGTCCCTAAAAGCCATGCATGAAAATTACTATCAGGTAATCCGTGTGCTCGTTTGCCGACATAGTACACAAAAAAAAACACTTTCCATGACCTGTCCCTGTATAAATATGTCTGTGAGTACAAGCTAAAACCTCACTCTAACTTGGAATAAAAATGTAATACTACTTGAAAGCACCTACATCCGATTGAACATGCATGATACAGCTGCATAAATCTGTCGCTACAAGTAACGCGTGATGTATCACCGTAGTATTGGGATGACGTGCCATCAGATTGCAGATAGTATTGAGCTGGTTCTCCAAGCTCGGTAACTACTTTAAAATTTGTTTTATGTAAGTACTCGTAGTTCCAGGTGGTTATGTCAATGTTATATTGAGTGGGAACACATATAATTTTATGATAATCTCTGTGTGTTAATGATAGCATATGGCGACGAACCTACTCATCATCATCATCATCATCATCAGCTTATAAGTGCCCACTGCTGAGGAAAGGCCTCTTCTCATACGGAGAAGGTTAGAGCATTAATCACCGCGCTTGCTCAATGTGGGTTGGCGATTTCAAACTTATAATTAGAAATTATAATTAATTAGCAATTATAAGTCCAGGTTTCCTCACGATGTTTACCTTCACCGGGAATTGCTGTATGTATTATTTGGTTTATTATTACATTAATGGTATTTCAAAAATTCTCAGAGAAAGCATGGAATCGGAATGCCCTTTTTTGTGAGGGGAAAATTATCAAATGACTTCTCCCGCCCAGGGTCGGGCGGGAGGGAGTGTCAGACTCTTACTGACTTAAAACCCCCCCGTTCCTTCTCTTGCTCTAGGCCAAGGTTGCGGGGCATCATTGCGCTTAACCCCACAACCCCGGCTGACGTCAGCCCTATAGGGCCCCGTCTGTGGTGGTCTACTGGCTCTTTGAGGCGCGCATGGAACCCTACGGGCCGTACGCTCGGGTCTAGTGCTGGTCGGGCGCCAGGCTACCATTATTCGGCGCTAGTGGACGAGATCGATAGTTTTGGAAGCTTATGTCAAGATTATGGGATTGCAATAAAAATATTGCTTCAACAAATAAAATAAAACCAAACAAAAACACTTACAGGTATTTTTTTTTGTTTTAAAATGTATATTGTAAAATTCATATTTGAAATATGTGCAAATTATATTTTCAATAAAATATTCAACATTTTATAAAGTGACTATGTATTTTTGATGCTATGAATTTTTCAATGAAACATTGCAGTAATTTAATATGTATATGTATATGTTTTTAGCGAAACTCGAATATCTACGCGGTATTAAATAACAATTCCATTTTGCAAATTATTGTTGACGTACATTCATTGTAAGCGACATATATTTATGACGTTTTAAGAGTCTAATTTGTCCCTTTTCTTTCAAGGGGGAATCATCGAATACTTATCTCGTCCTTAGTGAAGCGAGACGGAGTGTCATACTCTTATTGACTATAAATCCCCCCATTCCTTCTTCTGATAAAGGCCGAAGTTTTTTGAACTATCTAACCTCGACTTAGAAAAGCACTGCACTGTTTCCAATTTTATAGCATATACACCATCATCATTAACCTATAAGCGTCCACAGCTAGGTTAAGAGCCTCTCACATGGAGAAGCATTGAGCATTAATCGCCATGCCTGCTTAAACCAGTTCGGTGATTTCAATCATGGATTAAGACAGTTCAGGTTTCTTCAAGATACTTTGCTTGCTCGGTGATGTATTTTAGTAATGTTAGCTATATCCACATATTCTTATAGCACATAAAATGTCCGATTATACACGGAGAAGTAATAACGGGTTCAGTTAAAGTAAACTTTACGGCAATTCTCAGCATCGTAGTCAGTTACAACTTAATCCTGTGGTCCATAAGTTAATTCCATGCCTCTCTTTAATCTCTTTAGCAGTTAAACCTTTGTTATATGGCCACGATTCATTAGTTATGCATAAAATACCAGTAAAATAATATTTAACAGCAGCTTATAGAAGCGGTTTATTTGAGACAGTTTAGTTAGCGGCCAACGGTTAAGTTGTAGGGTTGGTAGTATCATAGTTTTGTCGGCCATTTTGAATAGTGGAAAAAATGAGGAAAATTATGCAGTTTTATTGAAGTAATACTATTCTATTATTTATTTAAATAGGATTTTCTCCTGTGTCGTGGTTGCGTTTACAATTTCATGTATATGAATGGTTTCATCAGACTTAGACCCCGAACAACTATTTTTTTGGATCACGCAGTGTTGTTTCGTGCTGGTATCGAACCTGCGACACGTTTCACGGCAGCCAGTTGCCCAGACACTACACCAACCATGCAGCCATTAGTAAGTTGTGATACTATTATTGGTTTTCCCTATTATTGATTATGCTGATGATTGCTACTACGACCTGAATGCAGATCTTCTCAATAAGCTTGACCGACTTCTTAATAACTGCATTCGATTCGTTTTCAACCTGCGTAAATACGATCATGTTTCTGCATAGCGGCTGCAATTAAAGTGGTTGCCCATACGCCAGCGCAGGGAGCAAAGGGCGCTTACCACTCTATTTTCTTTTCTTCATTCACCTTCTTCGCCGAGTTATCTATCCCTTTACTTTCAGTACATATGCGCAAACCACAATAAAAATTTACGTTCTTCTCATAACCGACTTCTTCAATGTCCTATTCATCGCACTGATTTCTTTCATTCTTCCTTCTTCGTTCAAGCTATCTTCCTGTGGAATGCGCTCCCTCTGGATGTCAGGATGGTTTTAGGTCGTTTGACTTTCAAGCAGAAATTTCGTGAGCATTTATTGAAGAAATTGGCTGAATCATCACAATAAGTAAATATAAGTATATTTATATAAATATATATATATATAAGTATGTAGTGTCTATTTATTTATTAGTGTTCTATATTTATTTATACATAATTTGTATGTATTATTAGTTTATGTAAGATTATATTGTTATTGAATTTGTTTAAATTTATACATTATTATATTGAGTCTTTTTTTTAGTCTTTAAAAATTTTGCTGCTTGCGCTCACCGTTTTTACTCATCTCTGCATCACCCAAAGGTCAGACTGATAATGCCTACGGCATTAAGTCCGCCTATGTACAGAAATTTGTGTGCATAAAGCTTAATAAATAAATAAATAAATAAATATTATTGTCTTTTATATTACATGTAGGTGTAACGAACGAACAGTATTAATAAATACTTTTTCTTTCTTTCTTCTTTCAATAAAGAACGTAGGTGTCAGATATCAAATTCGATTTGAAAAAAAAAACAAAATAACCTACTTGGTATTATGTAAAATACCTATTTGTTTGTTTCATAAAGTATTTCATATTTACTATACTTACAAATTAACCTTATACATCACTGAACTTCTAAAAATCTTCTACTAGTCGGTACGTTAGAATTTTCACAACCCTACTCCAAAGGTGGATCATATAACTGAGGTTATTGCCAGCAGATGGCACGACCATCACCCGGGCACGAGGCGATAACTGATAGAAAATAAGAAGGTCCACACTTCAATAACTACTAAACTTATATCGCTAGCTGAATAGATTGAAATGTTCAAGTATTGAGGATTACTTTTGACTTCAGAATTTGTACGGGTGGTGCCATTTATACTTAGTTGGTTTATATTCCACGTATATTTTCTGATATTGCTGTAGAATTTGAATACAGTTTATTCAAATTTAGAGATTTCTTAACTAATCTGTCTAATCATCATCAGCGTATAATAGCAATTCAAAAACTTTTTAACTTGTAGGAACTTGAAAAATGTGGGAAGGGTAAGCTTGGGTCGGCTCGACTGGAGTGATATCACGACCTCACAGAAAACCGCCGTGAAACAACCACAGCGTTGTGATTCATCGCGTAATTAAGGTTACCGGAGGCCCATTCCTTCCTCTCCCCCAATCCCTTCCCAATCGGCAGTCGGCAACGCACTCGTAGCTCGTCTGTTATTGTGGGTGTCCATGGGCGGATCATGACATCAGTCTGCTCGATCGCTGAATTATTTCATTAAAAAATACCGTGTTTTCATGATCAATAGGTCAACTTTAAAGATGATCAAAGTTAATGATTATAATACATTTCGATTCAGTGAAACTGCGGTAGTGCAAGGACGGTGATAATTAAATACAAAATACAAATACAAAATTCTTTATTTCTTTACCAAAAGTTTAACATAAGTTGGTGATTGGACCCTCCTTTTAAGCAAATAATGCCTGTATTAGGACACTCCGCTCTTCTACATCAGTTTACATTAAATAGAAAACTTAGTTTTAAACGGCATGCTTGTGTGTGTGTGTTTGTGTGTGTGTGTGTGTGTGTGTGTGTGTGTGTGTTTGTGTGTTTGTATGTGTGTGTGTGTAGGTATGTGTATGTATATGTGTTTCATTTCGTGTGTTGTAATAGTGCCTCAGTGTCCGTAATTTAGTGTCTTTATCCAATTAGTTATAATTTTTTTACACTCGTGTAATTGTTTATTGTGTACGTATATCTTTTTATTTATTCTATTATAAAGTTGACATGAGAGTGTTCTGTACGGAAAGGCGGCAAATTTGGTTTTATTTTGTGGAACCTGTGCTATGAGATCTTTCCGTCTTCTTGTAGTTGTACTTGGATCATATGGTAGATTTTGTGTTTTTTTAGAACGGTGTGTAAAATGTATAGCTTTCTAACAGAAAGAAGTCCACTATCTTTGCTTTCCATCAGGTAATCCATCGCTCGTTTGCTGTTCTATCACATAAAAACACAACTTTGCCCACCTACCAACCACCGGCCCGGTCCGCGGGGCCGGTGTTGTAGGCAAAGCGCAATAAGTTACGGCGTCCTAGATCAAAGAAGTAATTGAAATAGATTTTTGTCAATAAGAAGTGTGACACCTTCTCTTGTCTTAGTCAGGACGGAAGCATTTAAGTACTTTAATGGTGTTTTTCTATCAAAAAGATAAAAATATCTCTAAGTCTAACAATTCTATTTCGCTCTAACAAAACTCCTTTTTAATCTCATACGAAAACCTTATAATTATATCCGTGGAATATTCAAATGGTTGCCTTGTAACAATATAAACGGTTAGGGTCACCGGTATCTAGCCGAACATTCGGTGTAATAGCCATTTTATGTGAGTATTAACTTTGTTTACGACAACCCTGGCCCTTACAGGTACTCTTGAATTAATTTTATTTTTAAGATTATTACAAGTATATTGTGTTCAGGGTTCAAGTGGGGTGTTACGTTTTTTATGATTAGCTGATATTTTTGGCTTGAAAGTTTTTTAAAGGTGAACGGCAGGCTTGTATGGGAGTCCATTTGTAATATTTTTCATAGTTGTAATATTTTTTCGTGTTTTTGGATGCTCTTTGGTTTAATTGGTAGTTAATATGATAAACAAGCCCTGTTTAAAATGTTGGATTTTTAAAACTTGGGACATAAGAGTTATAGCTTGTTTTATTTTTAAAGGTTATGTACTAGAGTATTAGCTTAGATTGTTATTTGAAGGTACATAAACATTATTTTGGTGATTCAAAGGTTTGCTATACGGTTGCGAACTAGTGTTACAACCATGATAGCAAGAGGTGCGTTTCCCCAACGACCGAACGTGATGGCGCGTGGTTAACATCCACGGCAAAAACCTAACACACAAAATAAGGTCAGCTTTGTTGAAATGCTAGTTTTCATCCATCTAGTCATTCAATAATGAAGTATTAACTGGGTTTAGAGTACAGGAATATAAAAAATATTTTAGGTTAAGTAGGTTTAATATATAGACGTCTTTAATTGTTACTTGTTATTCTCACTTCTAAATAATTATTTATAATTCCGATATTTGTCTTATTTTACAATGGCAACCTCTCAAAACATGACTGCGTCCAGTTTTTACGATTTTACTGCGCTTGTTTATTGAAATCTTTTTATTGATATTTCTATTTAATCCCAGCTTCTAAAAATAGAACAATTACATACAAATTAATAGCTTAGCTGCCTTAATAAGTAGTACAAATTCTAATACATAACATTACAAAAAGTATGCGGTACAGGGCCTGCCGTTCTCCTTTCTTTTTCATCGTCATCATCTGTTGGAATATGGACCTTATTTACATAAGAGGGTTTCTCATAATCTGTACACTTAGCAAGTTGCTTTGAAATCACATTTAAAATGGTCAGGTTGATAAAAAAGGCCTTTATTTGGAATTATTGAATTGTAATAATGTTTGGCGAGGGATGAGAGATAGTGTTAAAATCATACTGACTAAAAAACACCCCGTCCCTTCTTCAGTCCTGGGCCAGAGCCGCAGTGAATTTTCGCTTCCACGTCCGAGAGCTGCTGTAGTTTGCCTTTGATATCCAGTATCTTGTCCAGCTTTTTCCGAAACGATATAATATACTAATCTAACTATTTCCACCAAATAGTTAGATTTGTATATTATATCGTTAATTTATGAGTTTCATTATCGAAATTATTAAACTGTGTTCATTTACCTACTTGAATAGAATGAATAGCCATTTTGTTTAATGTAAATAAAACTCATTCAAGGTCGTTAGGCACATGACTTTAGAAATTACTTTGGATATTAGGACTTCACTGTTGGAACTGAAAAACATTATATTTTAGTATTATCCGAAGGTCCTAACCCTGATAGCATTAGAATTCTGTTAGCGCAAGTAGCAGATTACCCACCCTTGTCTACCAGAGCGTATGGCGCGTAGCGTTCTGTGCCCGCCTCAAAGAGTTAATTGACCACCACAGACGTGGCCCTATAGGGCTGATGTTTATCCGAGGTTGCAGGGCAGAGCAGGAAAAGGAACGAGGGGGTTTTTAGTCAGTAAGAGTCTGACACTCTCTCTCTCCTTATCCCGGGTGGGAGAAGTCATTTGTTGATTTTCTCCTGACAAAAAAAAACACTCCCTCTTCTCTTGAATAACAACACAAATTATGCTTAAATTGATCTTTAAACTGAATTAAAGGCTCCAAACACCAAAATCCTGGTCCTTTTTTTAAAATTCTAATTATAGTCTGTTTGATAAATGTTTGTGTTAGTCTCAAGGGTTAAGCAGATAATGAAATAAAACAACGCAATAATTTCACATGTTTAATGAACAATATTTTCAAATAATTTTGTTTTTGTATTGTTCAAAATTGTATATGTATATAGAACGCTATATAATAACACCAAAGCCCTGTTTACTCACTGTGAAAGCCTTATTTCCTACGTCTTTGCTCGTGAGTGTTCGAAATTAGACACAGTGTCTTACCGTGTCCAAACACTATGCGATTTTTATGAAATTTCATACCAATATGAGACCGACTATGGACACTGTGCATAATTTGGAAAACATAATGGTATACCATCAGTATTTTACAAAATGTAAATAATAAAACAGCTTAACGATTAATTGTATTGGTTATTGGTTTTTTTATGTGATTATTATTTTTAATATTTTTAGACTAGCTTTCACTTTTTCAAGATTTTCCATTTTTGTTATTTAATAATATACATAATTCATTTTTGGACTGATTTATCAGTTTCATTCTCGAATTTTACATATAACAAAAATAATACAATAACTTCATTTAATCTGGTTATACATTTTCGAAAAACTATACGTCATAAAATAACAGACAATTCTTAACAAATTACATTATTATTTCGCGGGCTATTTTGTATTATATTAACATTGACAGCAAAATTATAATACAATTACTAATTCCATCTCAATACTTTATTTATTTAAGTGCAAAACTCAAACTTACTACAAGTCTTAAATAAAAAACTCGCGATCCGAGTAGGCTTAAAGAATTTAGTACAAAACTTCGTGGTCCTCTAGATCCGCTTTAAAATTTATTTACAAATATAATTTAGCATAAAATAGATGAGAATAAGGCTATAAGTAAGGTGTTCGCAATAATGTTCAATGTTTTGAGATTGGACGGAGATCGTGAAGCCGGTGGGTCCCCCATAAACAATGCGAAATGGCTCATTTTTCTCTCTTATGGTCTTATCGATCGTGACGATAGGCGTGTAAATACAGTTTGACTTTTAAATGGAGAATTATAGCCCAAGGCTCCTTCCATGTTTAAGGGCGATAAAACAGTACTGTTACAAGTAGAACCAAGTTCCAAAGTACTTGTTACTAAGTTGAAAATACAACTTTGCAATTACGACGCTACTAATTATTGATTCGTGTACCAAAGAGAATTTACTTTTCGATATGACATTTTCCCTTCAGTTATAAACGAGAAACAAGTATGCCAATTTTAATTTAAACTTATATCACAGCGTACCAACCAATTGTGTTATTAAACTTTACAAAGTTAATTATGTTAGTTTTAATTAAAATGTGACTTATGATCGTAGCAAGCTTGCCAGAGGCAGGTAGCGTTGACCTGTTTACATGATTGTAAAACTTTCGGCCCTTATTTTAGTTTTTCCAACACAATTCATTTTCTCGAACAATCATATGTCAAGTTTGCGTGTGATATAAGAAATTATAGTTTTGAAGATAGCTGGAAAATGAAAACCATTTCTGGAGCGGAAAGGCACCCAAAAAGATTTATGTTTCTTGGAAGTTAAAAATGATGTGTTACGGTTCTGTATTTTTAGTTATCCCTTACTTACTACTTTAAATAGAACATAAAATGGTTTTTACAAAATGCACCATTCAAGCTTGTTAGGGTGAATTAAGTAGGTTAGATTAGAGGCCGCAGTAATAAATAAACGTCAGTCAGACTGACACACAACATTCTACTTGACTTGATTTTGCCTTCACTAAGAAATTTACAAGTAATGTATTTCTACGTCTTAACACGTTTTTACAGCGACTTCTATCAGCTTTCTACGTTATGTTTAGAATTTTTAGTTAAATACCCTTGATATTTTAAGACTTGTAGGGGATATTTAAACAAATTTAGCAAGAAATATCTACTCCATAAGTTTTATGTTTTTGAATATCAAACAATTCTTAAGCATCACAATTTCCAAATACAGGTTGACGCTAATAAAGTGGCATCTGCTTTTATTAATGACAAACACAATAATTAACATATGTATATCCCTCATATTAATTTGGGCCGACATGATTCCACGAAACCTTGTCACGTACCAACAGACGCACTGGTAAAGGCTCACAAGGCAATTTATATGAATTTTAACAACACAGATGATGAATACTCCAAAGTGTGCTTGTTAGGTTGGGAAGAGGTCATAAATTATTTCAAAATAGGGTTGTCGGTCGCTGACACAGGCTTTCCTATTGTACGTGTGTTGTATAAACAGTGGGTACGCTTTAAGCATTGTTTAACACACTATGATGCCACTGAGCGTCTTTTGTTTCATTCTTTGCTCCGTCTAGTTTTGTTAAACTTTTGTTAGTAGGGATTTAAGTTATATTCTGCGCCTACTTGTTATGTCGTTAATCGAAATGTACAATTTCTTTTTCTTTTTCATCATCGCTTAAGTTTACATGTTCAATGCTAAAGCTTGTTTGTTTGTAATTTAATATTTTCTCTCGTTTCATGATCTCAGTTCAAAATCAAAACTTTTTTTACATTTTCATTGGCTTTTGTTGTAACTGTAGCTTCTAAACATTAATTACTAAGGTCATGACCTTGAAATTGGGGAAAATTATTCAGCGTGTTGATGTATTTTTTTCATATTGTGATATTTTCCCAGCTTCAAGCCGTAGTAACCATTTAGAGACATATCCTTTGATTAGTAAAAAGAAACGAAACAATAAATTAGGTATAATTAGTAGCTTAAGTTTATCTTAAATTATATACAAAATACGCTCCATAACAAAACGTTGTGCTATCTAGGTTACATTAAAACTTATTGCATTTTATGCGTTAAATAGATAATATTATAGCGTTAGATTTTCGTTTAGTAAGAAATGAAAAAATAAATAATTGATAATTTCGATATGGTACCGATTTTTGTGCCAGGAAGATAGTACAAGCTGTTTTGCTTGTTTTGCTTGGATACCATTCCTCAGAAATAACATTGGCTAAGTTATGGTGACACTACACTCAAAGCATAGCAATTATACTTTGTAAAACAATAGAACAATCTTTTTATTATAACTTTCGTGAGACATTCTAAATTATTTATTATGTTTTCGGCTTACTCACGCAATAATTTGACGAGATACTCGACTAGTTTCAAGCCATGCTAGAGGCCCAGACCGTCGCGCTGCTACGCGACTGCAGCGCGACGGTCGCCGAGTCGCGTGTCGCGGAATGCTGCTCATGAATATGGGCCTCTAGCATGGCTTGAAACTAGTCGAGTATCTCGTCAAATTATTGCGTGAGTAAGCCGAAAACATAATAAATAATAGAACAATCTGTTTTAATTTTTATTACAATGGTTGTAAAGAAGGTACTATTTAACAAAACTTGTATCTTAGGATTCCTGGCACGCAAGATAATAATTTATTTAAATCCACGCAATATTTATACATATTATAAAACATTAAAGGGTCCCAAAATTTAGACATGATTTACAATTTATTTTATTGAAGGAAAATACTTCTCATACGTTGCTAAGCAACATATAAACAAAAAAGCCCACTTAACATTTTCTTTTCGAACGTTAGTACCCTTTCATCACTATGTGAACAGCGTTTCCCATTTCGTGAGTATTTTGTTTGAATACCCATTTCTTAAGTCTCAATAACAAAAGAAGTTGATGCAGCTTTAGGATGCTTAGGTAAAATGACCTCTTTTACATCACTTTAAAGTCGAAAAGACAACTCGTGTTAGGCTTTTATTTGATAACCACGTGACTATGATCATTGATCACGCCATCTTTGTTAATTCGCAATGAAAGGGCTTTATAAAATTGTATGATGACATCGCCAAGCCCCCGATTTACATTTTTGGGGGCTCAATTTAAATTTGTTTATCCAAAACGCAAACCAAAATTCTCAGCCAATTTACTGTATTTTGTTTATTTTAAATAATTTCTTTAACACTATCTACGCTTATAATGTATAGTTTATGCTATTTATATTTATCTATATACATGTAAAACAGGTATATAACACCAAGAATGAAAGAAAGTGCCAATGATATGTGTTGTCTAGTGATTATTTTAACTGTTAAAGATACAAAATTAGTAACGCTACTAATATTTACAGTATATTTATCGTTAGCTTATTTGATAGAGGTAAAACTTGGTTTGGACTTCAGAATACTGATGGAACAAAAAAGTCTACTGAGTATAATGTTTTAAGGGCTAGAAGCAAATCAAGCGATGTTGAAGTACCCACTTCATGTTCGAAATTCAAAATCGCTGTAGTTTCATGTTTTTGTTTATCCAAAACTATTGCGAAACATTGCTTGTTTAGAAAATCAAATTTAATATTTGCATTTATTAGACCTAAACAAGCTTCACCTCTCTCACTAATGGACAGTAAACATACTCCACTATGATTACGAATTTTCTGGTCATTAACGATGACTACGCGACCAGTATAACTAGACTTCGAAGTCATGTGTATGGGTACGCAGGAAAGAGATATAATGGGCCTATCTATACTGGTCGTTGCCTTACATTTATTTTTTACTAGATTGTGATAGCAGCTATTCTAATATACGTATGTGTTATAAAATGTTAATAAGTGCCTGTAAACACTTAGCTATCTTACACCTATCACGGCCTTGAATGCGCTTACCAATAAAATGCTATATCAATGATGATTATTCATATCATTTCTTAGATAGAATCGTAACTGCTTTCAAAAAAGGCTTTTATGTAACTATTTTAACTGACATCGATGATATTATTATTATGTGATTGAAGTCTTTCTTTCTTTTGACTGTTAGTTTTGTTGCCAAAATGTTACATCTATTAAGATATCGTTTTCACAGCAAGCGAATTTTAAAAAACATTCTTAGCACTATTGGTCGTAATATTATTAACGTTATGTAGAAGCAGACGATTTCCTTTTCTCCGTCTTATTGTCCCTCAATTTCGTTTCATCCAATGACTCAATCTTGTGATCCCTCAACAGAGGCGTGCGGGCGTCTGTCTTCTCTTCATTCACTTTATCCATAAATATATCATTTTTGAAGTTCATTACTCTGACAGTATTGTCGCTTTCCACAGATTCCTGACGGCTGCAAGTTTTACTGCTTTCTTTATTACTATCCGCCTCTTTTTCTTCGGATTTCTCGCTGTGGTACGCCATGTTGTCAAAACATTGAGATGGTACTATATTTACGGATTTCATCATTGGTATTGCAATAGCAAGCGCGGGGCTCATTCCTTGTGGGCTGGGAGAAAGACGAGTCGTGACCGATAGGTCCATCCCGGGCATCAAAGTTGCAACTGTAGGGAATATAAAAACAAATTAATATCACATCATTACAATGAAATTGGCAACAGACACAAAAGGTTTAGAAGGTTATTTATTTCAACAATCATGCACGTGCATGCTTATTATTGTTTTGGGATAATTGATTGATTTTTTGGTTAAACATTTAAGAAAGACTTAAATAGGACATTTAGACAAGATTATATAGAAAAGAAAGATAAGAACATTTATGATATAACATTGACAGACTTTCACAAGACATAAACTAGTGCTAGAAACACGAACATTCGTTGTACAATAGAAAAAGCACAAGAACGACACTGTGTTAGTGTTATATTAGTGTTAAGTAATCTAAGAGTGTACCGATGTGACCGGCTGTGAGTTTGGAACTTCATTTGTTGTATTGTTTTGACTATTTAGTGGTGGTGGAGGTGTGTGGTTGTTGCCTGGAAAAAACACTGAACCATCACTATTTAAAACTTAAGATACGATAAACGATGTTTTATTTACAAATAATTGATCAAAGAAGCATTCACGAATCGCAAAATGAAAGAACCTAAAAGTATACAAAATCATAAACAAACTACAACAACACCAAGTTTGGAAGCAAAGCAATAAGTTCGGGGTACAAACACAGATATACAAAGTCCCGAACCTTCATCCCCTCGAAGCAAAGGGACCTAGACGGTGGATCCAGTGCTGCTTGAAGATACTGCCGTGTGCATTCATGATAATGACAATGATAATGATTGATTAGTGACTAAAGATATATTAGCATTCCTGTAAGCTAAATCCGAGTGTGCAGGCGATATAGAAAGCCCATTCGGTTCCAACGGCGTTGTGTGATGCTTTCTAAAGCATGTTTAAATTTTTTCTTTTGCAGTTGTTTGGTGTCGTTTGGATCATAGCCTCTAGCTCGCTACGATCACCATCTGTGGAGGATTACATTGCATAAGCTACTGTTAGTCACGTGACCAGTACATCAGTTATTATTATGGTTCCAACTACATTATCAATGACTTTGTGACCAGAAAGCTTCAAGACTTGATGGCTTAGACTGCTTCTTTGTTAGTTGTATCCATGTTGTTGACAATATTAGTAGGTGCTTAAACTACCGCATTCTTCAATTTGAATTGTTGTTTTGGGTAAGAAATCAAAGTCGTTGATAAGTAACATTATTTTAGCCACATCCATGTAATCAAATGCGCAGTTATGATCAATTAGTCAAGTTAGTATGTTTGTTACCATTTGTATGGTGTAACATCTTTCTGTTTTCTGTTTAAATTCACCAGTGAATGTGATATGTTCATCTATATTTGTGACAATAACGCCAATTTTGTTCTCATGTCCATCAAAATTTAGTTTCTACTTCGTGATATCAAACATTTAAAGTGCTTAAAACTACAAGTGGATTACAAAGGCCATGTTCCATGTTAAAATTTTTGCCTTCAAGTAAAATTTTAGAAATATTTTACATTTGTCTTGCTATGGGTGTCGATTCCACAATTTCGTGTGAAATACATGAAAATTGTGAAGCTATGAATAATTTAAATAAAGAAGAAATCAAATAGTTATAAAATTCGGGTTTATGGTTCAATTTATTATCATGCATTTCTTTAAATTGTATTTGATAGTTTTGATATCGAAAAATTGCATTTTTATTTTCTTTTATTACATTTTTATCCACAGCTTCAGATATGGTGACATTTATTAGCATATTAACTTAATTATAGAACTTACCCATGTTAGGTCCTATCATATCTTTAGGATGATTTGTTTTGATGGCATTCATTCTGCGGTTTACTACCTGAGGACCCATGCCTGGTGCTAGGGGATTAGGAGCACCTGGCACTGGGGCACCTAGATCAACAATGCTTACTTAAAATACCAAATCTACTTTCAAATGTTCAAGTGCTAAATAATTTGGTTCACATTTGTGCTGCCCTGGCTATGGAAATGTGTTAGCATTTTCTTTAGACTACTTTTGCTGAATACTTTTTTATTAAAATACTTACGCATAGGTGGCCTCGTGGGCTCTACATTGATAACTCTTCGCCTCTTCTTTGGTAACTTAGCTCTCGCTTGTGTATGTGAGTAGTACATGGCGAAATTGGATACGATGACTGGCACCGGAAGAGCTATGGTTAACACCTGTTGGATTAAGAACGATGTTATATTTATAAAAATGACAATGACAAATGACGCAGATGACCTTTCTTTTCAAATATCCACCGATTCTAAGTATGTCTGAGAAAATACGGAAACATTTCTAGATGTATTACAAACGTTAATGCTTTATATGGCTTAGTTTTTCTACATTCCAACTTTACAAGTGTTATTTATTTTTAAATATGTACTTTTGTTAAAAAAAGAACTAAAGCTTAATCTCATAAAGGGAAGAATTATTTATTTATATTCATACAAAATAAAATGCATACTTACGCCTGCTAACGCGCAAAGCGCACCGACAAACATGCCAACATAGGTCTTCGGCGCCATGTCACCGTATCCAACAGTCGTCATCGTCACGAGTGCCCACCACAGCCCCAGCGGTATGCTATTGAAGTCGTTGTGGGGATTCGTTTGTATCCTTTCCGCGTAGTACACCAGACTAGCGAATATTACAATACCCAGCACAAGGAAGAACACTAGCAGCGTCAACTCCTTCGCTGACGCCCTAAAGGTCTGTATCAAAATCTTGAGACCCGAAGAGTGTCTCGTGAGTTTGAACAGCCTCATGATCCTAATAATAGAGAAGAACTCCAGAATATCCGCGTTTTCGACATGTGACGCGTACTTCTGGAGGATTAGATCAATGTAGAAGCTCATGGTGGCTATGTAGTCGATGATGTTGACGGAAGATTTGACGAATTCACACTTGTTGGGTGATGAGATGAAACGCACTAGGATCTCTAATGTGAACCAAGCGTTACACACACATTCTATATAGAAAAACGCTACGTGGGCGTTTGTTTGCACTTTGTCCAACGCCCAACCCTGCGATTGGTTGGCAGTCGTCACTGTATAGTTTCTAATCACTGGCACTCTCATGTCCGGGTGAGTTTTTAGACAGAACGATATTATTGATACGCATATGAAGAACACAGATATGACGCCGATTATCTGAAAACAAAGAATCAGTTAAGTTAATTGCTTTTGCAAATCCTTTAGGGTTTCGTGTTACGTGTAAAGGGTTGAGATTTATCACACGATCCCGACATCAAACAATTCATTGAACTAGTCTTTAAATCCCTGGAGTCATTAAACAGCGAGATCAACGTTGCTTTTGTTGAGATTAAAGCAGCCTTCGCAACAAACCTTTTGCCCTTCAGCGGGACATAAAAATTACTACGTTTACATTCTCATGTAAAAAATAATTAAAGTAAATACAGGGCGTTTATTGCTGGAATTAAGGGTGCTTTTATTTACTGAAACACGAACGGTTAACGAGCCAAATGATAGTATTTACACCGAGCAGAGTTTTTTTGCAAATGTTAAAAAGGTTGTTGAGGAAAAACAAGTACTGTGAAAAGGTTGTACCTCGGTAATGAGATATGTTAATGACTTTACATTAGTGAGTTCATGATTGTCTAGAAACAAGTGGTTTTAGTGTTGGGAAATTCTGACTTCTATTAAGTATTTGTGGGAAATGTCATATCGCCGTGATTGTGTTCTTAGTAATGACATATTTCATTACAACGATATTCTTGCACTAAATTGTGTTTCATCTGTGAAATCCTGATAGGCTTTTTCAATTGTACAAATGAATCGTCATTTCGATTAAATACATTGACTGATATTACTGTTTTACTTTTAACTGTGTGATTGAATTCAATGTTACACTATGTTTTTTCTTTCGTTTTCGATTCGGACTAATATTTTGGTGATCAGTTGGAATATAGCCAAACATATTGTCAGATTATGAAGTTTATTGCTTAAACATTCTACCAATTTTTTTCTTTCTTGAAAATTTTTAGCAATTTACTGGTAGATATCTCTATGATAATAATAATAAAGTAAATGCAAAAAAAGATTCGAAGCGAGGCTTTCGTTGTCTCGGTATTGTCATTCTCCAAGGTCAATATTAGAATACTTAGATTTGCATAAAATTGAATTAAAATTCTTACTAAAATAGGCTTGGACCATAGCTTACCATAAACTATTTTATATGTAAGAAAACAGAACATTTTAAACTTGTTAGGAATTTTTAATACTACCCAACTATTCAAAGTGATTTCAAAATTCTCAAAATGTTGACTGTATTTTAAAGGCAAAAGTGTTATTAAGACTTAAAATTATTATAAATTTTAATTGGATGAAGATAAATATTCTGAAATGGAATCGAATTAAAAAAATACTCTCTCTCTCTCTCTCTTCTTTTCCACGAACATGATTCACCTCGAGATCTAAGGCATCAAAATTGAGTTATGATCATTATTTGATTATCATTATTGATTCAGATGAAATTCTTTGGTAGTTTATATTATTATATATCTCTATAATTATATTATAAACATGTAGAGTTTGTTTGTTTGAACGCACTAATCTTCTAAACTACTGGTTTGAATTGAACAATTATTTTTGTGCTTGTTAGTCCGCTCCGATCACATCACGCTAAAACTACTGTAGGAGAGTAAGGCCTCAAGATACCACCCGTGTTAGCTGGTAAATGAATAAATACCTTAGCAGCATTGGAGCTGTATGGCTCATCAAACAGCGACCACATCTGTGGCTTCAGATGCTGCCACCACGACACCGTCCCCTTCATATAGTCTTCTTCGAAGCCAAATTTCCGGGCCACCTCCTCATCCGTCGGTTTCTCTGTGTCTAAGTCTAGCCGATCTAAGACTGCCAGAGTTTCTTGGGTGTCCCGATGCTGTAGGAAAGAGAAACTTTAATTAGAAGTAGTCAGTGTGATGAGAGCAAACGTGCAGATGGATCCCCTGATGGTAGGTAACGGAGTTCATGGAGAATCGCAACACCAGAGGTGTCACCAAACATGACATGACCGGCCTTTTTGGCCTTCCCTAACGATTTGAGAGTTAAGGGATTTGACGGTTGGTGGTAGTAGGGATGGTTGATGGACATAGGGGATAGGTAATCTAACTCACATAAATATATGTATACATATTGTTATAACTTACAACATTTTAGATAGGTGGAAACAAAATTTTGTGGATTCTATAATATATACAAAATTTTGTGGATTCTATATTATTCTATACTATATAAACAACTACATTGACTGTCCGCAGTTACTTAGCCAGATTAATGTGAACGTGCCCTACAAACTGGCTCGAATGTCTAGGTATCGGTTGCTTTCAGGTAAGGGCTTTAAAACAAGCCTGGGCCATTTTTCCACAATAAATAGAATGCAGGAACAATTTAGTCGCCTGTCATCCTCACTTGATGTAGATATTGACATGTCCTACTCTCTCTTTAAGGTGAAAACTGTCTTACGTAGGACATTCTCACAGAGTTGAGCTCCACAATATATTTCACTGTATAAAATATTGTTTTTTTTTATTGTTCTTTAATATATTTCATGGTATTAAAAAAAATTACAGTTTTTTGAATTAATAATTAACAATTGTGATTTGAAAACTAGTGTTATTAAGATGTCTTTTTTTTTTGATAAGTGAACTTTTTGTTGTAATATCCTGTTATTTGTTAAATGCATGTCGTGGCAGCCTTTAATTAAGGCTACACTATACAATGTTAAAATATGTTAAAAACCTATCATGTATTTTAGTGTATGCTTTGTTGGTTGCCCTTAAATAAATAAATAAATAAATAAATAAATAAATATATTTTTTTTAAAGTCTAACGTTTTTACTATTTCGATGAAACGAACTCAAAAAAGTATAAAAAGCAGAAAACCGACAACATTCGTACTTTGTTTCATCTATTTCAACGACGAATAAACAAACAATGTAGCAATCAAGGCACGCAACAATAAAACAATGGATCCTATTAATTAAATAACGGAATGGCCGCTTGTGAAACAGAAATAATTTTAAATAATATCAGAAGCCGGGAATCCATTTTTAAATTCGTATTTAAGTTGAGAATAAAATTAATTGGACAAAGGCTTCGATTTCGTTCGGTATAAAATATGAGGGTTGGCCGCAAAAATATTTCGTATCGGAGCAATGGTCGAAATAATAGGAAAATATCGGACCCACAATTATTGAACCTGAACTTCCCATTTCGTTGGGAATGTAATTGGAATATTTTATTCCCTGTTTTCGCTTGAAATTGGAGATGCACTGAGAATATTTTATTATTAATGGGAAATTTTATGTTAAAATGAGCGATGCCATTATAGTTTGCATGGATTACGACGTTCGGAAGTTAATCAACATTTTTTTATTCAATGTTTTTTGTAAAACTGTAACTATATTATAACTTCAGACTTTTACAATTTCAAAAATTTATGCTTGCTTCTTGAGATGCAAGAAGCAAGCATAAATTTGGTATTCTTTGCCATTGGTATTCTTCTCTGCATCACCCAAAGGTCAGACTGGTAGAGAATGCTCAAAGTATTAAGTCCACCTTGTGTACAGTATCTTGTGCATGAAGCTTATAATAAATAAATATATTATTTTTGTTATAAACAAGATATTGGCTATATCATCATAATCATAAGCCTAGCCCATTGCTAAATAATCAAAGGCCTTTTTTATGAGGAGAAGGATTGAGCATTTATCACCACGCTTGCACAAGCCGTTTTTGATTGGCTTTGTCAGCGTTTTGTAAATTAACCGAGAAAGTAAATATTATAATTCGAAAAAAGTTCTATTTGCATTTGACTAGTTTTGATGGCTCGTGTCGTCCAGGTCAAAAAAACATCATAATGTATATTTGCTCATGTACAGAATTGTTTAAACTTAACTTTTTTCGTTTATTAATATAACTGTCAAAAGTTGTTTATTGGTTTATTTAACATTTATAAAAGCCTTGATAAACACCTAAGCAGGCTTACGTTAGATGGTTGGGTTATGTAAGTCATTGTCCGGAGATTCCTTTCTCTGGAGCCCTGACCACCGGTTGCTTGGAACCCTCCCGTAAACGGTGGGATACTGCTTTTTATATTTTTATGTGTTTTTTGTTTTGTGAAAATATTTAAAAGTGTAAAAATCAAGATTTTAAAATATGCAAAGATTATTGTTATTGCGTTAAGATAAAGAATAAAGCCTTTATAATCATACAACAAACAAAAACATGGTCTCAATGACGAACTCCAAAAACGCAATTCATTTCATTTAAACGAAGGGCGTGAACACATGAATATGTACGGCACCGCAATGGTTGTAAGCCTGGATATTTTCCATCGCTATGGAATGTTATTGGAACATGTCCTGCATACTTCTCTCTTGTTTATATTAAAACAGAATACTTGTTGTCTGTAGTACCTATTGACGGTTTTGTTTATGCAAGTACTGTTTGACATGGATTCCTCGTTAGTCCATAGGTTACCTGGTAATTGTTCTTTTTTTTGTTAGCCCCTATGGTGAGGTGAGAAGGAGTATTAGACTCTTTCTCTCGATGTGAACTAATGGACCCTCAACATCATCATAAAATGGATGTGGCGATTTGCTTATTGACGAAGAGAACTAAAGGGCCTTTATTCATCAGGGTCAATCATTCATATATATTTATTGATGGAATTTAGCTTAAAACATATAGACATAAATAATGTTTTGCGTGAACAGTGACAGTAGAAGCAATAAATAGTAAAGAAAAACTTGAAAAACTCAAGTAAGAAAAATTTAATTTAAGATAAAGAAAAGATTTTATCAAATATTCAACACGATTTGCAGAACACAAGCATAACAACCTGATTAAAGTAAAGATAATGGCAGATAACAAAAATCAGAGGTGAGTTAAAAAGCAATTTTCTTAAACAACACCCCAAAAATATGTTCGAAATCACGCTATGTTTTGTATTGCATATGAATCTCTCTACACACAAACAAAAACCAAATATTTATACGAAAGCTGCAAACAAGAACAGCATTTATTTGCGATGGCCGTTTCGAACGCTTCACGTCCGAATGACATGCTAACATATTCGTCACGTACACTGTAGTGCACCGAAATACTCGGGATACCGACCGTGGTAATACGCTTTATTTGCAATGCAGTGTAAAATGACATTGTCGTGCTGAAGATAGGAAAGTTTAGGAGTGTTGTTGTTATGGACGATACCGTTTTGAGAATGTTTGTTTAAGGCAAAATGCTCCTTTATGTCTTGTGATTCATCTCTTTATTCTTGTTTAGTATGATAATACTGAACAATTTAACTATCTGTAGTAGAATCGTCTACATTAATTCAGTGTTACAATTCGTGATTAGGTTCCAGTCACTAGTTCTATGCAGCCAAGCTATTTAAGCGTAGTGATTGGACTTTAGTAATCTTTGTCTTGTTCTATGAGATCAAGGATATTTGGGAATAAGTCCAAAATATTGCAAAAGTCTAATTTGACCAAATTTGGCTTAACGTCTGTATCTTCACGGAGTGTTTTTGGTTGGTCTATCTACCACGTAGTACACCAGTATCTTCCACGGCGCGTCAAGGCTAGTATCACATATTTGGCTAGAGCTTTTATAGCATATTTTGGATCCTGATCAGAGGTTTCTATTAAACTTAGCCTTATAACCAATAATGAATAAGAAAAAGCATATCATTATCAGAATCGACATCACCTCCTACAAAGACTAGAGAAAAGGCTACTTATATTTACATGTACACTTCATTTGACTTGTCTGTTCATACTGAAGCCAACTACATACATACAAAGTACTGTTGGTAAATCCGTATGAAAGAGGAAAAGTTTCGCGGCTTTGATGTGACGGACGCAAATATGGTGATACACTATGCGACAGTTCTTGCATTTAAATGCGGATTTACGTCACATCAGCGCTGAATTTTAAATGTAATATTTTGTTTCTGATTTATTGTGTTAGATCTTATTCTAAGTTTAAAATAGGTGACGATGTAAAATACCATTGCTTTTTAATACATCAAGCTTTCAGTGATGGTTGGGAAAAAGATTTGTGATTATAAATTGTCGGAATAGACCGAGAGAGACCAGTTACAACATTATAAAAATGAAAATCTCAGTGAATAAAAAAAGAAGAAAAAAATGAAAAGTAAAAAGAAGACAGTAAATTTAGTAAAGGATATAAGTAGATGATAACAACTTGTTTGAAAGATAATTTTATTATTTGGAGGAAGCTAGTTAAGTGATAACAAAAATTACAGCAGCAATGTCAGCTCATTTTTTTGCTCAACAGATGGCGCTTATCCATCACGAGATCGGTTCAAAAGTCAAAAAAAGTCAAAAGTCAAAAATCATTTATTCCAATTAGACCTTTACAGGCACTTTTGAACGTCAAACAAAATTTAAAATAAAAAATAGTGTCAGTCTGTCGGTCAGTCCTCTTAGTGAAGCTATTTGCTCGTTCCAAAGTGTAGATTCCGATGGAGAAGAACGAGCAAGAAACTCCATGGTTACTCTTTTTAAATCAGTTTCACATACAGATTCCTTTTACAAACAGTTGGTTCAATTATGTGAGAACAGTGTAACACTAATATTTATTCAAATATAAAAATAAAGTAACCTGAAGGACAATAGACAGTCTGGAGCTGACCAGTCCCAACTGACGGCGCTCGTTCACGAGCATGACACGTACACCAGCATCGCCCAACTCAACCATATTATAGGGAATTAAGCGATCCAGTGCCCATGCCACCGCCAGTGTGACCTTTCAGTGAGCATGACAACTCCAAGCTGTTATAAGGACCGACATTCTGCTAGTCTAACCAATTATAATAGGTTACAGGGCACTCACATTTACAAATTTATCAAGTTATAGTTATACAATATAATGCAATTTCACTAAAATGAAGAAGTCCCGTTCAAGCAAAATCCATTGGAACGTTATTTATTTTGGTGTACGTTTGCTATCCTGTGGAGCAGGACCAGCATGTCTCCAAGCATCTTTATCTACAATGTAATCATTCAGTGTGTAGTATGCTTTTCTACATAAAGTTTTCTTTACACATAATTTAAAATTTCTTTCATTTAATTGTTGTATTTCACCTGGGATTTTGTTATAACATTTAACACAGAATCCCATGAACGACTTATGTACCTTTGCCAATCTAAATAATGGCTGACATAATCTATCTCTATGTCTAGTTTGATAATTATGTCTATCTGACACCTTATCGAATATTTTTAAGTTTTTCCTAACATACATAATGTTTTCATAAATAAACTGACATGGCACGGTCATAATATTGATCTCTCTAAACTTTTCTCTAAGAGACTCACGACGCTTTAGATTGTAAATAGCTCTGATGGCACGCTTTTGCAAGACAAAGATAGACTCAATGTCAGCAGCCTGTCCCCACAACAAGATGCCATACGACATAATGCTATGAAAGTAGCTGAAGTACACCAGTCTTGCAGTGTCCACATCTGTTAGCTGTCGGATCTTCCAGACAGCAAATGCTGCAGAGCTCAACCGTCCTGCCAGAGATGTGATATGGGGCCCCCATTGTAGTTTGTCATCTATGGTTATACCCAGAAAAGTAGTTTGTTTTACAAATTCCAATTTATTACCGTTTAATAATATGTCACATTCGGTACTTTTAACATTTGGCAAACTGAATCGTATACATTTAGTCTTTTTGTCGTTTAGGACTAAATTATTAATTGTAAACCAATTATGAACCTTCGTTATAGTATTATTTACGTCGTCATAATTATCTGTCCGTCTATTTATTTTAAAAATCAACGATGTGTCATCAGCAAATAATACCATTCCCGGTTCACGTTGAAATAAATGAGGTAAATCATTTATGTACACTAAAAACAGGAAAGGACCTAATATTGAGCCCTGTGGTACGCCCATAGATATGCTAGTACCTTGGGAGTTCACTTTATTTACTTGTACTTTGAACTGCCTATCCTGCAGGTATGATTTTAATAAATTGAGAGATACCCCTCGAATGCCATAGTGTTCCAACTTCAGCAACAGTTTTGTGTGTTCAACGCAATCAAAAGCTTTAGACAGGTCACAAAAAATCCCAATAGCGTCGTTTGACTTTTCCCATGAGGCAAAAACATGCTTAAGTAGAGCTACACCGGCGTCAGTTGTGCATCGACCCTTGGTAAACCCATATTGTTGGTCATGAAAGATGGAATTTATGTTAAAGTGTCGTAGCATCTGAGAAAGCATTAGCTTTTCAAACACTTTACTAAGCACTGGTAAAATTGATACCGGCCTATAATTATTGGGATCATTGTCATCGCCAGATTTAAACAACGGAACTACCTTGCTAAGTTTCATCAAATTTGGAAAAACACCCTGATCTACACTTTTATTAAAAATTACAGCTAAGTAAGGCGCTATAGCTTCTATACAAGACCTACACACCACAACAGACATTCCCCATAGATCCTCTGTAGACTTAACTTTTATGTCTTTAAACGCCTTTATTACTGATTGCGGGTCCGTGTACTGAAATCGGAAGCCAGAACGGCATTCTTTAACATTTCTTTTAAGAAGACTAATAGAAAGTGCCGGAGATGATTCTAAGTCTTTCGTAGTTTTAATGGGGATATTCTTGAAAAAAAACTTCTTTAGGTTCTTCAAAAGGATGTAAAATTTGAACATCTAATAATATCACAATAGTGGGATTCTCTTCTCGGCCATTTCGGAATTATGCCTAATGAACTAAAAGAGGAGAATTCCAATTTTGGCGTGTCCAGCTGTGGCCAAATTATTCCGTGTTTATAAAACGTTAAGGATTTTCTCATGTACCGTGGGTGCGGTTACAAACTTACAAATTCACATACACGTCACACCCAGACCCGGACAACAATTTGTGGAACACACTTAAGAGTGGTTCGGCAGCCGCCTCGTCAACCGCGCAGTCGAAATTACAATCAAAGTTATATTACTCTATTCTACAAAATATGAATTGCGTGATCTTACTTCTAAAATTTGAGGCCTTACGAGAACAGTAATACAACCCGTACCCTGCAATAAACGTGTTGATTCAACAGCATTTTTATGCACTCATTTATTTTACAAGAGTTCTAAAATTTGTACCAAAATAACGACTTAGGCTGTATAAAAGTTCAACAATTGAAGCATTGAACTTTTTCCATTTTATTTTTAATTTTTTTTTGTGAACACAATTTTGTAACTCGTTGCTGTAAGTTCTATGTTCATTTTCTTTGCGATGCTAGATTGCATTTTCTCTTTGTTATTTTTATATTTTTCTTAGAATTATTTTACTTTTTAGTGAGGATCAGAGATCATTCAAAAAAAAAAATAACGATTGAAATGTTAACTATTTACTTAATATTAATTGATGTTTATTCTTAAAATCCGTAAAATATCAAATACACATCTATTGTCTAATATATTTACAAAATATAATTACAAACTTGTCATATCAATTTCTAAACAAAACAAATTATGGACTACCATCGCCATGAACATCAAACTTGAATTCTTGGAAAACATTGCAATCATAGATTCCTTCTCTGTGTGAAGTTTTGGTCTATTCTCATTGACATTTGATAGTATCTCTAGCACATTTTTTGAAACGCAACGTTTTACTTTAAGAATAAGAGTTAGGAATAAAATCTCTGTGATGAAGTCACAATTTTCTATGGGCGCCCTCTGCGTCAATCATTCTTAGAATATTAAGCAAAATCGTTACATTCCCCCAAAGGAATAGCAGAAGAACTTAGCTCTGGTACTTTTGGAACTGCCTCAATATCTTAGGTTTGTAACCAATGACATATTTCAATATCCAATCTGTTACCAGTTGCTCAATATTCTGTTCACGATATCAGCCCTCGATTCTTGCACTGACTTTTAAAAACTTCTCTGTAAGTTACCCGCTACAGTTTGTAGGAACATGTCGGCAAATTCGAGCAAACGAGGAAAGTTTTACTATAAAGAACTAGACATAGGGAACTTATGAAATTTGTTGCGGGATACGGCTGAAAATATTCATTTGTTGTAAGTAAAAAATATGTTCTTACTTAAACTATTTCGGAACTTTTTGCTGTTAGTTGTTGGTTGGTGGTTTCTCCACGATCTATACTCTTATTAAGTTTTCGTTATGTAATAGTTACACTTGTACAAACTGTCATAATCTCATATATTATAGTTAAGGTTTACTTGCATGCTGAATTGATGCCATACTATCCCATGTTGCTAAACACAAATCTGCGATTTAAACTTCAAGAATGCTCTGTGGCCAGGGAAAAGTACACCAAAACTGGTAACCCAAATAACAATGAATTCCATCCAAAGTGGGCACATTATCTCAAGCTCAATTTATCACCACTAAGCCAATGACATCCTCATTCTTAACTTACACAATGAAATTGAGATCTAAAGTTACTTCGACGCAAATATCTCTCGACAAATACCTTCCGTCTTCATTTTGTAATCGAATCTTTCCGAAATTAAATTCTCCAAGTCAAACAAATAATACGAAAACGATCAATCGATTCAATAAAATTATTTTATCCAATGACCTTGAAGTATTGGAATTGTTTCCAACGTTAGATATTTATAATATTAAAATTAGCTTTGCAATATTTAATTTTGTGCGCTGATCATCAAATCATCTACTCCGAAACTTCTAGAGTACCTGTCAAGATCTACTTACGATATTATTTGTCTGGGATGGAGACGCTGACAAGAATTCTAAAAATATTTTCAGTAAGACTTTTAGATTCTAGCTCTGAGTTGTTTGAACCAATATTATAGAAATTTTAATACTATTGGCAAATCTTCTCGCGATTATTTTTAACTCACCTACGACAAGATGTTAGAAAAAAACTGCATACAATTATTTCTTCTTATTTCTTTTGTTATATTTTTCATTTATTCACAATGTAATGTACAAGTATATGTTTTTTATTAGCCATTTTATCGAAACCACGGGTCGTGTCAAAATTTTCTCTTCTGCGATTTGGTTATACTTGTCGTCATCTCAACCGATAACAGTATCCTCACCTGTGTATACGTCATCCAGCAGCACGGTTCCACCTGGTTGGCGTCCAGGCCCCAGAACTCCAGCTCCTCCTCGAAGAGTGGCCCGCAGACGTCTGTAGGGTAGTGGAGCTTGCCCGTTCTAGAAACAAAAGATTTTTATTAAATTTTTTATTCGACTGTATAAATTTTTGTCTTAGACTTTTGAGAAATATGTTTATGCTAACATAAAAGATGATAGATGACTGGGAACTAATGAACTAATTGACGGTTGACGACAATTCATGATGAAGTTCAGATTCCACCTAGACATAAGACCTTCCACATAAAATAAATCATTAATGCAATAGAACAATCGATATTGATTGTAAACTTTTTTATCATTTATTTCCATACACATAATATTTGATCACAATATTTATAAACACAACAAATTAACAAACAATTGAAAACAAAAACCTTCCCATGGAAGAACTAAACGACGTTAACATATGAAAACAATCATAAATTCTTCAGAAACACATTAAAACAAGCAACTCGTACAAACAGCTCTCGTTCCTAGATCAACAGGCGAACAAAGAGTATCAAGTGGAAAAAAAAACACCCAAACATCGAAAGTATGGACCAACTGGAAAAATATTTCGACACTAGCACAATTACGATCAGCTATCCGATTTCCATACATTTCAATAACAAAAGTCCAAACCTTCAGGTTGTTATCGTTAAATACATTGCTTCCTTTGATCCTAGATGATGGATGAATATTTCGTACCATTTAATTGAATTTGGGACAAAGAATAATCGACCTTGAAGGATGTTTTATCCGTTTTTAGATAACGATGGATTAAGGAGTTGTTCGATTGCTTCCCGATTGTTATTCGTTCTGGTTTGAGTAATAACAACTGCTACAAGATCGATAGAAATTCTATTTTTGAATGTTTCTTTATCTTACATATAATTTTACACTTTCGGACTTTTTCTTTAAAGTTCTGTTTTTGTCACTTAAACTTGGAATTTTAAAAGAAGTAATAATAGGAAAATAAAGGCCAAAAAAAGGATTCTACGCAATAAAACAAATCATTTTACATTTGCAAACAAATTAAATTTTATCCGAAAAAACGTTAAATTCACAAAACTTCATCCAATACAGAAACGAACTTCCAATTTGATCCTTTGATACATTATGAATGTATTCATTCAGACAGTAAACTGTTCTGTTTTTTTTTTCATTTATTTCGTCGGTTCCAGTAACGAGTTTCGGCAATAAATTTTCTTATAAAACCGCCCTTTTAGGCGATAAAATATTCCTAAAAGTATTCTTATGTAATGTGGATTGTACGAATACTCAGACATAAACATTCCACGTACAAATGTATATAAGTCTGTATAATTGTCCCAGTTAGGCGTAGCAATTATTTTTATGCTCTTTTTACCTTTTGAGATGAGATGGTAAAATGCCAAGCGTTTTCCAATTTTCGGTCCACGGCTTGAATTGTGTTGACTTTATTTATCACAAGCAAAGATACTTGTTTATTGATTGTATTTATTTAAAGAAGATGAGTAGTTTCTGAATGAGCATGAAAAGTATCATGTGATCATTTAGAATCAATCAATCCAAAAACTTATCTTTTATCCACTACCAAAATTTCATCATCACCATCATCATCATCAGCCTACATGTCCCCACTGCAGAGCAAAGGCTCACACAGAGATGGGTTGAGCATTAATCACCACGTTTGGTCAAAGTGAATTAGCGGTTCAAACTAATAATTAGAAATTATAAGTCCAAGTTTCCTCACGATGATTTCCTCCACCGTATGTCAGGTGTTTAGCAGGTTTCGCAACCTCATGCATGAGAAGTAGGTGCCTTAACCTACGGGCCACCACGACTTTGACTACAAAAATTTACCAGCAAGAATTTGCAATAACAACTAACCACTAATTAAATCCCTAAGTAATAGTGATTATTTAATATTTTTACCGTAGTGCCGCAGCACGCTAAATATAGATTAGTCAGTTTAAAACAAATAGTTTTCAAACGAGTCAACACGGAAATTGGGTCATCGGAAACCAATCCATTTAAGTATCAATATGTTAACCACCAATGAAATGGAAGGAGTAGGCTATAATATAATGATATAGTACAAGTGACCTGTCCTTGCTTTGCACGGACGTCCACTAACGAGGTGCACTGAAAAGGTTCCTATTTCCCGAATCTCCCTTCTTCTTTTCTAGAACTCAGTGCAGATCAGGCGTTTAAGCTTGGTGCAGTGATCAAGGGAAATGTGGATGGATGGAGAGTCAGAGACAGACCAAAGAAAAAATGGATGGATTGTGTGAGAAGTGATATGGAAGACAGAAGAGTTAGCGATAGCGTGACGAGTGACAGGACAGAATGGAAGAAAAAAAACTTATTGCGACGACCCCAAATAAAACGGGACAAGGGCAGGAAGATGATGCAGTGATCAAGGAATCGAATTCCGTTTTTAAAAAGAGACAAATAAATTTACATTGAATAAATGTTCACTTTGTAACACCTTGCCTAAGTCGCGTTAGGTCTTACAACTGCAAAGGGAGGTTTCACATAGAAAATTGGATTTCGATTGAAACCTGACGCTCTAACATTGGAGTTTAGTTCTGACCCGATGTCAGTTTGTTCGTTCGGAGAAGATTTCATTTCCTCCTGTCCGTTACCTATCTTAGAATATATTTTCTTGTTCCATATGCAGTCTCAAGTCTATACCTATATATCTTCATTTGCGTTTTAGAGTTCGTTTAAGAATGGATAGATGCTCTTTTAATAACTGAGGAGTAAGGTGAAAAGATATATCCAAACTAATATTAAAAATGCAAAAGTAAAATTTTGCCTTTCTGTCTTTTCTTCACGCCTAAACTACTGAACCGATTTCTGTGAAATTTGGTTCAGACATAGTTTGGAACTCGAGAAAGGACATAGTATAGTTTTTATACCAAAAATCTGCAGGAGTCGCGGGCAAAAGTTAGTGTACCTATAATATTTTATCAAACTGTGATATATTTTTGAAGATCAGTTTTTCTAACGTAATGTCCCGAAGCTTAGTGAATTTGATTAAGTGATCAGAAGGCTGATTATTTTTTCGGACAAAAAGTTAGCAGTACTTTCCAACGTGGCAATGTTGCGCGTCTTCTAGGGACATTACGATGAGAGTGATGTGGATATTCTAACTATGACGCTATTTTAAGAAACCGGTATGGTTCCTTTTTAAGCTAGATTCTAGATTTTTATATTGCTTGACCACTCTTAGTATTAGTTGTAAAAAGACATCAAGCACCATTAGTTCTGAAGCAGCTTATTTTATAAAAAAAATATTTCGAATATAACTTGTTTCACAAAGTTTCTTAACTTGTTTATGATTATCGTTCGCTACAGTCTCATTCATAGCTGAAATTAAATCATTGATAAGGTCCCAACTTCGGCAAACTTCGGATTATTTCGGGGCTCAACCCTTTAGGCTTAGATTGATTAATGTTACTTTATGTTTAGTTGATATTGATTAATTGTCTATATGGCCCATAAGCTTAGTTTTGTAATAAGTGGGTACAGAGCAAAAAAAGGAACATTTATTTATGATTGGGGATTGGAAGATAGGATTGATTGAGCTCGTTTTATGTCCTATGTCTGAACGGAGATAACAATTTATGTTATGATAATAATTTCATGATCGGGGTTCGTAATTTTGTAACGAATGATTTACACTGCTAAGCCTATTCTGATATAGGATTGCTCGCGGAAGAAGCTTTGTAAGTACGAGTAGTAGTAGTTTCTAAATTTTCTGTATCACGTTCTGTCTCAAGGGCAAACTCAATTGTAATTAGAACGACAGCCAAGAGTTCCAAAAAAGATTCTAAAATAGATCTTTAAGCTTAAAATCAGAAAAAAGAAATTATACAAACAAAAGTATAGTCTTTTTCTTTTACGCCACCGTAACCGCGAGCGTCCTGTTCGCAATATGTGTTACGGAAAAATTCATGCGTCGAGCCTTTGGTACCACTGCGCAGGTTGGTTCGACCGCAGGACTCACCCAAATACTGCGGTTGACACCGTCCCTTGTGGTTTTACGGAAAATGTTGAGCCTAACCCGGAGGCAAGTCTAACCACAAACCACGTATAGTTCCAAAAACTACTGAAGAAAATCTGTCACATTTTCTGAGAGAGTTTTCGTGGGGATATAACTGCTTTGTGGTGTGCTTGTAAGCGTCATCAACGAAATCAAACAAATCTTTATTTTAACACTTGAAGATATAATCGGATAAAATTTAAGTTATGAAGCCATCTGCAAACTATGAACTAAGTCTAATAGAAAACCGACTCTTAGAAGAAAAACATATAATCTTATTTAATCATATTAAAATTATACATTTTAGTATTTGAATTTAAATATAAAATATTATGTATAATTCTAACACTAAAACCATTTCGAAGAAACAAGCCTAAAGTCAGACATTGTAACTGATATTTAACAGTATCTATGTCTACAAAGGGTCGAGAAAAACAACGCAAACGAATTACCCTCACCAAAATGAGAGTCTAAATAATAAAAGCATTATCCCAGTAACCTAAGCCGAAATAATTTGTTCGAGTCAGCCTAATTTTTAAATATTACAGAATTATAATAAGGTCATTTATCATTTTGCACTTTCTCTTTTACTTATTATTTTTTCTCTTTCACGCACTTTCAGAAACGAGGATTATTTTAGTTGGCGGAGAAGCTTTTTGTAAAGGTTATTTAACAATAAGATTGTGAATTATAAAGAGTATGGAAAATATTTTAAAGAACGTTGTTCACATGGAAATATTTAGTTACTAAGGACACGAGATTATTGAGACACTAGATCTAGTTTCTGGATTTGAGATTACCGAGCTGAACAGATCTACTGTGCCCAACAGATAGTGCTTCTGTTATATTTTTATTTATTATTTACAAGACCAATGGAACGCAATTTAGTATTGAGCACTGACCTAAAGAAACATAATAAATGTTTGATCTAAATAACAATCCCAATCTCAATTTGAGAATGAGCAAACTTTATTGGAGAAGACATTCCAAATAGTCAATCACTTGTTACAAAGGTGTCCACAGTCTTCCACCTAAGAGGTAACACAAGTAGAATATAAAGTTCTATAAATAACTTTTCGCTAAAAACAAGTTGTCCAAATAGCTGAAATACCTTTTGTACGAAATGTCAGACATTTGTATAGGACATCTCTTTTGTCTTGAAATGTCAATTGTGCTAAACGGCTCTGTATATCACGCTTAGGAATCTTATTACCTATTCTCAAGCTGAAATAAAACAGCGATAATAAGTAATATAGGGGCTTTAGGGTCAGAAAAAAGACATAATTTTTCTATTCTCAACAGAATTGTAGGTTCCCCAAAAAGGACTGTTTTTATTTCATTTGAATTCAACGTAAGAATGGAAGCTAATGGTTTGGAGTAATTAAAGTGTTCAGTTTATCAAAAGTAATAGAGGAATGAGAATCGCAAAATTTTACATCGAAAATTGTTACTTTAAAACATTCCTTATTGTAATCATTTGTACAAGGAGAATTTCTTCCTTATTGTGGTTTTCGAAATCATTGGTATTAATGTTTTATTCCTTTAAATATAGTGTTGTCGTTGGTGCTTTAAAATGGCAACAAAAGAATAGGTATATAGGTGGTAGGTATATAGGTGCCTTGCATAGTGCATTCCAAGCTTTTGGGTTGGTCATTTTTCTTCTTGCGTATGTAAGAATGCAACATCGAAACAGGTGTCTTAACAAAGATAAACTGGCAAATAATTTAATTTCTCTAGAATTACTATTTGACCTAATTCCATTCTGATTCAGTTTTCAGTTCAAAGTTCCTGTACTTTTCTAAATGGCTTTGAATTTGATAAAGCAACAACGTGTCTTTCCTTACCTGTAATAATTCAAGACTTGGGCGAAGACTCCAGGATGCCTATCGAAGAAGTACTCGTTGAGGACGGGGTCGTAGTTGGCGAGCGCCTCCGTCAGCCGGGAGAGCCTGGTCGCCGGGATCTTTTTCAACGTCGCTTTGTACGTCTCGTGACGGATTCCTCCTACGTTCAGGACCACGCGGTTCTCCGCGTCCATGTTGAGGAGGTTCATTTCTGGTAATGGAAAAATAAATTGAAAGCATTATGAACCTACAAAGCATTTTTAGGGATACTGAAACATGGCTTAATTTTGGGAACCAAAGTAGTGAGAATGTGAAGGTATAAACTTTTTGATTAATATACATAAAGGCCAGTATTTCTACAGTAAACAAATATTAAAAACTTGTTTTTATTCAGGTTCTAATTCTTTTTTGGTTCATATTGTGTATCGATAAAGAACATAACTCAGGTGATGATCAGATATTTATTTGCCATTCATCACCTATGTCCCATTTGATTATACCGAAATGTCTTACATTAGTGTTTTATAAGTAAAGTCTTTCCTATTGATATTGATCCAATAAGAGCTATTTAATAATGCCAAGTCCTTTATTCTACTTGACAAAACTCTGTTTTTATTGACATCAAACCAAACATAGGACTTGATTCCAATAAATCTTTATCAAAAGAACTTCAAAAAGAAAGTCTGTTAATAAATTACGAGGACAATAAATTATTATGAAAAGAAAGGTTATAAGTAGAGAAGAATGAAAAAGTTAGGGCCATTTATCATTTTTTTTACTGACAACATTCATTGTTATAGCAGCAGATTATATTAGGCAAACATAAATAACAACACTTATTGTTTAGCTAAGGGTCGTCACACGTTATGGATTATTTTTATCTTTGCGATTCTTTTTTGTGACTTGAAACGTATTTTGGATTAAACTAAGAAGACTTAAAATTGTCTGAGAAGTTAATCTCTATCCTTTAAGTTTTAATTTTATGATATTGGTGATATGTTCTGTGTAGATCTCTTTGATATTAGATACTATTTGTACTTCATCCAATCAATAACAATTATACACAATACACTCGAATCGATCCACAAATGAATTAACAACACTTGTCATTCGATATTAATCGATTAGTCGTACGAATACACAATCATGCGACATTAAAATCGTGCGCGATCCCTTACTGTTACTTGGCACCCGATGAATCCACATCGTTAAAGTTATAATATATTTCTTCCTGAAAATAAGCAGATAAACTGTCTCTAATTGACCAGATAATATCATGAATGAGCAAATAATATTTTATTGCGATATAATCCGCATCTTCACTTGGCCTCCATCCACGGTCAATTATGTGGAAAATCATTGTATTTTTGCGTGAAGAAAAACATGGAAGGAAATCTGTATATGTTGCTGATGTGCCAATAATAGCTTTGTATGAGAAAATATAACTCGCTAACGATATACGAGTGTTTCTCGCATCCTTGTTGTGGTTTGGCTTTCATAAAGGATGATTAAGTGGTTTTGTGGAGAGCTTATACTGACGCTTAGTGATACTTTTAACATTATACTTTTTTTCATTATTCTATTTTTACCGTCTGTTATTCTGTTTTTACTGTGTCAAGTTTGGGGTGATAGGTGAGTAGAGTGTTCAAGTATGACTCGTTTGGCAATTTTCAGTATAAGATTTTTCTCAAAAATAATCTTTTATTAAGGCATACATATTCATCTCTTTCTTAGTCTGATAATATTAATTTATAGATTGTTCATTTAGAAATATGAACAAAACATAAAAAGTATTTTAAATCGTCCATAGTCTTCTGCAGTATTGTAGCTTCATTTATCTTTAATCCTAATATTTAGTTCTAGTACTCTCTTTAAATAGTTGTATACTTACTGGCGACTTCTCTTCCTCTCTCTTCTCGTGGGTAGAACAGTTAGTCTGGGCTACGGCGACCGACTCTGTCCTCTCCTCGACATCACCTCTATATAGTCGTCTTCTAGCGCGCTAAATTTCCCCTGCGGAGGCATTTCTGGGTGAGGGAATCCTGTGGACAAACAAACACCATGAATCAGGAAAATATCTTAACAAAACAAAACACAATCGTCAAGATAATGGTACCTAGACAATTTTGATCGACCATGTTTGATCGAGCATTTGTTTAACCAACTACACAAAAAAGGATCTAGAGTCGCTTGATATTGTGCGGGTCTGCGGACAGCTAGTAAGGGTAGCTCTCCGCCTGACCAGAAACAGATCCGAGCGTACGACGCGTAGCATTCCAAGCGCACCTGAAACAGATATAGACCATCACAGAAGGGCTGATGTTTAGCTGGAGTTGCGGGCTAAACGCAATACAGCACCGTGGCCTCGACCTAGAGCAGGAGAAGGAACGGAGGGGTTTTTAGTCAGTAAGAGTCTGACACTTACTAACTTAAACATTTGACTGCCGACAAAAACTGTTGAAGGTTAACCCTCTGCAAGTATCGGACACCATTGTCTGACATGGTGTTCTAAGTGTAAGTTTCTAAGTATAAGTTCTAACCTAACCTCACACAAAAAAAGAGCATGACGGTATGTGTTTTCTCATGTCAATATTACTTGCAGACATACGATAAAATTTATAAGAATAATAAAAAAAGTTTGGTTTTGTAGGCGCTAACCGATCAAAAAGTAACACGTCATGATCAGCATTAGACAAATACATGCAAAGTTAACGCCCCGGTATTCAAAAGCACATTGAACATCAACCTTCATTACGAAAATAACGTAATCCGTTTGACCTAACACCTAATTACACTAAAACACCTTTCAAAAGGTGAAAAAAAATACTTTTAACTATTCTATTATAGAGATACAGACAAAACACGATTGCTGTTTTACATTAACGCCACAAAGCAGTATTGAACTGTCGGTTTGTATTCAACGAAATTTGGCCCTGAAGCGACCCCATTATACAGGTCGATTTTATTTCTGTGGGCCGGTTTATTGATTATACAGTATGTAGTGACGTTGTGCGTGGGTGGTTTATTAAAGTTTTTCGGGTGTTCGTGCGTTCAGGACTTGGTTCGTGAAGTGGATCGATTGCTCTTCGAGTAGAGTTAGTTTTGTTTTGTTGTAGTTCTGTGATTTAATGGGTCTTGGTATTTTTGGTGGTATAGAAACTGTTATAGAAATATTTTGTTTGCTATCACTTCTTAAGGGTAAAAGACACCAGATAATATTTTCTGGAAATAACGATTTTGTCATTGGAATGACTGAGAAACGCTATAAATACTAGTTTCAAAGAAGATAATATAACATGTCTTTGGTCTTTGGTCAGTTCTTAAGCGTTTCAGTATAAAAAAGACTGTTTTAGTTATCTAAATACATTATAAGGAAAGACGGTGTGTCTAAAACTGTTCAGGTTGATCGTTAAACAATATATTTAATTAGTAACAACTGCCTAACTAACGCTACATTTTTACTCGCTAGACAATCTTAAACTTTACCAACTCAAAAAAAGTACAGATAAATTAGCAAGGTCCAAAGAACCGAGTATTTTTCGCCACAGAAACCCAAATGATTTTTTAACCCTCCCATGTTTTGTAAAATTTACAAAAGGTCTCGGTTTTTATACCCCGAGACAGTTTGATTAAGTTAGTTTTACAAGTGGGCCGGTCCCGACGACCCGAAGATTAGGCCCGATAGGGTTAACGTTTTCAATTATAACTTGCTTAATCGTTTTGTTAGAGAAGTTTGATCATGTTTTTTATTTAGTTAAACTTAGTTGTCTCAAAGTAATTGGCGTTTGTATTGATTTAGTCTAATAGAATTAGGGAATTAAGGAATTGTTTCTGATTTAAGTTCGAGTTTGTTTTTAATTGTTTATCTATACCTAAATAAACAGAAGTTTAGATTTATGATTTGTTTTGTAAACAAGATTGGAAAATAGGTTGAAGCAAGTTTTAAACTCTTACGTCGAAAAATATAGACTCATCCTCGCTAAAGGTATACGATGAAGTCTTCTTCAAGATGCGTAAAATTTTACTTCAAATTTTACTTTCTCCAAAATGTATTTCTCACTTTTTTATAAATGCTTAATAGTTCCATCTGTTTTACAGAAATAAAATTAAAATGTAAAAATTTTAAAATAAAATCGAAATGTAATTCGTTAATTTTCGTTTATCATTTGTATAACCTTAAGGCCCATTTTAAAAATACTCTTCAACATTCAATACGAAATCAGATAATGATATGCTTTTAATAAAGTGTCTCCCTTTGATACGATACGTGAGGTTTTAAGGAAAAAAAGTGATTTCCTCACTCGCTTTAGAAACCAACGAACCGGCAACTAAAGTTCCACTTCGCTAAATACTGTACGGAATTTGGGGCTCTCTCAATTCCGTAATGTAGGTTTGCCTCTGCCTTTTAAATAGATTTAATTTGGGCCTACGAAGGCCTGAAGACTGTCTCTTTTTGAGCTAGAATATTAAGAAAATTAACATTTTATTAAAGATGTTTCATGAAGATTTATTATAATGAAAAACGATTAAAATACTATATAACTAAAAATAGAAAAATAGCCCATGCTCGTGGCTCCGCAACAACCAAAAAAATATCAACAATCTTAAAATTCTTTCCCAAATTACCCCAGTCTCAGTGAACAAGCAATGGCAACCTCAAACAGGGTAGGGGTTCAGACACAAATTAGTCGGCAGAACGACAAAATATTGGCCATATTGATGGATGGACGTCCCCAAGTTTACTCCAATAAATTGTAAATTAGGGGGAATCGTTAATCATGGGTTTTTGAGGGCCTTTCAAGAGCTATTGACAGGAGAAAAACTTGAGACGGTGGAATTTGATGTCGTCAGTAGGGTAACGTTTGGAATTCGGTGTTTGTGTGGTTTGTAAAAGTTGTTCTTTTCAAATATTGACTAAGTGTTCTATGTTTAAAATTCAAAGTTCAGAGAGAATTGATTTTGTTCTATGTTTGTGTGATTGGAGGTATTTCACCATTTTGTTTTACGATTTTGTAATTTCCACCGTATCATTGCGAAAATTTTGAGCTATATGTAAAGCTAGATAGGCAATTGTTTCTTCTTGCAACGCTTCTTAAAAGCCTTATTGTGTTTGTAGTTCCATTATAAATAATATATAAGTAATTTACGCGTATGCGTATATCCCTAAAAATAATAGGCAGTAATTTTTTTGCAGATTTCTACGATTTTTGGAAGTGGGTGTCAGAGATTTTTTTGAAGCTTTTATCGTGAATCTATTGAGTCATAATTAATAGAAGACGGTTTACGTACATTGTATTCTTATTAGTTTTACAAATTACTTCCTCGTAGTGTCACAGGCAGAGAGTTACAAAAGGCACAAATAAAAAAATAAGTGACTTTATAAGTCGCTTAATTTAAAATAAACATTGCAATGGTTTCTCCATTCTTATAGAAAGGGGATATTTCAAACTACATAACGATGTATGTATACCTACCTACCTATACACTATATAGGAGCGACATTTTCGAAAAGTAGAAGAACCTTTCTAGTAAGTACGTTGACCTTTATAGTCTCTTTGAAAATTGAGTCCAGGATCCCTAAGTCGACCACTCGAACAACTCGACGGACGAAGCAGTCCAGTTCCAAGTAGACAAATAAATTAGTATAATTTTCATCCCCCGTGACTTCAAGTGACCCTACTCAGTTATGACGGACCTGTTTATTTATTTATTTTACCAATATTTATACATTATTCACAGTACTCTAAGATGAAAGGTCATCCTGAAGTGGTCGTGGCTTTATGCACTCAGACGGTACTGTGTAAGAATTTCTATTTTTAAATTTAAAGCGTGATATCCGATACAGAAGACTGTTTCATGGATTCACTTACTACATGTCGCTGAGAGTAGTTTTTCCAATACACAAGCAGCTCGTCTCAAATCGCTGGATATTCAATCATTGATTGAATAAACAGATCTTAAACTGCAGTAGTGTCATGTGGTGAGAAAAGAACGGTAGCCCTCATTGACGCTCAACACGCATAGTGAAAATTGCGTGACAAAGCGTTTTTTTTTGACACGAAATACATACAACGCGTGTATTGTAGTACCTACGACTTCTATGCATCTATAAATCTATACATTTATACCTACATATATGCATAGAAATAAGCATATATAAATACAGGACTTCTATTGGTACATGCTGAAATAAGGAGCAACTTAGGCTGCTTTCATGGGAGAAATCTTTTATGGTAATCTCGCTTTAATACCTACAGTGTTCCCGCGCATAGCGATCATCAAATACGGCGGATGAAGTCACGGATATAAGTTAGTTTAAGATAAGCATCAAAATTAGACGTTGAACGTCGAATGGACAAGTGATGCGCAAGAAACAAGTAGATTCGCTCAATTAAAAATTAGTGTATCTGGCGACATGATGTCGACGACTGCTGACAGCGAATTTGATGGTAGAGAGACAAAGTTGGTATACAATAGATCCGCACTGACTTTCAACATACTGTGCAACATATTACCCACCAAAAGTTGCCAAGTGGATACAAGCCTTAAGGGATCTAATTTAAGATTTAATTTTTAATATTCAAATTTTGTTTCTCTGAATTTTGGTTGTGAATGACCGCTTGGTTGGCTCGCTCCATGTGAAAATGTGAAGGTCTGATGTAAGTATTTTCAGTGCCAGACATAAATTTGTTGAATAAATTTATTATAAATTAAAAGAAAAATAATATTGATACAGTGTCTATATGTCTTAATATATTATGTATTATAAATAACTTTTATTTTCTAAAGGAAGAATAATATACAAGTATAGATATTTGAATGAACGGTTGGCGCAGTGGCTGGACCACTGACTGCGGTGCAACGTATCGCGAGTTCAATTCCCGCACGGAACAACACTTTGTGTGATATACAAATTGTTTTTTCAGGTCTGGGTGGTTTGTGCATGTGGAATTGTACGTTTGTATGTACCGACGACACAGAAGACAATCTTTTTGTGGGACTATGTTTTATCCAAGAAGAAGATATAGGTATGAAAAATTAAAGTCAGTCAAAATAACATAGCCCGTCAGACGGATTTGAAACTTTTTAGTGATCGTTTCAAAGTTTTGTAATGTATAGGTACTTAATCATAGTAAGTAATATTGTACTAAGAAACGAATGAAATTAAATAAACTAAACGTGTAAATAATAAAAACAAGCCAGTCTTGAAATGCCTTTTTTCTGTTTTTTTTTTTTTTAAGGAGGACAATGATTGCCTGTCTTCTCTTGGGGAGACAAGAGAGTGTCGGACTATTAGTGACTATAAATTCATCATTATCATCACCATCAGCCTATAAGTGCCCACTGCTGAGCAAAGGCGTCTTCTCATACTGAGAAGGTTAGAGCAATTAATCCCCACGCTTGCTTAATGCGGGTTGGCGATTTCAAACTTGTAAGAAATTATAAGTCCAGATTTCCTCACGATGTTTACCTTCACCGTATACCAGTGGTGTTTAAATAATCATAGAAAGTACATATAACTCGGAAAACGTCACATTGGTACTTGCCAGGTTTCGAACCCTCATGCATGAGAAGCGGGCTCCTTATTATGACTATAAATTACTCCGTTCCTTCTCTTACTTCAACTTCAAGAGGTTACGATCATTGCACAAGCCAACAACAATACCTAAATTCTAATTCTGAAACCTATAATAATAATATATTTATTTGCATAAAATGTGGTACAAGAGTTGGTTTACTATATGTTTTAGAGCTAGACACATTCCGCAGTTATAAAGCAGCATGCATCCTACACTATCTTCATCGGATAATCCGCCTGAATCGCTTCAAGAAGGATTTGTATCTTCAACAAATAAGTTTCGTAAGCAATTTCTAAGAAGGATCTGTAACAGACGAGGTGTTGGATACAATGAAATATTCATAGGATAAACTATTATATTTATTCAATAACTACGCATTACAATACGGTGAATAAATTCAGGTTACGCACGGGAGCCTCAACTTGATAGTTTTTGTACCCTCGGATGGATTTCAAAGGACTCAGTCGTAGTGTGAATAAAAATAGGTTTATTTCGCCCAAATAATTCGCAAAAGGTCTCAATTTTTTTTATAAGTTAAAGAGTTGCAAGTGGCAATGTATAATACTCATTAATTTAGTGTTAAGAATTAGGTGTCTTAGGGCTGTTGAACTGGATCTATTGTTTAATGTTTTTAATAATTATTCGAGAAGCTACGCAAAATCTAGCCCTTTCAACATACTACAATGTTTCAAGACAAAAGTCTATAATCAGTGTATAACGGAAACCTAGTTTCTCATTTTTGCGAAATAGAATCAGAAGTAAGAAGATCCAGAAACAAACAAAATTGGCCGACACCAACTTTTTAATCCACTAGGTAGAGCGTAATGGTGAGAAGATGGGTATGTTTGCAGGGACAGACAACAGACAACCAATTACTCGCTATCTGCATATTTTTGATTAGAAGCCACCTACTAGAAAGCGCAGTGCAGATGACCCACTCACAAGGTTGATAAACCTAACTAAGCAAGAAAAGAAAGAAAGCCCTTTCTCGGAGCAGGAGAAGGAACGGATTGTTTTTGGTCAGTTAGAGTCAGAATCACACCCAAGGTAGAAGAAGTCACTGGCCGATTTTTCACTCAATACATAGCTACTTATTCCTTAAATTTCACTTAGTTATCTACTTACTAAAAATCAAAGTTCAAGTTCTTCAAAGTCCTCTACATGAAAACCCTTCAAGCTTATTAAGACGAAATATTCTTTCCTCATAAAAATGTTCAGCGTATTTTTGTACCGGCGGACTACGGTATCTACTCGTATTTTTTCCTTAAGAAATATGACGCCATCTTCCTTTTCTAAATTACCCACTGAAGTACGTGTAATTAATGGCTTATCATTAATTATTACATTGGAAGATAGCTTCACGATGTTTTTCAGTTTAGGCAATCTTTTTCCTGTGTTTTAAAATGACATAAAAGGTAAAAAGTTATGACCACTATTTTGCATTCACATTCAAGAAGAGGTCAGGAATACTATTCTGTTGGGTGTCTATTTTCAGCTGTGCAAAGAAAAGGAGAGTCAATATTAAGCGCCCTTTAAGAGAGTAAAATTGTTGCCAATAAAGATTCAGTAGTCATGAAAATATATCTCCGAGCAGGGTAATTAGTTGAGTTACAAATACCTAAAACTATGCCATACGTAATTAATTTATTTGTGTATAATGATATGAGAAATTTAAATGAATTCACTATTTTTCTTAATTTAGCTGTCGAATAAAAATACCTACTAGGACACTTTATCGTGTAGTTTTTGGAATTAGTGCCAGTATACGCAAGAACAATAAACCAGAAAAACAAAATACTAACCCAAACACTGTTTCCAATCGCAAAAACGGGTCAAGTTGGATAAAATGGCGTCCAAGGGAGACATATATTAATATTTTTCTTTTTGCTTACACTACGGTCTCTTGTGTGACAGGGCCGGACTTGGGATAGTGACAGAGGTGAATCAAATTAGTTTGGATATACCCTAAGTGGGAGCCATGTCAATTCTCAAAGGGAAGGTCGAGCAGGGTCAAGAAATTTCATTTTGATCAATGACAAAAGTTTCTTTCGTTGGACACGATAGGGCAAATATTAATTATTGGTTTTGAATTTCCTGGTTGTGGGTTCATAATAAAGTTTTGAATATTGATATTATGTTATTAATAAAGATGTAATAATAAGAGAAGTAGACCAAACTAAAATAGCATGTAAGAAAGTATGGTTTTGGGAAGTTTCACTTACTTACGTGTGTGCAATTCACAATTAAAACTGTAAGAAAGATATGCTTCGGCACGAATGGTCCTTATCGGTCGCAGACCACGGCGTGAAGCAACAATTGTGATAAAATAAAGGAAGAAAGCAAAAGAAAATTTCGACGACATTTTTATTTAAAAGCCCAAAAAATAAAATAAATGTTCAATTCAAAATTTATCTTAAGTAATCTCTGACTCCATCTCTGTAAAATAAAAACTCCGGACAGATGCTGCAAAAGGTATGAACAACAAAATGTTTCCCGAGAGAGTTGAGAAACTAGAAATATTTTTGTGTCTAGATTTTCGTCTCAACAATTTTTTGCAGTCTGCAATAATTTTGCTGAAATACGCAAGGTAAGGCTTATTTTAGGTGACTTTTTTGTTACTATCACGCAATTCATAAATCATATGGTATGTAGAATTATTTGTTTATACGTCAAATTATATCCTAAAATATGTGACAATCCATGTTTTGTACTCATGTTTCTACGTGCCAATATATGTTTGGTTTAGACATTTTGTGACGGTGTAGCTGACAAAAGTTCTGACGGACCTGATGGACAGCAATTAGCCATTTCCATGGATCCTTCTGTTTGTGAGTTAGAGATTTGAGGATTGGGGGGCTTGAGGATGGAAGAAAGGTAAACTTAAGGTTTGGACCTCCGATAACCTCACTCACAATGCAAAATATATCACCAATTTGTGTGATTTGGTAGTATATTAGGAATTATTTTGCAGTAAATCAAAAAGGAGTAGAAATTTTAAGTACTTAGAATGCGTAGCCCTCAAATTTTAAATGAAATAATAGGTTTAACAAATATATATTATTAAACAAATATATGGGTTGTATGAATATATGTCATAAGTAATATACAGGGTGTAAAAAGACACTTAACGAAGCCGTTAACTACGCATACTGCAGTTTGAACCTACGCACACAATGACACGAAGCCCGTTTGCTTTACATTGCGCGCAGTAAAATTATTTTTTTTTTTTGATACCTAAAAATAAAAGTCGTTTCCCAGTGATAATTTTAGCGTAAAGCTACTTAGTTAGAACTGCGGTATGCGTAGTTAACGGCTTCGTTAAGTGTCTTTTTACACCTGTTTGTATAATATTTAATTATATTTCTAATGATGTACTGAAATGCATTTTATAAAAAGTAAAACGCGATAATACTTAATATTATTAATATGGACCTATGTATATGTATTTTGAATGTGTCAGTTTAAAAAAGAATATAAAAAATAGGATCGTAATAAAAACTATATAACACGATAGTTTTGCGTGCACTATGTGATAGGAAAGTATTTTTATGATTTATGTAGTGCAAAGAGCATTGTACTAAATCCCAGTCCTATTTTAAAGATTCTGACTATGTATTTTTACTGATTTATTCTATTAATATATTTGTATAAATGTATACGAAAATACTCAGTCTGACAGTCGTGGTGGCCAGGACGTAAAGACTGCTCTTCATGCTTGAGGATGTGGATTCGTAACCTAGGAAGTACCAATGTAACCTTTCCCAATTTATACGACATACTCGTATGTACGGTAAGGTGTAGTTGCCAGATCTGTGCCAGTTGACATACGGTGAAGGAAAACACCAAGAGGAAACCTGGACTTACATTTTCAACCAGACCCTCGCTCAGCAGTTAGCATATAGAAGGTGATGATGATGATGAGGACCAGGGTGATGATTTCTCCTCTCAAAATAAAATTATGTAGAATCGTTTGATAGCAGAGCGTTTAATTTCATTTATCGTACTAATATTATAAAAGCGATACTTTGTAAGAATTGATTAATACATTTTTGTTTATCTTTTTTTACGTAGGTAAACATAACTTTTTTTTATGGTATAAGTCGGCAAACGAGCATACGGATTACCTGATGGTAAGCAATCGGCGCCGCTCATGGACACCCGCAACACCAAATGAGTTACGAGTGCTTTGCCGGCCTTTTGGGGATAGGGGTTGCGGATAAAAGGAACGGGAAGGAATAGGGGAAGGGGAGGGATTGGGCCTCCGGATAACTGAATGGATATTGAAGAAAATTGAGACTGTGATAGGCAATTATGCGATATTATGTAATTTTTTGTAAATTTTCGTGATTAAGTCAATTATCCTTAACTGATTAGTCTTTCAAATCACTACATAGTGCAAAATAAAGTCGCTTTCTCTGTCCCTGTATATCCCTATGTATGCTTAAACCTTTAAACTTACGCAACGGGTTTTGATGCGGTTTTTTAATTGGATGCTGTTTTTTAATAGATAGTGTGGTTAAAGAGGAAGTTTTATGTCTATAGTTACATCTATTAAATTGTGGACTTTAGTATCAGCACGCAAATCCTGGGCAAGTTGCTGTTAAAACTATATTTCAGTACCTAAGCTAATAAAATTTTGTTAATCAAAATAAAATAGGTACGTTTTATGTTTTAAACTACAAAATTCGTACCAGTTACGACTAGATAATTAAACCAATCGTTATTTTACCCATTGTTAACGATAAATAGATAACTTTTATCGACGTTTAGCGATCTTTAACGATAGCCGCACGCAATTTGTTACTTTGTGTTTAAAATTGTCGCTATTTTCTGTTTTAGGTCAATAGGTTGAATTTTAAATCGATTTGTTAACGTTGGTGGTATTTTAATGGCGGATTATTGTACTGCATTGCTCATGTACTTGTTTTGATTGGAAAGTCGTTGTAATGCTTTGATAATTGCTTGCCAGGACTGTACAAGCTGAAGCATTGTATCTTTGAGCTGGGAGAAGTAGCATTTATTTGTTTTTTTTTTTCAAGTTTACCTATTGTCTATGTATCTGCTTAGTAGCTTAACAGCCTAGTCTCTCTACCATTTAAGCTTTATTTTTTTGTATTTTTTTTCTGTGCGACCTACAGTTCTAACCAAATCTTAACCTATCATTTTGATATGCTCCTTGGTGTAAGAGATCGCGACCAAACGAGTAAAGAAATGTAGTAGAAATTATTCGCAATATCCCAAACGTTGTGAATGCGTTGCCGGCCTTTTTGGCGTTTGGGATTTGAGGATTTAGGAATTGGGGATAGTGTGGATCGGTCTTTTGGATGCCTCAGTCACACGATGAAACACACCAAAGGTTTGTTACCGATCCGTTCCAATTTTCTGTGAGCCATGCTTCGGCAAGATCAGGCGATCTGATTATAAAACCGGCATTAAAACTACTATAGCGTTGTTTTACCATTTGAGTAAGGTTACCAAAGGTCAATAATTCCCCGCTCCTCATCCATCCCCAATCCCTAAATCCCCATAATGCCACAGTGCAGACAGTTCACTTGCAGCTCCTCAGTATTACGGATGTCTATGGTCGGCGCTTACTACCAGGAAATCCATCTGCGCGTTTGCCGTCCCATCACAAAAAGTTAATGAGGTAAATAACTCCATTATGAGCATCTAAAACCATTACTCAGCGAAGGCTGTTACCTCTTAAAGGCATAAAATGTAAAGAATAAGATAATCCAAAGAGTTTTGTCAAAATATTCCATAAAAAGTTACTTTTAACTGAGAGTTGAAACTAAATGGATTATAAACATTACTTGAGTGTCTACCTTTTTTAATCTGTTTACAAGTTTATCTTTTTCTTATTTCTTCTTTCGAGTTGGACGTATACTTTAAATTGCTTTTTAGGGTAATTACAAAAAATATGGTTCCATGTTTAATGTAGATCTTTGATATTTCAGATTACAGGGGGCAGATTTCTTTTTTTATTTTTCTTACTTGCTAGTTTCAAGTTGCAACTGAACCATGTATAAAACTTTACATTAAATTTACCACAAATATTATTATTACCCATAAATATTATTTATCATCATCATCATGAACATCATCAGCCTATTAGTGCCCACTGCTGAGCAAAGGTCTCTTCTCATACGGAGAAGGTAAGAGCATTAATCACCACGCTTGCTCAATGCGATATGTGACATGCGAATGCAATAGATATTATAAGTCCAGGTTTCCTCGCGATGCTTACATTCACCGCATGTCAGTAGTGTCTAAATAATCATACAAAATACATATAACTCGGAAAAATTAATGGAAACCCTCATGCATGAGAAGCAGGCCCCTCAACCAGCCACCACGACACAAATAAATATTATTAATTCAAAGTAAATACAAATTTATGCATTTTAGAAGTTTTATGATATTATAGTGTATTGATATATTTATAAACACAACAATATTTTTTAATACAAGTTTTTTTTTATGAAATACTTAGTCAGCAATCGAGCAGACGGATTGTCTATAAGCGATTGTCGCGTGCTATCGTTTTCAGATTTACTAAATACGTACTTTTCACATAGAAACAGACGACTTAGATTTGTTTCAATATATTTACATTATATAATATATACTATATACTTACGTATCTATCGTGGCGTTGACCGCCGTTTTACTGCCAACCCTCGCCGGGTTGCGGATTACTGGCTCTGGAAAGAAACAAATAAAGTTCAAGGTCAAAACCATAAAGAATTTAAGTAGTTTGAACTAGATACATGTAGCGACACTCTGTTTGTTATAAATTGGATACTGGTTAGAAGTAGAACCTGGTCAGTAAAAGTAACCGAGAACATTGTATTATTACTATTTTTTAAATCGTTGCCCCACACTAAATTTTAAGGTACTCCTGTTTACGTTTATAAACATACAATATCAAACCCAAACTGGGAACAACCATTTTTGCATCACACAAAGGGTTGTTAAGTACGGGAACAGAACCCGCGGCACGTTGCGCGGCAATCAGTTGCCCAGCGACCGCGCCAACCATGCAGTTGAAGAAGAAAATCTTAGTGTGGGGCAACGTTTATATATTTTTTAAGAAGAAATAAGAACAAAATCTCTATATCGTAAGATCATTCATTGTAGTTTAATATTATTTTAATACTAGCTCTTACCCGCGGCGTCGCTCCCGTCATTTAAGTACCTACCCTACCTACCCTACTCTATTTACCCTACTCTACCTACCCTACTCTATCCTATGTCCTTCTCCTAGCTCTAAACTACCTCCCTGCCAATTTTCAGCTAAACGGTTCAGCCGTTCTTGAGTTATAAGTGGAGTAACTAACACGACTTTCTTTTATATATATAGATTATATATATAGTATATGTGTATTGATACCGGGTTAGTTCGAATTGCTTAACCAATAATATGTAACCTAGAACTGAACGTATATTAGTTTTTCATTGGTTTGAAAGCTTGAATCAAAGTTATCTTACAGGGTTAAAGTGCCACAAAGTAACGGTAAATAAAGTATTCATTTGGTGCTACAAAAGACACAAACCACAACATTTAATGAAAAACAAGATCCCTGAAAAATTATTAAATATTGAACGTTTCTCGTTTGCCTTTCTATCACATAAAAATAGGAAATAACCTATTTGTAGATAACTGACTGACATTGATTTAAGGATGGCCAAATTTCTAACCCTCAAACAAACTGGCTGTCGAAGATTTGACAGTAAACGCCCCAAAAGAGGTATTAAGTAAAGTAGGTAAACAAGAAAGAACCTTGACCCTTCAAATGGCGTGCTCGCTAAATATGACACGAAGGTTTTGGAGACCAATTGAGTTCTCAGGTCGCTACTATGTAAGCATTGCAGTTTGAGACGAAAAAGTGTTTAGTCATACTACTAGTAGTACATAAGTATATAGTTTTCTCAAGTAAGCTAAAGTATTTACTTTAGCTACTTACTATTTAGTAATGAATACCAACAATTGGGTACTTTTCTGGGTCAAAAATAAATTAATTCGACGTTTTAATACAATAAAATATTGAAAAATAACTATACTTTTATTCATCAATCGATTGATTCACTAAGTTTTAGATATTTTATAGCTAAATATTAAGAAATAAGCAAGCGATTTGACTACTACTATGACGTCATACCTCAGTTTTTCATACAACTTTCATAGAAAAGTATCATTTTTGACATTAGGATAAAAGTATTGAATTTGACTAGTTGGAAACTACCGAATTATTTTTGTTGATATATATAATAAATAATTCAAATATACTGGTTGTTAGAGTGAAGTGTTTGAGAAACGCTCTACCAGTTTCAAGTCATACCGGGACTCTTATTCGTGATCAATTTTATCGTCGTTCAACCCACTAGTATAATAACATAAAAATAGAAAAATATAGGATTGCTGATTAAGTCGATAGGATTCCATAAAAATTATGACGATATTTAATTGATAGATCTTTATCATTTTAATATTATCAGCAAAATGTACCTTCGGAAAAAGACAGACGTTATATAATAGCATAAAACTTATTCTCGAATAAACAGTTCTAGTAAAATAATATTATAACAATACTATTCCTCGTTTCTAAGTTTGTTCGTTCAACAAATCGCTATTATGTTTAACATAGATATCAGTTTTCTGGATGGTACCGACCAATACTGCGCAAAATACAGACCAAATTGAAGGCAATTCGCGATAAAAGTTTTATATCTTTGGTACTACGAGGTAATACTAGTTGTAAAACTAATAAAATGTGAACCTTTAAGCCTTAGTATTAACCTGTGTTACATTTTTAGTATTACTGAAGCGGTTTCGTAAAGCTAACGATAAAAATAAATTTATACGGAAGTTAGACTTTGTCACGCTTGAAATGTTAAATAAAAAAATGGCATCTACTTAAACTATCTAATGTAATGTAGAGATATATATAAAGAATAGATAGAATGTGCACAACGGTGTTATTATCATGCGAATTGTATATATTTATTTTTTTTAAAACGGGGCCCCATCTACGATTTTCTCCTGTTTCATAAAAGTAGATGTTTTCAAAAATAAATAGACTTTTCCTTAGTATCTATTTTTTACTTTTCCTTAGTATTTATAAAACAAAAAGTCTTTTTCCAATGCCAAAACAATAGACAGTTTCTTCATTCAAATTTCGATCCTCTCACAAACAGCATAGAAACGCAAATCGTGTGCTAAAAGTTTATTCTCGTTTATTATAATAATAAATTCACTAACCACATCTAGCGAGTTAGTTTCCTTGTAGCCATTAGTGTTTTTAGCAATTAGTAACATATCCCTTCCCTCTGTGTTGCCGTTCTCAACGTTGTTTCATTAAATTGTTTTAGCGAGGAATTGTATGGAAATATACTAGCTACTCTTGCGCGATTTCATTCGCTGCTTGGCTCCAATTAATCGTAGCGTGATGTCTTATAGCCTATAGCACTCAAAAACATTGTAGCTATCTATCAGTGAAAGAATTTTGGATATCCGACCAGCGGTTCTAAAGATTACCCGCTACATACAAACTTACAAACATGTAAACTTACAAATTTTACCTTAGTACTTAGTACTTTATAATAATAGTATTGATTTGCGTTGGGTAAATATAGAAATGTAGAAGCATTTTTTTCTTATTATTATTCTTTTAAAATACGTTGCCTGGTACTAGGATTTTCTCCTGCATCGTGGGTGCGTTTACAAACATACAATTTCACAGACACATCACATTTAAACCCTGAACAATAATTACTGGATCACACAAAACGTTGTTCCGTACAGGAATTGTACCCAGGACGCGTTGCACAGCAGCCAGTGCGCAATTACTGCGCCAAACGTGCAGTCATTTTACGAAAAAAAATCCGATTAAGCTTGATTACTGATTACAACTGATTTCGCTGGACCCAGAGTCTGATCTTACCCAGTCTCCTAGAGCAATCGAAAGCTAACCATGCAGCATTATATTTTTACCTACTTCAAAAAAGGAGGAGGTACTATGTTCGGCTGATTGTGTTTACATCACACTCAGACCTCAAAGAATTATTCCATGCGGGTATCGAACCTGCGACACGTGGCATGGTAGCCAGTGGTCCATCTTGTCAACCGTGCACTGTTTTAAGTGTGGGAGAGCTTCGGCACGAATGGGTCAGCTCGACCGGAGTGATACCACGGCCTCACAAAAAACCCGCCGTGAACCAATTACATAGGCGGCGCCGATTGCTTGCCATCAGGTAATCCGTCAGCTCATTTGCCGACATATCACATAAAAAACTCTTTCTTCTTATTTCCTAACTGTCAGGCCTCTGCCCTCTCGTTTCAGTGTTTAAGTCTTGTGAGTATAGCAATTAACTCTGAAACCTAAAAATACACGCCAACTTGCCTCTTTCTTCCTGTATGGTGCTTGGGGTAACAATGGGCTTGTTGCTTTACTTCAGCAAATGTAGGGTCGATTTTTCTTATGATGAGAAGATTTGTTTGTATGTCTGGTTAGACTTTAGACGTTTAAATTTTGAGTCTATTGGTATTTTGTGAAAATTTTTGTTGTGTAATGGTTTCGAAATTTTCTGTAATTTGGGATTTAAGTAAAATAGATGTCGTTACTTTTTACTATTCAGTATTAATTATTGTAACGCGGCATCCTAAACGGTTTGTGTCGGACGCATGCGCGTGGCGTTATAGGCAACGCCACACCCCTCTTCCACTACCTCGCCACTGACCGCTCGACGCTTGCGTAGGCGCGAAACGGGAGTGAGTCCCCGCGCCGGCGACCGTGACGCACGCGCCCTTGTATTTGTGCCGCGAACTTTGAGTAATTGTTGTTTTAGTATTAGTTTACCTGTATAAAGTGTCTCAATATACTGTTTTTACTGTTGATCGTGTGTCGAACCTTATTTCACACCCCCGAGACTATATATACACCATTATATTATTCTTTACTCGCGACCCGTCCTGGTTTCGCTCGGGTGCAATTCTGATACTAAATATCTCTTTTTAATGGATGTTATTATATATTTTATATAAATCTTAAATCTTGAAGCACTCTATCTATAATAAAAACACATGAAAATCGTATATAGGGATATAGGGACAGAAATAGTGACTTTGTTCTATACTATGTTGATTGTGATTATTGACTCATCGGTCTTAATACTGTTCCAATCTAATGCATACTCTTTCGAAGGTCACAGATTGTATTTACAGAGAAAATAGAGCAATTATATTTATTTCACAGCCATTATTTAATACAGTCATCGCTAAAAGGGGAAAATAATGTAATAATGGTCTCGTATTGTATAATTAATTTACTTTTATAAAACTCTGGTACAACACTCTATCGAGCGAAACTAATTCCCTTCACCTTCAGCAAGTTTGTGGATTTGTTTATAGCTGGTTGCCATGGCAACCGAGCCTGCCCTCACGATCAACTGCTTCCACGATGTTACTTTGTTTTTCTTATTCAGAGGCGCGTAATTTTGTTTTTTTTTTAGTCGAACCGAATTTTCTACTAGCCATTATGGAAATTCAGTAAGTTGTGCGCAAACAGTAATGAAACTTTATGAAGGCTTTACTTACAAGGTACGACGATGAGGTCAATATTTTCTCAATCCACCCAGACCTGAAGCAAAAATTTTTGGGTCACAAAGTGTTATCCCGTGCAGAAATCGAACCCGCAGCACGTTACACAGCATCCAATTATAAAGCAACAACAACGCCAAACACGCAGTTAAATAAATAAAAAACAATATAAAACCGACTAAAAAGTAAAAAGGTGGTTTGAGAGTGATATGAAGCAACAGGGTGCTTGCAATTAAATGGCAGAAAAAATATACAAAACAAATGATAATAATCTGCAATTCAGTCCAATAATGTAAAAATTTCAATAAATACCGAGGTTGGTGGTAAAGCTTAATGATGTCGCAGCCCGGGTCAGAGCAAGAAAGAGAACGGGGTGATTTTTAGTTGGTAAGAACGAGAGAGGTGATTAAAATCTCCCTCAAAAAACAACGGCAAAGGTAGACAGAAAGTAGATGAATGTCCAAAGGACTTCAGTAAACTGTCATTCTTTTGATGTTTGTTAATGAAAAAGTAAATAAAGACCCCATGATCACTCTGTGGCTTTAATTGGATTCCAAAGAGGTCAAAACATTATCCAAAATAAAGTTAGAAAGTCAGTGAGATGTAATTTAATTATTGTATCGAAGAATTTGTAGTGGTTCGTAGGCGATGTTGATAGCAATGAAAATTCCTTTCAAAGATTGTGAACTTTAGATATTTCTGATTACTTATAGTTGTTAAAAGGTTTTAAGGAGGGCTTGAGACTAACAATCAACGTCTGAAAGTTACGTGAGGAACAAGACTTATTTTTGAGGGGCAAAGTCATTTATATTATGCTGCTGCTGCTCTGAGTGCAACAACCCCTGTGTTTGACTCTGACGGACCAGGAACCGTCTCACCCCATCACCTGTTCCGAGTCAGGACCGTGGTACAAAATGATAAATGAAATAATAACCGTTTTGTGGCAGATAATATCAACTTCAAAGCTTGCTTATAAATATTGGACCGTCGCAATCGTAGCCTGAAGGTAAGGCATCCGCTTTTGGTACACGGGGATGAGAGCACAGTTCCAATGTGAGTTTTTTGGACTCATATGTATGTACTGTCTAAGTTTATTTAGATACCATTAACCTACGGTGTAGGAAAACATTGTAAGGAAAACTAAACTTAAAATTGCTAATTATAAGTTTGAAATCACCTATCCATCTTGAGCATACGTAGTGATTAATCATCAAACATTATCCGTGTGCCAAGAGATTTTTCTTATCAATGGGTACTCATAGGCTGATGATGTGATGTGAATACATATTGGACGTTGAACGCGCAATTATGACTTAGCATATTATTATGTAAAAGTGACCACATTACCAGAACTATATAATAGCATTTTAGCACTAACAGTTTTAATTCATCAAACTCTAAGCGAACCATGGCTTTTGCTATTCTATAATCTTACTATTGCGTTTCATATTACCACGATTAAAGAGATGGTTGGAATCAATAGAATTCCCTATTTAATTAAAACAATTAGCTTAGTAGGTATATCTTTGTACCTTCTATCTACCTGTGTATTTTTTTGAAGCTTTCAGTATCAAACTAACTTCTATAGCCAATTTTTCCTTTTATTGAGTTCTATGTAAAATTCTTTGCAGACATGGGTGTGTATAATAAAACTATTAAACTATCATGTTTGAAAATCCTAGTGTGGGGCAACGTTTTGTGAAAAAAAAAAAAAAAAAAAAAAAAAAAGTAATAATACTTCCATGAAAATCTTTAAACCTTAAAAATAAATGGTTCCAATAAATACGGTTTGTTTTAAAAAAATATAGTTTCATTCGTATTAATTATTCCGGGTTTGTTTTGAGTAGGGAATCGAATGTTTATTTTAATAGCGGTATTGCATGTTGAATGCGGCGATAACACCAATACTATTCGCCCCTCCACTCCTCTTGTGGAAAATTACGTGTATTAGTTTTAACTAGCTAAATATAACAAAATTTTAGTCGCTGCCGCCATCTTGGAAAATAACTGTCAATTGACGCCATTTTTTTTAAATGGCGGTGCGGGAGGCACACAAAAGTCAAAAAGTCAAAATCATTTATTCCAATTAGACCTTTACAGGCACTTTTGAACGTCAAACAAAAATTTTGAAGCTATATTGTCAGTCTGTCGGTCAGTCCTCTTAGTGAAGCTATTTGCTCGTTCCAAAGTGTAGATTCCGATGGAGAAGAACGAGCAAGAAACTCCATGGTTACTCTTTTTAAATCAGTTTCACATACAGATTCTTTTTACAAACAGTTGGTTCAATTATGTGAGAACAGTGTAACACTAATATTTATTCAAATATAAAAATAAAGTAACCTTAAGGACAATACACAGTCCGGAGCTGACCAGTCCCAACTGACGGCGCTCGTTCACGAGCATGACACGTACACCAGCATCGCCCAACTCAACCATATTATAGGGAATTAAGCGATCCAGCGCCCATGCCACCGCCAGTGTGACCTTTCAGTGAGCATGACAACTCCAAGCTGTTATAAGGACCGACATTCTGCTAGTCTAACCAATTATAATAGGTTACAGGGCACTCACATTTACAAATTTATCAAGTTATAGTTATACAATGTAATGCAATTTCACTAAAATGAAGAAGTCCCGTTCAAGCAAAATCCACTGGAACGTTATTTATTTTGGTGTAGATTTGCTATCCTGTGGAGCAGGACCAGCATGTCTCCAAGCATCTTTATCTACAATGTAATCATTCAGTGTGTAGTATGCTTTTCTACATAAAGTTTTCTTTACACATAATTTAAAATTTCTTTCATTTAATTGTTGTATTTCGCCTGGGATTTTGTTATAACATTTAACACAGAATCCCATGAACGACTTATGTACCTTTGCCAATCTAAATAATGGCTGACATAATCTATCTCTATGTCTAGTTTGATAATTATGTCTATCTGACACCTTATCGAATATTTTTAAGTTTTTCCTAACATACATAATGTTTTCATAAATAAACTGACATGGCACGGTCATAATATTGATCTCTCTAAACTTTTCTCTAAGAGACTCACGACGCTTTAGGTTGTAAATAGCTCTGATGGCACGCTTTTGCAAGACAAAGATAGACCCAATGTCAGCAGCCTGTCCCCACAACAAGATGCCATACGACATAATGCTATGAAAGTAGCTGAAGTACACCAGTCTTGCAGTGTCCACATCTGTTAGCTGTCGGATCTTCCAGACAGCAAATGCTGCAGAGCTCAACCGTCCTGCCAGAGATGTGATATGGGGCCCCCATTGTAGTTTGTCATCTATGGTTATACCCAGAAAAGTAGTTTGTTTTAGAAATTCCAATTTATTACACATACGAGGGAAATAAAAATTTAAATTTAAAAGTATAAAATTCCATTTTTGTAAAAAAAAAAAACATCGCCAATATGCACGAAGAGCAGGTGACATAAGAAAGTCTTGGTCTCGCACATTTGCAATGATTTTAGAAAATGTTTTACTTTCTAATGGATATTTTAAACATAACACATAAAAACTGCCTCTTCAATGACTCTATCTATTTAAAAAACCGGCATCAAAATCCAATTTGTTGTGCAATTTTAAGGGTTTAAACATACATAGGGATATAGGGACTGAGAAACCGACTTTATTTCGTACTATGTAGTTATGATTGTCATCGCAATTAACGGGTATTACTTAATCACAGCTTTTATCCAATACCTTAAGCAGTTGGAGCGAAACGACTATCCCTAATAAGCCGCCTGAAAAACCTTATCATGATGCAGCATGCATATTATAATTCGTAGGAAATGTGAAGGGTAAATAACCAAACGCCAACATAAAAAACGCTTTAAGTATAAACCACTTTAGCTAAGTAAAGTGACAGTAAAAATAACAAAACGTTAATAACCGTTATTTCGGTAACGAGCAGTTTGTGATAACGTAACGCGTTATTGCTTCACTTTGCATGCAAGCAGTCTATGCTCGTAAAATGCATACTTGGCGTATTTTCAAGCGAATTTTTATGCAGCATTTGTGACCGAAAGGTGGGCAAAGTTTACATAGTTGGGTTTAGCTAGACCAGCTGTTTTAGTTTACTGCAGTATAATACTGACGCATATGTAGTTGAAGCTTCGTTTTATAGAATTTACATTGTCTCTTGTTACATATTAAAAGATTACTAAGTTAGTCGATTAGTGCCACAACTGCTAAGATTGGACAATTAAGGTTTTCGGAATTTAGATTTTCTCTGTAAAAGTGTTTTTTAAACACGGTGCTCTTAACATAACAGTTGTACCTAGGTGTTTTTACGATAATGTGCGTGCTATTTCTATCTTTCGAGAATTTAAAACATTATATCTGCAGCATTTCACTTTTTTCAATACGACGTCAACCGCAAGATCGTAACTGGCGCTGAACATAAGCATACCTACATTTTCATTTAAATGTTCATTTCTGGTGGCAATGCAATGCTTCGGTACGAAAGAGCAGAACTGGTCGTTCAGCCTTACAGGAATCCAGCGTGCAACAACGATTGCGTGATGAGTGACGTTACCGAAGACCCTTCGACTCCTATTCACAGATACTTATAAGAATGGTAAAGCACTGGTCCCTAACTATCAGTGTTCGTGGCGGCGCGAACTGGATATTTTCCTAACTCAAAAGTGATTTCCTTTAAGATTTCAATACAATTTAAATATTAAAAAATAATCGTACGTCATTGATGGATTTTACAATATAGGTACTTGATTTTAGACTTTTATTGGTTACTTTTATTTTTAATTTAGAAAAAGTATCCTGTGACCTAAAAATATGATGACGTAACATTTCTGTTTTCCATACCAAATTCATACCTACTGAATTGCTTGCCATGAAGTGACTCCCTACTCGTTTTCACCGTATACCATACTAAAATTCAATATGAAATATATTCATACAAATATATAAAAATACACAAACCGTATCTTTATTTAAATATTGATTTAAATTCAGACGAATGTTTTTAGTCTTTCAACGTACCGACATTTTAACATGACAGCTTTTACGGTAAATGGTGTAATAAATACTATTGAAATGTAACTATAAGGGGAAGGATTTATGTCAGCATAATTGCAAGTGATGAAAATATCAATATAATCTTGAGGAAAGTATCTAGAGAAAAACTTGCCTATCTGTGATGGTAGATTAGATAATCATGAACCATTCTCTAGAATGGACTTAATGTGTAACTGGGATGCAATTCCTATAGTATTGTACATCGATCCTGAGTCGAGTAAAAATATTGTTTTATTATAATTTCGAAAACCCTTAATACATCTATCTTTCTTACAAAAGTCTCGAGGAGTTGCAAGTACGTTGCTGGCATTTTGGGGATAAGGGGCTTTAGGGATTTCGAAATTGGGCAATGATAGAGGGCAATTGGGCAATTGGACTTCCGGTAACCTCACTCACACAGCGAAACACAACGACGTGATTGTATCACGCCGGTTTTCTCTAGAGCCGTGGTATCACTCAATTTGAGACGAGCCTTCTCAAGTGATTCGTGCCGAAGTATGTCTGGATGGAAAACCACAAATAAAAAGAAATCAGATAACAAAAACGAAAACTTTTCTACTAACAATAAAAATAAATCGAAGACTTTACTGGGTTTCATCATAGCACCTAATATATCATAGAATTATTCTCATTCACATAAAACTTCATAAATAAGATCGTTTGTGATAATACCAAGATATTTTCCAAATGAGTTCACTCAGCAGGCACCTACTGAATGTGGCCTTACTTTCTTCCTGGCTGTGTGCCAAGATCTGTCTGTTCCGCTCAATCTTTCTGTGTCTTAACATTGTTCTAGTTTTAATATCTATGTAAGTTTTCTATTTGTGAATACCTATGTGCAGGTATGAAAATAGGTACCTGTGTATGTATTGATTCGCTGCAAATAGAGTTACAAATAAAAATTGCAGTTGCAATAGCTATAACGTCTCTTAATTATTTTTTATGTTCTCAACTGTATGCAGTTACCAAATAAAAAAAATATAATTAAAAAAAGGACTTGTATTTAGCAGACATCTAAGTAACCGGCTGGCACGCAAAGCGTCGTGATTTCGATTAATGCACGGAATAAGAACTCTATACAATTCACAAGTTGTTGTTTCGTGTCTGGACGCGTATGAAACTGTATGTTTGTATCATGAGAAAATATTAGCGAAAAGATTAATAATATACATGAGAAAAAAATTACAGTAAATTAGAGGTTATGTAAAATACATTTGATTTATTTAGGTACTTAAAGAAACAACATTTTGGCAAATATTCTACTAGAAAACGAATCGATCAATACTACGATCTTAATTAAATCTATCGTTTTTGATTATATTTGTATGAAACAATCAGTTTTAATCAAACAGCCCGTATTCTGGGCAAATTAATTAGAGTTGCGGTTTACACTGATCAAGTTTAGAATATAATATTTACACTATCATCAATGGCCGTCATAGGCTGTTTGAATTAATCACAAGTTTAATTAAATTTAATTGTTATTAACCTCTTTGATGGTTAAGTTCAATGAGTTCGTGGTATGTCGTCCGCCAGTTGATTAACATAATTTAACCAAAATCCATCCTTGGAACTTTTTCCGACTTTGTAGGATTGGAATTGCGAGGGTTGGGTCTGTTGTTGGCCAATTTTACCTTCCGATATAAGGGTGACGGGAATGTATCAAAATAAAATTTAACCCATTCCTCAAATTTGGAGGTACAAAAAATTGTTTTTTTTTTATCCTTTGGCTTCTGTTGGATTTTGAGAACACGCGAATCAGGTGCCACATGGTATATTGCGTTTTTTAAGTAATTTAAATTTAGTATCAAGTCAATGGACAATAAATTTTAAAACTGAAAATATAGTATACAAAAACAACCGGATTCTTCACCTTATCCTTTGATATTTGCGATACAAATAAGATTGAAAAATAATCTCAAGGACATTTCGAGTATACTTCATTCTTTTGTTTATATTATGGCTGGATCCAATATGCTATTCCGATGTTATTTATGAAATAAGAAACGTCAGAGATGGAGTAGGTACATCTTGATCTGCTCAGGTATTTTTATTGTTCAGATTATGGAAAAGAGAATAGTATTTTTCGGGCATCCCTTTAAAAAGAATGGCGTTGTTAATACGCAGAAATAATCCATACACAGATCTAAGTTGATTTCGTATATAGGATTGATTTATTAAAGTTTCCATATTACGTCTCAAAACTCCATATTAAACTTAAATACGTCCTTTAAGACCAAATATAACGACTAATAAAGAGTAACTTTTTTCAGAGGCTCAAGATGCTTAAAACAGTTTTTGAGTGTTTTTCCTGAGACCAGTCGTTGCTTAGAACGAAATTCTATGAAAACCATAGCATTATACTAATCGATGGCTTTATCCAATATGAACGATATTACAACGGAAGATAATAATCGGACGCTTGTCCGCCCCTCAAGGGAAACGATATCTGGCCACCAGCCAAGAAATGCCCTAAACACAGAAGGACTTAAGTAAATAAATGGCGTCATTTGAAATTATATCAAACGTCTTTATAAAGTAGGTGCGTTATATCATTAACATTTTCTCGGATTTATGTGGTGTAAGAAGGAACACTCAATCCCGTTGAGTGGCACCCCACTTGTGGCTGGAGTTGCGAGCAATTAAGGCTCCATGGTACATGTTTGAAATGAGCTTGGTAATTTTCTTGAAGATTTTTCTTTACTTTGAATTTAATTGGAGTAGATACTGCTCTTAATATTCTAGGTGTCTAGTCGATTACTGTTCATCCCACATAAATTGAAATGAGTTACTACAAATCACGATGAAGTGAAAAAGATTTTTGTCTTAATAAAGAAAATACTTTGTACCAGATTAAAAAAAAAACGTTTTGAGTCTGGTTTTTTAATTTAATTTAAGATAATTATTAAATCTCTATCAGAAATCGAAATTACTAAATCTTATGCTCAATAAAATAAATATATTACACTATCCCAAATAAGACCATTATCATATGCTTTCAGAATAAGATATTTTCCACATCATTTCAAACTAATAAACTAAAGACGATTCAACTACAAGAACATAATAGTAGTGTAGAATTGGGGTTCCTGGATCAAAAAATCCAGGAACCCCAATTCCACACATGAAATATACCTACTAGACTATCAATCAGTTGGGGCTAATCGTAAACTTATGATTCAGTTTGTAATATTCAGACTGGTTTGATTTTAAGAGCAACTGTTTTAATTCATTTAAAAACTGGCACAAATTCTGACTTGGTCTATTCTGTTATCTGGGTGTGTATTCATAATTCTAACCTGATCTGATCTGTTATCTGGGTGTGTATTCATAATTCTAACCTGATCTGATCTGTTATCTGGGTGTGTATTCATAATTCTAACCTGATCTGATCTGTTATCTGGGTGTGTATTCATAATTCTAACCTGATCTGTTATCTGGGTGTGTATTCAAAATTCTGACCTGTTTCTTGAGCTTAATATTTAGCAGGTGTTTAATGAAATACATTTGGTCTTATTATTACGATATCTTTATTTAAATAAACAGTATCGAGAAACATAATTACAAAATCCAGACCCGAACAAACATCAACTCTTGTTCGTGTGGGAATCGAACCCACGACACTTGGTTTAGATGGTTAAAGAACATGTTATATTGCACTCAGTTGTGACCAGGGTCTTAACCATTAAGCCAAACGTGTCATCGAATATGTAACAAAATAGTGAAACACTTCAAGCACTTTGTTTACATTAATGATACGTGTATTGTATGACATCATTCATTCGATGCGCTTCCATATACGGTTTTCATTGCAACATGAAAGATTTCTCACTAACACAATTCTTTACGATGTTTTGCCACTGACTGACATATTCCCCTCCTTTCACAGCGTTTAAATAAAAACACTGTGGAAAATTTATAGCATGCTGCATCCAAGGATCATCATAAATTTCCCAATCTTCTATAATACCTCCACATGAAAAACATGCTGCTTTATCATATGGATTAATTCCGTAATAAAAGAATCCAGCATCAGCCATTTCCATCACTAATCTTTTCTTTGAATTATTCGTCCCCCAGTAATAATTAAAGGATAATTCACGTATTTTGTATGTATTATACATATCATATCGAGGTTTATATTTAGTTTGATACATATTTTATTTATTTAGTTACTAGTTCTTGATGCTAATAATTATAAACATAGAATGACATTGCTTTAATGCTGCAAGCAATTTATAAACGTGATTGTACAGGATTGGCAGAGATAGTAAACATATTGTAAAAAAATGAAACAAGTTTTTATTTATTTCATAAAAATTTTATTATCATGGCACCATTTATTTAAACACAATATATTTTTTAAAGCACATACAGAGTTATGATAAATACAATTATACATATCTTCAGAATGTTTATATTGATCATATAAATGTACTAAACTAGGACAACCTTTATCTTCTAAATTAAATATATTACTGTTACTATTTTCTAAAATATGCTTTAACCATAAAACTTTTTCCGAACCTTTAACATAAACACATTTATCTCTTAATATATCGGAAACCAAAGTCTGGTAATTGGAATAAGGTACAAATCCTTCACTCCAGTATATCTTTTTGTTACGTTGAATCCAAAGAACTACCTTTTTTTCAGATTCCGTTAAGTTTTTAAATGGAAATGGTGGCTTAACTAAAAACACTTGTAGTTTTTTGTTACACAGTATAGCGATTTCTTTTAATATAAATTCATCTGCTTCTGTTCTAAATCCCTGAATATCAACAACAGCAATCATGATAACCTGCGCACAATGTTGCTGAGAGGTTTGTATTCCACAAGTCGATCGTTTATAATCAAACAATACGCAGTTGTCTTATCTGGTATTGGTGTGGAACATTCAACTTCTAACCGCACGTCCACTGGACCGGTTTTCAAACTATCGTTTTGTCTTGAGCAATCTAAGATGAAAAGGGGGGCCTTTTCTTTAAAATCTGTTAGATTTAGCAATGGGTCTACAGGACTGTTGTAATACGACTGACGAAATTTCACATACATTTCATATAATATACTGTACTTGTTCTCAGAAAACTTTAAACTTAAAGGTTCGTAGGGATAATATTGCGAATTCAAAAAGAGTGTTACATTGGTCACTTCACAATGATCGAATAGTGAACTGTCTTTAGTCCTATTATTTCTCCTATTAGTTTGCAAGCAAAATATAACATATCTAGGCTTTTCCAATTGTGAAGCTGTTTTTACTGACCAAGAATGCTTTGTAGTTTTAGGTAGCAAGGGATACTCATATAAATCCCAATTTCTAAAAGCCATCTGAATAGGTTTATCTCTTTCTAAATGTTTTAAAAGTGTTAGTCGTTCTCGATCTGACACTTTTATATGTGGCACTCTCCACTGAACTCTTTGTATATCTATTTGAAAATTAACAACATCATCAGTCAGAATAACACTATTTAAGTTAGAGTTACTTCTACTCAAAATAAGTTCGTGTTTACAATTTATCACAATTTTATTGTAATCTTCTGCAAACCCTAAAACCTTATTCAATGGTATCACGGCACTAAAATGTCCATCACTTTGGAATCCCGCTAAGTTCCAACCCCATAAGGCTGCAACTTTATTTTCTGCTTCATTTAATGAAATGTATGATTTTATTGTTGACGTAATTCCCGAATTTTTAATGCGGTCTATTTCGATACCATTCATTTCGTATCTGATGTCTTGAAACAAAGACATAACAGGGTTATTAGTGAACGTAACAGTTTTCTTGATCGGATTCCCATCTTTACCGAACAGCCTTGCCTGTCCTTCGATGTAAATTGAACTGGCTGATGGTAGCACGTATATGTCTTGCTGATGTATGGGGATTCTGATTTCATCGTTTTCTCTAAAGCTGTTATTGTAGGGATTGTATGAATGGATTTCATAACTTTCAATCGAACTGTCGAAATGCGGTAATTCAGTAATCTGTAGCATATTCATACTTTAAACCCCAGGGCTTTAAGAAAGTCTTTATTTGCTTTAGTCAGTTTCTTAATTTTTGTATTACGTCTGTGCACCTTAGCGGTCGCAGAAGAAATAAACCGATTTATTTTTATTGGAGCGTTTTTATAATATACTATCATTTTGTTTTTCTTAAGTGCAGACGTAACTGAATATATTCTTGTTCGAAGTTAATACAGTGACCAAATTGATCAACAATCTTAACAGATATGGATGAAATTATATTTTTGTTCACTGGAAAGTAAATAACGTTTTGTGGTATCTCTATATAACCATGACTTAGAGCAGTATCTGATACAAATTCATGAATAAAATGTGTTGGTAATCCGTTGCAGTATGAACCGTACACAAGATCACATTCAATTTTGATCACAGACAGATTTCTAGTTTTAATTGGAATATCCGGTCTTGAATTAAATACTGAAAAGTATAGTAAACCGCACTCGTATTGATCAGATAAATGAAGAGGTGGTTGAAAATACGAGACCAGTTCTGATTTATTGCCAGAGATGGTAACCGTAGTAGACATGCTTATATACTGGACTGTTATGAAAGATCCCGTTTATTTTATTGCTTCGTTGACCAAAAATTGTTTAAGAAGTGTAAACAAAGATGTCCACAATTAAAGGGATGGTCACGTTGTATATTTTCATAATTGTAATTCACTTTAGAACCCGCATATTTTATGAATTCCTTTGGCGGCTTAAGATTTCCGTAACTATCAAAATACTCAATATAATCGTCGTATTTTGCATAGGCTACCCAATGAGAGCCAGAGTTTTTAGAGCTATCTAAATTAATAACACCACATTCTTTTTTGAAGGGGTATTTAGGGAGCTCATCTCTCATAAAAACACCTCTAAAATATGGGATGCTATTTCCAATCTTTAAAATGTCCAAGTTAGTTAAAGCTCGATTGGGTAGCCGATATCTTAGTTTTTTTCTTTTGATATGAATATTCCAAGCCCATCTTTATGTGGTTTAAGGTGTAGCCCTTTTCCGATGCAAAGAGCTTCCATTTTTTCATTATGTCTCTTTGACTCAGCTAACAGTTTTTTAGCCATCTTGAATTCATTTATGGTTTTAGCAATGCCAGCTGCACCACCTGCTAGAGCTCCAGCAGCAGATAATCCCGCAAAAATAGGAATTAAAGGTAGCACTCCACCAGTTCGTGGTATAGGAATGACTCGAGGAAGTTTAATGGATGAATTATCAGCTAATTCTTTGACAGCAGCCATAGCTAATTCTATCGCTGCTTTTTTGCATTTTGGTTTTAATTTTTTAATTTGTTTTTTCGTTTTGGTAATAACGCTTTTAAATTTATTTTTTAATCCTTTTCCAGTTGTATCTTTTTGAGAACACTTGTTGCTACATTTCTTTAGACCAGAACCAGTTTTAATTTTCATTGACATAGCGTTGCGTACTAAACGTGCCGCGAGTTTTTCACCTGGACTTGCATCCGAGGCAGCTGCTCGTTCTTTCGCCATATTTAACAAAGTTAAATCTGCCTTGTGACGATCCTCTAAGTTTGATGACTTGTGATAAGCGATATCGTGCTCCTTGCAATACTCGTCTAATTTATTAATACCTTTATCTCCACGTCTAAGCCTTTTAATTAAGTTTGTGCCAGGCCCACAATATTTGTAGCCTGGTAAGTGTAACTCAAATGGTAAATTATTTATTATCCAATTGAGAAGACTGCTCTCTCCAATACACATCATAAGACTGATAAGTTATAAATTGAACACTTAATAAATAGTATTGTTAAGTGAATTATTTTGTTACAATTTATTCGACTTTTCAATCCAGCTATTCTCAGAAGAAGGCAAACCTAACCATTTCACTAAAACTTTATTTCCTTTACTTCTTAGAACTTTCTCTACTAGATATACATTGGAATGTTTCGTTTTTTGAAGCTCTTCTGCATAAAATGCACCTAAAATAGGTCGACCTCTAATTGTATCTTCAATTAAATATGTAACAGGAGTTGTATTTTGTATTTTTTTAATTTTAAATATTTCTGTTGACCAGTTCGGTGTATATCCTTTTTCAAAAGTTCCCTTATATTTACTTATACGCACATAATCGTCTACTTTAAACTTACTTTTTGTATTCACGTTTTTTACCAAACTTATATATCTTTCCAGTATACGTTTTTTATTTTTACTATCTACATTTGCGGGAATTTCATCAATTGTGCGATGATGGGTATGATTATATTTATAAACAACATTATCAAGAGTGTTATCTACCCATTTATAGTTTCCTTTTAAACTAAATTCTTTATACAGTTTAGATTTTAGTGTTCGGATAAATCTCTCAACAATTGAAGCTTTTTTTGTTGAAAATGTTGAATAATGATTAATATGATAAGATTTCATAAGTGCTTTAAATGTATTATTATAAAACTCAGTCCCATTATCAGTTTGCAGATTTTTAGGCACACGTCCTTTATTTAATAATGTCTTGAAAGTGTTACTAACAACATCTTTGGTTTTACATTTCAAAGGAAAGGCCCATGCATATTTCGAAAATGTATCAATAACGGCGAGAATAAATCTATTTTTTTTATTTTCCTTAGAAATTGATTGCATATCTATTAAATCCGCTTGCCATAGATCATCTATATCTTTCATGATAACGTGTCTTCGTGAAAAGTTCACTCTAGCATTTTTATGAATTTCGTTGACCACATCGGCTTTACTCATGTTTCTTTTTGTCCCAGTTTTAATATGTCCCTTAACAAGTTTTATGTGATACTGAATAAAAGGCACATTATTCTTACTATTTATTCTTTAATAATGTCAGCTTCTTTTAATTCTTCAATTATTGAAAAAATTTCATTATCATGGTTTGTGTTGCCAGCATCTCTAGATGCAACTAATAATTGCAATCTCTCAACCAGTTCATTTGGGTCATCCCAATAAACTAAATCAGTGTTCTTTTTGTATTTCTTGAGCTTTGGCAAGTTTCCTCCATGTTTAGTGGGGGTTTTATCATTTGATATTTCGGAAAGCAGTGGTTTGATGATTGCACGGTATTTCGTTCCTTTATCGCCTCTTATTTGACCATTAGGATTAAAATCTCTTTTATGCGCATTTGTAAAATGCAACATATCCTTATAGACAAGCTTATCTCGGTCAGATATTAATTTTAAATCAGGTTTTCTTCGAAGTAAAAGTTCTTTTAGACCAGGGGTTAAATTATAGGCTCTGTCATCAATTTTAACCATAATTACATTATCGTTATTCAAGTTTTCTATTTTAGAAAAGGATACTACTGAATTGCCCATCCATAATTTTTTATTTTCACTTCTTATCCCGAAAGGTATATTTACACCATCATAAATATCATGGATATCATACCCTTCTAATGAAATTTCTAGGTCATCTGGTGCTTCCATTTTAGGTGACTTTTCAAATAATTGTTCAGAATCTTGTTTAGGATCGTAACAGTCTTCAAACTTTGCAAATGAGCTAGTTTTATTGTCATCAGATTCAATGCTGTCATTATTACTGAAAGTTGTATTTTCCACATTCCTACTTTTTACTATAGATAGATTTGAATCAACTAGGGTTTTAAGAGGATCTGCAATAGGTTTCAGCATTTTATCGAGTGAAAAATTCATGACGTATTCCTGGGTCTTCATTTGTTTTATTTTATTCTTTATGGAGTCTACTGACTTCATTAACTCTATTCTAATATTTTTCTCCATCTTACGTTAAACGACTGCATTCACTCATAGAAGAAATAATACTAGTTTTCATTTATTTGGTATTCATAATTATATATTATATCAGTTCCCACCACCAACATTCATGAAATTTCAAAAATATATCAAAATTCTTTCTGTACCCTCCATGACTCAAAGAATATTCTTTGTGAACGAGTATGAAACTGTAAGGATTACTCCAAACGTTCCTTGACCATATATTTTCTACATGCACTTCCTATGTAATTGTGAAGCAGTCATTAGGTACATGGCAGATAAAAGATACATTTATTTATTATTCAAAGTTAATGAAATTATCAAATGATTTTCTATATCTGCCATGTTTCAAATCACAGTCTTTATTGATAGTCAAAAAATCGTATGGACCCAACCATACTTTTGAACAGAGATGTTTGAATTTGGACCATTCCATATCTGAACTGACATGTTCATCATAAATATGTTTTAAGTTTATATCATCTTGTTTGAAGATAATCAGAAAGTTAACATTGTCGCGTAACAACTGCTTTGGTACTTTTGAATAAGTCTGAGATAAGTAAAAACAATCTATTGCTCTGTGCCTTCCCATCGTAAAATAATTACGTATATTTATTTGTTTTTCACCAACCACGTCATCAAATATTATTATAGAATTAGGTAATGCATCATTAGGATGAATCACATCTTCATCGAATTTAAAAGTAAATAGTTTCACACTTGGAATTCTATCCAGAATTTGTTTGAGAAAGCGATATTTTGATTGTGAGCTTGTTTTGGAATACAAATATATGTTTTGAAATTTTAGCCCATTTTCATGAATTAATAAGCTTAACATGACGTTAGTTTTTCCACAATTAGAAGGACCACATATTATACTGCGGATGTTATTCGGGAGAAGTACGCTATGTTTCGGGTGCGGCGTATTCTCCTTCACATCAATATTTTTAACTGCTAAGGATACCGGGTGTTTAATCCACTTCATTTTTGTGTCTGACATAAATAATGTTTGTTCTGGTATTTATATACTTACAAGAGATCAGGTTATTCTTTTTCTTTCATACAGCTTAGACTTTATTTCATATAAGAATAAAATCAACTGATGAAAGATATTAGCCAGTCAATCAAGATATTATCGAAATTAATCACCCGGGATATGCCGAATGTACTTAACATTACTCGAGGAGGCTATTTTCATGCATCGCATATACATTATAAAATCACTTTATATATCATAAATATCAAATCCTCAGTAGGTAATTAAATAAAACACATATAATTATAATTTATATCATAATAATTTATTTCCATATATATTTTATTACATAAAGCACAATAATTTTTATTATTAAAATTATAAAAGTCGTTAGTGTATAACATTAGTTAGCATACATGATTACAATGACCCCAAGGTACAGTGTCAATTTGATTTCTTAAAATTTGCCTTTTATCGTCTATTCTGTTCAAGACTACTTTATTTACTGCTTCTGAGAATAGCACATGTTTCATTGATCTGATCATATTCATTTTACGCTTTAAAGTAAAATTTTTAAATAAAACGTGCTTATAGTTACGTGATTTTAAACTCCTGGTTATAGGTTTTGATACACCTTTAGCTTTATTAATTTGCATTTTTAGTGATTTTATACAGTACAGTTTCGCTCTTAAGCCTATAAATTCAATAATTGGGTCACCTCCTAATTCATCCTTAAATAAACCAGGTATTCTTTCATTGACCTTTGGAATACAGTAATTATTGTTAGATTCAAAATTACTTGTGTCAAATTCTGTTAAATTTTCTCGTATATCTTTATATATGTCGTTAGTATTAATTAAATACAACAAACTGTCTGTATCAGTGTAACACAATTTAGCTTTATCACCATATTTATTCTTAATAAAATTATAATGAAAATTGTACAAATGTTGTTTAGAGTATTCTAATACCGCAAATCCAACATATATTGGTCTATCTAATACAAGTTTTTCTGGACTGAGTTGTATAGCTAAAAAGTTTTCATTAAATACAGAAATACTTTTTAAATTAGGTTTTGCGATTAATTTCTCAGCACCTACTATTTTGTTCGTTTTGTTCGAATAATCACTCCATTTACTTATTAATTTCACTTCGACATGCTTTCGTTTATTTTCTATTGTTTTTCCAAAAATTGAATTATTAAACAATTTAAAAAAATCTCTTTCAAATGAAGTTAAAGCTGCTTGCCGTAGTCTAGTATTCAAATCTATATATTTTTTTAAAAAACTTTCTTGTCTAAAACAAAGGATTCTATGAATTTTTTTCAAAAGCAAACCATTTTTGAGACATTCTTTTAAATGAACATAATGAATAATGTAATTATATTTATCATACAAATTTGCGATTAATTTTTGCGTTTTCCCTCCAATAGGAGTGAATTTCTCTGGAGCAAAAGGCAAGTCACTATGTAAATTATGTAAATGATTTGGATACGTTATATCTACTTCTAAAATGTAACCGAACTCTGAATTATCAGGAATATTAAGCACATTGAAATATTTCATATCATTATCGGTCATGAACTTAAATTCTGAAACGGGTAATTTTTTCGTCATAGCATATCCGTAAAGATTATTACAGTCTAAGTAAATTAAATATGTTGATGGCTTTGAATTATCGAAATGAGGTAAATAAACATTATTAGCTTTGGCATATCGGTGAGAACATTGAGCTAACCCTCCTCGTATTCCTCTTTCCAACATTTCGTAAATTTCTAAGTCATGAATCATTTCTAACTGAACACCTGTGTAAAGGAGCATAGCGTCCCAACTCAATCCAGGTGAACTTACATAATATGCAGGATCAAGTTTATAATGCTGGAGACAAATGTTTCTGAAGTTTTCAAATATATCACATAATAATAGTACATCACACTTTAAATACAAGTCAGTATATTCACCAAGAGAAGTAATATTAAAAAGATTCCACACAATTTGAGCATGTTCATATTCATCATCAGTTATGTGTTTCATTTGTAAAGAGTTATAAAATTTATCCTTGTCAGGGAGTTGTGTTTCATTGTATTTAGCCCATGTACAAATATATTCATATGGGTAAATACCTTTCTTTCGCATTAAATTAAATTGATTTTTGTCCGGAAAGTGTGTGAATAAATGAATAAAATCATTCTCCGTTAAACTTTTACTCAAGTTGTCAAGACTTGAACTAAGAAATTTAAACGAGTCTATAAATTTAATTTGTATTGGTTTGCATCCTTTACCGGTATTTATTATTTTTGTTATGGTTAAATATTTTTCTTTAGTTTCTGCTATAATTCTTATCTCACCTTCATATTTCGATAATTCAGTTATAAATATATGAGAATCGTAACCAACTAAATTGTGAAATATAACGGGTATAAAGGGACAAACTGTATAATTTAAATTGCACTGCGAGTGTGCCGCACCTCTGTACTCAGATGTTATATGATCATGGTCACAAACTTTATCACCAAATAATAAATCATTACAAATATGACATGTAGTTGCATTATTATAATTATCAGTCTGATCTCTTGTCATTGGTCTCATAGGTTTCTCTGTTAATAAAATGTTATGAATTAATTTCGCTTCTTCAATCAATCTTTTAATAAATACTTCTACACAGTCAGGTCCTCTATATGATACAAATTTATTTAAGCTGCTATCATGAGAACAACACACGTAGAATGCAAAACAGGACGGTTGATGTAGTTTATTCTTTATTGTATTTTTATCATTCTGTTCCATTTTACAGTTTAACAATATACTTTCAAAGTCAGCGTATATTACAAAATTAATTTTTTGCTTTCGCTCATAATTTTTGAATTTTAATGTACTGTTTTTATCAGGTAGTACGGTTAAAATTTTAGAGCAACTATGAGAATTATACTTCATTTCAGAAGTAAAAAATTGTAAACATGTCTCACATAAATACATTCGTCCCTTATGGCATGAAACTTGTCGTCGTACTAAACGTAGCAGATTTTTTATCAAACAGTAATGACCTTTATTATGTTTTTCAAAGTACAGTAAGTTAATATGTTTATCTTTCCTGCAATTCGTCACATAAATAGGGCCAGTTATAGTACAATGTTTATCAAATCCATAAATATTAATACTCAAGTCACAATTATTTTTTTCAAATAATTTTATATCTTTATGTGAAGGTGGAAATGAAATTCCTTGTGTATTAAGTACTTTACTAAAATGTGGATAGGAATTGACCCTGCAAACATTATTTTTAGCTGGATATAGTGCTGCAACTATGCTCCACAAAAAACAGTATTCATCATTATTATGTATATTCAAACAGCTCTTTGTGTTTTTAATAACATCTGGTAGCTCTAAATAAGTACCACCCCGCATGGGGCAATATTTATTTATATTTATTTCTAAATGATTTATTGAAACAAATGACCATCCGGATTGACAATGTTCAAATTCGGTAAATTTTCTTTTAAATGTTTCTATTACATTCAAATATGTCTCATCAAAATCAGTATTATTATATATAATTTCATATTTAGTATTAAATGACTTAAGCTGTTGCTCACCTAACGTAGGCAGTAAAAAGTAAGCAAACAGCTCGAAATTAACTTTAATGCAGTTATGTCTCATTAATAACATTTTAATTATATTATAAACATCTTTTCGCTTTTCATCTAAGAACGCCTCTGGTGTGAGGTACTCATTTCCTATAGATGGATTTAAGCGATAAGTCAGAATCCGGTTTTTAAATGCAGTAGCTATAATATCAACATTTTCAAAATTTGACTTTACTAAACAATTTGATTTATGGATATTCGTTCTCTTATGGTATCTGTATTTATGTTCGGGGATCTCAATTTTACATTTCTCACAATATCTTTTTAATAAACAATTAGTCTCATTAATATTCGTTTCATATTCATGTTCTGGGATCTTAGTTTCGTATAAATCATTATAAGTATCTGAACTTGCTGGTGTCGCATTACTGGCTTGTGTAACTGGAAACAAAATAAATATAACACATTTTTATCGTACTAAATACTTTAATTAAGAGATAGTGGGTTACAAAAAAACTTAAAAACTAATTCACTGTATATAATGTAATATGTAGGAGTACCTATGATTAATATATGATTATATATGTTATAAAATAACTGATTACATGTAATAATATCTCGTACCAATAATTGAGTATAATACATAGGTACTTAATTACTGGTATGAACTTATAAACGTTGGAGTACAGCGTTTGAACTCCCGCCTAGTACTTATAATAAATTCATTCAAGTGCCGCCAAGATTCAGAATCTTCGTCCGTTTTATTTTTTATAGTGATCACTGAGTGACGCCACCTATTCACGGGTTGAATCCGCTCTATCTCATCACACTTGTAAACCTTAAGTTCAATGTAGAACGCACCTTTTTTATTCTCATCTATTTGACGAGAAAAGCCATTGGCCAGTCTCCTTGTGACGTAGGAGTAAATAACCGGAGGCTTCTTCTCCGCGGGTACGTCTACCGCGTCGTCGTCGCTGTCACTCCCAAATACTTCGCGAGCCGTAGACTTGGTAACAGGAGGTATGGGGCGAATAACTGTCTTGCTTTTCTTACTGGTAGACGGCTGGGGGCTGCGCGTTGGCGTCGACTTACGTTTCTTGTTTTCCTTTGGTTTGGCCTTCATCTGCACCTCGTCCAACGATTCGTCCTCCGAAGGGAAAATATGGTCAGCAGTGTGTTTGGACCTAGAAAATAAAGATAAAAAATATTAGATAACATTCACATAAATTGCGAATTGAGTGATCGAAGAAAATGAATGAAAGTAACTTGAATGATTGAATAATAATAAAATGAAACATGAGGAACATGAATGAACATATTGAGTAAGCATGATTGACAGAATACTAAATAAAACAAATAAACAGTGTTTGGACATAGCAAATAAAAATATTGGATAACATTTACATAAATTATGAATGGAGTGATTGAAGAAATGAATGAAACTAGCTTGAATGATTGAATATTAAGAAATGAAACACTGAATGAAGTATAGCAGGTAATACTTACATTTTAGAAGATTGGTGGTTTTTAGGTACTTCCTTCCAAATTTGGATGTGACTGCTTCTAGCTGAAGAATTGTTATGATCCAGTCCCTGCAGATGATCTCTTAAATAGCACTATATCCACGTGACGGTATACCAATTAGGGAATAGGGCACGGGTTTGCTAAAATGCTTTGTCAGATCTACCACCCAAATACGAAATTGTTTAAGTTGCAGAAAAATAACTTAGCAACATACCGAGATCATGCAATATCAACTTTATCTACTTCATCTAAGACATAATATAATTTAATAACACTGAAATGTAGATCTCATTCAGATTAAATAATACATACTTATTACACCTGGGTTTGTCTCCTCCTTTACGTTGGTAAGCAAATATAATAGTATGTATACAAATCTGTCACCATTTACCTCATAAAGCTCGAAAGATTGCTTTCTAACCGACTTCAAAAAGGAGGTTATATATTTTTTTTCATTAGAGAATACATAATATATCAACTATTATATATACACAAGTGAAGTGGCGGGGCAAGCTAGTTTATTAGTATGGATGAACAAACTTACACAAAAACCGATTTCGATATATGTAATAAATTACGTTTAATTGCAATCCGAAGCGATGTAGCGCCGTGTTGTCTAGAGTGTAGAATTACATTTACAATGTTTTTAAAGTACTGATAATTTCGATGCAAATTTGAGCTTTATGTCCCTTTTAAAATGTATTTTTAAAATTCTATATAAAGGATATAATCATGCGAAAAAATAAAAATAATTTAGTTTAATTCCATCAGCGAGCGGGGGCAAAAGACTCTATCCTAAAATAAAATATGTCGGTGAGTTATTTTCTTTAAATATAATTAATTATCATATAATTTTTTAATGTAATAACTTAATTGATTGAATGCAACTTAATAATTGTTACACATTTATATTCAATATTACACGCTTCTAATAACGATCATTTGAATTTATAAATAATATATACCTATAATATGAGTGACAAATTGATATTGATTCTTATTATTATTTTTAGGACTATGAAAACGACCTGTTCAACTTCATTCCCATGAACAGGGTAGCGGAACAAAAAAAACGATAAACAGTTGAACCTAGAAGGTCCTAGCAGCAAGCAACTGAAAAAATCTTCAACGGCTGCATTTACCTCTGTAAAAAAACTTACACGAGGTGCTAAAATTATAAGGATCGAGATTTATGATACCGAAAACTTCCCTGATCATATAAGTTCACTATGCAATTGTGATGCTGAGTTATGTGTGCAGCATGTGGTTAAAAATGTTTTTATGGACGATATTTATAAATCTGTTAAAGAAATTGCTTTAAAAGTGTCAGATATAATGCCATAAATAAAGTTCAATCAATTATTATTCAATAGTATTTTTTTTAATAACCTTCTACTGAAATGATGATTTTTATAACCTCTTACGATACATTTTATTTATCATCCAGTAGTTTTGATTCCTAAATTCCAATAAAAAGTGTAGGGTTTGAACCCGGAACGCACGACTGACTGCATTCACATGTTCGAAAAATCATATGAGTGAGCCTAGCCTGGATGTTATCACGAAGTTATCACGGAGGTAAGGTAAAGGTGTATGGATTTGCGGTTGGTAATTTGGTAATGGTTGTTTGTAAGTATAAATTATCCATGTCACTATATCCTTTAGGGTTTTGTAAGCTGGTGACCTATAATTGTCCAGTTTTATAGACAAAGGCTTAATTACTCTTTCTTTTAGAAGGATAAGGGCCCTTGGCTTCTCAGCTGAAATGAGCCAGTAAAAAGGTTGATAATAAATCAATTCGCATAAAGTGCTGTAAGTATGTCGACAGTCTATATAAGGCGACTATGGAATTCATCTGAGCGCATTATAATTTCAGGGCTGCTATGTGCTGAATAGACGATGCAGTGGAATATAGAATGCACTTATAAAATAAATACCAATGGAAATAATGATTAATTATTATTAAGTTGTTATATCGAAGGGGTATATTAAGTTCTTCATTGAAATCAGTTCAGAAGTATATGCATTCATCGTTTCATATGTATAAAAATGTATAAATAAACAATATCAATAACAATGGAGTGAAGAATAGGATCCGTCATTTCGATATCATAATTAATCCATATTATATAAGTTATCATCGTGTGTGGCGCTTGGCTGTATACTTATAGCGAACCGTAGGTATGCTTGTATTCCTAATTTGGAAGACGGCTGCATTCTTTTGTTAAGTTTATTATTACCTATTCATTATGCACATATTTCAATTATAGGAGCTTTTTTTGGCCAGTTCATTACATATGTCAATCGAAGATTATACCTACTTACAAATAGGCAGACTGATTGAAGACCAGTTTAACCAGACAAATTGAATCATAAGTTTACGATTAGCTCCAACTGATTGATAGTCTAGTAGGTATATTTCATGTGTGGAATTGGGGTTCCTGGATTTTTTGATCCAGGAACCCCAATTCTACACTACTCATAATAAGATTATCATGCATAACAAAGCAATCCTTTTGGAAGGCAACCAAAAATTCCTAATAAAACTTACATTGTAACAAAACATTACCCCATTATTATTATCTGTGGTTTACAAGCAAATAATGATGAATGTTTATGCTGGTTTATGAAGTGGGCGCGTGTTGAAAGGTCTTTGGATGTACTTGTATAAAAATAGATACATACACATCAAATTTTGCACGTGTAAATTGAAGTTGAAGCGTGTGAATGAGTGCTCTCAGATTGTTCCGACGTGGACATTAATGGAAAAAATGTGTAACAGAAATATGTGTAGGATAGGACAAATGAATGAAAGTAAGATTGATGTTGAAAGATATTCGAGGATGTCAAGTAATTGGTCTTGCTGAGTACTATTATTAGAACTGGTATTTTATACATTTATAGGTAAAGAGGGTGTATAAAAAGAAGATGATGATTGATTAGTCGACGATGATTTGGATAATATTAGGAAAATATTGTATTTAGAGACTCTTTTGTGGATAAATCCTGTGTATGGGTGCTCCAACAGTTTTTTTTGTGTATTTCCTGAGGGCAAAGACATAGACTTCCTATTCCTCAAATTATAAAACGAATATAATGCTATGAAAATATGCCTACTGGAATAAATACTGCGTATAATCCCAAAATATACGGTAATGCTTAGAATATTCGCTAATTTGTAAAATCGGACCGGGGATTTAATTATAAAGTGCATTTACGACTGCGATTACTAGAATAACGAGACAAGCAATGAATTGCTTCTCGAGATTCTCTCAAAGGTTAAGATCAGAAGGCAGTTTGTGTAAATAACAAAGATTTATATCATGAACAAGTAAACAATAAAGCTATAGTGTTTGATATTCTTTCTGCAATATGTATATTTCATGTTCCCAAGGAGATCAATGGGCATGGATTAACATAAACCAAATTATTTACAGCAGTAATAACGTTCTTAGCGATTGAAGTAGCTACTTGTTGCGTCATTTTGATAAAGTTTTAGAAAAATAATTGTTTTTTTTTCGTTTCGGGTGGTTTTTGATATCAGAATGATTAGTCACGCACTTATTATTGCGATTGGAAACTACAATCGTCAGTTGTTGCCTGGCTTTGTTTGTTTTAGTTGTGTGAAGCCTACTTTATTATTTTTGTTAGTACCTATTTTTGCTTTCAATTATCCGATACCAATTAATTTATTACTATTTTTATCACTTTTCATTGTTCCATTAACGTGTTATATTTCGTTCTCATTGGAGTTTGTGTGTTCTTGACACTTATGTGTTCTAGACCAAGTCCCAGTGGATTACAGATTTAAGAATAACAAATTATAATTTTGATTTTATCTTTTAAAAAATCCTTCCTAGTTTATACGTTAAATAAAACAACAATCTTCAATTCTATAAATTGCTCAACAAAATTACTCAGCAAAATACATTTAGAAACTTGTATTGTTTTCGTTTCATGAACAGAAGAAGATTTATTTCAGTTGTAATGGATATGAAACTGAAAATATGAGAAAACAAGATCCGTAAATATATTTCTGTTCAGTACTGCGTGTGGAACTATTTATCATTGGTGGGAAGTCAGTAAATATTCGCTCGAGGACGTCAGTCTTCAGCATTAAGTGCTGAACGGATGTCAGTGATGGTGGGCATCATTGGACAATTAAGTGCTAGAGTTGATATTTATATTGAGTGAGTTATTGACCAGTAAGTATAATTTTATTGTTGTGTAAGTCAACAATATTTATGAAAGCTTTAAGGTGAAATGTGAGGATGCTTCGTTGATAGATTGTTCGTAACAGTGGTAGTTTGATATCCAAAATGATGGTTGCCAATGATTAAATAACAATAATGGAGAAAGCTCAGTAGTACACAAATAGCTTAAGTTAAGTCGATTATTTTAAAAACACTTTTTGCTTGCGTTTCTTTCATGAATATTTTGTGTAACATCATCATTATCAACAGCCTGTAAGTGACTTCTGAAGAGCAAAGATTTCTTCTAACACGTAGAGGCTGGAGCTCTTGTTTGAGTCTTAATAATGTTGTGTTGATCACCCTGCGTAAAAGTAAGTCATCTCCAATGCGCTAGTTAAACACCATACTTGTTTAACTCCTTACTTGAATGCAAAATATAACTTAGGTTATTCTGTAGCTTTGTATATATTAACTGTTACATCTTAATTTAGGATATCGACTACATTATTGCGAAACCTAGAGACGCTCCAATTAGTTTCCTATCAGATCTAATTTAGAGTTTCTATAAATTGCTCAATAGTCGGTAGATCTGAATTCGATTCAAGGTCACCTATTTAATTGGCAAAGTTTCCACAGAATATGAATGGGTTATATCGTTTCTGTGATTGTATTTATTTGTGTTTATTTTTACTATCATAGTTGTTCTCCTAACGTGAGGTAGACACATAATTATTACTATATTATGAACTAATTAAACTACAAAATTACGCCAAAACAATACTAGAATATATTGATAATAACGGTTTACTTAAATGAACTAATTGAGAAAGCTTTACTCGCACTCGTTTCATGACACATTGAGGGCTACCCGAGATCTACAGAAAATATTAATTCTATTATAAAATTGTGTTGCTTAAAAATAGTTTTACTTTATTATATTCACAATTCATTCATTGGGAAGCCTCATTTTACTTTACTTTGATTGTGGAGCCTCACTACTTATGTTTTCCGAGGCTTGACGGTTTTCTAGTTCCTCTGGCACTAAGGCCTGGACTAAGTTTAGGTGCGAGAGTTCATCACTCCAGATTGCTTTCCTGAGGACACGGCGGTGTTCAGCCTAAGCAGGGCACCGCCAACCTATGCTCTACTGTGCCCTTGAGGTGTAATGCTTTCCTCAGCTTGGAAGTCACATCCGTATTCCCAACGCTCAATCAACAGTTTTCAACGAAGCAGTTTATTTAGTAGTTAGTATATTTTTAGCTCCTAGTTATTAGGTATTGAAATGTAAACTCAGTGATTTTGATGTATGTTTGGTTTAGTGGCAGATTCGTGGAAACCGCAACGCTTATTTTGATAGCGGTTTACTGTGTAAATTTAGTAGAATATTTTTTTCAACCTTGCCAGATACCGGGATTATCAAAGTTCAGCGGAATGTATTTTGTTTTTGTTTTACGTCACGTTTATATGTAAAATTGCATCATTTCATTCTGGGTATGGAGGGTTTATGTTCAAGTGTGGAAGACAAGAGTTCTGAAGTTTGCGAGATGTTGATATGGAATCCGATATGTTGTCATCATAATATTTTAGTTGTTTAGGTATAATGAATGATAGGTCAACAAACAAGCTGAAGTATTACATGGAAATTGACGCAAGGAAATTGCAGACTGTTACTGACTGAAAACGACCTCATACTGTCTCCTGCTCCAGACTGAGCTGCACCAAACCCCAACTGGACTTTTGTAACGACCTGCCGTCACTTTTGGATTGGTCGCATTTTGTATTATAGAAAAACTACATGTGTATTTCTATTTCTATCTACATTACTAACACGTCATTGTTATTTAATTGCTCTAATAACACCTTGACCATATAAATAAAAACACACCATAAATATTTCTATCACTAAAAACGAAAATGTTGGGTAAGTTAAAAGAAAATAAGAAAATATAGCCCAAACATTACCATTGTCCAGTCTTACCAAACACAAATGAAAAGCAGCTCTATTCTCTGTTGTTGAAGGTTGGTTGTAGAGTGGAGGTAGAGGGGAAACTTATGGAAATTTTCCTGGTCATAAAATAAAAGAGTCCGTTTTTGTAAATGTCAGTTGATTATTATATAAGTGAACGCGTTAGCCAGATGGCGGTAGGCGTTGCCAAGTATACGTACAATGACAGAGTTACAAAAAAGATTTACCGAGCGATAAATTGCGAACGCGCAAATATTTATTATTTGGATAAATAGTTTTGAGAATTTATTTGGTGAAATAGAAATATGTTTTCTGTTTGATAGACGATGTAGATTTTTTATTTTTTAATGTTAATCTATTTTTAAAGATTTCTCCTGTGTCTTTTACGAACACAAAACTTCACATTTACTAGGAGGCCCAATCCTTCTCCTCCCCTGATCCCTCCTCAATCCCTAAGTCTCCAAATCCCTAATCCCTAAAAGGTCGGCAACGCACTCGTAACTCCTCCGTTGCGGGTGTCCATGGGCGGCGCTGATTGCTTACCATCAGGTAATCCGTCTGCTCGTTTGCCGACCTACCACATAAAGAAATATACTTAATAGATCATTTCACTTAAATACGGACCAAAAATTTGTGGATCGCACAAAGATACGGGCAGCCAGGTTGCCCAGCCACCGCGTTAACCATTTATCTACTTTGATAATTGTTTATTCTTTGATTGTAGAAATTGCATTTGATAACTGAACTGATCATAAGGCGTAAGGTTGAACTCTTAAGGCGTAAGGTAGAGGGTGTGAAGTACCTATAAAGGCAAACATCGTGAGTGAAACTTGTATTTTTATTTCTAATCATAAGCATGAAATCGCCTTGAGTAAGCTTGGTGATTAATGTCTAATTCTTCTTTGTGAGAGAGAAGTGGTCTTTGCTGGCACCTTAAGGCTGATGATTTGATGATGTAGGTATGGTTGTCCATTCAATTCAGCAATTTAGATGTACCCTGTATATAGCACGGCGACACCGCTCATTCAATAGTTCAAGTTAGTTAGTGTCCAATACACCTTTGCATAGAACGCACGTTGTTTTATTCAAAATAGTCGCATACGAATTACGACCTTATCACCCTAACAATGGTACCACAGTGATATGAAAAGTAGTTAATATAGTGAAATATATACAGAAAAATAAGCTTTCTCTTCAAACATTCTACGTACCTAATGTTTATTCCTTCGAGAAAAGGGTGTGCCATTAAATTATGTTAATAAGCATCGGTTAGGAACCGACCAGAATTGACTCTGTCCCGAAAAAAGTAACCTCCGAAATAGCTTCAATATTGTACTTACCCCGCTATTTAGTATGCCGGGCATAACGGAAAACAAGGCCGGCCAATTTTCTGAGAGATTCCCATTTTCCTACTTTTAGTTGAGGCGTTTCGTAACCAAAAATAGGATTGGGGTAAACGAACGCCCTCATTTACCTACTACAGACATTAATGAACGGAGACTAAAGGAAATGACGAAGTTTTTGAAGAGAGAATTTAATGAAATTTGTAACTTATTCGCAATATATTAAGATCTAAAAACTTTTATCGCAGAAATACGCTTTTAAGAACTGTATATGATGTCACTTATAATCAGTACAGAATCACGGTGTGGGTGAGCCATGCTTTGGCGCAAATGGGCTGATTAAACCGATGGAGTACACACGGGATACCGGTCTGATACAATAAGACCCAATTATTACACCCTCATCCATCCCTAATCTCTGGATTTCCAAAAACCTACTCCCTAAAAGGACGGCAACGAACTTAAAACTCCTCTGGTGTTCCGAGTATCTCGGATAGACGGTGCAAATTGCTTACCATCAGGTAATCCGTCAGCTCGTCTGTTGACTTATTTCATAAACAGATTATGCTCGCTTCGTTAATTTGATTAAATATGAGTAGGTACTGTGACCAGAATATGTTTTTTATCATGCAATTGATATATTATGAATATTTCAAACTTACCGTTATAAATGAGGTATTATCAGCAGATATTTATCCTGTGAACAAAAGAATTATTTTTTTTAATTTTTTGTTACTTAAAAAAGAGGTTTTTCTGCAAAAATCATGGCTTAGTTTAAAAAGAATGCAATACAGTTTTGAATTCACTATACAATTATTATCATAGAACCGGGGCTCTAAGAAAGAAGGTTTACATAGGAATGTCTCTGTAATACAATAAACCCAAAAGCGTCTTCAAATTCTGTGATTTTAAACTTTAATACAAACAAAATAAGTAACAAAATATAATATCACTACCGCATATAAAATACAACAAAAGTGATATAATTTCCAGCCAAACTTCTCAGACTCAACGAAATAAGTTTAAAACTGGAACGTTTTCGGCCATGTTGTGACGTCACACTGCTACAAAGCGATCCGTATCGACGTTCCGTGATAATGTCCAACGTTTCTAGCTGAACACAATAAACCGTTGAAGACATTATTATGTATTATCTGTCTGTCTGTCTGTTTATTTATATTTTCCTTTAAAACTTGTCTTTGTTTTGGAGATAAGAGGAAATCAGACTTGAGTGCTAGCCTTGATACTAGGTCTTTACAGTTGTAAGGTAGATTCTAAGTTTATTTACGGACTTAGATTTTGACTATAAAATGTAAATTGTAAGTAATAAGTTCTTACAGATAACTTGATAGGGTACTTATATTTAAAACTAAGTTAACTACAAGTAATAGCATGATGTTTTATAGCTGAAAGCCTTCGTCGATAAATATACTAACATACATAAAAAATTTATTCAATTTAAACCAGTAGTTCTGGAGATTAGTGCATTCCAACAAACAAACAAACAAACAAAATCTCCAGCTTTATAATCATTATAAAGCTGGAGATTTTGTTTTATATATATTTAGAATAAGTTACGGAATAAATACCTTATGTTTTTTTTCAGAGAAGTAAATTCGAGCGTTACTATAAGGCCTTGTTCTGTTGAAATATTCTTTAGATCAAAGTAATGACAAGTATGTTGCTTTCGTTTTAGGATAAGAAGTAGAACCCCTTTTTATTCTTCTTTAAAAAAAGTTAAACCGTAATATCGAAACAATCAAAATAAACTCTTTTGTTATGTGATGTAAGCGCAAATACAAGGCGGATTACCTGATGGTAAGCAATTGGTGCGTCCGTGCATCCGTCCAAGGACAGCCGACTTTGCCGGCCTTTTTTGGAGATTTAGGGATTGGGGGAAGGAAAAATAATTGGACCTCCGGTAACTTTACTCACACGGCGAAACACAATGCTGTGGTTATTTCACTCCAGTTTTCTGTGCTACCGTGGTATAACTCCGGTCAAGCCAATCCATTCGTGCCAAAACATGGCTCTCCCACACTTACTTTGCCCAACTTTGTGAAAATCCAGAAGCTTTTCGAGTTTTCACAGCAAACAATAGAGTCCAGAATATGCCCAACGATGGGGAACGGGTAACAATACGTTTCGTAAACTTGGGAGTTAGACCGACGCGCCACGCCAAGATGGCTATTGTACTCCTAAATCCACTTTCCATAGTAACTGTTAAGTTTATGTTAAATTACATAATAAATGTTATTCTTGTTTCTTTCTCTTAGAGGTAAGCTAAATGTGGTGGATTATGTCTTGTATATTGGGCAGAATCCCTAACTTTTAGCATACTTATGGGTATGACACAGTGAAATATCTTAGTTTGAGAAAATATACTAGAACAGTTATATAAGTAATTGAAACTCTCTCGTCCCTATATATATTACTTTGGATTATGGGATAACCTAGTTACTGGATTTTGTCAATAAAGTATGCTTTATTAGAGTAAGAATCATGAATTTAAAACATAACCTTAACTTTTATATAAGGCTTACAGATTACTCACACGAAGACAAACCGACGGTATAATCCAGTACTCATAGTAACCTTTATGTATATAGTAATGTATGTACATATATTATACTATAGCCTCGTATTTTCACAGTAGGTATTCCCAGAATGGTATTTGAAAAATAAATTAATTCTTATATTTCATTAACACAGTATGTGCGTTTCCTCGCACGCACATACGCGTCGGGGGCACTGAATGTGTTAAAAAACATGGCGCATGATGAAACTTTGCCACCCTACTGCAGAAAAAAAAAATGCTGGACGTTATTCCAGTTTATTCATGCGGGAACGTGTGCTATACATTGCGGACTTTAAAACAAATGCATATTTTTATTTCAAACCAAACCAAGCTTATAATTGGGCCTAACGTATTCCCGATACCAATCAGTCGTATACCTGCACACAAAACATTTTTCACTCTGTCTGCCCGTACTTACGGTTGACAATTGATTGATGAGGGTCCAGGGCATATGGCATGAATGTTGCTCTTTTCCCAAATTATTTGCGTTTGCTAGATACGGGGTGTCCGAATAATAATTGGATTTGTGTAGGATCTAGATAAGTGCTTCTTAAGCCCGCACTCTGAGACGTCATTTTATCGATGTAATATGTTGTTAGAGAAGGGGCTGCACAATTTATTTTTAATTTTATTTCAGTTTCTAAATTATAGAAAAGAACAGAACCTATTTCGTAAAAAAGCTTTTTCTTCTGCAAAATATTTTACTCGTACATACATGCATACAATAAATTTAAACCTGCCATATTTTGCGTTGTAATGGAGCTATGGTGCCAATCCAGACATCAGTTTTAATTTTTTGACGTACTAAAATGCTGTTTTATGGCCTATTGGCGAAAAATAATTGATTGTTTCATTGATTTATTCAACATTTTCTTCAAAGTATACCTACCTAATTCTTTCGAAATTACCAGTTCGACTATATCTGTCAAATTATATTTCTTAATTTAACTTGATGTTTTTCTTTTTTATATCAAACCCATACATAATGAAATGATTGATGTTCAATTTACGCTCAAAGATGAATCGAAAACATTTAGAGTAGCCTAGTAAAATTTTAGGACCGAAATTCTAAATGGATCAAATATTATTCATCATTCTTGGTTACGGGACTTGTAAATTGAACTTTTGTGAACGAAAACCTCTTTGGTCGACCTCAAAATTTAAATAACGTTCCTCGTTTACGACCATATTTATTTCAAATCTGTTGTGGGTTTTGATTAGAATTATTTGAGTGCGTGACAAAGACGAACATATACCGGATTTCTCATATTTATTAAATTAATGACACATTACAACATAGTTTAAAACAAAGTCGCTTTTTCTGTCTCTATATACATATGTATGCTTCAATCTTTAAAACTAAGCAACGGATTTTTATGCAGTTTTTTAATAGACGAAGGTTTATATGTATATTTAACATCTATTATATATAATTATGTGTACATATACTTAACCCTTGCGTAGCCGAGGCGGGTCGCTTGTATGTCATAAAACATATTTTCTTTGTGACAATTTTAGAAAACATTGCTTGTTTTTAAATTAAATGATAATTGTAATTATTTATTTTTATTTCAAGTCTACATCGAGTTACGAATAATGTTTTTAATAAATATGAGGAATGCTCGTGTATACATCAGTTACGTTTCACCGTTTCAAATTTTTCTTTTATTCATAATATAATATGTTAGACGATACCTTTAAGTTTCTTTTTATTTATTTTCACAATGAAAGTACGTTGAGGTAAAAACCAAATAACAAACAACTGTGCACAAAAGATGAAAGCCACTGTAGATCCAAAATAATACTAAGAAAAGAATTCAGATCTGCTTACATTTTACCAAAAAACGTTGTAGCTGTGTGTAGTGTATAATTAATTTTAAACATTAGAAACCCTTACAGTATTGCCATGTAAAATCGCAATCTAAAATTACCACCAAAAACTTAACATACATCACTTGTCTAGTTTGTATAAATTAGTAAACAAATCCTTAAGAGCGGCGCTCTTGGCCAGTTTTGTATTTTTTGGAAAGTATCAAATAGTGGCACGTTTTCCAATGACCGCTTGTTCATAGGAGACAGGACACAGGCGAAACCTAAGAAAGGTGCAATGTTTTATAAAGGGTATCCTTTTAAATGCTTCTAATATTGAGAATTTATTTTAACCTGCATGTCTTCAAGGCCCGAGTGAATAGGTTGTATATGGGTAAGCGTGCTCCAACGTAGGTCGCTTCATCGCTTAGCACCGGGTGTAAAAGCGGCCAAATGACTGGGCAATACGAATTAAAAAAAACACTAGAAGTTACTCAGTGATCCTATTTGTTACGATCTTTATTATGAAAATGACTCAATTCCTTGGCTAACACTTCAATGCACTCAACTGGCATTGAAGCCGTCAATGCTAGTATAAATTATGATCCCAAATCACTCATATGTTTGATATTAGAAGGTGATTCATATAATATTGCTCGCACTGCCAAAAATACTTCAATGTTCCCAAATATCCGGTTCTAGGTGTTTTGTTACTAAAACAAAATATTACCTGGTAAGTACCAATTTGTCAGCCGTGGGGTAAGCGTGATTATGTACCATGGCCGAGCCCGAAGTAAGAGAGCCTAATCCCTCCTCCCAATCCTCAATCCTGAAAATTCCCTTTCCTTAAATCTATACTAATATTATAAAGAGGTAAAATTTGTAGGTTTGTAAGTTTGTAGGTATGTAGGGTATAATATTTGGAACAGCTGGTCGGATTGCCAAAATTCTTTCACTGATAGATAGCTACAATGTTCCTGAGTGCCATAGCCTATAAAACATAACGCTACGATAAAATGGAGCTGAGCAACGGGTGAAACCGCGCGAGAGGAGCTAGGCCCTAATAACTCACAAGTGGTCGGCAACGCACTTGTAGTAACTCCTTTAGTATTATGAATGTATGTAAATGGCCATGTGCAGCGCTGATTTCATACCACCAGGTAACTTGTCTGCTCGTTTGCTGACCTATGTTATGTCAGTAAAAGTCAACTGAGCTCGATGTGAGGTCTGTCTGTCCTATTAGGTGGACCTTACTGATGGAAAGTGGGTAGCACATCATTATTTGTGTAATCTTTTTATAATATAATGTTGTACATTCAGTTACCTATTAATATTGCCTAGTCCCTAGTATTAGAGTACTTTTCTTTCATAATATCTATCTATTACAATCTCCAGATTTATAGGTAATTCATAGGTTGTTTACACAGCTTACAAAGAACCCTATAAGGACCGAGATAGGTGAAGAAAGACCCTTTATTCCTTAACGTTATTTACTCGATAGTAATGTAAGGTAAGAAGTCGAAATCCGCATTGTTCAATTACGTAAGAGGTAAGTATTTGCTGTTTACATAAATTTTTTTGCTTTATTCATTCTTTCTACTTTGTGTTTTGTTTGAGGTATTTCGAGAGCTCCTCTTTTAGTGTTGTCTCCTTTATTTTTTAGAATTTTGTTAAAGTTTGTTCCTTGAAATATATGTTGGGTTGGGTTGTGTTGTTTTTTGTTTAGGCGTGAGTTGTTGAAGTGGGCAAACATAACTTCATTTACGTCTATTTGAAGTTTTCTGTTAGGTGTGGAATGTAGTTGCCAGTTTGAAATAGGTAGTACTTAAACTAAATTTTTACTGTCAATAACGTAACTATTTGTCATAATCATCAGCCTATAAGTGGTCTTTACTGAGCAAAGGCCTCTTCTCAAGGCGGATTGACAATTTTGGACTTAATGTAAGTTTGTAAGTACTGTATATATAAGAACTGTAATTATTAATCCATATATCCAAAAAAAATCTGTAAGTAATGGTAACTCTATGTCATAGTTTTTTAAGAATTTTGTGATTTTAAAGTTACTACATTCTCGAAAATGGAATTTTAATATATTATAAACTTATTACGACGTATTTGTTACCGACTTTATTTTTGTTTTTTAAACACAAAATAAGATAGGTAAGGTAGGTAACTTTTTGTACAAAAATTATGGGTTCACGTTAAAATATCGGGTATTTTTTGACCGATCGCGATGGTACGAGCCAAGCTTTGTGTAAGCGACATTTAGTTTCCTGATAAAATATTACCTTTCAACTGCCAACTTTTTGTTACAGCATTTGGGTATCATGTTCTATATTTCAATTTTGTCTTTTTAAATATTATTCTAGAGTCGTTTATTTAAGACTGAATTAAATTTTTGATGTTGATGAAAAGAAGCACAGATTTCGAAAAGCTTTTTTTTACGGTTTGTTGTGTGATTGAGGCTACTGGAGCCCCGGATCTTTCCCCTTCCTCTTTCAATACCAAATTCGACAATCCTCAAATGTCTATAAATACCTGGAAGAGTGGCAATGGGATTGTAACGCATCTAATGTTGAAATGCGCGGCGCTAATCGTTTCTATTAGGTGAAGAGGAAGGTAGTTAGAAATTGATATTTTCTTCCAACCTAGTGTTCAAATTCGCGACCTTAGTACGTAAAATTTATATTCGCAACATGGTAACTGAGATATGGTAAATGGAAACCGAGTGCCGAGTTAATAAATTTGTTTAATATGTAGATTAAGATTTAAGTATTTTGATTTAATAATTCTAAACTCTGTTAACCAGCAATAAAGGCTTATTTATATTTTATTTTAACTGAGATATTAGACTTCTTAATACGTTCCTTATCTTATTTCTTCAGGAAGATTGTTCATTTTTCATGATATTTATTACAAAAAGTGCTTAGGATATGGTATCATTATACCGCACAAGTAGGCTTCAACGGACTCTTCAGTTATTTCACGAGAGTACTTCTGAAATTCATGAAAAGAGACGTGGCCTTTCATTCTTTGGAAATTGGACTGTATACCTTTCAGGTTAATGAAAATAATGGTAGATTCAGCCCGTGGAGTGTTTTGTATTGTTTTTACGCAATCGCCATGACAAAAACATTCATTATTTTTATTGCTAAGAATTTGACTTTTTATTACAAACTTTTTATTGTAATCTAAAGTAATATTATAAATGCAAAAGTAACTCTGTCAGTCTGTCTGTCTGTCTGTCTTTTCTTCACGCCTAAACTACTGAACCGATTTCGGTGAAATTTGGTACAGACATAGTTTGGAACTCGAGAAAGGACATAGGATAGACATTTTTATACCAAAAATCTGCAGGAAGTCACTATTCCACGCGAACGGAGTCTCGGGCAAAACCTAGTGTATGCATATATGTATGAGTGAAATCCTTCAACAAAATTTCGAAGCAAATATTTACGATTGAGCTGAAATTTTGTATACAATTTTGTATATAACCGTAAATAATAAAATGTATGACTTTACTCTAAATCCATAAAGATATCTCTAAAGTGTTTAGTCTTGGTCTTTACAGACACACCATGCCAAATCATGTTTAATATAAACAATGTTTTTTAATTTTAATGTTTAAAATCGGGTTTCATGTGGTCATTGATGTATTAGTTTACTGTTTTATTATATTATGCCAACAGTTCAGCGCCATCGTAGGATAATTAATAAGGACATCTCTGATGGACATCTGATCTCAGTCTCCGAGAGAAACATGAGGGTTATCACTCTCAGGGTAGTGTTATAGTGCGTAGAGATTAGAATGCAGACCTCAAATATTTAAAGTTTTTCCTCAATAACATACAAGAGAGTTATAAAATAAACTTACGACCTACAAATCAATCTAAAACATATTACTAACACTAAAACTGCAGTTCCCAGATGATCGTTCCAAATGGTCGTAACTAACACTACACGTTAGTACCTAGTCAGACAATGCACATAATGAACCTTATGACGTTATCCATAAGAGATAGAATATCGTTAAAAATGGCAATTTTATGACGTTCACATAAAGAAAGATGTACAGCAATATTTTATGGCAGTTATGACCTTTTGCGTCTTAAAGGTCATGATACACTCTTTGAGGCGTAAACAGGTAGATGTGTTGACGAGGTACGAATATCGTTGAGCGTGGTTGTAAAATGTCTAAAAAACCTGTCTGTCAGATTCTTGGGTACATGTTTATGTATTGTAGGTTAACCCATTTCCTAAATCTAGCTGCCATATGGTCATGTGTCATCAATTACCTTCTGCCGTCTTTAGTGTAAGACTCTTATTGACGAAAAACCACCCTGTTTCTTCTCCTGCTCCGGGCAGGTGCTGTGGTGTATTTTGATGCTTGGAGCTTCAACCCCAGAGTCTTTTTGTGCAGCATTCGGCGCCGCTCGTGTGCATCCGCAATATAAGATGAGTATAGTCACGTTGTCAAGTTGGCTCCGCGTTTGAAACTTGTCTTGTTTGGGAGTTCTTAGGTATTTGTGGATTGGAGGATTGGGCAAGGCGGGGGGAAGAGCTGTTCCTCTAGTAACCTGAATCACACACGTGAAATAAGTGGAAGTTAAAAATAGTTTTGGTAATTAGACAAAAATTCCAAATGAAAAATTGCCGCACTATGGGTTTTTCAATAGAGAGTATGGCTTTAACACCAATATTCTCCAAAGCTATTTTCTTAATACTTGAAAAATAAAACAACACAATAAATCAACACGTTATTTTTTGGGTACCTAACGTTCTCTCATACCGATATAATACTTGATATTCATACGCAGAGGTTATTTAAAAATAGAGAAATCAAAATAGACGAAGTATTCAAGTACTTACTGAAATAAAATAACACATGAACGTCATGGTACGTAATATTTTATATCGTGACTGCTCCCATTGATCGCATTTCCAACAATCACGGCAAAAGGCCATTGGCTACAGTTTTTCTTAGTCGAGGCAAGACGGACTTGCGCACGAAGGGTTCTGTACCAGAGTCAACCCCTTTAATAGTTTATTTTATTTTGCTTTTAGTTTCAGAGGGTCAATTTGTTCTTAAAGCGGCCATAAAAGTTTTGGCTATAATGTGCGTAATGCGCTTCCTTAAAAACCTCGCTTGCGCTTCAGGGTCGTCGTCAAGTAATATTGCTTCTTGGGGTAAGGTGCTCATTCGACTCCTGACTCTCAACACAAAGCAAAAGTCCTTTCAACCCCGACGGCTCAAGCACAATAAAAAACCGCGACCCCTGCCTGGAACAGGAGAAGGAACAGATGGTTTTTAGTATACACTACTCTGGTTGTCAGTAAGTCATTTGACAATTTTCCCCCTCAAAAACCAAAATTCTTCTTCCGTACATATTTCCACTACTGCACAGTTCATGAGTTGAACCTCGTAATAGGCTGAAAGACAGAGAGGGATAGAAAGAGAATCCTTAATAATAGGGCTCCTATTTTTACACTTACGATACGGAACTCTATTAAAATACCACTGTATTTATAAACTGCCACTGTATTTTATAAAGTACCGGTGTATTTCTAATAAATAATATTTCTGTTAACACCTTAGTGACGACTAATGTTTGTATTAACGTTCATGGCTGGTTCAAAGTGACCTTGAGATTTTATTTTGTTTAAATCTAGGGTAGTAAGTATTTTGGTTCAATTATTGCTTTTGATATAAAAGTCTATTATAGAGGTGGTTTTCTTATATTTATAAAAAAGACTTTTGATATTCAGATAAGGAATAAAATAAGATTTTTTCTCCAAACCCTGGATTTCTAGCCAGTAAATAATAATAAGGCCTAACTATCTTTTTATTACACTGGAACATTAATGGAACTGTTGTAAAATTGTTTATCCTGCGTCAAGTTTCTACCCCACCCCATCCTTTCACCAACAGCATCATCATCATCGTAATCGTCAGCCTATGATATAATCGTATGCCTACTTCTGAGCAGAGACCCGCACACGGAGAAGCCTCTCGCCATGAAGCCATTAGGTTACAGTTTTTTTTGTGTAGTATTAGTGCTACTAATACTACACAAAAAAAAAAAACTGTTTACCTTCAACTAACAACTAAAACTTATACAGGTACTTTTAAATGTGAAAATAAAATAATGGATTCGACGGTGAAACTGGAGTACGCGTATTTAGTTTAGCTCCTCTACCTGTTTTGTTGCCTGCTTTACTTCTGTCGATTAAATTTATTTCTATCTTACATCTAACCTAACATTAAATTTACTTTCCAGAGCATATAGCATTTCACAATCCAATGCAGTATTGCGAAGGTACTCTAGTTGTTGCGTATTCATCTCGCTAGAGATTCTGTACAGTCTCTCATCAAAGACCTTTGTTTATTGTTTAAAGAAACAAAGAGCTTAACCAAATATGTTGGCATTGATTAAGAAAATCAACAGACTTGGTAATAATTTGTTTATTCTATTTCGTAAGTTTGAAGTACTTTACGCATTATAGATTAAAGGTTATCAAGAATTTTAGGTACTCATTTACATTTATTAAAGATTTTTTGAATGTGTTATGTCCTTGAATGTGATTTTCGATGTCTTTAAATTTTAATTGTAATGTGGCATGCTGTATTGAGTAACGTATTATTCTGAGACGACTTCCTAGACCCTGAAGATAGAACCTTTCACTTCTTTATAGTCTATCAATCCTATCTAAATATCAGTTGTCCCTTTTTTTTAACATAGAAATGCAAACGAATATTTGAATATTCCTTCCTTGTGATAGAACCTGCACCTCTATATCTCTAGAACCTATTCTATATTCCAAAATATTTAATTTGAATAAATCGTAATATGTTGTAAGTTATCTCATGAAAACCAAAAATGCTCTTTTTGTTATGCGGGTGCAATCGAGCTTCCACATGAACACCTGAAACGCAAAAGGAGTTGCAGTTGTTGTGCGTTTTCGCTTTCGGCGATAAGAGAATTTGGGGATTTAGGGGTTGAAGAGAGGTGGTGGTATAAGAATATCATTCACATGGTAATAAAACGTTATGATTGATTCACAAGGTTTTCCGTGAGGCAGTAGTATCCTTCCTCCGACGGTCCTATCGCACCAAAGCACAGTTCTTCCAGAGATTATGAAGATACACGAAAACTCAAGTTAAAATCAGACGTAACCACATAAAAACGAAAACCTCTATTTTCCAATACGATGACTTAAAAACTATTACTGATACATATTTATTTAAAGCCAATGTAAGTCTTCTTTGAGTAGAACGTGGGAAACTGACTGGAAAATCGGATTTCGACGATTTTCATCAAACATAATCGCATCAAGCGGCTGCAGGATGGAATATGAGCTTTAAAATGTAACAGCTAAGTTTGGATTCAGATTGTGGTAAAATCTGCGTGTTGGAGATTCGACTTTGTGCTGTTTGGCAGGGGAAGAGGGATGCATCAGACTTTTTTTCTTTGTTTGCTTCGTTTTATTTTGCTGATAATTATTTTCTGTGTTCTCTGTCCACGGGATTTCAATTATTTCCTGCGGTCCAGTATAATGCCGCTATCTTTGTGAAACAATTTAAAGTTATATTACATAGTCCCATTTTATTTGTTCTGTAAAAACCATTTGAGTGGAAAACGTTCTCGTTCAAATAAACTTTCTAAAAATAGAGACTTATTTATACCAATCGATACCTAATGGACTTGCAAACAAGGTTGGTTTTTCCTAGCTCTATTTTTCGTTGTACTTTATGTTTGTTCAAATACTCATATTTTGTCAATTGTGTGTAGGTACTTGACCTTGGATAAAGATAGGTTTGGGAGAAGGTGACTCAGTTAGTAATTTGTAAATTTAAGTAGATCATCTAACATAATTTATTGATGTTGACATCTTGTCTTTTGACTTTATACTTGTACAATAATCTGGTTTCCTTTATGCTCTACCCTTCTCTCCCCACCATCTGCATCACTTTGATCTACTCTAGCCTTATTACCACTTACCTAACCTTCCTATTCTACCCGTAGTCTAGATACCTACCTACACCATACTTTTTCATAAGAACTTTCTTCACTTCTGTTTCCTTCTTTTAAAACTTTGCCAAACATTTAGAATTCTCTTTAAGTGCGTAAATTTAAGAGAAAAACTAAACCACAAAAGAAATTCGCTTTACCGGTTCAGCTGTTTTCGAGAATCACGCTTTTCATCAACACATTAACCGATTCATTTTTATATCATACCGTATACCGTACCGTAAACCGTAAAATCTTGGCAACATTTTCTCTTAATTCATTTTTAAGTTTGTGCTTTCCAGTGTTTGTGGCCACTTAACCGGCGAGATAGACCATTAATTATGAGTAATAAGTCCGTCAGAAAGTCCCGCCACGCAGTCATGAGACTGGAAGATCCTATTAGTAGCTCTTTGTGACTGCTACTTGCACTATCCGAGATTATTCTGCTGTTACTTCCCTATCTACTGCATTTGTAATTTCAATGGAGCTGATGAATTTTGCTTCTATATAAACTTGTTAAGACGCCATTTTACTAGCTTTGCTATAATTTGTTCTGACCATATGCTACTGCTATTAGCTTTTAGGATTTGGCCTCCGGTCTTCACTCACACGGCGAAATACTACGCTGTGGTGGTTTTACACAGATTTTTTGTGAGGCCGTGGTATCACTCTAGTCGAGCCGGCCCATTCGTAATGAAGCGCGGCAAGAAAAAATTATCTTAAATAATTCTGAATAGTCTTTATAAAATATTTATTGAATTTTGATTTGCGTTTGCAACATTAATACCAGCTGAAGAAGAACCCATTTTTAGACTAAGGATCTGTTCATCACCTTCATATAGATTATTCCCGATAACATTTTTGACACATAATTCATACAAATATTGATACAGAAATGTACCTGATGCATACTGTGGCTATCCAGACATACCTAGTGAAGCAGGTCAATACAGATAAAAAAAAATATTTGCAATGAAACAGCTAAAATAAAGTAAACCGATGATAGAAAAGGCATTTAATATAAAAAAATGGTATAGTTATTTGTGTAACAAATGACTATGGATTTACCGAACAGCTTCGTATTGTGCAGAAATTGTCAATATAACTCATACTGTGTCAACTGAATTGGTACGGAAATCTAGAATACATCGTGTAGCCGTATCGAGGTATATTCGTTGTACATATGTACATAGAGTAACTAAACTGATATTGTTTGTCTAGTGAATGTCAGTGCGTGCAGACGGGTCGGGCAAAACATTTTATAGAGATGTTTAATTCATTTTTTTTATTTGAACTTCATTCAACTTAAACTTGCAAAGGAGGATTTAATTATTTTATTTTATTTATTTATTTATTATTGCTTAGAAGGTACATTTAAAATTATAAAAAGTATAAAATGTCCAACAAAACTGTATTCACAGTTTGTCTGTTGGATCAGATATTAGTATTATATATGTTAAGTTATACATATAAGTAATATTAGCAGGTTAATATTAAGTACGTAAGTATGAAAATCAAAGATTAGATAGATATAATCGGAGTATAGATATAGCATAAGTAAGAAAAGTAGTCGGTAGTTAGGTAGTAGTAGTAGTTAGTAGGAAAGTAGTACAATAAAAAGTTAAGGCAGTGTACTGAGTAGGTGTTTTTTTAGTTTTATCTTAAATTTATTTTTCCTATTTTCGTCTCTGATGTCGTTTGGTAAGCTATTGAGTACGTATGGGACACGCTTTTCTAGCGTTCGGTCCCCATAAACATTACTAACTCTGGGTACTACATATTTACCAGACGACATCGTTCAGGTGTTATAACTATTACTAACATTAATCAATAATGAATTACGCTCTCGATTACCATGGCTATTAGTTGCGAGTAAGTACTTATGTTTTATGCTGACCGGTAATAATTTGCAAATTTTGTATAGTTTATAATAGTCTGTTTTATGTTTATTTTTAGTTTTTTTATCCACTAATAGTTTGATAATGCCAAACGCATTCTTACCAGTCAACCTTAGGGTCCTGCAGAGTGAGTATGGTAGGTGCAACTGGAAGAAAATTTGGGGGCGATCAATTTAAATTTTCTATTTCTACCGCCAATTTTTCTTTCTCTCTTTCTGGTGTTGTGACAGTAAAATGAACTACAATATCTATTACTTTCATCATTAATTCAAGAAAATTACAAAAAAATCTAAATGTTAAGTACTGATAAGCAATAAAGCTTATGGAATTGTCAAAAATAGTGGCAATGTCATTAATTAAATGGCAGACTCCACAACCGGGATTGCGGGTCAAGCGCAAAAATGTACCGCGGCCACGGTCTATAGAAAGAGAAGCAATGGGGAGATTTTAATCTGTAACAGTCTGACACCCTCTCTCCCCTTACCATGGGCAAGAGAAGCCATTTGATAATTTTCCCTCTGAAAAAAGACTTCACAATCGCATTGCTCATGAAATACGAGTAATAATGAAAACACCGTCGACGATAATCATTATGATTTTAACTACTCATAAAGTCTTAAAAATCTTTTTCTATTCTCTTGTGACGACAAACAACAGGCTTCCATTATGCCAGTACAATGGATCAATTCAAAAGCCCTGAAAACATGAAAGATTTGAGCTGACAAATGATAAATAATTTCCAAACAATAGAAGTATTTCAGTCGGAGGTTTTAGGTCAATTGATGCTGAAACCTTTTGTTCTGGCGATATCAACTAGGTTCGTGTTAATGTTAGTATTTGACTCTCATTTCAAAAGACATCACAATTTATGTCTTTTGAAGTCACGTTGATGTTTTATTGCGGCATCAATTTTTGATAACACTAGCTTTTGCCTCCGTCTCTATTCGCGTGAAATAGTGACTTCCGGCAATTTTTGGTATATAAACTATCCTATGTCCTTTCTCGAGTTTCAAACTATGTCTGTACCAAATTTCACATAAATCGGTTCAGAAGTTTCGCCGTGAAGATAAAACAGACAGACAGAGCTACTTTCGCGTTTATAATATTAGTTCGGATTTGGATTAAAGAGAAACTTCTGTTAAAGATTATAATGTTTCCGTTGCCACCCATAGGACACGTATGGGGAAACTGGGATCACATTTTGAGGAAAAAAAACTTCCCTGACTAAGATCAAATGTGTCGATTTGTTTTGCTAGTTTGTTTGATTGAACGTCATAACCTCCAGAACTGCGGGTTTGTATAAAATAATTATTTTTGTGTTAAATACTCCATTTATTGAGGAAAGCGAAAACCAGAAGGAACCGAACAGCGTGTATATTATATCTAAAAAAACTAATTAAATCCTAAAACTTTTGCGTTGTCAACAAATCGTTCAGATAACCAATTCACCAGATCTTTCCAGCGATTATGACCTTATTTCTATATTTTTTACATAAAACATAGTATTTACATAGCCACAGCCATTAAAGTAATGACTAGAAACATCAAACAAACTCTAGACATCACATTAAACTTCAAAAAGGTTCCTTCACAGACGTTATTATAATGAGTTTTTCTTTCAAAATACCTATATTTGTAAGTATAAGATAAAAAGAAAAACATAGGCTTTTAGAAAGATAATTTAGTAGGTATTTTTATGAACAAACTAAAAGAAAATAGTAGTTAATCATAATAGTAATTTATAAGTAAAGTTTTACTTCAAGTTTCGTTTAGTATTTATTACGTCATAGATTCTCCTTTTCAGTCATTTCCAAAATTACTTTTTTACATTTTTCATATTAAGTAGCGGCACTTAATTGGTTTTAAAAATATAAAGTCTTGGGTCTAAAATTTTGCATTCCATGGGCATATATTTTAGATTTTAAAACTCATCGATTTAAGATAACAGTTTAAAATTTTCAGGATTATTTTGATTTTGGTAAGTTTGCCGATTACTTGATAATAGGTAACTTGCAAACTGGCTGGGTTTTGGGGATTAAGAGATTGGGGTGGGAGAGAAAAAAATAGAGGGAGGATAGAAAAAGGCTTCCAAAAATCATACCCAATCACCGAAACACAACTCAACCGTTGTTTCGCGTCTTACTCCGGTCAAGCCGGCCCATTAGCGCCAAAGCATTTTCTCCCACACTTATTTTTTCCAATACTTCAGTATTTTGATTAAATTAAAACTATTAATTATAACCACCCAGTCCACAGTGGACAGACCACGGATAGACACTCATGACTGCAAACCTCAAGTACTAAAGTTCACAACTGCACAATTATGCGATGACAGCCCAAACCGCATGCGGTTTAATTAAGTAAGTGCATCCATTTTGGACACGGTTCATTTCAACGGTTAATTGGTTTAGAACTAATATATTTAGATTATGTCATATTTTATATAATGTTTTGTAGTTTCTATTTTGTAAACGTACAGCTTAGGTAACGTTAAATAACCATCTTAAAAAGTAATGGCAGTAGTCCACACACAATATGGTACTTGATAACTAACCAAATACATAATAAGTAATAAATTTTAACTTTTATCGAAATGTCAAAAACAGAAATATTTCTATGAATTTTGTATGAGATCGAATCACACGACAAGATCATATTTTGCTTAAAAATTGGATTGGAAAATTCAAATATTGAAGGTTGCAGATGCAAGCGCAATAATATACGCGCAACTATGTGCAAGAGAAGGAACTGAGTGGATTTTAGTCAGTACAAGTCTGACGCCCCCTTTTTTTGCAGGAACAATGTGTGATGAAGGATACGCCCTTATACAACAGGAATTATGCCAGAATCCTCATAAATGTTATGGAGATCTTCATTTATCTTCAGTTCTGAGTAATCATTAAGTTACTCTAAAATTATGAAAGTGATTTTTTTTACTTTTTTAAAACATCAAATGTTTCATGGGTTTGTACAAACCTATGAATTTTTTTTTTATGTAATGGGTCGGCAAACGAGCAGACGGATTACCTGATGGTAAGCAATCAGCGCCGCCCATGGACACCCACAACGGAGGAGTTATGAGTGCGTTGCCGACCTTTTTGGGATTAGGGATTTGGAGATTTAGGAACTGGGGAGGGATTGGGAAGGGGAAGGATTGGGCCTCCGGTAACCTCACTCACACGGCGAAACACAACACTGTGGTTGTGTCACGCCGGTTTTCTGTGAGGCCGTGGTATCACTCCGGTCGAGCCGACCCATTCGTGCCGAAGCATGGCTCTCCCACACATTTACATGAATCCTCCAATCACATAAACCCAATTCCTTAAATCCGTAACCCCAAAAGACCAAAAACGCACGTGTGGCTCCTCAGAGTTGTGGGTTTGGTGTACCGACTGCTTACCATCAGGATAAAAGTATGCATGTCTGCCTCCAAGGAGAAAAAAGCACCCATCATTTCAATAATATATTATCTAGACGAATAGAATAAGAATAATAGGATATGATCTAGTGTTCTATACGTACTTGATACTGTTTAATAGCGTTTGGTGTAATCTGTCATGACAATCTGTGTGTGACAATGACAAAGTTACATAATAGTGATGAATTGACTGTGTACTCTGTTTTGGCTTGAACTAAAACAATACTAAATTTGCTAAATATATTAATTTTACCAATGCAATGACCAAAGTATTATGATCTGAAATTATAAGTTTCATGTTTATTGCCAATCCGTCTTGAGCAATCATGGTTATCAACGTTCAAACTTCTCCGTGTGAGTAGAGGCTTTTGCGGAGCAGTAGGCACTCATTACAGTTATTGGTGGTGATGAAGACTCAGCTCTAGAAAGCAATCATAATACTACCAGGTAATAATTCAACCGTTATACTAAGTCAGAAACATATAGCACTAAATTAAAAATCAGAGCTAAGAAATCCTCCACATAACTAACTGGCAAGATGCCATAAGACAAACACCACTGCCATTCTGAATGGCAATTTTAATTCTTTAATCAAAGAAAGAGCCAAGCTAGCATAGTCGCTGTTATTAATCTGGACTTTTAATCTTAGTTTACATCAAGAAACTAAATAGTGAATACTTGAAAAAGGAAAAAAATACTAAAAACTACCAGTATTCAGAAGTTTTTGCTTATTAATCCTCGTCCTTGGAGATGATACAGTAATTATTCAGTTTCTCATATATTCCACAATGCGCTTCTGAATCCCTGGTTCAGTATAGAGTACTTATGTCCATTTAGCAATTGGAAACCACCAGGTTCTCCAGTATCACATGTGTGCACTTAGACGATATTTATAAACAGTTCTCGTTTTGAGAATATTGGGGCATAGAGGTAGTTAGCCTACGTACTCCCTAAAAAGTAAAGCTTCGCAATAACGAAAACATTTTTCAAATCGTTTCACTAGTTCCAAAGTCCATTAAACGCTAGCAGAGAAAGAAATGTCACTGTAGGTGATATTATTTTTATTATACGTTTATCAAACGTTTAAGAAAATCAAGATTGGGATATTGACATATCTATACCAACACCATAAAAACCATCATCCCCCACAATAAACCCAGGTATCATCTCTCACAATTCACATTTCTAAGCGGCCTACTTAAAATCTAAATCCTTTTCACCCGCAGTAAATACTTGCCACTCAACACACTTTTCCATGACAGGTAGCTTAGGGGCATACCTTTCAAGTTATAAATATGTTGGATACTCGTTTGCTTTGATCATGTCCGTTGGTTTGAGTTACTCTCCGCCTGAATGTATTAATGAACTTTCCTGAAATGTTGATTTACGTAGAGATGTAAAGTAGGTTAATTTTTGGAACAGAAACTAACCAATATGATGTAGATGTACAATTTGCGTCTGACAGAAAGCATTTAATGGATCCATCTTGTAAAACATGGTAATGATAATTTAAAATGTAATTCGAAAATTTTTACATATATGTAAAAATTTTCAAATCACATTATTGTATAATTATAACCAAAAGCAGCTAAATGTTATTAACAAAGCTTATGGAACTTAACTTATAGCTTTAACAATTGATTATATTAAATTCATATCTGAATCCGAAATAAATATTGATAACCGTAGCATCCCTGATATATTTCAATTTCCTTGCACGTGACTGCTTTGGTTTTTAGTTTTAAATAGGATATTAAATAAGTTTGCTTTCAACTTGGCGTTTTGCTTCTCAAACTCGTGCAAAGCTTTGTTGTGTGGTATGCATTCATTTTTGTAGTATGTTTCTTATACTTAAATTGATTTGTACTCAGTTTATAATATTATCATCTTTATCTAAATGAAATAAAATATTAGTATAAGGTAGTAAGAAAAAGCATCTCGATAAATTTGTTACTATCATAAAATTATATTTGTACAACGTAGATTCAATTTGCAATCATAGTTGTGAGCTGATGTTGTAAGAGCTTCACTCGTCATTGGTATTCAATAAAGGCTATCGTTTCGCCAGATGGTACCCAATGAAACCCAAGTAACGAGAGGTCTGTTTGTTCAATCACTGTAGCTTTCAGTAATTTAATGTAAGAAATTAGTTGATTCTCTTAGCGTACGCAAATGAATATTAGGCCTCATCATGGGCACTGTAGGGGCTGCCGTGACACTGAAGCGCATCGAGTATGTTCGCTGATTCACTTATTAATGATTTCTCGGCAAAGATACTAAAGCGTGTCGCTTCCCTGATAAGGAGAGTGTGAGGCAGCGCCAACAATATGGCAGATAGGTCTGCTGGCTTCATATTAAGACACTGGACGAGGATCCTAGTGTTGCTTACAAACCTTGGCCAGAATTAGTCGATATAATAATTAAATGTATAAATTTATTATTTATGTCAATAATTAATGTTTTTTATGGAAATTGTGTACTAAAAGATATGGATTGTATTCTCTGATTAAATTTAAATTAAATGTCATGTGACGGTATGGTAAGCATAGCAGTGATTTCACCATTCAATCAATACGTCCAAAATTTTATAGGTCAAAGCACTTCAGATAGTGTTATCTAATCCTGCCTTTCCATTGTTACTTTCCCCTCTATCTAGTATGCTGATAAAGTAAATATCAAACGATAAAGGGCCCAATGTGACCTTGAATTCTGCGAACAATGGGACTACTGGTACTTGTAAATGTTCTCTAATAGTTACGACATTTAACAATTGAAGAGATTGTGTGTTTGGACGAGTGTCATCTTCTTCTTTGTAGTTTTTATAGATAATTATGAAGCAACATGGCCTGTCATAATTTTATTTGAGTATCGTCGTCAAAGAGATTATTGCATCGATCGTCAAAGAGATTTTGGGCATTGGAATTCTTTAGTTTTTTAAATATAAGTTTCTAAATTTTGTAAAAAGCTTAGAAGTAAGCTACTGTAAGTCAAGAAGCCAATTTGAATCAAAAGTTTTTCGATTGACACTCGATCAAACTAGATGAAAACGTCTTGAAATGAAAGCATGTGGTCATGGTATGTACGTTTATAAGACAAGTATTATTCATCATTTGTTTTTATAATTCAATACTTTTTTTTGAATCACCTTTAATTATACTTGACTCAAGTACTTGTAGATAATTTTGGCTTTCACTCCAAAAAATACCTGCTCATAATTTTATGCCCAAAATTACCAACGAAATAAAAAATTCATAATAGCCCCTAAATATGTCATCTACTTAATGTGAAAGGAAATACATAAAATATCGTCAAAGAGTCAAGTACGTTTTAATATCCCTTAATTGATTCCCTTTTAAAATATTCTATTATGTCATGAAACGGCATCAGATATAAGAATTTCTTTGTAAACGAATGTTTTGCGAGCCCGTAATTGGAAATTTAATATTCAATTCACTTTATTCCTTGTTATTTCTATGTAGTCTTTGAATGATTTCACAGTTGCTAGGGAGTAGGTCTTAGTGATCAATTGATGGCGTGGTAGCGCGGAGGCTGAGGTGCTTGCTGCTTAAATATGGAGAATTTCCAATTTTTAATACTTAATAAATACTTTTAGATATCACTGGCAAACAGTGAAGGAAATCCTCGAGAGGAAATTCGGACAGGTGATTTCGAATCGTAACTTTTGAATCACCACTGTGGCGATCAATGCTAAACGAAACATAGAGAGAACAAGGTAGTGGAAGCAGATGAAGATCTTTAGTTGGTTAAGTCCTCAAATAAAATTTTGGTCTTGGTTAAATGTGGCTATAACTGCATTATTTTGAATATAGAAGCTAAAGAATGCCGCTTATTTTTTTGGTACAGCAAAGTTTATTGTTTGTTGAGGATAAGTTTCAATATAACAGCGACAATTCTAATTATTATGAGAATTGCTATACCACTATCATTACATCACATCAAAACTAATGATAGTGGTCGATTGAAGTTTTTTTTTGATAATCTAGGAATAATTTCACATACACACCACGCCCAGACCCGAAACAACAATATTTGTGGGTTACACAAAGAGTTGTACCGTGCGGGAATCGAACCCACGTCATGTTGCGCGGCAGCGATTTGCCCAGCCACCGCGCCAACCGTGCAGTTATACAGATACATCTTTTCCTAACTTTGTAGCAAAGCATCGATAGTTACTTACCAAAATCTTATTAATTTTAATTAACCCTGACAACATCAAACAGCCTCATTCCATTTACTTTTTATTTCTCATCTGCTATTTTCCTTCGACCTTACTTTTCATTTCCAATCATTATAACATCAAAATCTCCAAACTTATTCCCTTTATAGAAGAAAGGTTTTATCATAGAATATCCATCCAACTTACTTTCAGCAGGTTCAATAGCATTAGCTCTAAGTATCAGAAGCGATGGCGTCAAGCGATAATCTCTTTCATATTACCCTTCTTATGCCCATATCGTCCTCTTTATTAATGTCTGAACGTTTTCTATCAGATCAACTTGAATTTATGTCCTTTGGATTACAGTCTTCGGTTTTTTGAGTGAATTTGTGTGCACATTTGACTTTATTATCATTGTACTGTTTTATAAAATTGAAACTCTCTTTTCTTTTTTACACAAAATTTATTTCATAATTCCTAAATCAGAGAAATTTGGCTGTTGCGATTTTTATCTTAATGATTTTCAAAGTGACTGCAAAGTGGACAGGCCTTCAGAATTTGATAGACAACGATGACATAAAAAATTAAATTAATAATCTTATCTACCATATTTTCCATATAACCAATAATAAAGTTTAACACAAATTCAACAAGTAAACTATCCAATCTCGTGTAAATGTCGAACAAAATGGATATTTGCACCGAACGTCTTCTATAACTCACTTATCTTCATGACATACACTTTATGTAAATGCTATATCTTTAACTTTATCTAGTCTCGTAAAGCCGTTAATGCCTCTCTTTTATACCAGTACTAACGTTTTATCCTTCTGGATTATCATTTCTTTATGTTGCGGAATTAATTGATGATTTTTTTAAACATTGTCACACACTAGTATTTTCGCCTGTGTCTTTAGGTCATTGACAAACATACAATTGTGTAATGGTATGTTTGTGACACCCAATCCCCGAACAACAATTTGTACAGGAATTAAATCTGCAATACCTTGGACGGCAGCTTGTTCTCCAAACATAAATTGCTCTTAGTTTATTACATTTATAAGGTTCTCAAAAAAAAACTATCAACACAATTTAGCCATTACCATTACAAAGTTTCATCAAATTATTATTAAGTTTTATCACTTACGCGGTGACGAAAGAGTAATTTATAGTAATATATATACATATACTTATCATCAGATCTCCTCTAACCACGGTTGGTCTAAATACTGCTTTAAAGACTACTGATTTAGATCAGTTTCTGATGAGCTATAACCTTCAAAATTGCCGCACGTTTTGATGCAGTGTGTTAGTTGTCTAACTGGCATGTACTGCCGATAAAATTTTGATGTTATTGCAAACTAACTCATATTCACTTTAATGATGTGAGTTATTCAGTTTAAGCCTTTGACTAACAGCGCAAAACAGCCGAATCCTAATCTTCCACTAGTCTTGACAGGGCCTATTTTCAGCCGGAAATGTAAGGCAAGCGCTGTTAAGAACTATGTTCTCACTCTGGAGCAGGTGAAGGTTCACGGTTTAGTCAGAAAGAGTCTAATACTCCCTGGTACCTTTGCTCGGTTTTCCGGTCAACGCCATCATTATATCACCACAAACCATGTCACAGACTTCTTCAAATTCTAAATACACGCCTAAAGCTAAACAATGCTGTGGTGACGTCACGCTTCACTAATTGGATCTAACGTCAAACAATTCCTATCTAACTGTTTATTCAGTCGCCTAATTGATTAACTAATACGTTTACAATGTCACTTGCATTAGGACACAAATCTGTCATCCTGTGGCAACTACCCCTTAGCATGTTAATTATAGGGTTGATGAATGGATCTCAGATCTGATGCTAGTGTTAGGGATGGCGTTTTAACATTTCTGGTAATATAATATCAAATTGAATAGTTTAAAATTTGATAATGAAGTGTCAAATGTCAAAAACTAAAGAGTCCTATGAATATTTTATGAGATTACTGAATCATCATTATCAGCCTATAAGCGCTTACTGCAGAGCAAAGGCCTATTCTCACAAGGAGAACAAAAAAAAAAAAAACAAAAAAAACAAAAAATCTTTATTTTTTTTTAACAAAACTTCTTCTTATAATTAGTTGCTGGAGTCTCCTTTTAAGGATGTAAATATGCTTGTGTCAGGAGGCTCCGCTCTTCCTTAACGTATTAACAGCATAGCAAGACATGTATGCATAAGTTTTGTATTTAAATTATATTTAGTAGGTAAGTTTTTATTTTTAGCCTAAGATGTACTGTAAGATTCCCTAGCCCCAAGAAGTTGGGGTAGGTTATAGTATCAGTAGGTGTTCAGTGTGTGAGGGCGTGTGTGTGTGTGTGTGTGTGAGGGTGTGTGTGTGTGTGTGTGTGTGTGTGTGTGTGTGTGTGTGTGTGTGTGTGTGTGTGTGTGTGTGTGTTTCTGTAATCAATGCATGTTTATTCCATGTATAACAATATTTTTTCAGTTTCTTCATAATTTAGGGTTTTTATCCACATTATCAATACTGATTTGCACTCATGAGAGGTCTTCGAAAAAATTTGTAATATTTTATTAACTTTATTGTAAAGATAAGCTGATCGTTTTTGAAATTGGATACTAGCAAAAGCAGTCTCTGTTAAGGAACCATTGCGACTATGTTTTTCCTACGTTTAGTTTCTATGCAAGGATCATAGGTTAGTGTTTTATGTTTTTTTAGTATGGTGTATACAATATATAATTTTCGAACTGAAAGTAGGTTGGACACTTGATATAGACTCAGAGTGGGGAAACGTTGTTTTTTGAAGTACATAACTTTTATAAGAGCTCTTTGAGCCCTTTTTACTTCTAAAAACCGGGTTTTGACGGAGAAGGTTTGAGCATTAATCACCACGCTTGCTCAAGGCGGATTGGCGATTTCAAACTTATAATTAAAAATTCCAGGTTTCCTTACGATGTCGTGTCGATGACACAGTATGTCAGTAGTATCTATATAATCATAGAAAGTACATATGACTCGGAAAAAGTAATATTGGTACTTGCCATGTTTCAAACCCGCACTTTCATGCATGAAAAGCGGGCGCCTTAACCTCCAGGCTACCACGACACTGGCCGACGAGATTACTGAATCGTGTCGTTATAAATTTTTCGGTCGAATATAATATTTATTTCTTTTAAATTAGTTAAGAAAATTACTAAAATTAATCTTAAAACTAACTACCTAAATCAAATAGAGTAGTTAGGATTAGATACTTGAATATATATACGAGTATATACTAAAAAAATATAGTTTCTAGTAGTATATGACTTATGACTTCGGTCGGGGGGCAGGGCGGACGATTCGTGCCGAAACATAGCTCTCCAACAATTAAATATAGTTTAGCATTCGTCACAAATATTCCATTGATAATGGTATTTAATTTTAGGTACCAAATTTCTACTTGAAACTGTAGTGTCCGTTCAATATTAATTTAAAAAAGGGACCATTCTCAAAACAATGTATTTACAATCTTAGGCCGACTTTTATTTAACACGAAACTAAGAAAATCCTCTTTAAAAACTTTAATTAACTTAGCGCAAACAAAACAGTTTACTTTCAAACAATTCGACAGAGGGTGGCAATGTTTTTCTCATTCAACTTTGAACTATATCCTTCTGTATTAAAGTTTCTTTTCGTGGTCACGTGTGCTTGGATAGAAAAGATGGATGTTCCATAAAGTTTTTTTTCTTTTTTTTCGAACAGTTTCGGAGTAATATCGCCAAACAATATTGGAGTTAGATATTGTTTTATGATACTAGGTACAGATTGACGTGATATCCGATAGTGTTGTGAGCCAGTTTCTTTGAATTTTTTTCTAGATTTTCGCTTTTTATTAGAACTTGTTACTATGTTTTAAAAATGAAACCTTTTTACCTAGTATGCCTACGTCGTAAATTTCGCTACTATGTACACTTTAAATCAGAAGTATGAAGGGCTACTTACAATGTTTCTTTTGATGAGGACGTCGTCCAATTACCTACTTCGCCCGCACCGAATGGAGCGGGAGGGATTTTAAGAATCTTATTTCGACTAAGTTCGTTCCGTTCCTTCTCCAGTTCCAAGGCGGGCATCGGTACATTGATGCATTTATTTGCCTTCCTGGTTGGACATTGGTCTTAGTGGGACACATTTGTAGTAGTCTGATCGCTCTCAGCAACACGGACGAGTCGGACACCCAGCGGAATTACGAAATTTTAGAGATAAGGGTTTCTGGAATTTAGGGATTGGGGAGAAACGGGGGGTAGGAGAAACATTTTGCCTCTGGTTACCTCACTCACACGGCCAAATACAACGTTTTATTGTTTCACACCGGTTTTCTGTGAGGCCGTGGTATCACATCAGTTGAGCCAGCCCATTTATGCCCAAGTTTACCTTTACTTTTAAATATCACCTATTTGTATCATGCCAAATGGACAATATTTTATAATAGACGATACGTGTCTCCAGGTCTGGATTCTTCAACAATATATATATTAAATCTATTTTTACCACTTATATTCTACTTACTTTATATTCCACTTATACTACTCTCGCGCGGTTTCACCCACTGCTCGGCTCCATTTAATCGTAGCGTGATGTTTTTAAGATTACCCCATACATACAAACTTACAAATTTTACCTCTGTATAATATTAGTATAGACATGTTCATGTGTGAATTCATTTATTCTGGGCTCTGGTATAAGGGCTTCCAACTGCAGTAAAACGTAATTCAATTTTGTAACGGTAAGGAGAATGTTTTCAGACAAAATTGCTTCACATTATTTTTATACTGAAATCAGGAAGAGATCCCTGTATTTTCTGGAAATTATATGATTCTAAGAAAATTATTTAGTTTCTCTCTGCAACCGTTTCCTTCAGAATTGTTACTCTTTCATTTAGTCGTGTAATTTAGGATTTCATTTATGGTGTTTTTTATATCCAATTAAATAAGTTAAGGAATAAAATTCATGTTCTAGTCTTAAAATATTTCTTTGCATAAGTTTATTAATCTTAATTAATGTGAGTTACAATGTAGCATACGATAAAGGTAAAACAAAAAAAAAACTACAATAAAAAAATTAAAAGCACAACATAATATTGGTTTAGAAATGTAATAAATAACCGAATAAAAATTATGTTATAATTATATTCCAATCGTAAATGGTCCTAATTTCCATCCTCACTCTGCCTATAGTTGGTAGGTAGGTAAAGAAAGAGACATATTACATACTATGAATATTATACCGCGTTTATAATATTAGCTTGAAAGGATGGATGTGTTATTCTTTCATGTAAAAACTTGTATCTGAAACACAGGTTAACACACACAGGCAAGCACATAGGCTGCTTTTTACCCTGACGGCGAATACAGCTGGCGAATCTAGTTTGCGTATAAAATCTTGTGCCCTGTAGGTTAAATTTAGTTCTTCATCATTTAAAACTTTTTACTTACTATAACCTGGCAATCGAACCATCTCCTAATATCTACCAACGAAGTAGCAAAATATTAAAATTAAATAATGAATTATTTGTTCTTACCTCACCCCGAGTTGGGTAAAGAAGGCCTTAAAATATTGTATTATGTATCCTTTCATTTTAGCTCTGTATTTACACTGGTACTTTCCAAACCCCCCCCTTTAGGGTGGGGAGGTGTCGCCTACGAGTAATACGCACTTCTTCAGGCTCCATGTGTCTCTTGGGAGCCAAAACGGGAACGGTTTTGGCTTTCACACGGTTTAAATATATTGACTGCTGTAGTAATCTTTTTAAAAAACAAATAAATTTTTTGTGGAAGAAATTTTTTTTGGCTTGGTATACCTACGTAACGTATAAAATATGTAAATGAATTTTTGGATGCTATTTAATAATCATTTATTTTTAATACTAAAAACCGTAACTGTAATAATTTAGTCAGTAGAGTTTTAACTTATGGCGACGCAGATTAATCAACGGATGACGTCACAAATCCTTACACGCAAGTGAAGTTTCCACGTTTATTATGTAAATACGACTTTTAAAGTCAATTACGTTAACACATACTTTTAAAAGAGAATACAATATACAAAAAAAAAATCAATATAAAATATAAAAGAAAGAAAGAAGAAAGAAAGAAAAAGTATTTATTCGCGTCTGGGACGCATAAAAGACACAAAACGAACAAGATAATAAAATAAAGTTAAAATAAAAATACATTGAGCAAGGTAAAAACAATATCACAAAAGTAGACGGTAGGAGAAAAATATGCAAGCACGCGAAATGGCCCACGCTCAGCATAATGCAGCGACCCCGTACGAGACGGGTTCGCGGCGCTGATTTTCAGCGATGGCCGTCACTAACGCATGACGCCAATCTGCGCAGAAACTTAAGATAAGAAAATAAGATAGATAGATAGATAAGATAAAGACAATCAAATTTTGTTTTACATACAACTGTCAGTCTGATCACCTCGCCTGGTGGAGGACCCGACTTTTCCAATCTAAAGGAACTTCACTCTCCATTCCCTAAACGTTTCTGTTCCCTACTTGCGTTGGCAAGTAAATTAAAATTCTCGCCGTTCTCGGAAATTGAAAAAAAGAACTCTGTTAGTTATTCCAACACTTTTTAATAAAAACGCCCAATAAAATCCATTTTATCCGCCGCCATATTATATTTGAAATACCCAGTATTATTACAACTCCCGTCGGATTAATAGTTAACCCTCTCTCATAGTGCGTTTTAATAAAAGTGCACGGAGAAATTAATTTTAACTGAACAGACTGTACAATCTCTACATGTTGACACTAACACGAACGGGGTCTCATTAAAAACCGTTACTAAACTTGAAAATGGAACGGGCGCCATTTTTTAGCAATTTTTTGCGAGTAGTTTGGTTTTAGAACAGTTTTCTTTTTTGTTGTTAGTTTGCTGTTGTCAAAAAAAGTCAAAAGTCAAAATTTATTAGTAATTTATTAGTTATTTATTTCAATTAGACCCATACAGGCACTTTTGAACGTCAACACAACTTTAAAGATACAAAGTGTCAGTCTGTCGGTCAGTCCTCTTAGTGAAGCTATTCGCTCGTTCCAAAGTGTAGATTCCGATGGAGAAGAACGAGGAAGAAACTCCATGGTTACTCTTTTAAAATCAGTGTCACATAAACATTCTTTGATACATTATTTAGTTAGTTTGAATATGTGAGAACAGTGTAACGCGTGTATACAGAGAAACACAAAAAGAAAATAACCTTAAGGACAATAGACAGTCCGGAGCTGACCAGTCCCAATTGACGGCGCCCGTTCACTAGCATGACACGTACACCAGCATCGCCCAACTCAACCATAATAATTATAGGGAATCGAGCGATCCAGTGACCGTGCCACCGCCAATGTGACCTTTGAGTGAGCATGACAACTCCAAGCTGACATAAGGACCGACATTCTGCTTGTCTAACTTGAATTTGTTGAATTTGTTAATTTGGTTTCATGTAAACTGTTGTCTTGGTTTTTTTATTACGTTAGTAGGTACTATACTGGACGTTTTTAAGAATTGGTCTCAACAGATCTGATCATTGGAGAAGATTAAAATTATGTTCAGCTGTTGTAGACTACAAGACGTCTTAAAATGCAACAATCTGAAAAGAAACCTACATGTATATGTTACGTTAGTAAATTTTTCGAAGATTGACAGCTGATGCATTAGTTATGCATATTTATAAGAGTGTATATCGTGAATCTATAAAATAAAATAAATGGCGTTACATTTATAGGTAGGAGTTCCACTTTTGTAGTTTTTTTAAAGGTGGAAATCTTTTGGCTCTTGCCCTGGGAATGTTAGATTTTAATTAACTAAAAATGCCCTTTTCTTCTCCTATGGGTTTGGTACAATATTGAGCTAGCTCTTCAAACCCTGACTGACCATGTTGGCTGAGTCAACGTCACTGTTCCATTTTCTATACTAATATTATAAAGAGGTAAAATTTGTAAGTTTATAAGTTTATATGTAGGAAGTAATCTTTGGAACCACTGGTCAGATTGCCAAAATACTTTCACTGATAGATAGCTACAATGTTCCTGAGTGCTATGGGAGCCGAGCATCGGGTGAAACCGCGCGAGAGTAACTAGTTAAATATAATAAATTATCTAATTCATAGAAAAAACTTTCTCGCGTGGATGAATTGAGAAAATTTTAAGTGTGGGAGAGCCATGCTTCGGCACGAATGGTTCGGCTCGACCGGAATGATACCACGGCCTCACAGAAAACCGGCGTGAAACAACCACAGCGTTGTGTTTCGCCGTGTGAGTGAGGTTACCGGAGGCCCAATCCTTCCCCTTCCTGGATCCTTCCCCAATCCCTAAATCTCCAAATCCCTAATCCCTAAAAGGTCGGCAACGCACTCGTAACTCCTCCGTTGCGAGTGTCCATGGGCGGCGTTGATTGCTTACCATCAGGTAATCCGTCTGCTCGTTTGACGACTTATTACATTAAAAAAAAAATCTCTTCTAGTTTCAAGATAAACAGGACGCTTTATCATGATCAGCGTCGCGCAGCCAACCTAAGTTTAACTTACTATATTTTCAATAAATTGTTTGTCACACTGGTGGCTATTCAAAAATAATATCTGATCTCAAAATATTTATAATAAGGTAATAAAATCCTCATAATTATATTATAATCACACATCCACTCGATATAATATCCTGATTATGTGAAAACAAGGTAATTAACACTAATATGTTTCAATCATACGCTTGACTGATCATATCGGTAATCCGTACCATTTCCATCAGGCCCCTAATTTATTATGGATGATAAATATATTATTATTAATAAACTGTTCATTATGTGATAATTAAGTGACTCTGAAAATATCAAATGTCATTTAAAGCCAAAGGCACAAACACTGAATTTAAAATCGATATAATTATGATTACTATAAATTAAATGGGTGTGATGTGATGCAACGTTATTCTTGAAAAATATATGTGATGCAACGTTATTCTTGAAAAATGTAGGTAAATATTGATAAGTTTGCCAACTCATTGTACTAAGCAAAATATACAGATCAATGCCTATGGATATTTTTTCAGTCTGGATAGTGTTTGAACAGCACTAAAAGCACTAAGAGCACACACATACAGAAGCTACTTCTAAGAATAAATTAACATCTTACAGTCTTTAAAATATTGAAACAGTAGATTGCCCAGTTTGTTTCGTATAATATGTTCAAATTAAAAGTATAATTTCATAGTATGCTAATACTAAGGAGCACACACACAAATGGTATCATATACAAACTCCCTATCATTTATATTAATAAAAAATACAACCAAGTGATTTTTATTGGGTACATAAATATCATCATCAGCCCACTGCTGAGCATAGGCCTTCTTCTCACATGGAGAAGGTTTGAGCATTAATTAACATGGTTTCTCAAAGTGAATTGGTGATTTTTTGCTTACAATTAGAAATTATAAGTCTAGGTTTCCTCACTATATTTTACTTCACCGTCCGGTACGTCAATGGTGTCTAAATTATCATAGAAAGTAAATACTACTCAGAAAACTCAGTCGTATTGGTACTAACACGCACGAGAAGCGTGCACCTTAACCTCCAGGCCACCACGACATCAAATAACATTCTTATTTTAATACTTTCAGAAACATAAAGAACTTACTAGAACCATCTCTGTACAAACATTTTTTGTAAAGTTAACGATGAAATGAAATTTTGCAAGAAATATCTCAGATCTTTTATACATATAATAGAAGACAGGATAGTGTTAGCAAAAACATTTCACTCAACACAATCACTCTCAATGAAATGCGGAAAAAGATTTTCATGTTATTTAAACGCAATGCTGTCAGCATATGTAATCTTCTAATAACGATAAAGTAAATATTTATTCTATCAGTTTACACTGGCGCGGTGGGACGGGAAGTATGCAAATCTGTTTTTGTAGATTCTGATACAAGGCAAGCAAAGGCCAAATAAACTTCAGTATTTGTTACTTTGAATTAGGTAATATGAGATTTTTATAACAGGTAAGTCTTTGGACAGCAAGCAGACGGATTACCTGATGGTAAACGATTGGCGCTGCTCATAGACAGAGGATTTACAAGTTTGTTGCCGGTTTTTTTTGGGTGTTAGGGATTAGTATAAGTTTGTCTCATTCACAGGGCGAAACACAATAGAAAGGTTTTGACACGACGGTTCTCTGGAAGACCATATTACCAATCCTGTTGAGGCGGCCTATTCGGTGTCGAATAATTGTTTTCCATCATTTAAGATGGTCTGTTATCTTTTTGCGTAATTTTGTTTATTGTTGTTTTTTATAACAGTATAAAGTATAAATTGTTTGTGACGCCGAATGTCAATGCGCGGCTTCTTTTGCTGACCGTCAGATAATCTGTCTGCGCCATTACCGACCAATATCATAAGCAAAATATAACTGATATCATGACTCGTCAAATACTAATATAGAAAAGGGTTTTATTTTTTTGTCAACATATCTCATCCTATATCTCAACATATTTGTGGCTTATACAACTTTTAGTGATATAAAGATTTACTTTTAGCCCACTCGTTTCTGAAAAAATAGGTTAAATATAAACAAAAACCTAGAACGAACCAAATAGCGTAGGCTTACCAAGCGTGGGGGATAAATCCCTGAAAAATAATGTAGGGTGACAACGAGTTTACACATAAATCAGCTACAAAATATAAGCAAAATAAATCTTTTGCGACCTTAAATACGTTATTAAGGTAAAAGCCTACCAAATACCAAAGGTGAGACGAAAATTTGACGCGTTCCCAGAAACCGTTCGTGGAAATATCTAGACTTTTAGGTCATGTATATTGACCTCGAAGACCCTTATTCTAACATCCTTAACGGCCTTGCCTTTATACCTGGAAAGAAAAGATTTGCATACTCGAATAAACAGGTTGTAATTAGACCTTCATACACAAACAATCAAGAACTGACAGTAGGATATTCTTTCTAATTTAAGTGTGAGAGAGCCATGCTTCGGCACGAATGGGTCGTCTCGACCGGAGTGATACCACGGCCTCACAGAAAACCGGCGTGAAACAACCACAGTGTTGTGTTTCGCCGTGTGAGTGAGGTTACCGGAGGCCCAATCCTTCCCCTTCCCAATCCCTCACCAGTTCCTAAATCTCCAAATTCCTAACCCCTAAAAGGTCGGCAACGCACTCGTAACTCCTCCGTTGCGGGTGTCCATGGGCGGCGCTGATTGCTTACCATCAGGTAATCCGTCTGCTCGTTTGCCGACCTACTACATAAAAAAAAATATTAGAAAAGACAACTGTTAAAGTCTTACACAAATCTACAAAAAGACCGAAGTCAAGGAATTTTATGACATCGAAGATGCCAAAAAGAAACAATTATAGGTACTTGAAATCCTATGATAGGATGTGAGGACTTCATACTCGCTACAGAAGAGGCAGTAATCTTTGTTCTAAGTTGTTTTTCTTTTTCAGGTGAATAATAAACATAAGAAAAATGATTGACAAGGTTGTTGGTTATATTTGTTTTCATGGTATACATAAATTTAGAGATCAACTTGAGTGTTTTGTTGTTTATTTGATGATTCCACTTTGCTGCCAAAGCGATACAAAAATTTAACACTTTATGATTGACAGGTTCGAAGTTAAGTTCAAAAATACAGAGAAATATTTCAAAATGTGAACATAAAGTTCGTGCACGTTTTCACAAAAACGATGTAGAATATACTAAAGACAAAAGCAAGGTAGCACAAATACTTTTCGTATGTTATTTCTTTACAGTAACTTTACATGATGCAAAGCCAGATTTTACTTTATGAGGCATTTTTAAACAGAAAAACATAAGTTTTCTCAAGAAGTGTGGGAGAGTCATGTTTCGGCACGACTGGGTCGGCTCGACCGGAGTAATACCATAAATGATGGCCTCACAGAAAACTGTCGTCAAAAAACCACAGCATTGTGTTTAGCTATGTGAGTGAGGTTACCGGAGGCCCAATACTTCTCCTCTCCCAATCCCTAATCCCCAAAAGGTCGGCAATGCACTTGTTACTTCTCTGTTGTTGCAGGTGTCCATGGACGGCGCTGATTGCTTACCATCAGCCAATCCGTCTACTCGTTTATCGACATATCACATAAAAAAGTCAATATTCGAACTCAATTCTAGTGTTCAATTTTGCTAAGTATGGCAAGCTCCCGAATTCGCTTCCCAACTCGATGAAGGAGGAAAAAGGGGTAGTTTTTAGTCAGTATGTGTCTGACACTCCCTCTCTCCCCATCCAGGGCGGAAGAAGTGAATTTAAACGTGGCGAAAGAATTGTGTTTAATGTGTGTGAGCCACGCTTCTGCAAGAATGGATCGACTCGACCGGAATAATACCTTTAAGGAAACCGGCGTGCAACAGCATTGTGTTTCGTTGTGTGAGTGAGGTTACCAGATGCCCAATCCTACCCCTGCTCATTCATTCTCAATCCCTACATCTCAGAAACCTTAATCGTCAAAAAGTTAGCCACTCACTCGTAACACCTCCGTTTTCATCACATCAAAAGACAGTAATTGATTTTCATTCCTTAAAAGAAATTAACACAAACGTAATTTTTAAAACAGAGAGTGCAGCAAGCAACAAGATTGTAAGCTAAGAAAAAACAACCAACGGTATAGTAACAATCATAGAAAAAAAACATCTGAAAGCAAGCCCTATCTTACACAATACTCGTTTCACAATAAAACTCCACGATACAGGAATTGTTATAACAAATATTCTTTCTCCCATATTTACAATAACAGGTTTAAGAAGCGTATTAACCACAATCTCGTGTGCCTTTGTTTCAGTTTTGGCCCAATTACCATAAAGGATCCACACAAGGGGCGAAATTATCATCATTTATGAATGTAATTCTTGTGACGCTTTCAGGATTATTTTCTGATTACTTCTATTTAATGGAAATTGGTGACGGGATTTTCGTTACAAAGAAAATTGGGGGATAGATTGTGGTTATGTGTGGGTATTTTTACTTTGCTATCATTTTGATGGTGTTTTGGTATAACCATGAGTTTCAGGGGCTTTGTCTGCAATACTACGATAAAAAGGTACTAGAGTTACAGGGTACGAGAGATAATTTCCGGCCACGAACCGTAAGCGCGGGTCTGCGGACGGCGAGTAAGGACTACAACCAGACCCGAGCGTACGGCGCGTAGCGTTCCGCGCGCAACTCGAAGAGTCAATAGACCACCACAGACGGGGCTCTATAGAGCTGATGTTCAGCTGGGGTTGTGGGTTAAGCGCAATGAGTCACCGCGGCTTCGGCCCAGAGCAGGAGAAGGAACGAGGGTTTTTTTAGTTAGTAAGGAGTCTGACACTCTCTGTCGCCTTACTCTGGGCGGAAGAAGTCATTTGATGATTTGCCCCCGGCAAAAATGGGGCAATAGGGTAGTCTATATGATATACTACACTACAATCTATCTCCTTGCCAAGGTTCATTCAGTGTTCAGTGGTTTTCACGTGAAAGATCAGCAAAGAAACTTCCATCCATAAAAGTTTTTTATAGGATTGAAGAACAAAAAGAAAAAACAAAATGAGTATATTTTTTGCATGATGTGCCATTTTGTAATTGAAGAAGCACATTGTTTTTATATTGTCTTTGCTACTTTCGTAAATGCTTAGTGCATTTGTTATTGCACATATATTATATATTTCACAGCATTATACATTTAAAAAAAACTTTGAGTACACGAACAAAAATGCATAAGGTAACACAGTTATTTTTATGTACACACAAAACAGACTCAAATGGGAAGCTGTAGAACATTTTTAATTTATCTAACTCTGTTTTTAAACAAACACACCGCAAATAGCTAATTATATTATTAAAACTACGTAGGAACGGCCATGATGCTCATTTTAGTGCTCAATAAAGAAAAATCTTTCCGTTTTATTTTAACCAAGATTAAACACTACGGTATCGTAAAATGTTTTAGTAGACGCAGTTTTCGTATGGATATCGTTTGGGAGTTCAGGTGTGGCATTGGATTTCTTATCTTTGTGGGGAAGATATAAGGTTTTTATTATGTTGTGTGGAAGTAGGCTAAGAATGTAAATACTCGGTTTGTTCAAGAAGGAAATGTTTTTTTTAACTTAATCTAATATTATAAATGCGAAAGTAACACCGTCTGTCAGTGTCTCTTCTTCACGCCTAAACTACTGAACCGATTTCTGTGAATTTTGGTACACACATAGTTTGGAACTCGAGAAAGGACATAGGATAGTTTTTATACCAAAAATCTGCAGGAAGTTACTACTCCACGCAAATGGAGTCGCGGGCAAAAGCTAGTTTATTTAATAATGTTGGCGTTTGGCCCCTGCCACGCCTGATGGTAAGTGAAGATGCGACCTATGATGGAGCACGTTCACCCAAAATTTGTGTATTTATACATACAAAAACTATATTTAATTATATTGATATATGTCAATATAAACATAAAACAATAAAATACCTACATTAATCAACTACGTAGATGTTTTACTTATATACGGGATATTACACTTACATACACATCCAGATAGGTTAACTGTACAAATATTAAAATTTTCATTCGAAACGTAAAAACATTTTATGACTTTAGTGCTTTTAAAAACTGAAAGACCACTCCAAATAATAAAAACAAAAAAAAAATATACAGACAAAGAAATAAAAGTAACATTCGAACCGCTCGATAGTCATGCGATCATAATCATAATCCGTATCATTTGGCATACAACAGTTACCATTTCAGTTTTAGAGCGCTACAGTTTTGGGGTCACGTGTGTTGCGCGCGCAGTGTAAACGATACATACACATTTTTCCGCATACTAGCTACGCTAACGGTAGAGTTTCATAGCTTTGGGATCATTGTGAGTTGTCGAATAGTATAAAGTACTTACAAAAGATGAGTAAAAACTTATACTGAAAAATAAGTGGATAGAAATTATAAGAACTATCCTAGATCGTCGATTAAGAATAATTATCTCTTTTATGATTTGGATCATCAGACACGTATTATATTTAGTTTATAAATGGTGACATATTTGACCATCGAAGGAAACCAAAGCTTACAAATTACAATTACAAGTCGAAATCGCCAATCCTTGAACAAGCGTGGTGACTAATGTTCAAACCTTCTCCGTATAAGAAGAGGCTTTTGCTTGGCATTGAGCTAATAATGTATGTAACAGTTATTTCTGACGACTTTTTCTAGTATGAGAATATCCAAAGCCAAAACGCTTCTTTGCAAAATCGCAATTCGCGAAAGAAAAACAAATCGATTGATACAAATCGTTGCGTGACAGTTTGGAATAAACCAACCCCATCCCACGTGGTTAATATATTCTCTGGGTTTATGTGGGTTCCGTATACTATCACATTATATAAATCTATGTTGGAACACCCCGTCTATGTGTGCGGAATGCTGTCAGCTTTTGAATTGTTTAAAATAAATGAACGTATGTTAGTTTTTTGTTGGTTTTACTTAGTGCTTTGCGAAAGATATAAATATACTTTACTTGTTACTCTCACGCGGTTTCACCCGCTGCTCTGCTCAATTTGATGGTAGCATGATGTTTTATAGCCTATGGCACTTAGGAACATTATAGCTATCAATCAGTGAAAGAATTTTGGCAATCCGACCAGCGGTTCCAAAGATTATCACCTACATACAAACTTACAAATTTTACCTCTTTATAATATAAGTATAGATAATATGCTCATTATTATAAGATAGATTAATATTTATTATAAACTATTTTACTTACACGGAGTAATACAACTACAAAAAAATATATCAAAAAGTTAAACTTTGTATGTCAGTCTGTCCTCTAGTGAAGCTATCTGCTCGTTTTAAAGTGTAGATTCCTATGAAGAAGAACGAGCAAGAAACTCCATGGTTACGCTCTTTCAATCAGTTTCACAATTCATTTTTGTGACGTCATTCTGTTATGATATCAGATTACCAATAGTTCAATATTTTTAGAGTGAGTAGAAACCAAATGCTAAGTGGATTGTAATACCCTTGTAAAGCTTTATGTTGTACCAAAATACTCCGGTTGTAGGTACAGTCTACGACAAAATATGATGATGATGACTCCGCTAGGAATTGTTGAAATACATCATTTTGTAATAATTTTACTTGTTAAACTTAAAAGTGTTAACTTTGTCGTAGAACAAGATTTATCTATATAATATTTAAAACATTTTTGACGACTAAGAATTTTGTATAAAAAAATATTTTTTTATGGAATGTATTTACCTCATAATTTATTGTACTAAGCGTGTCGCTCTATCACAAGTTGGACTGCTAAAAAGTTACTGGCCTTTTGTGGACAACTACGAATTTGCGGAGAGGCCAGTTGGTTAACAAAAATAAAAAGATTTTTACTTATAAAAATATAAACATACACAGACAGTTTTTTTTTTCAAATGTACATATGTTTTTAACTTTTTCAAGCAAAAACAAAACTGAACAGATTTAATTGAATTTCGGCTTGGATTTTTAAAAAGAAATGTAGTAATTTTTAACTCGGGAAGACTAAAGCCCAGTTCATCTTCACCTATATCTAGGTAGGGTAAAACAGGATAAGTAATTCTATTGACACATCCACACACAAACTTAACCGAAATTTATTAAACCAATCTCACGTAATTCAATAATAAACACCGAAACTTACAATCTAACACGTCAGATAGTTGTACTTCAACGAACTTGTGTACAAAGTTCCTCCACTAACTGTACCTTGTTGAGTTAACAGCCAAAATAAACCAATAAATCAAAGTAATCGGTTATAAAATTAGCTTCAACGATCATATTTAGTAGGAAGTAGTTAATTTTAAACTGCGTATGCATATTTGAGCGAAGTAAATTGATCGATTTTGAAATGTGCACGGAATTATAGGTGTATTTCGTGTGTGTTTTGGTTTCTGTTGGCGTTGACGGCTTGTTAGCGACGTTGGTGAGCACTTAAATGTTGTACGAAGGTGTTTTGTTTGTGCTTGTACATCTTGTCGTTGTTAAAGTAGGTATACATTACAAGTGACATTTTGTCAGAAAAAGGTGTATTAAAGGTACATTTATCACTGATTCTTACAACGAGAGCTGTGAACAATTGCGGCGACTTAAGTAATAGGATACTATTACATATTATTGGTTATCGCACTGTAAAAATAATTGCTTTCATGTTTTTTTTTATTAATGTTATAAAATATAGGACAGTAGGTAGTATGTAAGTGGCGTCACCATTTAACATTCGTAACAGCAGAGAATTACAAGTGCGTTACCGATTTAGCGATTAGGAAAGGGAAAAAGGATCTAGTCTCCGATAACCTCACTCACACGGCGAAACACAACGCTGTGGGTGGGTTGACGCCGATTTTCTTTAGTCCCAGGTATCAATCCGGTCGAGCCGGCCCATTCGTGTGCGACTTTACTATCTTAGACTATGTTTTATTTTGCATATGCACGCACTGATCTGTAAAACAAATATTGCAATTTTAACGCGCGATTAAGATCGTAGTGTTCGCTTCACATTTGACAGAAATCGGACAGTAAGCCGCTTGTTGATTAACCTGAACACTTTAAGCTGTGATTTCTTATCCCAGTGCCTAGCATGGATTAACACACTCACTCCACGGTTGTTGACAGCCAAAGCCTGTTAATTATTTAAATTTCTTTAAAAATATCTAAAAGACGTTCTTACATTTTCTCAACACATTATACCGATTAACGTTTGCACCAACTTCTCTCTTCGCATTTAAAATTAGTGCGAGTTCTAAACTTTCCGAGAGCTACTATTTCATACACAAACATTTGAATTTCATTCCAAGTTCGAAATTTTCGAACTTCATTCGTCGTAACGTCACGAAGAGTGAACGCTTCGAAGTTGCGCCAATCAGATTCCAGTTCTTAATTCAAAACAAATCCATAGACTTGCCGAAGACATTTTTATTGACTTTGATCAAAAAAGGCCAAATATGTTTGACAAAGCAGAAATAAACATTTGGTTTTATTGAGATAAATATTTGTATTTGCACTTTTGATTTATTAATTTTAAACAAGATGGCTTGTCAGTATTGATTTTGAAATATCTTGCATCTCAAATTTGCAGCATATTTAAAAATCAAAGTACACTAAAATTGATTTATGGCTCTTAAAACTAGTCATTCATATTTGTTACAGACTACACTTTTTCTTTACTCATAATCCGCATAGTTTTAGCATTGCATTTGAGCATTGATTACCAAAATTGCTCAAATCGTCAATAAGGTTTTACTAGTCTTACTGACCAATGCTCACCTTTTTTGTGTGAGAAGAGGCCTTAGGTCAACAATTTGCACTTACAGCCTGATGATGATGATACCAAATATGTAATCGAACGTTAAATAAACCCTGCCTACATACATAATCAACAAACTAAATAGGTTCCTACACCTACCTGACTCAACATATTCGCAATGTTACCGTTAAATTAATCCCTAATGGCTTCTCATTGACATAGAGTCTAGTGCGTGTAATAGTGCATTAATATTCATGTTATAATTACCTATACTTGCAATAACGTCTTTGGTTATCAAAATAGGCTTCAAATTTAGTTTATGTAACTAGATTTCGATGCCTAGGCTATCTACATAATGTATGGATTTCGTATTAGGATTTCGCAGTTCAGCGTAATTGAATGAGGTAGAAACTTTAGTTATTTTGCTTACAAATATATGTAAATAAGGCTCTTTTAATGTGGGAATGTAATCTGTATTTAGTTTAATAATACAGTATTATTGCGTACTCTTTCTCTTTCTTACAAATTCTATTAAAATATTTGAAAATATATGTAAGGGCACAATTTTTAGAAGAATGGATCGATATTTTTATGAGATAAGCAAACCTATTACCTAATAATAAGCGAGCAACACCATGGACCATGGTCACCAATAATAGGTACAGAAAGTATTATAAGTGCGATAGATTCTGTTTACCCTCACGAGGCAAAGGCATCAGCTTCTCTACTTAAAATATGTATGAATCATCCAATTAACTCAGAAGAAAAAAACAGTACCATTAATTTTGGACCTTATCAAGTTAAGCTAAAAGTTACACATTAATGCACTCAAGTATAATTACATCTGTCTAGCGGTAACAAAGGTAAACTTAATTACTTAGTCGGTACTGAACAATAAACAACTTCTTTGTGTTCATGGAGAAAGGTCTTGTTATGGTGCGTTCAACGTTTAATTTATTTACCACGTCACGTTGAGTGTTTTATCCTATCAAAGCTGTCGGTAAGCTTCGTAAGATTCCAGTTTCAAATACAAGATGGCGCTGTTTCAAAACCTGACAAGTATCAATATGACATTTTCGTAGGTACATATATGTCCTTTTTAAGATAATAAAAAGATTGTGAGAGCACCTTTTTTTGGCAGAGGAAATAAATCTGATGCCTTCTCCCGCCCAGGGAAAGGCGAGAGAGAGTGCCTTACTGACTAAAAACCTCCCCGTTTCTTCTCCTGCTCTGAGCCGAGGTCGCGGTGCCTCATTGCGCTCACCCCGCCACCCCAGCTGAACATCAGCCTTACCCCGTCTGTGGTGGTCTATTGGCATTGTAAGAGCACATGGACTTATATTTTTTTGTAATTGATTCTTAAATCCTTTTAGTGTGAGGCCTTTGGTACTAGTGGGCTGTTGATGCAATGATGATCTTCGTAGACCTATACGTTTTTGAAACTTTACTCTTTGACGATAATTTGTTGAGTACGAATACATAGTTATTTAAAATGTAAGAAAATAAAAAAAAATCTCCATTTACAAATAAATCTCTAAAAATTGCAAGGCGCAGTCCTCGCTCGCAAAAATTGCTATTTTTGTTTACAATTGCTTTGTTTACACGAATTCAAACTCATAAATAGTTTTGAGATTTTGTTTAAAACTGCTGTTTACTTTGCATTCTTTTGTAATCTTGCTGCATACAATATTATTAACATTCGTAAACATATTGGATTAGTTTTAATCAATACGATATTACTTATTCTTTCATTTAACCTAACGAATCTTGACTGCACGGTTGGTGCGGTGGCTGGGCAACTGGCTGCCGTGCAACGTGTCGCGGGTTCGATTCCCGTACGGAACAACACTTTGTGTGATCCACAAATTGTTGTTTCGGGTCTGGATGTCATGTGTATGTGACATTGTATGTTTGTAAACGCACCCACAACACAGGAGAAAATTCTACAGTGGGGACAACGTTTTTTTTTAAAAGAAAGAAGCAGAATCTTAATAACGAACTGGATGCAGTCAAGATTTACAGTGAAAACAGCTAAGGTAAATAATTTATTTAAAAGCTTAAACACATCACGATAAATCTCATAATATTCTATTTTCATTAACTTACATACAACACATTATTTCCCTGTTATCTCCAACAAAACTCACTCAAGATGAAAATCCGTGTCTTCCACTTTATATCTGAAATATCAAGAGGCGTAAACAAAACATTCACATCGATGTCTTACAACCCATTAAACAGCTCCCACTTTACATAAATGACGTAGAATATTATAAGTATTTGTAAGTAATTTTATAAATTACATGTATCACGATCAGCAGTTTTTTTTGTGTTATAGGTCTGCAAACTAGCTGACGGATTACAGTACGGCTGACGTATCTTGGCGATTCTGAAGTTAGCCGTTTGTCTGCGCTATGGATCTTTTAGGAAAAAATGGTACACGCTTGCAGCCGCAATCGCGATTCAGGTTCTGATGACGTTGGTGACTACTTGAATGATATCAAACACTGTATATATTATTAGAATATGAATTAGAATTTATTACTCATTGCACCTAAAATGGCTTAATGTCTAGACTGGATTGAGTTGGATGACGTTTAACACCCTCTCCATCCATAGAAGACTCCTAAATTATTTATCAAACATAAAATGCGTTAGCAATTTGAGAATGAAACACCACAGCACCATTCTTCAGTCGCAACCCCAAAAACAATACCACACTTTTAGACTACATTAATTTATTCTCGGTGTAAACTTTAGCACAATCTAGCAACACTACAGTTTACACAAACGGCACGCCCAACAAACATGAATATAAAAGCCATCACGTTGAATAGAAAGCTATTGTGTCGTCGTGACGTAACAGCTTGGCTATCTGAGCCCCTGAGGGATTTAGGTTACCATGTTATGGTTGATGAAATTGTAATTGGCTGGAAGAATTGTTACCCTTTACTTTTCATTTGTAATTATCACCCGTGTCCTCTAATGCAGAGATAAAAAAAGTATTATTAACTTAAAATAATTTTGATCACGACCGTTGCCCCACAAAAGAGAGCCTTTACGAGGGTTTGGTATAGTGTTTTTTTTGTAATGAACTTTAGGAGTTTCTCTTATGCTGTGTGTGTGTGTTCACGAACACCCAATACATGCAGCCTAATCACTGGGTCAACTGCGCGGTTAAATCTTCATGCTTGGCTTTTGATATTGCTATAAAAAACGCCCTGTCTTCGCCAAACGTGTAGTCCTCTATTCGGTTCATGAGACACTGGTGGAACATAAGACTAAGTAACCAATTCTAAGTGGTTAAAGTAAGAATTGGTTGCTTATTGCCAGGATAAAGATAGTCAATAACGTCCTAGTAACATTTTGATGCACATCAAGTGTATTTTATGTCAGCTTGCTTGATATGATTGAATGACTTTGATGCGTGTTATTGACAAATTGCTTCTTTCAATTTTTTCAATAAATTAATTGTTTAAATTGAATTTGTGTGACCAAATTAGAAAACAAAACATAAGCTTAGGTTTAGGCTTTTTAACGTTGTCTTACAATGTGTCGTGGATGTGGCAAAGTGCATCACATCATCAGCTTACTTGAGTATAGGTCTCACACGGAGACTGTTTTCTTTCTCAAGGTGCATTTTGGTGGTTCCAAACTTATAAGTAGGAATTTATTAATCCAGATCATTTCATACTTTTCCTTCTCTGATGTTCTGTACGGTCTAAATAAACTCACAAAATATCCTATGAGAATTGGCCTAACCATCAAGACACCACTACGGCAGTTATAAACATACCAAAACTGCAATATATAGATCACACAAGGAATTGTTCCATAAGAGAATCGTATCTGCGTTACATTCCATGGCAGTCTGCGCACTGCGTACTGCGTCAACTGTGCAGCCAAAAATAAAAATGGTAGATCTCTATTTACATCAACAGAGGATTGACGAGATGAAGAAGTAAATATTATCATCAGAATTTCTGTACGTAGTCAGTATACATTTCTGTCATCATTCTTATCTTTCCACACATATCATGTTTTGATTGGCGTCCTAGCCTAAACAGATCTGGCTGGAAATATAGCATTGCAAAGCTAGAACGTTAAAAATGAAAACTGGAAGTTTAATCTATCTAGCGTTGATAGATTTATGCCTGTTTCTTCCAAGGTAGGTTATATACACGCTTATTATTATATAAGCTTAGTGCTTGTGTTTGAGAAACCTAGCTTATTGGCTACTTCCCAAAAGCAGAGTCCGTTTCGTATGTACAAAATTTGGTCACTTTTGTTTTTGATTTTGCAGTCAAGCACTGCACAAACTTAAACAATTATAGTCATGTTACTTGAAAAAATATTTTTTTTTGCTGTTTGATTATGTGCTTTTCTATCTTTTTAATTGTTTTGTAACCAACAGTCAACAGGTACATTGTTGGTGCCATTATTAAAATACTATCAGATCCCAGGAGAGACTTGACGGTAATTAAGTATCGGCGTAATAGTATGTACGGGTAATGCGCTACTTTGTAATTTATTGCTTAACCCGTTGTGAAAATTAACGTAAGCTATAGTTTGTTGACTCCCATATATTTATTTTATTTATACCTCTCGGTCTCCTGGCTGATATTAGAATTATTACGATTATCAAGTCAGCGTTAGTTAAAAGTAGTGTGAATGATTCAAAAGCTTGATCTTCATTTAGATCTGATTACCAAAATTCAAACTATATTGAAGTCCATCTACATTATTGGCGTAACGTATTTATTCTATAAAAACATATTTATCTAACTTTAAGACATAGAAAAATAACAACAATACAAAAATATTTAACAATTAATGGACAAGGTTAACAGCCAATATCAAATTTAAACTTTATTTTCAGTAGACCTCTACTATAAGGCACACAAAATATTCTCACAGAAAGTTACTTGTTGATTAATGAGCTGTCAATACCAGGAAGCGGCTGTTCGGCGTAATTGTTGTGTTAATTAAAGATAGCTACAAAAATAAAGTAGTCATTCTAGAACCGAATTTAGGTCCCAATATGGCGCCTTGTGGCAGTCTTGCCTTTGCTCTTAGAACTTTTCCTAAATTGACCTATTTGACCTATTTGACCTAAATAGACTAGATTTAGTTCTATCTATTTGACTTAGCCGGCTTGCAAAACTAGTCATGGAGAAAAACGAGAAGAAGATTGTTATGCTCATGATATAATGTGGTCAAGTTAGTCACAAACTAATTTGTAAATATTTAAAATTCTGAACGTTGCTCATAGATTTCAAATTTCATTGTTCATGTGTCCGTTTGGTGTAATAAAATATCTAAGATACATAAGTACATATTATTCTTGACTTACGTTATAGTAAAAAGAAACATAGCTATTTCTAGGAATGTTGTGATATCTAATACGGAAAACTAAGGATTTCATATTTTGGTAATTGGGCTTTGCATTTGTATCTAACACACCTCTGATCTACCTCTATCTAATGGTAGATCAGAGGTGTTGCGGGTGTCCGTGGGCAGCGCTGATTGCTCACCATCAGGTAATCTGTCTGCTCCTTTGCTGTTCTATCACACAAAAAAGGAATTGGCCAATACCAATACATAAAAAGAAAATTGTCGGACCACGCGAATTTGACGGGTTTCATTTATATTCCTTAAAAATGTGGGTTGGCATTTTTTAGATTTTGAGAGGCCTAATTCCAGCTTCGGTTTGAAAAATCGTAAAGGATAATCTGAAAATCAGTGGGTATTTTATAATTAGTAATTTATCTCACTTGAAGTTTGTTTGGCTTAGTCCACTTCAACATTTATAGGATGAATTTTTTTCACATTCCCATGTTCAATACGATTTCAGACAACAAATTATGAAATCAATTTTTAAGAGACAATGCAGCAAATTTTCTGCTATCATCGCGCAAGCATTATTTCACGCTAGGTTTCGGAAAAGCCGTGGTCGAGCAAGCCAATTCGGAAACTTGGCTATCCCAGTATTAGACAAATATCACTTTGCTCAACCTATAGATTATTGATTCTTTCGCCTTCTAGTCTTACACATTTAACTAACGAGGCAACCAAAGTAATTCAAACCTAAAAAATCTATCACAATCAATTTTTAAATCCAATTTCGCTAATATAAAAACTCTGAAAGCCAAAGCTGCTCCTAACAAATTCATTTTAATTAAAACTGCCCTAGCAACTACGATATAACTTTGAGATTCATTTGGAACGTTTGCAAATGACCATGACAAATGAGTTTGTCTGTCTTTAATCTCAAAGGGCCTCTTACAACCTAGATCGAAACTGATGACGTCATGAAAACAGCTGTAAAAGCAACATAATACCTTTTAAAAGGATATTTTGTAATGAATTAGATGGGCTTATTGTTAAGAGATTTTTAAGAAACCGGTTGGATTCAAAATATTTTTTACCATCGCTCTGTACGTCGTTTTATGCCGTTTTCCGTGGATTTTGGATGCTCTTCTAGTATAATAAAGAAATTATATGTTTTTGAGAATGGGAGGTACTGAGGTAAGATTTGGACCTTTGGTATTCTGACTTAACCGGCAAAACAGAATGGTTAAACGTTGGTTTTTAGTGAGGCTGTAGTATCACTCCGGTTGACTCGGCCCATTTGTGCTGAAGTATGGCTCTCCCACAATTAAAGTACAAAGTAAAACTATATTGCTCACAAAATATCAAAATATTATTGCGAATCATAGCGAAATGAGAAACATCTCACTTGGTTTCTGATCGATATTTTCTATAAATAAAGTTTCGTCAAACCATCCCAGGTGTCCATTTGAGCCGTAATGAAGAACGTAATCTACAAAGTTAGATTGGCTCGTTGATAATGTTGTCAGAAGTGCAACAGCTCGGCTACGAGATCTTAGTGCAATTCTTGAGTCTGGCGAACTTTAATTAAGTTTTGTAATTTTAAAATTGAGAACTGAAAGATAAACTTATTAGCGAAGATGTCATTGCCAGGTTGGGTGAAGTATAGACGATGGTTGAGTTTTTTTCTCGATAGTACACATACTTGTGCTACAGGATGAAAAATCACAAAATTTGTTGCAAATCACAAAGTCGCGAGAGAGAGAATTTTGTTTGTATTTGGTACTGACAGAATATTTTAGAAAAGTAAAGTAGAAAATTGGGAAATTAGCCTTGATTTTATCGTGTTTCGATTGAAAGGTGACACACCCGAGTCAAGCAGGGGCGGGCTTCTATTAGAATGAAAGTGTTATAACTGTGATGCAATGATTAAGAGCAGTCTGGACTTCGAGTGGCTCTTTTAGCATTTGAGTAACATCTATCTTGCTCATTGCTACTTGTGAATGTTTTTATTTTTAATTTAAAGTACTTAAAAGTCTCTTGAAAGCGCTCAGCATAAAATGGTGTCAAGTGGTCTGAATATTATTGCTATTTCTTTTAGCGTTATTTTAAGAAAACCGGACGATAGTGCAGTACATATTTTTCATACTATCTGCAACAACATACTTAAAATACTTCAAAAGATATACGATGAAATTTGTTAATCTTTTTTTTTCCACTCTAGTTTAACTGACAAACATGCTACTATTTTATTCTATTTTAACGGTTTAGAAGCATCTTGATGTGGTATTTCAAAGGATAGGTCAGCAAATGAATAAGTCACCTTCTCTCAAATACCAAAGAAGCCACGACTACCGGTGACGGACTTGTAACTCCTTTGGTATTGCGGGTGTCCATAGGCGGCGTCGTTTGCTTATCAGCAAGTGATCCACCTACTTGTTAACCGACCTATCCCATAAAAAGATCGAATATAATAGTAGCTTTGTACTATAACTCTTTGTAACCTCAATTGGTTGTTAAGAATAAAATATATATAATCCGTTCATAGTACCTTAAATATTTTGCTGAAATAATTATTCATAATTTTCTATTTAAAGAATGAAAATATCAAAGAATTGTAAATGATATCTCATTTATCAAAGGCATTTGGAAGAAAGAGTAATACAAAAACTTGAATAAGATGAGCAATCACCTGTAGATTGTGTGAAACTATTTCATACAATTGAACTGCTTTTTAGAAAGAGAAGGCACACATAAAGGATTCGATATTGCTCAGGAAAGGATGGATGGATAATCATTTATTTAATTGATGTGATGATTAATAATTTATATCAATTATTGTGGTTCATTAAAGTGTAATTTTGTAAAAGAAGGTCGGCAAATTCACTTGTAACCGTAATGGTGGTCCAGAGAAGGAGAAAGAGAGAAGAGGAGAAGTTACAAGTCCGTTGCTAATATTTTGGGTGTATTGTGATTTGGGTTCTGTTGCTTTTATGGATTGGGGTGATTGGGAATGGGAAGAGATTGAGCCTCCAAATACATCACTCTGCTTTGAAATGTAAAGGATAGCGCAAGTTGTTTTACTGTCGATTTCTGAGGCCGTGATATTAATCTGGTAAAGCCAGGCCATTCGTGCCGAAGCGTGATTCTCCCACAATAAAACAGATTTTTCAATTTTGTGTTGGATTGCAGAGTCAGCCCAAGATTCAAGAATCCGTCTGAATACGAATTTTTGTCCAAGCCCCATGTATCCAGTTTGCGAAGCATTGTCCAAACACCGTGTATCGTGTTGGAAAAGCTTATACTTTGTTTCGGGACCTTTTTGTTCGGCATTTGGTCTTAAAATTACTGCAGAGCCATTTTATGATGAATTTTTACTGGAACTAAAATTATTTACATTTGTGCCGAAAATATTTTAAGATTTCTTCTTAGAAGTAACAACGCATCGAGGTTTCGTGTTCGAACCCAGGACTTATCAAACTGAGTTGAGGTTTTCCAAGTCAAACAAAGGGCTTGTACATTTAGCCTGATACTTCTTGGCTTACACCTTATTACAATAGAACCTATTATAACCCGAAAAAAGGGTGCACTTTTTAAAGTATTTTAAACCAGTCTCTATGTATATTTTTAAAGAAAAATAGCCCTTATGTGACTATTAAATGAGTTATTTTTCTTGTTCACAATTGAATTAATTTCCCAACCATTAATATTACTTTAGTTATTAAGTTTTATACCCGCGCGGTACAGATGTGTTTCTTCAAAAGAGGTCAGCGGTTCGCGATAAAAAAATACATTAAATTGTTTTATGGAGTACCGTTATAATCATTCTTACCCTTTCTTACCCAAGTTTTTAGCTGAAAGAGCAAATCCTATACAATAATATAGAATTAAGATTACAATATGAACTTAAAACATATTTTTTTAATATTAAAATAAATAATGAAATAGAAATATGCGTACATTTAATCATCTCGTGACAAACAACCAACACAATTTTTGTTATTAGTAAATATCCCAGCAAAGTGTTGCCCGACTGTCGGAACAAAATTATTACTTAAAAATATTACATTACAATTTCTGAGTTTGAGCACGCAATAAAGTAATTTAATTTACGAACCTGTGTTCCGAAGGCTTTGTAGGCTCTATGCGGCACTGCCGAACGCACATTAAAAATTCATATATCTATAAAAAAAATCACTGTAAAAAAAATAAAAATGCAATCCACTGAACACAATCACTGATCGGTCACAATGTTAAGTACACATTAATTTCGAATTTCATGTTTAGTTTCCCATGCGGCCGTCAGGCGGCGCTGCCGTGCGTATCTCACGGCGGTCCTCTACACACTAACGTTGGACTGTGTGATTCGCGCATGCGTCGTTACACCTACACCCGATACCTACATTTCATTTTGTAATGAACTGAACTTTACTTCTGTGCGTCCGAAAATAGACCTAAAGTTTTTGGTGCATAGGGTCTGAATTTGGTGAGGTTACGAATTAAAGGGTGCGATTCGACTTCGCAGCGTCTTCTGTCCCTCTTCCACTAACGATGTCCACATGCATTTGAATTTTAATTGGGTATATATACGTATGTGGTTGTACAAAACAGTTTTCAAGTTTTCACGTCAGCAAAATTATGTTGAAAAGGCAGACTGGTGGCAACTACGAAAAGTAAGTGAATGGCTTCTTATATTTGAATTCCTTTTTCCTATAATAAGCTTTCTTTCAGAAGCGCGTGTACATTTTAAAGACGGGTATTTTTTCTTTTTTTGGAGCCCAATTTTCCTTATGTTTAGGGGTGGGCCACGAAGGCACCGGTGTCGTGTTCGGGGCAATAATCAAACCAACCCATTACCCCAGTTAAGTTAAATTTTAGTTAATAACGAACGCGTTTTCCTCACGTTTTCCTGACATTGGTTCATAATGTTCCCATGAAATTGGTGTTATAAATATTTTGTAGAAATATTGAAACAATAAAAGCGTAAGTGTATAATAAATGTGGATATCACTATAAATCCTATTAGTGTATTAGACTGCCTCGTTCACATTTGCTCACAATTGTGTTCGATTCCTGAAAACTGGCATTTCCATCTCAGTGATAAATGATGCCATATGTACATATAACTAAACATAGTGCAGCAAAGCGCTGCTAATGATAATTATGATTTGAAATGATATTTACTGCGAGATGGTGACACAAATATACAAATAGAATAATCTTATTGAGTTAAAAATTTACATTACAACACATAATCACTTAATCTAGGATTCCTTATAAATACTGTGATACTGCAGACTCACAAAATATGGGAAATATATATGAAGCAATGTGTGTTTCGTAAGAGTCAGGCAGTAAGGGTACCATTCCACTTCTCCAATCCCAAATCCTGTATTTTCAATTCTATAACAAACCAAAAAGGCCGATAACTCACTATTTCTTTAATAATTGCTTCCAAAGCCGCTGCAACTTCTATAAGCCAGGATATATAGGTACAATAGAGACAACCATGGTAATACCGGAACACTGAAGCCCCGTCCCAGACACATGGATTGTCTTGGATCGCGGAACGAGATAAATCAAGAAAATGAGAAGAAAACACAAAATAGCCAATGGCAATGTAACTTATTTGGTGTTGCAGCTGAGCTTGGTATCCAAGAGTGACGCTGATTCTTTTCCATCAGGTGAGGCGATAAACTGTTTGGGCGATCTATTTTGTAAAATTAAGTACCCACTCTATAATAATTACACTTTCAATATTTTAATAATCATACTATCCCTGACTTTTTTATCGACAAAAACTTTATGATTTTTTTAATTATCTTCGTTAGCACAAAATTATAACTCTGAAACTCCTTGCTTTGCTGTCGCCATTACATCCAATTGACCAACAAGGTCATCTCACACCCGGTTTCCGAGAGGCCGATCAGTGTTAAAATCAATTTAATCTCTTGTCAAGTCATCTGATTGGTTGATTGAATTATCAACAACCAATCAGATGACTCGACAAGAGATTTAACAGGAGAATAGTTAATTTTAGCGTTGAAAAGCCTTTCAGAAACCGGGTGTCAGTTTGCCAGTTTGCAAGTGCCCTCAGCTATCCAAAAGCCTTTACTCACACGGATAAGGTTTGAGCATTTATCACTACACATGCTCAAGGCGGATTGACGTATTCAATTTTGAAAAAGAAATTACAAGTATAGATTTCTGCGGTGATGTCTAAATAACTTAGAAAGTACATTTATCTTGAAAACATCACACATTGGTACCTACTTCTCAGGTTTCAAACCCTCATTCAAGAGGAGAGCTATCACAACTAACATTTATGTAAATCTAGTCATATAACATACCATGTTAGCAAACGGTTTCAGGTTCGTATTTTCAGGCAAATGTGACTGTAGTGAAAATAGTCTCATACATAATAGATGCGTCTAGGCAACTAGCGTTCGTCTTAGGTTTAACTCCTGAATAGGTAACAGAAGAAAGCTAGACACACTATCAATGTTTAAGGTGTTAGAATTATGGGCATTATATATGAAGAGAAAATCATCAAATGACTTTTCTATCCCAAGCTAAGGAGGGAGTGTCAGACTCGTACTGACTAAAAACCACACCATCCCTTTGCCGGCTCCAGGCCGAATAAGTCTTTAATATTTTTCACAACACAATCAAAAGAAAACCTTTGCTGGGCCTTGAAATATATTTTTATACAATGTTAAAGGTCCAATAGTCGGCAAACATACCAACACATGATTTGATGCCAAGCAATCAGCGCCGACCATAGACATCTGAAATTCTGGAGCAGTTACAAGAACTTTACTGGAAGTGCGTTCCAGGGGTTATTTGAGGATCAATGATTTGGGGATTAATGAGGGGAGAGGGGTTTGATAAGGCCTGTGGTAACCTCACTCTTAAAGTACTGAATCAAAAACAACATTTCTCATTTTAGGTAACAGATCAGATCCGTAAACAGGCAAAACTTCTACCTCTGAATCAGCAGAGCAAGTCAAACAGGTAATTTTTAATTGAAAATTGTAACGGCAGCCTTTTGAAGTTGTTATACATAACTCGATTAATTTATAACATAATACATAACGAGCATTTACTTTGGGATTAGTTTGAGTTTAGATGAAATTGAAACCGTCAAAATTAACTTTGTAATTACGAAGTTAATTTACTTTAGTTTGGAGGGTACAATTTCTTTTTTGATGCTTTTTGTATGTAATTGGTCGGCAAACGAGCAGATGGATTACCTGATGGTAAGCAATCAGCGCCGCCCATGGACACCCGCAACGGAGGAGTTACGAGTGCGTTCCGACCTTTTAGGGATTAGGGATTTGGAGATTTAGGGATTGAGGAGGGATTGGGGGCGGGGAAGGATTGGGCCTCCGGTAACCTCACTCACACGGCGAAACACAAAGCTGTGGTTGTTTCACGCCGGTCTTCTGGGAGGCCGTGGTATCACTCCGGTCGAGCCGAACCATTCGTGCCGAAGCATGGCTCTCCCACACTTTTTGCTTTAAATTTTTTATTTGAACTTTGTCAAGAAGGAGTGTAAGAATTTAATAACTCCGGATCACTGGCGGGATCCATTATTGCGCTTGCAGCAACAACCCTTGCAGATTCGCTTCTGTGCCTGAATCGGAAAAAATCCCTTTCTTGGAAATAAACTTGGTCTGGTTGATTAAAAAAATCAATCTAATTATTTGTAATACGTGGACTAAATGCTCTATTGAATCAATTTCAACGCTGTACATGTAAAATCTATCTTATCATCATCATCAGCCTATAAGTGCCCACCGCTGAGCGAAGGCCTCTTCTCACACGGAGAAGGCTATGAGCATTAATCACCTCGCTTGCTCAATGCGGGTTGGCGATTTCAAACTTATATTTAGAAATTATAAGTCCAGTTTTCCTCACGATGTTTACCTTCACCGCATGTCAGTGGTGTCTAAATAATCATAAAAAAACATATAACTCTTACTACTTGCCAGGTTTTGAACCCGCACCTCATGCATAAGAAGCGGGCGCTTTAACCTCTGGGCCACCACGACACAGCTAGTGAAAAGCTAGAAAATCTATCTAATGAAATTTAACAAAATTCCCTTTAGCATTGTTTTTTTTATGGAATAGGTGGCAAACGAGCAGATGGATCACCTGATAAGCTATCGGCGCCGCCCATGGACATCCGCAACACCAGAGGAGTCACAGGTGCGTTGCCGTAAAGAAAACCTAGCATTGTATTTTATTGTATTTTTACAAAGGCGAATCAGAAAATTAAACCAACTACCAAGTATTTTATCAATCCAACTAGCAATAACAAATCCCTTTAAGACATTAATAGAAAATAACATCTCCTATATCTATAATTCGCACAGATATGCCACGACCACAATCCCTAACACCGGTTGCAGACTTATTAATTAAAACTTCTGACATCTATAACGTGTTGGATATAAATTAGGGCAACAGATTGCTAACCTTGTTTGTGTAACCTTCACGGATAAGGATAACTCCGCAGACTAATGGAATGTCTCCATTTTCATTCGATTTAGGTATAAGTTAGATATATTCGTACTTATTAACAGATTGTTGGAAGAATTGGTTAGTTTTCTGATCCGATGGTTGATGGCAACTGATCAATAAATGTCTAGGGTTCTTCAGACCACCATAGATGTGACAAGCTGCCCAGCTGAAGTTAAGGTTAGTTATGTACCACTGGACGGTTCAGAGCAAGAAAGGAATGAGATGGTTTATGAGTCAACTTTTTGGTTAAAAAAGTTTAGGTATTTTTTTTAAAGTCGAATTATAGCCTTAATTTGGGCCTATTACGTGGCAAAATGCTAATTCCCTCTGAAATTGAATACCTGTACTCTGCGGACGGTGAAGTAAAGATCTTGAAAAAATCTAGACTAATTTCTAATAAAACAAACAGAATAGAAAGAAAAGAATATTTTATAAAAATACAAAGGTACTTTAAAACCGCTAAAAATAGCATAGTCTGTCAGTCAGTCTGTCAGTGAAGCTATGTTATCCTTTCAAAGTGTAAATTTGCATAGCGTAGTGAAAAATGTTCGATAGTGCGAGTTTTTTTGTCGTGAACGTAACCTTGCGTCCAGCGCTTGACAGTTTTAGTGTGACGATGATGATTTTTATAGTACTAATATAATATCTTCTGGTTTATTTCGACAAAACCAAGACAGTCATGCATGTCTCTGAGACGCGTTGGACTTTAGTGTTTCGTTGTGTTCCTAGTTGTATCTACTCTAGATCTTGGCTTACAAGAGTTGCAGAAATAAGGGAGGTTGTGTCGGACCTGTCACGAAGAAAATAACTCGAGCCTGTGATAAAGTTATCATTTCTTCCCAATACTTATAGAGAGAAACATATATAGTTAACAAATAACGGCTACATAAGTACGTACAAAACAATCAACATAGCAGCACACTCTATGCGGACACGATACCAAAACGTAACCAAACATAGATCAATAATAATTTATTGATTCAATAACAACTCTGTTTGATAGAGAAGTTACTATGTGTGACGTCATTGCCATGGTTACAAATTATGTGGTTGTATTCTAAAGTTGTTGTAGTTCTAAGGGTAAAGCACTTTTATCTGCCAGTCTTAAAGCCTGATAAATTCAAAGTCAAAAATCTTTCACATCACATCACATAATCAGCCAATAATTGCCCATGCTAAAAAAGGCCTCTGCCCTCATGGAAATGTTAAAGCATTAGTCACATCGCTTGCTCAAAGCAGATTGGCGATTTCAAACTTACATTTAGAAACTATAAGTCCAGGTTTCCTTACTATGTTTTACTTCACCGTATGTCAGTGGTGTCCAAATAATCATAGAAAGTACATATTATAACTCGGATTTTCGGTCTCTATTCCAACTAAACATGAGGTACAACAACGAAACTGTTACTTACTCGCCAATCATGATACCTCCCATGATACTTAGATAATTTTTAAATCTAACTAATCTTCATACAAACTTTGCATAGTTTTCCTAAACCATTCAACAATGTTCTTAACTAATAGTTTTTCAAAAACTCGCTTCCCAAAAACCGTAACCCAGATACTACAAGCCAAACTGAGCGATGTTAATCATTGTTGCCAAGTGTAATTTCCCGAGGGAAACCGGGGTAATTGTATAAGTTTAAAATAATTATCCACTATCCAAGTTGTTCGAGTAATGTACGCGATGCAATTAGTGAATAATAGCGTTTAAGCCCGCTTTCGATTTTGGGATGAACAACAATAGAAGTTGGCAATTTTTTTATGAAAATGAATTCGTTTTTTTGAACTGTTTTATTACTTACCGTTTTTAGGTTCTTATTTAGTCTAGTTCTAGGGAATGGTGCCATATTCTGAGATGAAGAAATTTGACTTTCTATTTGTAAATTTGACATTATATAACACATTTTTTTAAAAAAGGAGACAGCTTAATATATTAGGAATTAAATTATGTGATCATCCTATAGGAGTTGATATATCCCGAGCGTACGGCGCGTAGCGTTCCGCGCGCGCCTCAAAGAGCCAATAGACCACCGCAGACGGGGCCCAATAGGGCTGATGTTCAGCCGGGGTTGCAGGGTAAGCGCAATGAGGCACCGCGACCTCGGCCCAGAGCAGGAGAAGGAACGGGGGGTTTTAGTCAGTAAGAGTCTGACACTCTCTCTCGCCTTTTTTTATATTTATTTATTCACAAAATAGTTTTACATTATTAACTTTTACATAGAAAATCGCCAAACTGTAAGACAGTTTGGCTATTTTTGATCTTAGTTTGGCCTTACTCTGGGCGGGAAAAGTCATTGGATGATTTACCCCGATAAAACAAAAGAAGTTGATATATAAATAGAAATTATTCACCATGACAACAAAAACGTATTAAAACAATGGAGGTTCGTACCAAAATCTCTTTCTTACAATCTTTGAATAGACTGAAATTGCCATAATTATAACCTGGTCATTCCAAACACTGATCTTAAAACTTGAAACACCAAACCCACTCAAAAATCACTTACTACTTGAATCTACACAGAGAAAATCTCAACAAACTACCTCAAGAATGCTACAGCTGTATCGAAATATCATTTGTTAGACCCATTCTATGAGACATCATGTTTTATTCATTCAGAACATGCGAGGAGGAAGGGAGGAAATGACGTCAAATGAGGGACCCAAGTAAGCAAGCTAGATTGCTACGGGCTTATATAAAGAAAGGTCTCTTTCTATATGCGTTCTTAGATAGAAACGGATTGGTATGGGGTCGGTAAATAACGTGGACGGAAAAGGGTTAATTGTTTACTTTTGCTATCGTTGAGTCTTTTATAGAATTCGTTGGATATTTCAATTATCTAGAGAGATTTATTTTTAACAGATATACGAGTATGTTTATTTTTGAAAAAGTAATGTTGCTGAATTTTCCAGACATGTAAATTGTGTTATGAGAGCAAATTTTTATATCACCTTTTAGTCTTCCAGTCGAAGAAGTTTAACTTTAGAGACTCTACACTGGGTAGCAGAGCTGTCACAGAAAGCTGAACTTATAAAGCCTACTATAGAGAGATGGTGACCAGTTACATAAAAGGATAAAAAAGTTTATTTGGAAACCAGCTACCAAGATCCGATTTTGTACGGAGCTTAAACGAAACATAATAACTAAAGGTCCATAGACTTTCAGTGAATTTTCACTGGTTGTTGATGATTGATAAGTACCATAATTAGCATGTCTCTGCCACAAACAACTTAATTAGCATAACTAGCCATTTGATTGAGGTTGTAAATTGAAGGCGTATGAGTCTTTAAAGCCGACTTGTTGAAAGAATTTTGGGTTAGGTTGAAATGGGATCCGACACAGATAGTGTCTGCACGGTTGGAGCGGTGGCTGGGCAACTGACTGGCCGCGGAAAGTGTCGCGGTTTCGATTCCTCCAACGGAACAACTCTTTGTGTGATGTAATCTCTGTATGTGAAATTGTATGTTTGTAAACGCACCCACGACACAGGAGAATATCCAAGAGTGGGCAACTTTTTTTTAAAAGGAAAATATTAATTTAATCGATACAGAACAGAATTTTACAATGGAGCTTTTCCTAAACAGGTTAAGACATAACTGAACGGCTAATCAATCTAATTAGCTGCAACATAAAGTACAGTAATATAAATAAGAGTACTTATATTGAGCGTTATTAAGATGAAGTGACAATAATACTTAATCTAGTTACATGGAATAATAAATTGGTATAAGAAGCAAACATCTCAAAAGGCCTTCTCAAAATGGGCAACCATTTAATCTTCACAACTCAAGAACGGATATTGTACCAACAAACCAATGCCGAGAGCCTTAGAGTGGCTCCCTACATAGATTAACTGTAGTGTTTATCTGTACATTCAAGTTAGACCGGGGATTAGCAGGCTTCTAGATAGGAACCTAACTTTAATTATCTGGAATTGTATAAAGGTTTATTCTGTTCTTTAAATACTAGTGCCAAAGAATCTGTGTTAAATTGATTCAAAAAGAGTTACCATGGAGTTTATGTTTGTTCTACCTCATCGAAATTTGAATTTTGGAACGAGCTTATTAGCTTTGCTAGGACACTAACAAGCTGACACGTTTCTTTTTTTTATTTGTACTACGAGATACTTTTTTTAAGATTGCATCTATGAATTATTAAATTTAGACAATATTGATGTGACTAAGTAGTGTAATTTGATGTCACATTATTATATTCTTATTTTTTTTTATCCATTCGTGGATAAGATTAATAACTGTGTTTGATAAAAAAGCTTTATCGAAATTAGATTCAGATTGTTTGTTAAGCTCTAAAAATCGTTGTCTCTTATATTTCAACACCCCACTGGCCAGCCCTTCGGAAAGAATAGTTTTATAAAGTCCTCCCAATGTAATTTATGGCTGTAATAATTATTTTGCACCCTCTTTGTAATGTTAAACAATTGTAATACTTTACTTAACTTCTCACTAAGAATACTTACCTAATAAAACAAAGTTGTGGGTGTCGTAAGCTAAGAATTCTGTTCGAAGGAATTCCTTTTTATTTTTCTTTTAGAAAAACCTATAGTTCTCTTTTACAACTTTTATTAACTTCGCTTTAAGATTTGTTTTTACTATTACTGTACAAATACCTCGTAGTTTTAGCTGTGTAAATCGCTAATAAGTTAGCGCGCGGTTTCGTTTACGACGTTAGGATAGAAATATTATATTCTTTTATAAAAATTGCAAGGATTTGTTTTCAAAGATTTTTAAACCAAACAAATTTTTACCATGTCTTCTCCCTGGTATCTTATTAAGCAAAATAACGTAAAATGATACGATATACCCTTTGAAAATCTCAGTCTATTTCAAAATCATTTAGTACACAACGGATTTGTCCAATTTGATTCAATGAGATTCTGCCAGTTTAAAGATAATTCCATAAATTATTGTACATATTATGTACCTTAAACAGGCGTTTTCCAAACTTGGCATTTTCAACCATAACCATGACCATCACGGGTATTATAAAGGAAAAAGATGAAGCATAATAACAGAAACAACATCATCAATAATTTAATTTAGCTAGTCCTCAATGGACCTCCTCAAGGTCATCTATAAATCAGACAAATTCAACAATTTCCATATTGGATCAAGTTTCTTGTAAAAGGGATCCGTAGGGAAATAAATCATGGACCCGCAAAAACGAACCAATCGCTGCGTGAGAGTAATATTAATTGATATAATGTTAGACGTCAAATGGCTTAACATTTATTTTGATTTATAAATTAAGGATTTAAAATTGCCCTATTAGAACGACCTTAGAACTTCCAAAGGTACTTACCGTTTCGTATGCATCGGTTTAAAAATAAATGGTTTTAAATAAAACGTGCGTGAAGTTCTCAAGGAGCTTTTGCGGTCTGAGATGGGAGGATACATTGACCAATTAAAGTCCTTGATCACCAGCTCCATTACAGCTGAAATGAAATCTTTCCAAAAGGACGTGCAGGATATAAAAACTTCCATGGATTTCATGAATTCTACTTTCGAAGAGATAAAGAAGAACCACAGCACCTTAAATGAAAGCATTACATTTTTGGAACATAAGAACTTAAGCCTGCAGAACTCATTGGAGGAACTCAAAAAACAAGTCGATGCTCTCGAGCAGCAGGCCCGCTCCTGCAACATCGAAATACAGTGTGTACCAGAGTCCAAGACGGAAAATCTCGTCACGATTGTTAGGGCACTGGGAGACTCAGTGGGCAACATTATAAAAGAAGAACATATTCAGAAGTGCACACGGGTTGCAAAAAAAGACCCTTCATCGCCGAGGCCGCGTTCGATTGTCGTACAACTGAACTCTCCAACGACTCGTGACAGCATCCTGGCATCTGTGACAAACTTCAACAAAGCAAGACAACACGATAAATTAAACACCTCTCATCTTGGTATAACTGGATCCATTAAACCTGTTTTCGTAACTGAGCATTTATCTCCTTCTATCAAGTCTTTACATGCAGCAACCAGGCTGAAAGCCAAAGAAAAGGGCTATAGATTTGTTTGGGTGCGCAACGGTCGGGTTTTTGTGCGCAAGGTAGTGGAGGAGAAGCAAATCCAGATCAGAAGCCTCAAATGTTTGGAGAAACTGTAATTGTTAGTTGTGATTTATTAGGTATTATTTTTCTTGTGATAAAATTTTTGCAAGGTATTTAATTAGAAACCTCTTAAAATTCGATTCGTTGTCAATTTACTATCAGAACGTAAGAGGTTTGCGCACTAAAACCGACGATTTTCATCGTAACCTGAGTAATAGTTGTTATGATATTGTAATTGTAACCGAAACATGGCTGAGAGATTATATCTTTAGTACGGAATTATTTGACAATAGATATACCGTCTTCAGAAGGGACAGAGCTACATCTAGATTTTGCAATAAAAAAGATGGCGGGGGTGTTCTGGTGGCTATATTAAAGAAATACAACCCCAAGCGCATGAAATCATGGGAAAGTGAGTGCGAGGACTTATGGGTCACAATTGAAGCTTTGAAGAAAAATAAGGAGAAGACTTTTCTATCCGTGTGCGCTGTGTATTTGCCGCCCCCTCTGAGCGTAACATTGTTGGATACTTTCATTGATAACTGCAATCAGGTACTGGAAAAGACGAATGTCACTCCTTGTATTATAGGAGATTTTAATTTAGCTTGTATTGACTGGGACTCAGTTCATAACCCTTTAAGTCTCAAACCTCTAAATAAATTAGCTCTCTCTTTGCTGGATTTCATCAATGTTAATAATTTACAGCAATGTAATACAATTAAAAACAGTAAGGAGAGGATTTTAGATTTGGTTTTACTAGGCAATTCTTTGGAGAACAAAGTCCTGGCATCCAGCAATGCACTTACTACCATTGATTCACTGCATCCTCCAATAGAGCTTTTTATATCTATAACGGTCACTGCCAAATTGAAACCTTGTAAGGATGGTGTTAGACGTAACTTTCGGAAAGCAAATTACGAATACATACAAAGATATCTCGATGATATTGACTGGGCTAAAATTCTTAACTGTAGTCACAACGTCAATGAATTAGTGGAAATACTGTATCTGAAAATTGAGAAAGCAATTGAAATGTACGTACCTATATCATCTCTGAAAAGTAATAAATTTCCTCCTTGGTATAATAGCAATCTCATTAGACTCACTCGCGAAAAAATCAAATACCTAAAGCGATTTAAAAAATATAAAAATCCAAGAGACGAAATTACCGTGAAACTACTTAGCAAGAGATGTAGTACATTGTCTACCTCGCGTTATAATGACTATGTTAGATACTGTGAGGACAAGATTGCTACCCACCCTAAATTTTTTTGGTCTCATATTAAACGTAAGCGCCATAATGCAGGAACTTATCCCGCAGCGTTGTCCGATGGCTTGAGAACAGCTACAGACGGCGCAGATATGTGTGAAATGTTTGCTACTCATTTTCGCTCTGTTTATAACAATAACGACACCATTAGAGATTTTTCTAACTGTCCGCTAGCTCGTACCTGTGAATTGGCACAAGGATTGGGTACCGTTGTCCTGAGGCCTGATGATATCTACCTTAAGCTAAAATATCTTGATGCAGACAAAGGTGCAGGTCCTGATAACATCCCGCCTTTATTCATTAAAACATGCGCTAAACAGCTATCAATTCCCCTGCACATTATATTTAACACGTCATTGCAACAAGGCGTATTTCCATCATACTGGAAGCTCGCAAAGGTAATACCATTACACAAGAGCGATGACGACTCAGTTACTAATAATTACCGGCCTATTTCTATCCTGTCTACATTTGGCAAGATATTAGAGTCACTTATTTGTCCCGTAGTTCAACGACACTTTCAGGGTTTTCTTACTGAGTTCCAACATGGTTTTGTTAAGAATAGATCTACTTGCACCAACCTGACCCTTTTTACTGCGGAAATTACCGCAGCTCTGGACAAACAGCAGCAGGTAGATGTTGTTTATGTGGACTTCAGCAAGGCTTTCGACAAGGTCTCACATTCAGCACTTCTATACAAGTTATCAGCTTACGGTTTCTATGGGCCCTTTTTGTCTTGGTTGGAATCTTATTTACGCGACCGAAGTTTTTACGTTGTGATGAACGGATTTGAATCCAAAAAGCATCACATAACTTCTGGCGTACCACAAGGATCGCATCTAGGTCCCATTTTATTTATTGTTTTTATAAATGATTTACCATCGTGCTTCTCACATTCCAAGACTTACTTATTTGCCGACGATCTAAAAATTTCAAGAGTCATAAACAACCAAGAGGATGTGGATAAATTACAGAATGACATCGATCAAATAAGCAAATGGTGTGATAATAATAATATGGTTCTCAACCAGGATAAATGCAATTTTATCACCTTTTCTAGGAAGCATGAATCATATCCTTCTTCATATAGAATTGGTTGCAATAGACTTTCCGAAGTAAGCTGTATTAAAGACTTGGGAGTGTTCCTCGACAAAAAGTTGACCTACGTTCCTCATCTGGAAAATATCATTAAGAGTGCGTCTAGAATGTTGGGTTTTGTAATTCGAAATTCCAAACCTTTTAGAAAGCCAAAAACAAGAATCTTACTATATTGTAGTCTTGTCAGAAGTATTCTTGAGTATTGTAGCCCTGTATGGAGACCACACTATGCCACACATTCCCTTAGACTCGAGAGAGTGCAAAAAAAATTTCTATGGCACCTTAGTCGCGGTACAGCTTGTGGCGATAGAAGGTCCTCGTACAATGACAGGCTGCATTTATTCGGAATGCAGACTCTCTCAAAGCGCAGGGATATCTTAGATCTAATCTTTCTATTTAAAATACTCCGAGGTCAAATAAACTGTCCACAGCTCCTTATTTCTTTTAGGTTTAGTGTGCCATCGAGATATCCGCGTAAGCCAGTTCAACCTCTCTCAGCCCCTTTTAGGCGCACAGAGTTTGGTAAATCATCACCCATTCCCCGTCTTTGTCGCTTATTTAACAACTGCAGTGAATCTTTGGACGTACACTTTGACTCTTTGTCGCAATTCCGAAAGAAGTTGGCTGATCTAAATTAGTCGACTCCAGCTCTTCCTTTTTATTTACTTCTTGTTTATTGTAATTTGTTTGAAACTGGTAAAATTAGAGAATTTTGTTAAAAAATGTATCTTATCTTTAGTATAAGTTACGTTACTTAAGTCTTGTTAGATATTATTTGTATCACTGTCATTACGCTCTCTTTTAATTGTACGCTGTAGCTACCTTAATATGTTATGCAACTAGCTTGAAACTTAATAATTGTTAACCATACATTTATGTGTTGTAATAACTACTGGTGGTTCTAATAAATATAAATAAATAAAAATAAATAAATCACAAGTTCAAAGGAATAGGGCTTGAAATAGTATATAGAATTTCATTCTACTCGAAAAACATCAAAGAGAAATAAGTTTCGCGATATTAGTTCAACAAAATGTTTAGTAAAAGGTGAACACATAATGTATCTTGACATTCATTCTTTATCAGCTGTGGTACGACCCACATGTAATTTGGTTAACCTTACTGAATTATTCCTAAGTCAATTACAGACTGCGTACTGTAATTAATTTGATTGATTTGACTGCACAGTTGACGCAGTGGTTGCTGCGAAACTGATTTCTGGACGGAACTTTTGTTTGTGACATCCACCTTTTCCATACTTTGGTGTAATGTGTATGCGAAAGAGTATTGTTGTTTTAAACGCACCTATGACCCAGGAGAAAATCTAAGAGGGAGGCAAAGCCTTAAAAAGAAGAGTTCTTTTCCAAACCTATAAAATGTTTGACCTTGAAATAGAGTCCTTTTATTGGGCAGTTGCATGTGTCTACCACTAAACAAACATGTTAGCGACTGTCAGTGAAAGCAAAAGTATTTCAAAACAAAAATTATAATATACTAGCTTTTCCCAGCGACTTCGTTCTCGTGGAATAGTGACTTCTTGCAGATTTTAGATCTAAAAACTATCCGAGTTCCAAATTATGCCTGTACCAAATTTCACAGAAATCGGGTCAGTAGTTTCGGCGTGATGAAAAGACAGACAGACAGAGATACTTTCGAATTTATAATATTAGTTTGGATAGTTGGAAGTTTGGATTATACAAAGTAACCAATTTTGACTGCTTTAGCATAACATAATATTCTTGTATCAATCTCTATCATTAACGGAGATACCAAATAATTGTGTCAAAACAAAGAAAGGTAATTAACTGCCGTGCCTTTGTTTCGACTTAAGAAAATATTTCTTTTCCTACACTCGAACAAGTGCCTTTATTTTTTATTTCCCTTTGTCTTTTATTTTTAATTCATTTGCTCAATGGCTTGCCTTGAAGACAAATAGGCAACTTTTGAATAAAGAAAAAATAAGTATTGTTTTATGTTTTGCTTCGTGTTAAATGACGTTCTACTTTTTTAATAGAAAGTGTTTAGGATTTATTGTTGGGAAACCGTATTTTCCTATTTAAGGAATTCGGTACAATATTGATTATGGTATTATAGTCTCTTTTGGTGAGGAGACGTTTTTGTTTCGAATCAAATGCGCACCCAAGATCTTGATACGTATATGTACAGTCAGGGGTAAAAAATGCAGTTACACTTTACCAATTTTAAAATGACTAAAATTTCTTTGTAGTCACAGTTCAATGGTTCACAGCCAGTTTATTCAATAATTTAGATTCTTTGTTATAAATTAAAGTAGTCTTCAATCATTGACTCTATTCTACAATGATATTTTGGTAATTTTAAAATTGGTAGAGTGTCATTGCATTTTTGACTCCTGACTGTACATACTTTATACGTCACCTGCGAGTGGATCCTACTGCTCAACTAACCCAACTTCAACCGTTGGATCATCATCATCAAATATCCGAAACAAGCTCAGTATGGACATTAATCACTACACTTGCTCAAGGAAAACGCCATTTCTGGACAACAAAACAAAGTTTATCTTAACAACGTCTATCGCCAATCTTTCAATTTCTTTCAATTTTCTGAGTTTGTTTCGGCATTTCTTCTCAGAGTAGTCAGATAGGAAATGCCGGCTTCATCTAGTTTTTCACATATAAATTGACGTGTAAAAGTGCCGTTTTATGGCCTATTTGCAAAAATAAATTCATTGTTTCATTGTTGTTTCATTGTTTCAATCCACTATCCACTATCCGTGTCTATTGAAGCCATCTGCCAGCTTATTTGTTACCCTATTATTATAAAAAAACTACATACTATATAAAAAAAACAAATTCAATAAATAAATAATTTAGGTGTTAATTCAACCAAAAAGTTTTTAACAAAAATTGAACCTCAAACTGCTACACCAAAGTTAATTTGTTGTTAACGAACTTGTTTTGCTTGTTTAACTTATACTACACTTTTAATATATTCTGCTATAAACAGCAGCACGTTTAGACGATGCAAAGTAATGCATATTAAACGCATACTGTGTTAGGGTGTGGACACAACTGAGTTTCGCCACAGTTTTTAGTAACGTTTTGAGTTGAAAATCGAGTATTAGTTTACCAGTTTAGATTCTAGACTGAAGTCTGGTTTCACAAAATCTGGATAGGGATAACGGTACCAGAAAAAACTAAATGAACTATCTGTGTAAGTTTGTCAGCTAGTTGAATGAAGAAGCTGTGTTTTTTTGAGCGGTGTTAATCATTATGGCGCTTGCAACCAAAACACCTGAACATTTTTTTATGTGATCGGTCGGCGAACGATCCAACGGATTATCTGATGGTAAGCAAGCAGCGCTGCCTATGGACATCCGCAACGACGATATGAATCCAAGAACATATGCTGCTAACTAACAAAAGATTCTAAGCTTATGATCAAGCCTTTTGGCTTTCTATGGCTTTTAGAATGAGATCTGCACGTCGATTCTATAAAATTTGTTTGATTTTGAATCGTGTTCGAGTGCGAAGTGAGCGTCGAAGTGACGGGGAATTAAATTTTAGAATGCCACTTTTAACGTCATTTCATACTTTATCTATCAAAATTATGCTGTCAATTTAGTTCAACTCGCAAGTGTAGCGCTAGTGTACTACTACTCACGGCGGATTCAGATTCGAAGTTTAGAATGAAGTCTTACAGAATCACACTGCTGATGTTAGAATAATATTATTTTATTCTTCGGATATTGTATACACTTCGATACACTGATGATCGGTTCTGTTTAAGTTTATAAAGATCTCAGTGAGTGGTGTGACTCTTGAATAATATTTCTAGCTGGTCTGGGATCCATAATCTATGTTTCCCGTAGGTTTATAACCTGGGTTATATTCAAAGAGTTGCTTATGGGGTAGATGAGCTTCATCATAGGTCTCACCATCTCTTACTAGCAAGCGAGACATTTGCTGTAAGACCGCATTCAGACTGCAAATATGAAAAATATTTTTTCATTATCTTCAAGTATATCTTTTTTTTTTAATGTAATACGTCGGCAAACGAGCCGACGGATTACCTGATGGTAAGCAATCAGCGCCGCTCATGGACACCCGCAACGGAGGAGTTACGAGTGCGTTGCCGACCTTTTAGGGATTAGGGATTTGGAGATTTAGGAACTGGGGAGGGATTAGGAAAGGGAAAGGATTGGGCCTCCGGTAACCTCACTCACACGGCGAAACACAACACTGGTTGTTTCACGCCGGTTTTCTGTGAGGCCGTGGTATCACTCCGGTCGAGCCGACCCATTCGTGCCGAAGCATGGCTCTCCCACACTTAATCTAAAAATAGAAGTATTACGTGTTCCTTGAGAAAATAGCCGAACATGCTTGACAGCACAGTTATCTTAGAACATACCATCTCCCCGTGTTGTAGACTTTACTTTACGTGGCCTGAACGAAGAACAAATGAATCTACTAATGAGAACCACGAGGGGGCCAATTATACAGCTTACCCCCTTTCTGAAGCCAGATACCGTCTGTATATTTAAATACCTGGCCTTCCGAGCTTCCATCTTTTGAATATACATCGGCGCTGCACGGGATTTTGTCATTAAATCTTTTATTTGTTAAGTCACTTAGTGTTGATTTTTCTTTGCTTTCATAAAATGCTGTAGAAGACGTCTGTCGAATGTCTGTTTTAGTTACAATTGTCATATCATAGTGTTGTTGTGAGTTGTTACCTTTACGGGCTTATTAAGGGATTTTAGACTTAAGAATTTGCGGATTAAGGATGATAAAACAGCAAAATAATTGTTTCAGACCATGTGTGTAAAGGGATGGCCTGTCCTTACTTAATTGTTAGTTATTATTTATTATTTATTTATTTATTTATAAAACACACATGCATAATTTTACAGCACAAGCCAAAACATTATACACTTAGAAAAAAAAATACATTTTACTACTTTACACTTATAAGTTACACTTACCGTTATAAGTTTGAAAAGCTCTCACAATACAGGAGATAATACTAGTTGTAGTGAAAACTACGAATACTTATTCTACGTATTAACTTACAGTAAAAATAAATGCTACTTACGTGTAAACGAAATTCAGAAAATAAATTGTATACAAATATGTCTTAGAACTCGAGAACTCGACTCTTACATAGATATGTAATCTAGGTCAATTTAAATAAAGGACGTTTAGGAAATTACTCATTTTATTTATTTTTTTATTAAGCTTTATGCACATAAATTTCTGTACATAGGCAAACTTAATGCCATAGGCATTATCTACCAGTCTGACCTTTGGGTGATGCAGAGATGAGTAAAAACGGTGAGCGCAAGCAGCAAAATTTTTTAAAGATTAATTTTAATAACAAACAAAAACACCATTCTAATTATTAAACTCAATAACAATCTAAAGACTTAGTTAGAATGACCTTCATTATTAGTCTCAGCTAATCGTTACAAGTTCTTGGGCCCTAAGGATACCCTCTACGATTAATAGCCCGTCCAAATTCAAGTCAGGCTCCTTTTTAGTAAGGATTGCCTTTGTTTTGTAATTACTACTGATACTAGTTCAATTGTATCTGTGAGTACTTAGTTTTGTCTAAGATTAGTTTAACCGAAGGCAGGCTATATATGTAACTGGGACTTTTTTTAAGAAAAAAATTTGCTGATATTTTTAGGGTTATTTAAAATGACGTAGATAAAGGCCCGGAGGAGGAGGTTGAATGTTTAAATTCTGGCAAATACCAACATGATTTTTTTAAGTTACATGTACCTACTTTTGAAGTTTGTATAGATGTGACGCACGATGAAGGAATATATCGTGAGGAAAACTTTTGTTTATAAAAGGAGAATCATCAAATGACTTTTTTCGCTAAGGGTATGGTGTAAGGACATGCCTTTGCCAATCCCTATTAAGACAGTCGTCGCTACAATAACATGTCACGTTTTGTAAGTATAGCATTAATATTCTAGTAACTAAGTAATTTGAAGTTGAATTGATTTGAAGTTGAATTGTACTGTTATAATTAGACATTAATAAACCTGACTTTAGAATGAACACTTGTTTCCATTTACAACCTATCCTTTTGGATATACTACAATGGCCAGAGGGAATGTCAGACTCTCACTGATTAAACCCCGTTTCTTTTCCTGCTCCAGGACGAGGCTGCATAACCTTATTGGTCTTGCCCTGCTCGGTTGGTTCTTTGAGGCAACAGGAGGAAACTTAGAATTGTAACTCTAAACAAAAAGTTTGAATACGCTGATCCAACTTCAAAGAGCGTAGTGCTTAATGCTCCTTTCTTGTTGAAAAGTCAATTATACTGTGGTGGGCAATTATAGGCTGATGATCTGAATTAAAATAGCCTATAATTATATGTACTGCTTACGGAATACTGTATCCGTATATTATTTCTTTTACTATCACAGACAGTTAATTTTTAAACTATATGAAGGCTTGCCATATTTCTGATTGCTATAGTCATAGCTTACCACATGCGATATACAAAGAATTATTTACAGTTACCAAATGCATTTATTCTCTAGTATCGTCATATAGCTGATTTGTATGTCTATCGAACTTACAAGAAGAAACATTTGCTTGAAAATCTTTTGTCAATGTATGTAGCACTAAAGAACTTAAAGTACCTAAGTTACTATACACATAAACTTACAAGCCCTAATCTCGACTGCTCATCCAATCTTGAAGCGCCTCTCTACAGAATTAAATTAAGTCTCCTTCATCGGAAGTTTCATTGACGCACGTTAACTTACTTAGAGCAACTAAGTTAGAGAACTACCTTTGTGTTTATAATGTATTGGGGATGGTAAGCAGAGGTTTTCTAAGTAAATAGTTTGGACAGGTACTCGAGATTGGATTGTCATAACGTGCGAGGTAAGTGGAATAAAAAAGGGATCCCAAGTTTGGAAGATCCATGTTTTAACACGAAGCGGTCTGCTTGGCCAGAATGCTATCACGTAATAGCTTGTAACTGAGGTTACCAGAGAGGTCCACCCTTGCCCACCCCCATCCTCATTCCCAAAAGGCTGATATCAGGTGATTAAACACAAAATTTCGAGCAGAGCAATATCGAACAAAAATCTCTTGTTTCATTTGAAGAAAACGCTAATGTCTCTATAAGGTGGAATTTTAATAAATATCAGCATGTTATGCTAAAAACCATATACTACTCTGTCAAGAAAGTACCGGGAAAAAGTCAATAATACACAAAATGTTTGTTATTCATCTAAATTTATTTTATCACCTTCAAAGTATGCTCCTTCAGAAACGATACACTTACGCCAACGAATAATCCAATCATCGAAACTTTTTTTAAACGCTGTTTCCGGAATTGAGTTCAGTGCTCGCCGCGAATTCTCCTTTATGTCTTCTAACGATTGAAAACGGGTGCCACGAAGGGGTAATTTGAGTGTGGGAAAAAGAAAGAAGTCGGCTGGAGCCATATCTGGTGAATATGGTGGCTGCTCGATGGTGTTTGTTGAGTGTTTGGACAAAAAATCGTTTACAATGATGGCCTTGTGCGAAGGCGCATTATCGTGATGCAAAATCCAAGAATTTTCTTTCCACATTTCTGGCCTTTTTCGTCGAATTTGTTCTCTTAAATGCCGCATAACGCTCAAATAATATTCTTTATTTACCGTTTGACCTTCGGGCAAGAATTCTGAGTGCACAACACCGCGATAGTCAAAGAAAACAGTCAACATGACTTTGACTTTTGATCGACTTTGACGTGGTTTTTTCGGTTTTGGTTCAGTTGGAAGGCGCCATTCCGAAGCTTGTTGACTAGTTTGCATGTCAAACTCGTAAACTCACGTCTCGTCACCAGTAACAATGCGTTTCATGAATTTTGGGTCGGTATTGACTCGTTCTAGCATGTCCTCAGCGACTTTCATGCGATTTAGTTTTTGAAGAAAATTCAGGTCTTTTGGGACTAGCGGAACGGCAACACGTTTCATACCCAAATTATTTGTTAAAATGGTACGGATCGACTCGTGAGATACAGAAAGTTCGGCGGCCATCTCTCTCAAACTTGAATGAGGATTTTCAGTCACTATTTCCTTCACTTTTGCGATGTTAACTTCAGTTGCAGACGTTGATGGCCTACCAGAACGAGGCAAATCTTCCATCACATCTCGACCGAAAGTCGATTCACCGTAAGCCTTCTGTAACATTTTGAGTGCCTCCGAACACGAAATTTCATTGGCGATGCAAAATTTAAGACAAACTTTTTGTTCGATGTTTTTGTCCATTATGAAATTCGCAATACACACTAGATATTATAAAACTAAAAACAGCACTGTTTTTAATATAAATAACAGATGCAACTCGAATTCCGCGCCAAAATGGAAAACAGTTATGCCAATCTAACAACAACAAATAAAATTAAAATTCGAATTTGGAACCATACAAAAAACATTCATTCCCGATACTTTGTTGACTGAATGTATATATTGATTGTGATTCTTTATCGTAAAAACTAGTGTGCGTTCGTGTCTATTGCTCATGAATAAGAGTCCCGTTGTGTTTTGAAACTAGTGAAGTTTTTCTCAGTTAATTCACGCGAGTAAGAAATGTCGCACGAAAGTTAATATACAAAAAACGTTTAATTTTATCATTCCAAAAGAGCAGTACACAATTACAATGACTTAATATTTGAAACAAAAAATAAAACACAATTTTACTAATTATTATTATCACACGTCATAAAACCCTACATTTTTACGACAGTTAATACCTAAAATAAAACGCCTAAAAGAACAGAAGTCGCATAAACACTAGCGCAATTTATAAAGCTTTCAAAATCTAGTTTACTATCAAAGGCTCGAACTACACTCGTAGAGCTATTGGCGATATGACGTATCGTAACGTCATTAACCTTTGACGCTTTATTCCGGTGTCGTGTCGAATCCGAAACTTCGCCAATAGAGAACCGTTTTGTCGCAATTCTGGTAGAACGAACTCAAGTGAAGAACTGGCGTTTTAAACCAGTTAAAAGGTCGAAGTGTTAGACTTGGTAGTCTTTTTGGTAGTTTTTTATTATTCCAAGATAATAAAAAACAAGTTTTAGCGTACCTATATGTTAAAATATCTACAACGTAGAATTATTTTTTTACACTACTGATAGGACGGATTAATATGGTGTAAAAGCCTTATAATGGATTTTGATCAAAGTCATAATCAAATCATGCCGTCAATTGGGACTGGACAGCTGCAGGTTTTCCATTTTCCTTAAGGTTATGTTTTAAAACGTTTCTTTGAATAAATATTAACCAACTCAATAATATTCCGAAGCATCTGTATGTGGAACTGATTTAAAAAGAGCTATGAAGTTTCTGGCTCGTTCATCTCCACAGGCATCTACACTGTGGAACGAGCAAATAGCTTCACTAAGAGGCATGACCGACAGACTGACACTTTTACATTTAGGACAAACATAGATTTAAAGATGAAAAAAAACATTACTCTGTTGGTCAGTCGTCTTGTTGGGGCCAAAGTAAATATTGTGATGGAGAAGAACGAGCAATACACTTCATGGTTACTCTTTTTAAATCAGTTTCACAATAAGATACTTTGTTACATTATTAGTCTAATAAAACTAGCCAACAAGTGCACAAGTATATTTGTAAACGCAGATGCAGAAAGCATCTGCGCCATCTCTCTCTGAATTCGATGACACGCCAGACCACACAACCGATTCTATTAAGAACCAGCTGTGCCCCGCGGTTCCACCCAAGTAGTTTGAGCTTATGTCTGTTTGTCACCAAAGATTGTATAACCCTATAATTAGATTATATAATGGATATATATGTATGTATGTATGTTTGTTCATCTGTTCCCTCGTAACTTCTAAACTACTTATCAAAATTCTACAAATGACATATAATTAGAAACGCCTTGATTGTTCGCTGGTAATAGGCAAAATCCAATATGGCGTCCTCTAGCGGACTAAACATTCGGAGTAAAAAAATAAAGTTAAGATAAATATGTCGTGTTTGGTATCATTTGAAAACGCTTTACTTGTACATTTTGAATATCTAAATTACTAGCATTTGCTTGTCACTTTACCTGTATTCATGGGCTGACCGCATATAGTACACCTATTTTCATTCATAACTTCTATTATTTAATCATTATTTATCAATTTGCTATTGATATTATGCGTTACAAATACACTTTAGCACCAAAATAGTACAAATAATATAAAGTATAAAAACTAAATCCCTACTACGACAAAAACCACCAACACGTTACATTTACTTACTATATCTGCACTTTGATAACGTGTGCCTTTCAGTATTCTGAAAATCTTGTTTTATACTTTTTGTTGCAGTGGGTTTTAGTTTTAATACTTTTTATTTTTAAGGACCTAACCGATCATTTTTAAATAAAGTCATTGTAAGGTACAGTATCTTATTCAATTCCTAACTCAGTCACATATTTCACTGTGGGATAGGTTCTCATTTTTTCATCAATGATTAAATACATATTTCTAGAAAGTGTACTGCAAATATTATTAGCTACTGTACTCAAATCGTTAGCACTGAAGTATTGGCGTTGTCTGTAGCAAGCTTTATTTGCAGGGCTGTCAGAAACATTCTGTACTTAACGTATTTTGTATATGTAGCCCATCTTGTTACGAAATTAATTTACTTAATAATAATAATAATAATTCTTTATTTGCATACTTTTTTTTTTTTTACTTTATTATTTATACTTTATTTTTTTACTCCGAATGTTTAGTCCGCTAGAGGACGCCATATTGGATTTTGCCTATTACCAGCGAACAATCAAGGCGTTTCTAATTATATGTCATTTGTAGAATTTTGATAAGTAGTTTAGAAGTTACGAGGGAACAGATGAACAAACATACATACATACATACATACTAACCAGTCAAATTCATAACCCTGCTTTTGCTTTGCCGTAGTCGGGTAATAAATAAGGACTTGTTTTAATTGTTCCGTAAATATTGTTTATCTGTTTATATGTCAAATATTTTGAGTAAGAAGACGGTTGAAAAAGAAAATATTGTTATATAAGGGACTTTACATATCAGTACAATCGTACAGTTATAAAATAATTATGTATTTTCTTAAATAAACAATAGGTCTTTACCTATGAAATTGCCGTTCTGCAGTACTGGCCATTTCAAATCAAAATAGTTTTTGTTAGACTAAGGCAAATTTATTTTGTTTTTAAAACATGGGATTCTTTTTCCAAAAATAAGTCATTTGTTTATTGATTCGAGTTACATTTTCATCGCGTTTCAAATCAAAAAATACGTTTAAATTTTTTCATGCAAAACGGCAATTTCATAGGTAAAAGACCTATTAGTATATTAAAGTAATAGTAGTTCTGAAGCCTACTCAATACAAACAAACAGTCAATCTTTTCTTTATAATATTACTAAAGTGTTACTAAATGGCTTGGCTATGAGTTGAGTTTTAAATAACACCCAACTTATTGCCAAGCCATTCAAGATAAAGATAAATTCTTAGTGTCAGACTAGAATGTTGCAGCTAAATGTCACATAAAATGGTGCTTTCAGTAGTGTCGTTGTTGCAAGCCGTCTGCCGCCAGACCTCCGATGGGACCAATGTCACAGATAGTCTGGCGCAAACTCCATTTGACTACAAATAAGATTTCCACTCGAATCCCCACAAAATAACGTTAAAATGTTGTTGAAAACTAAAAGAAATGCATATTTGCGTGTCGAGATGGGGTGACATTTTTTTTATAATAGTTTTTCGGTCTGGTTGTGCCAGACACAATAACTAGGGTTGCGGGATAAGGTAAATACACATTGGCCCCAGCCTGGACCAAGAAAAGGAACGGGGTGGTGTTTAGGCGCGGACGCGGCGACGTCGCCGCTTCCGCGCACGCTGCTCATAAGGAAGAACCCCTCTGTGGTTCGAAACTAGTAGAGCTTTTCTCAATATTTACACGTGAGTAACCCGCGATTTTTAGTTAATAAGAACTCCTTTTGAATCCCAATGAATTCCCTCCTTACACGGCACGACACAATGTTTTATTGGTACAAAAAATTACAATTGAAATGGCTTTTATTGACTTCAATAATTTGCTGTTTATTACATTACGACCGGAAAAATGAGACCGTCACAAATCTGTGAAGAGTATGTAATGTAGTTTCTTCCTTAATTAAAAAATTGCGGGTTACTCACGTATTATGTATATGCGCAGCAGCAGCCTACTCGCAGCAGTAGGCTGCGCGACGTCGCCGCGTCCGCTCGCGTTGCTCATGAGGAAGAACCCCTCTGTGGTTCGAAACTAGTAGAGCTTTTCTCAATATATACACGTGAGTATCCCGCGATTTTTAGGTAATTTAGTATGTCTCACGATAGTTGTTATAAAAACATAGTTTCTTGCTCTTTCTTTTCCAAATGATATTATATTAAACATTATTTGGAACAACACACACACAGCACCTGTCTTCACAGACGGCCAAACCAAAGTGCCTTTTGAAAAATGGAATTAAAATAAATGCTTTTACTTAAGGCACGCAATGCCAAGCAAATGTCTAAAAAACATATATAAAATAAAACATATAAAATCGTCTACAAATAATGCAAATATTTCTATAAGTATAGATAAAATATATAAAATCGCATACTTCAACAAATAATGCAAATATTTTTAGCTCTAACCCTAAAATCACACTTGCAACTTTATAACCCAAGAAAATTATAATTTATTGATTAAAATTTAACTCAAATTAAGCACAACCCTACCATTTTGTGCCTGTCAATATTTAGAGCCAGACCCATTGATTAAAGAGAAGCACGGGCCAGATATTTAATTATGTGACGTTACACCACAACGGAGATTTAATATGCAGACCCACCACTGCTCGATGTGATTAACATTTGTAATCTGGGAAGGTGACATTTTGTTCGACAGGTTATTAAATTATATCTACTAGAAGTTTATGGTACATTTTTAAGGTTTGGTCTACCTACTAGTTTATGGTACTACCTTTTACTTTCGTAATTTTTAAACTACATGTTTTAGGTAAGTTAAAAGGTTAATTAATTTTTAAGGGTGGCAAAACGATCGTATCTCCTATGGTATAGGTCGCCCAACGAGTAGACGGATTATCTGATGGTAAGCAATCAGCGCCGCCACTGGACACCCGCAACACGAAAGAAGTTACGAGCGCGTTGCCAGCCTTAAAGGGGATAAGGGCTAAGGATGTTTAAGGATTGGGAAGGGATAGGGAGAGGGGGAGAGTTTGGGCCTCTGGTAATCTTACTCACACACAAAAAAACCTGTCTCAAAAAAACCTGTTTTATCCTTTAAATTCCACGTCAAAATCAAAGTCAAATCATCATTTAAATCTGAACATTACAAGCACTTTTAAACGTCAAACAAAGGTAAAAATTGTCCGTTCCCTAGTGGAACAATTTGCTCATTCCGAAGTGCAGATTCAGATATAGAAGAACAAGCAAGAAATTCCACGCAGCCCTAATAATTGAATACTAACACAGTATAGAATTAAACAGAATAATATTTAAAGAATTGTGCTTCGTGGAAATATATGTACTTGAGAAAATAATGTTGCTGCTGTTGATGGAGAATGGAGATGGTGCCCAACAGGGATAGGCCCTCTTCAATTCGGGTTGTTATATTTTGATTACTGACTCTGTTACTAACTAACGCCTAAGGTGAAATACAGATAGAAATATAGGTGAACAGCATAGACGTATTATAGGGTTCCCATTTTTATCTAGGTTTAGGTAAGGAAACTTTAAAATGAAAAACGTTTTCAAATATCTAGAGTACTTGCAGGGTAAAAGCTTCAACCTGATTCGATAGATGGCGTTGTTTAATTTTTGCCTCCGGCTGAATCGTGCTTTGGTTTCGGTACACGTACATATTTAGTACGTATACGTATTTGGTATAATAATATTACTGTATATTATTGAAGTGTTATTATTATTAGTCCAAAGTCAATATAAATAATATTACAGTATTCTTTTGTTACATTCTGAAGATTTAAATTTATATGAAAAACAAATGAATAATAAAAACAAGACAAGACATTACATTGCAATTATAAATGAGGATGTTATCAGACATAATTGATATATAGAAAAATATTATTAATAAATAGAAGATTGAGTAGGATAATTATATAAAATAGTTTGTTTTGAAGGATTTCGAAAAAGCGGAGTAAAAATGAAAAAAATGCTATTAAAAGCGTTTCATCGTGGGAATAATCTATTCTAAGTTTGACTGTTGGATTTGATTCGTGTGTCATTTTAATTATTGAGCACGCAAGCAAGCACAAGCACCCTTTTTTTTTGCTAGACGGGAAATCATCACTAACTTTTTTTACCCTGGGTACAGGGAGAGGGAGTGTTAGACTTTTACTGACTAAAAACTACCGTGTAAGGTACACGGTAGTTTTTAGTCAGTATATGCTAAGTATATGGTATGGTTCTCGATTTCTTATTCATAACCGTAGTTTTATCATGATATGGTTTGTACTTTAGAAATATGTGTATGAGTATGACTATCCTAGAAAAAAAAAAAACGTTTGCTTGCTAGGTACAAGTAACGCCATCTTGCATATAAATTGAAAACTATGCAGTGAGTAAATGTTTATAGCTTAACATACTTTTAAATGTGTGAATTTACTTTCATTCGACTGTGTTTGTAATGTTTTTACAATCGATAAATTTTACTTGTATTTGTGTAAATAAATGTAGTATTAATGAAGTTTGATATAAGCGAGGGTCTTACAAGAATTTATACCATAGCTTACACCTTACATATACCTTATACCATATATTTATATTCAAATTGTAAACTAACAAACTTTCGAGTTTTTTTAATCAACGTAATTTGTATGAGGCTTAGTCGAATTTTGCCTACACAAACGCATGTATAAACTCATAAAGGACTTGGTAGTACACAACCCTTTTGTACAGCACCATCTATCGAGTTGATGTACAAACTTTCTCATTTAGTTTACATAAAGTTTCAATTTTACATAGAGGTCGCTCTATGGTTGAGATTCAAAGCGTCACCATTGACAATTGCATACTATCAATGTCTGTGTCGGCTCGGCCGGAATAATACCACTGCTTTACAGCAAACCGGCGTGAAACAACCATAGCGTTGTGTTTCGCCGTGTAAGTGAGGTTACGGGAGGCCTTCCCCTTTCCCAATCCCTAAATCTCCTCACTCCTCACTCCCCACTCCCCACTCGTAAATGCTGCGTTGCAGGTGTCCATGGGCGGCGCTGATTGCTTACCATCAAATAATCCGCCTGCTCGTTTGGCGACCTATTACAAAAAAAAAAACATACGAAGCATACTAAATAAATATTCAAATTGATTTATCATTTGATATATTCCCAATATCAGTTTAAAACTCCAAACCCATAAGAGTGATAGTATTTTTCTTTTGATTAGACCACCATTCGACGATCTCTCTCATAAATATGTCATGCATTCACAAAAAATAACGCAAATTAAGTATAGTTTCCTAGCCTGAATCGAGCCTAGGTCACGTTGTACAAACAAATTATAGGTGCCATGTCAATATCTAATAAAAACCTGCTTTACCCCACGTATAGTAGTTTTTCATAAAATAAACACATTTAAAATTGTTTTATATCTCATTTTATTTAAACAACAAAAATAGGGCACAGAAAACAATATTGATCAGTTTAAATTTGGCTAAAATAATTGTAAATTGTAAACTATAAATTGCAAATAATGTAATTTAAGTTATTAAGGACTACAATTAAAATAACCAATTAATAACCAACGAATTAAGTTACTTATCGTCTTTATAAAAACAAGATGAAATAATATGGTATTAATTCGTTTGCATTTTAAATATTTAAAATTACAGAAATACACAAAAGTAAAATAATTGACACAAGTAAAATATTTATTAAATTGATTTTAGTATTATTTCTTTTAATACATATCACAATTTCATATTTTAAAATCGATATTAAGGGTTCTTTTTCATGTTATTATAATGCCAAAATAAAACTGATCACAAATAAATAAATAATCGATTTTAAAAAACAATAACATTAGAAAAATATTCTAGTTCTAAACAATGTTTGGTATATTACTAACAACGTTAAGGGAATTTTATACAAAAAGATTGTCACTGTGAGCTGGCACATATTGTTACAAAAATAAATATTAATTAATTCGAAAATTCATAATTATAATCATAAAAATGAAAATAAATTTATTGAACTATCCTAAAATAATTTAGATTAACTTAGGCTCTGCTTCGGAACTAGAACACAAATTTAATTAAAATAAATTATATTAAAAAAACAATTGTAATATTTTAACAATTTCCTAATTTTAATAGTTGCTATTAAATTACTTAACCATTTTGAAAAAAAGTAATGATGAGACTGAATCTATTCATATAACACCAGCTCACAATAAAAATGAACCTTATTGACAACTAATCAGGAATATACATCATAATTATCGCTTAGTTTACATTCCTAATCACATCTTAGTATAACTTCAAACAGCCATCATTAATTACACACTAATTTACAACTAAGTATCTACAACATCGTGTTTGGCACACCTGAGTTTTAAAAGGTTTTTGGCATCTTTTGGCTTTTTTCTTTACAAAAAGATTTAATTGCATTTTTTTCTTAATAATAATAATTAAGTAAAGTTTAAATTTAGAACAATAGAATTCACACGTTATAAAATAAAAAAAAATATTTCTCAATTTGTTATTCTATTTTTAAAAAGGTCAAAGTTTTGCAATATAAAGGAATAAACTAAATTGAATTTTATGTCATATGTTATGTGAGGTGTAGGATATTAATTACACTTTGTAATCATCGTCATCATCATCAACCTGATTCGGTCCACTGCAGGACATTTTATAGGCATCACCAATTGAATTTTGTAGTACATTAATGAATTGAGAATAAATAAGAAATGTTGATTAAAAACGGAGATAATTACATGAATTCATTTACGATGCAATATGGGATACTCATAAGATTGTTGAATATACGAATGTGTTATTTTTATAGTAAAAAAATATTGACAAATATAAAATAGGTACATTTTAAACGGTTTTTTTTTCTGTAAATATTTTTAAAGAGGGAAGAAGTTTTGAAGTCTATGTACATGAATTCAATCACTGTCATGTCTTCCATTTACAAAATATACAAAATATTTCATACTCGAGCTAAAACCACTATTTTTGGTCGTTTAGACTATCGCTCATAGCGAAACTGACGTTTTGTTTACAATTGTATAGTACAATTATGCTCTATGGATGAAAACAACAACGATATTTCAAAGGATTTTTTAATTTTTTAGAGTGTTAAAATTACAAAATATTTGCTGAAGTAATCTTGGCACTTAAAATCACGCTTATAAAACTCAGATTGGTTCAGAAAAAACTAACTGACTTAAAGTAATATTTGTTTCAAGAACTTTAAATAACGAGATTATCTTCTTCTAACTTTTTAAAATTTTCATCCACATAGCACCTTACATTCCAATTGAAAATAAATAAAAAGGATATCATTTCATAAAGTGACCTTATCCTAAATATTTCTTGATTTGACACAAATATTTTGACTAGAAAAATCTAAGAAAAGAGATTTCATTATTTTACAGATTTCATAAAATCTAATGGGAGACATCGTTATCTATTGGGGTTTCACAGCTAGAAACATTTACAATTAACATTTAATAAGAATTGTTATTTGGACTATCATCATTATCATTTGAAGTCACAGTACTATTAGTGTCTATTAAATTAGAATTTATTTCATCTTTCATCACATTATCATTATCAACTATATCAGATACATTATGATTGCTACATTCACTGTAACTATTTATTTGGTCTAGTTTATTTGAATCTTCGACAGTATCACTGTCTTCTATTTCTCTTTTTTCTACAATAACTTCAATACTTGGTTTGTAAAAGTCATCTTTCTTGTCAATGTCTGGTGGTCGAACTGTGGAGAGGGTGTTTGAAAGGAATGAAGATTGTAGGTTGAAGCCTGGCAGCAACTTAGGTTGTAATGGCAGCATGAGGTCTAAGGAGCCGGTGGTTGCAGGTCTTGGTTGCAGGGGCGGGGCGGTCATTAGAGGCGGTTGAAGAGACGCTAGCGAGATTGCTCCAGACTGCGTGTTGATTACTGGACTCTCCACTGGAAAGAGAGAAGTTATCATTACTACAGTGGCTTTGGAGGCTGAAGGAAGATAACATAGGAGTAACGATAAAGTTACTAAGAGTATATTGGCACTTTTGTCTGTACTTAATAGATAGACTGAGATCATGTTGTATTTTTAGCAAAAAATAATCCTAAGTGGTTGTAGTAAGACCAGTTTGGGGTGAATAATAATAAAGTGAGTGAAGGTTTTAATAAGGAATGTTATCGCATGCAGGTTTCATAAGCTCGTTTACTTCGGAATGAAGTGCGACTTGTCCTGCTTAGCTATGGTTGAAACAAAATGATGTTAGCTTTACCAATTGGCGCTCTTGCTTGAAGAGGCATTGCTGCTGTAGTTGGTGGTCGAAGAAGATTCGTGGTTGGACCCTGAAGTGCCAAACTGATCATATTCATGCCGTTAACACCTGAAATTGTGGAATTAATTTGTTAGTGTAATGCTACATGCAACATAGTGCGCAAATAAGGTTAATATTGTATTAAAAATCAACTTAATTATATTAAGACGCATTTGTTATTAAACGTCACACAGTGTAGTTATAACAGATTTTTTTGATTATTTCTTTCCAGCACTACAGTTTAACTAGTCAACAACCAGAATACAATTTTAAATAATAGTTATGTAATTCAATAACAATAAATGTAAATCAGTAACCAGTACTTTTTATGAATTAAAGAATTTGAGTTAGTTAAAATCCGCAATACCACGCCATCTCGGTACTCTAAATAAAAATATGAGGAGAAGTCACTTACCAAACTTATTGCCTCCCGGAGGCAAATCCTTTAGTACTACGGGGTGTTTTACAGCATTAACACGACGATTGGAGGCGCTGACATCGCGTTTTCTTCTTGGCTGCTCGACTGGCAACACTCTGCGCCGTTTCTTTGGCAGTTTCGATCGAGCCTGTAATAGATGGCGTTGATAATTATTGTAACAGGCTGGAAGTTTCAACTAGTACCTGTGACTGTTATAAACGAAATTCTGTTTCCGAAAATCATGTTGATGTTGGGTAGATGGCGCTTAACTGTTTAGTGTTACATTCGTTAGATGGCGTTAAAAGTCAGATCTTGTTTTTCACAGCCATTCGATATTTGGTTTTCATATAAAAGTGTCACATAAGAGATATTATTCATCATGTTCACACATCAATGACTCCTAACCGGCACATTATGGAAAAGCGTTTTATGAAAATTCCGCATTCAACGAGTGCTTCTAAAGGAAACATCAATCTTATTACAATGTGCGAGTAACGAGAGGCACAATGTAGGGATTTTAGTATAAATTCTGATACATTTTAGGCATAAAAGAAATGTCTGTATTTAATAAAAGGTTGTAGGGTTTTTATAAAAAGTCTTTTTGAGATAAGAAAAATTTTGAAGGTGAAAATACCTAATCAATTTGTTGTAAAGAAAATTCGCTTGGTTCTCTAGTTTAGCTTTTTGTATCACAATGTAAGTAGGGTTAGGTAATTTAAATCAATTCTGAATACCTCTATATTAATTTTAGTTTTATTTGCATTTGTAGTAGTCTTCGTGTTGTACTTTTAATATTATGTTTTAAATGCTTTGATTCTAATACTTAATTATTCTTTCTCTACAGCCACAAAAAAATACTCAAAGAATTTTCTTCAAATTAGTTAATTCAAACAAAGCCACGGCGAATTGTCAGAGTAAACTAATACATACACTAGTAAGCCAAGATGTCTACATAAACATGTTTGCGAAGTGTTGACAGAGATCTGCGCCTAATGTAATTAACAAAGCTGTAACACAACTGACGGTGACATGATGTAAACAAACAAACGAATGTACATTATGTATGTATAGTAACATAGATAGTTTGGTTTGGCTTGACGTGACGTGTGGTTAGCACGTCGGTAATTATACATTTCTTAACCACTTTAATTGTCGTCTGGAAAGTGTAAACAGTAAATGCTTCGCTAACTTAGGCCATTGGCGCTCCCCCCATCATTTGCGGTGGGAAAATTACTTCTCTCTATGTCTCTTAGGGCGAAGCAAGTGGTAGTGTTCTCTCGTCTCCTACTGGCTAAAAACATCCTGTTGCCTTTCTTACTTCAGAACGAGGTCTCGGTACCTTTTGAGCTTGCCCCGGAACCCCGGCTGAACTGCTGGGCTCTTTGAGGCGTGCCCGGAACGCTTCGCGCCATACGTTCGGGTCTGGAGCCCTACTTGGAGGTATTTTTGCCAACCGCTTGCAAGTGGCGTTTAAATTTCTATAAACTTATTAGTTGATTTCATGTCAAAATTATTTATAGAGATTAATCTTTTTTGCTTTGTTTTGTCTTGTTGAAAAGTAAAAAGATCAATTAATTCATATGTACTTCAATATTATTTTCAAAATAATCAATGCCAATATTTTATGTGATAGGCAAACGAACAAACTTATTCTCTGTTAGTAAGCAATCAGCGCCACCCATGGACACCCAAAACAACTGAGGAGTTACGAGTGCGTTGCCGACCTATTAGGGATATGAGATTTGGAGATTTTAGGATTGGATTGGAAGGAATTGGGGGAGGGGAAGGATTGGGCCAGAGTTACCTCACTTACACGGTGAGACACAACGTTATGATTGTTTAACGTCAGTTTTCTGTGAGACCGGTTATGAAAGAGTCATCTTTCTGTATGTATATTTTACCTCTACGTTATTTTGTTAAGAAATAACTACAATGTTTTATCTGTATTGTTGTATCACCAATATTTATTACTCTCATACAATTTACATCCATATATCAGGGAGGGTGCGAGGACAAACTTACATAATTTATCAAAATACCTTTTATCGAAGTTACCGTCTAACAAAAACTTGTTTACACTCATGAATAATGAATCCATGTACAGACAAACAGATTTCAATTACATTAGATAGCTTTTATGTGTGAATTGATTCTGTAATGTTATTGTTTAATATGATTACAGTATTTATTGAATACGACATTATACAGGTAAATTATTGTTTTGTTTTGAAGTATTTGTAAGTTTGAAGAAGATGAAATTGGTTTTGCTAAAAGTGTATAGCTACTAAATTTCAGCTCAATAGGCTCAGGAAGATATTTCCTTCAAAGTTCAATTCAGAGATTTTAGTTCACAAATTTACAGACACACTTGTTATTATTATTTTTTGTTGAGATACGATACTTATTCTATTTAGCCTATCGCCCCGGGTGAGGCGAGATTGAGTGTCAGAGTACGAAAAATCACCGCGTTCCTTATCCTAATCTGGACTGGGCTTATACATATATTTCATCCCTATTGTTTTTGTATTGTGTTTCGAATTTTCACGGTTGAAAGGTTGAAATGTTATGTAGTGGAAGGTAATTTGTAAAAACATAGGATTTGGTTATGTAATGAGATAACATAGTCTACTTTTAAGTCTCTCTGTAATAAACGGCTAGAATTTTATAACGATTCACAACACTTTTGAAAACATAACCTTTACACATATATGGATAAACATACTACAATAATATATGAAGTAAATATATACTCGTTCATGTGGTATTTGCACAAATATGATGAAGCCTTCGAGCCAATACAAATAGTAATTAGGTCAATGGAGCGGTCCACATTATAGCGTTGTGTTAAAAAGAGAAATAAAAGCGTGCTGTTGTTTATATAATTGTGAGTTAATTAATACCAACTTTAATAATATTGCGCTACAAGCTTTGTGGGGTAGGCAGATTTGTGATTCCATGTAGGGTCGTGCACGGATTTGTTATATTTATAGCCAAAGTTACTAAGGGACTATGCGGTTTTCTTATCATAAAAGCATTATTCAAAATCAGTGCTGCTGGTTTTGAGATCATGCCAAACTGACACAAAAAAAATTTTTACTTTATATTATTGTTAGTATACACGACAATTTAATGTTATTTAATAATATCCTTAGCCCTATATCCCTATGTATGCTTAAACCTCTTAAACTTCACAACGGATTTTGATACAGTTTTTAAATGAATAGAGTTGTCAATGATTAAGGTTTTTAGGTATGTATAATAACATCCAAATAGTGGACATATTTAGTCAGGATTGCATCCATTTGTTGTATATTGTCGTGGTGGCCTGGAGCTTAAGGCGCCCGCTTGTCATGTATGAGGGTGTAGGTTCAAAACCTGGCAAGTACCAATGTGATTTTCTCCGAGTTATATGTACTTTCTATGATTATTTAGACACCACTGACATTCGGTGAAAGTAACATCGTGAGGAAACCTGGACTTATTATAATTTCTAATTATAAGTTTGAAATCGCCAACCCGCATTGACCAAGCGTGGTGATTAATGCTCTAACCTTCTCCGTGTGAGAAGAGGCCTTTGCTCAGCAGTGGACACTTATAGGCTGATGATGATTGCATCCATGCGAAGCCGGACAGGTCGCTACTGTTAGATAAATTAATGAGGCAATGTACTTGGTTACTTACTAACTTGAAATGGATAGTTATAAAGTTCACTGTTTATATCAAAGTCAAAGTTATACTTGTCTTGTCTTGCGGTCACTGAAACTTAGTGCACATAACTTACTACATTCAGTGGTTAGGTCTCAACTGGTGTAAGTGCTTCGTTGCCTTGAAACTTCATCTGAAGTAATAAGTTTATGTAATTTAAGACCTTTGTATGTTGATAACGACGACGTTGTGCTGGTCGTCGTCTGGTTAAGAAGCTCACTTTAATGCATGAAGGAGCAGGTTCCTAATCTGACAAGTACCAATGGGGCTTTTTTTAATTTAAGTATATGTAATTCCTAAGATTTTTTAGACACCAGACATACAGTGAATGAAAATACTGTGAGGAAACTTTGATTTATAATTTCTAATTATAAGTTTTAAATCGCCAATCCACCTTGAACAAGCTTGGTGATAAATGCTCAAAACTTCCTTTGTCATGTGAAGATATCAAGAGGCCTTTGGTCACCAGTGAGCACTTAAAGGCTGATGATGTATGTTGAATATGTTAGTGAAAGAGGAATTAAATTACAGGAAAAAATTCAAATAATTATTTTTCCCATTAGGATGTCTCCTAGGGGAGCCACGACACTGCCTGCATCTCACAAAAGGTAAGCGTCTAGCATTAATAATATAACCGGTGTGAATTCTAATACAATAAAAAAGTAAATCAACATACTCTTTCAATATATTTTTGCTCTGTAACCCTGTTTATCTTGAGCAAGTTCTACACTACGAAATTGCGTAGCAAGCGTAGCAGTTGCTACGCCGCGCCGTAGCAGCTATAGTAAGCGCATAACAATGGTTACCGTGATTTGTGATGGAAACAAAGAATAGCATAGATGAATATAATATTAAGTACAATCTGAAAAACTAATCAGAGGCCCTTCGTTCATAACCTTGCCTATTCGAGTCATGTGATTTACATAACATTATGTGCTATTTTGATATATTAATTTGCTTATATTTTATTTAAAGCAATCAGCGCCGCTCATGGACACCCGCAATGGAGAAGTTACGAGTGCCGACCTTTTAGGGATTAGAGATTTGGAGATTTACGGATTGTGGAGGGATTGGGGGAGGGGAAGGATTGGGCCTCCGGTAACCTCACTCACACGGCGAAACACAACGCTGTGGTTGTTTCACGCCGGTTTTCCGTGGTATCACTCCGGTCGAGCCGACCCATTCGTGCCGAAGCATGGCTCTCCCACACGTAAAGCTTAACTAAGTGTACAATGGACAAGGTGGTTTCTTCCAGACGATTTTTAGGAGGAAATTTAAGAGAAACCATAATATAACAGTACTCATAATACTAAAATCATAATACTGAACTGAATCGATTTACCGTATAAACTTTACACAAGAAAGTCAATATACAAAATACCTTGGCCTTTAAACTAACTGGTTGGCACATACGAGTATAACAAGATCAATCAATTACGAAAGCCTGCTCAGACGCAAACGTTTGATTGCTTTATAATTGAGTGAGTTCCTCGAACACCAATGTGACCTCATGTGTAAACTATTACTGAGTAACTAAGGCTTCATTCAAGGTTTAGTATTAATATGATTTGTAAATGAAGGCTGCATTGCTTAGGATTTAATTTTCTTGTGTTGTTAGGTTAAAGTTGGTTTTGGTTTGTACAGGTGGTTTAGTTTTGAGATTGTTCGAAAGGCAAAACCTTACAAGGTACATATACTATATGACGTTACTTAATACTCCTTTATATTACAATTCAGTAAAATATTAACCAATTCAATAACAAATTGAAATGATGAACACTCGCAATACGAAAGGTATTACGAGTGCGTTGGCGGCCTTATTGGGAAAAGAGTTGTGGGTATTTAAGGATTGGGAAGGGATAGGGGAGGTGGAAGGATTGGGCCTCCAGTAACCTCACTCACACGACGAAACACAACGCTGTATTTTTTTCACGCCGGTTTTCTGTGAGGCCGTAGGTATCTAATGGGTCGGCTCGACTAGAGTATCACTCTACTCGAGCCGAGTCACTTCACACACATAAACTGCCTTTGCTCAGCAGTAAGTACTTATAGGCTATGGTGTGATGTGTCACATCACACATTATCTGCCTTGGTATTGAATTCTGCAGCCCGACACTTTTTTATAGAATTTAGCCACTCAACAATTCTGAATTATATTATCTTTTCAATTTGTTATTTGTTAATACTTGTCTCAGCTTCCATTATTTTGCTTTACGCCTAAAATAGCCTGACAAAATTATCAACCAAATTGTTGTCAAAGTTTCTTCAAAGTAATTTCAGTTCGAAACTGCAGAAAATGATTGATGGCATCGTATTATGACGTAAGTACATAATTGCTTTAATAAGTTTTTGGATAAACAAGTGATTAGGGAGTTTGTATTTGTACAATCTCTACATAGTATAAAACGAAATCGCTTTCTCTGTCCCTATATCCCTATGTATGCTTAAATCTTTAAAACCACGAACCGGATTTTGGTGCGGTTTTTTGTAATAGTGTGTTTGTTGACGGTGAAGGTTTATATGTATCATAACATCCATTAAATAGTAGAGCAAATAAGTATCAGCATTGCTTCCGTGCAAAGGTGTGGCGGGTCGCTAGTATTTTATAGTAAAAGGTTTAATGATTTGTGTTCGTCATTCGTCACGTAATTGTGACATGGAACATGCGCCGACGCACCACACTATATTAACACTTATTGTTCTATCTGCCTGTTCCTCTTTATTTTTCTCTTATTGCGTTAGAAATGAATGTTATCATTTTATTTGCATTCAACGAAATATTTTAACATACATCATTGCTGTTTCAAATTAAATTAGTAACACTGCGTGGAAAAAACCTATATGAAATCGATACTTGTTAGCGTTGATTAACTGTAAGTCAGTTAAGAATGAAGAAAATATTTCCTTTATTTCTCATCGACAGTCCTTCTGTTTATTAATTAATTCTTATTTCCATTTTTCTACGTAACTCAAAATGTAATTAAAATACGTTACTATGTCACTTAAAACTTACTCTGAGTTGTTTATCGTCTTAGCTTAACCAAAACAGCTATGAAGACACAATTTCTTAAAACAATATCTCAGCAAAAATGTACGAAACAACATTTAATTTTCGAAAGAAAAACCACGAAAGCGCTTTCCAGCATATAATCTGATTATACAGTAGATAAGCTTCGGAGGACTGCGAATAAAAAATATATCACCTTCAGGGAATTGCAAGTAAATAATGTTTAACCTCCGACAACACTGTTTATACGTAAATATTTTCATAAATCTACCAACTGACAACTTCGAGATAGAGCTAAGATTGACTTTTGCGAAATTACGAATAAACAGCGGATCAAAGGAGATATGTAAGGCTAAAAATAAATGAACAGTGAATTATTGCTAGAGTAATGCTTGAAACTGTACTGTTCTATAACATTTCTGCGAGTTTTTGAGCAGAATTGAGCCTCGTGTAACCTCACTCGTACGGTGAAAGATAACACAAATGTGGCATTACGCCTGTTTTCTGTGAGACCTTGGTTTCAATACATACCTCACAGGATGTATCAATTGTATCGGTTCAATCAATCCTTATGCAAGCCTTTTTATAACTTTGAAAAACTTAGAAACTTAGTTTCACGTGAATGTCTTGTGAGACTGTGATCGAGCCGGCTCATTGGCACTCTCCCTCGTTTAATGTAAGGAATATTCTTGCTGGATAGTTTTTCCTTCATATTATATAAATGCTTGGGTCCTCTTACCAAGCCATATACCATATATTTATCGTAACTTAAATAATTTCCTAACTAGACCAGGTTTATGTTGTAGACAGGTCCACTTATGTGCCAGCTCTTCGGTGTAACGAGCGAGTGACTGAGTATGCACGGTCGCTTAACTAAACTGGCACGACAGAATTGCGAGTAAATTATTATTTAAAATAGTGTTTGCGGATGTTATAATATGTTTCTTATATTTTCGGTACAATTTTATGATTTAATAGTTAATTCATTGATAAATTGTCTTATGTGGGTAGAAAGGTATAAAAAGTGATTACAACTGACTTTCGGACCACTTTTTGTCTTGCTGCAAAGGAGTATACACCGATACAAAGTTAAGTACTAATACTGTTATTTTGCTGCTATTTTTGTTAAACATTTTGTATAGTAAAAGTGATGAAACATTTGTATTATCTTATATTTTATTTTACATATTTTATGCAATGTGGTATATCATGGTGTATAATGTGTGATTATGATTAAATACATGTTTTAGTGTAGAAAAGCTTGTTTTCAAAAAATAACTATAGAATAAAGAACCTATTTTCCATAAACATGAAATATAATCAGTAAAACATTACTAGTAGTTTGACTTACATCAGCCACCTGATTAATTTACAGTACTTCATTATTTAGTAAACTTGAAAGTTAATACTTTACATTGCATATTTTTCCCCGTTTATAACACCCGCATGTTATGTTGATAAAAAGTAGCCTACGTCCTATTCCGTAGTGTATCATATGCCTGTGCCTAATTTCATCTAGATCCATCCAGCCGTTTTGGCGTGATTGAGTAACAAACATCCAAACATCGTAACTTTCGCATTTATAATGGTAGTTAGATAGAATATGTAAATTACAGTAAAGTAGAATTGAGCTCTATCATCCTGTTACCATTATATTAACTCCGTAAGACTCTACGTAATGTATATTTCGCCTGAAATAAATAAAGAATAAATTAAGGATTACCGAAAATCTTGTAGGTACGTTCAGAAGTAGCTCTGTTCATGTAATTACCATTTTGATCCGCCGCTCGATCCCATCTGATCTGTGTAAGCTTCTTATACAATAGTTCAGTAGAATTTCAACCAAATTAATTAATATTATAATTGCCTTATTTCAGTTGGGGGATTATTGGGAATTCGTTATTTATTTAATCTTACCAAGCCCTATTCAGAGCACGTTCTTTACGAGAACAATGATGGTTTGTACAATGGTTTCAAAAATAAAAATGCAGATAGGTTCCTACCCAAGGCAACGCAATAATCAACGTTATGTGAATTACAATATTTCAGGATAGTTCAGTGTCTTACCAAAGATTTTAATTTAAAAGATGACTGTCTTCTTGCTTAAGCCAAAGTAACAAGTAAAGCATAGTTGTAGATAGTGACTAATGAAGTAAGGTGCGCGACTTCCCGTTGTGATTTGAAGTGCCTGTGATTTAACTGCATAGTTGGCGTGAAGACTGGACAAGAGGCGGCTGTATTGAGGGTTCGATACCAAGGCAGATTGGCGATACCCGCACGGAACAACTGTTTGTGTGATCCACAAATTGTTCTTCCGGGCTGGGTGTGATGTGTGTGTAAAATCGTATGTTTGCAAACGGACCCATATCATCATCATCATCATTATCCGCCTTTAAGTGCCCACTGCTGAGCAAAGTCCTCTTCTCACCTGGAGAAGGTTAGAGCATTAATCACCACGCTTGCTCAATGCCGGTTGGCGCTTTATTAACTTATATTTAGAAATTATAAGTCCAGGTTTCCTTACGATGTTTACCTTCACCGTATGTCAGTGGTGTCTAAATAATCATAGAAAGTACATATAACTCGGAAAAAGTCACATTGGTACTTGTTTACTTCCTGGTTACCCTTTCCGGTATCCTGGTTCCTTCATGAGAAGCGGGCGCTTTAACCTCCGGGCCACCACGCACCCACGACACAGGAAAAATCCTAAAGTGGGCGAAAATGTTTTACAAAAAAAAATATTAGTATACAGTTTATTTACGTAAATAAGTCGCATTTTTTATTTAATTAAGTATAGTGTCAATAAGAAAGACAAGCTGTTAATAAAAACTTCAAAACCACACTCAACACTATATTTTTCAAAAGTCCATTTGCCCGTAGTTTTCTAATCAAACTAGGACCAAACAAAGTTACTTAGTCTTTGTAGATCTGTATTGTTGGATTAAATCGCTAATTCGCTTCGTCTTACAGTTCTACGCTCCCTGTAAATTGTGGGGACTGAATTGATGTCGTCTCTTCTAAGACAATATACTTTTACGTAATGTAACTTCGCTTTTTTTTGCTATGAAAAAGAAAAAGTTCATTGTGAATGCAAAATTTTGTTTCGGATATTTATTAATTAACTTCTAAAAAAAAAAAAAATTGTGGTTTTCGGTATTCCATGATTCCAAATTCGAATTTGAAATAAAATATACACGTTCTTTATTAATTGGTTCCCGTTTCCACAATGCTGAATTTTACAAACAATAATAATTATTACACCTTCTTGTTTTTGTAATACTGGTGATTGTATTTGTAAGATATCACCCTCTGGTTCATTTCGCAATAAAGAACCATTACAGTAAAAAATACGATATTTCGTTGAAACAAAATTATTTAAGAAAACTAATCAATCAAATCAAAACTATATAAGTAAACCTCAAGTTTTCATAAACCGAAAAACATTTCAAGAAATGCTATGGAATACTCGTCAGTCTTGGTATTAAAATTCAATTTGAATTCAGAATCTTCAAACTGCACTTTACATAGTCAAATTCAAGTTAATTTGCTCTCGGGTTCTGATGGCTCAAACACTAAGCGTTTCTTAGTGATAATCGACACCCAGCTTCCGTGTGTTGAACAAGCAAACATAGTATGAATGAACGTAATTTTAAAAGCCAAATATGTTGGAGTACTGTTGGTAAGTTTTTTGGTATTTCTAAGTCATCATCAACATCAGCCTATAAGAAAATAGTTAAGCAAGGGCCTTTTTTCACACGGAGGTTTATTTATTTTATTAGTTTTTCACATAATACAGCCTCAATGGCGGCCTCAATGTCTTAAGACATTCTCTTACAAGAAGGCGTGATGCATTTATAACCATGATTGCTCAAGGCAGATTGGCGATGAAAAACTATAATTAGAAATAATTACAAGTCCAGGTTTCTATCCGATATTTTCCTTCACAGTTTGTCTATGATGTCTAAATAACCTTAGATGTTACATGTCACAAAATCACCTTTTCCGAGTGAAACGAAGCTTTTGTTTTATCGGCCCATAGGCTGATGATGACGTAACTAGCTAGCTAGCTAATTAACAATAGTTTTTTTCTAAACTAGATGAGATACAGAATAAATATCGCAAATGACAGATACAGACTGGATTTACAGAAAAAAATTGAATCTTTTGGATTCAGTTTTTTTCTAGGCGGCGTTGGCGTTGGCGTTGTTGATAAAAATTTAAAATCTTGCCATGTCTTCAAGAAGAAGCTTCAGAAACTTAAATATTGGTGTTCGCACTTAGCCTTCAATTACTGAAGAACGTTTTAAAGATTCCAGTTTCACTCGTATACAGTTTAATGGTGGCATAAAATGATCCTGAAAAAAGTTCGTAAATGGGAATACGGGTGTCCATATTAATACGGTTTTATCTTTTTATCGCTTCAACGTCGAAGCGAAGTGGTCGCGATTAAACCTTAATATTTTAAAGCGGTTACTCTGGGTTAATATTATTATTATCGCGGTTCGGTAACCCACAAATATATAAAAAATGCAAGGTCATTGAGATAAATCCGCAATCTTCTGAGTACTTTTGTAAAGTTAGCGGGTATAAGCTACTTCCAAAGTAAGTCCAAACTTTATTATTCTGTCCAATATACCTTTTGAACATTATTATTTGGGTTTTAGAGAGTATTGTAAAGACGCTTTTTTGTACGTCATTCAGTATTTTTTCTATCGAAAATATTTTTTTCTTATACCAAAAACTTAACATCTTCAGCAAAGATTATCCACAGAAAGCTTTATGAAGAGAGGAGTGGAAGAAAAGTAGGGAGGCCTTTGCCCTGCAGTGAGACGACGACGACAACTGACATACGATGAAGGTAAACATCTTGAGAAAACCTGGACTTTTAATTTCTAATTATAAGTTTGAAATCGCCAACCCGCATTGATCAAGCATGGTGATTAATGCTCTAACCTCCTCCGTATGAAAAGAGGCCTTTGAAACAAATTATGAATCTGACTTTTAACCCTACACTCCATTTTTACTTGCACAGTATACAGTACAGATTGCATAAGTACTAGTAATGTAAGGCCACTAGGGAAAGAAGAGATTTTTTAGCCTTTGGGCTTGCGGAGACGGCCGATGAGCGAACCAATTTTTTACTTGACTGCACGGTTGGCGCGCTGGCTGGGCAACTGGCTGCCGCGCAACGTGTCGCGGGTTCGAATCCCGCACGGAACAACTCTTTGTGTGATCCACAGATTGTTGTTCCGGGTCTGGGTGTGATGTGTATGTGATATTGTATGTTTGTAAACGCACCCACGACACAGGAGAAAATCCTAATGTGGGGGAAAGTTTAAAAAAAAAAAAAATTACTATCCTTAGGTGATGTAGGATAGTAAAAAATTGGCTCGCTCATCGACATCCGAAACATGAAAGAACTTAAACGTACATAAGCGACCTTTTGAGCGATATGTATCTAAACATGGGGATGTTGGAATTAAAGGGGGAGGTTTTTACACGAAACACAACGATATATTTCTCCAAGACCGTTGTATACCTCTGGTGACTCCAGCTAATTTTAAATAAAGTTTTGCGTCTCAATGCACCACTAATGGCATACTTTGTGGATGTTTCTCTAAGTCCAACAGGTAATCTCTGGAGCATCCTAGTTTGTAACTCTTGATAGAGTAACATTGACTTGTCAGATAAACGAGTTTCCTAAGTTTGTTTGACAAACTGTCTCGACACGACATTAAAAGTAACTTCAGTAGCAAATCAACATTATACACCTTTCTGTCCAATTTCTTTATAAGGATTTCAACTATATTGCTTTGACAAAGAGTCGAAAACCTAAAGACAAAGGTTGAAAGGTTAGTGTAGGTTTATTTGCTGGTGACTGAATACAGTTAGTGTTCGCTGAACTTCAAACAAGGTGTCAAATTATAGCTAAAGGCTTTAGAATTGGCAATCGAGACATCTCGACGTTGAATGAAGTCTTGAATCCCTTTTTGAGTATTTGCTAAGTCTTTTAGACATTCTCGTTTAAAGTTTTTGCTCGCTTATAATACTTTTGGATGAGACAGCTAGCAATTATTTTCGAACTAAGACGATTACATTTATTTAGAACGTTATGTTAATACTCACTAAGTCGAAAATAAATTATCACACTTTTTTGTGTCAGATCTAGAAGCACAATTAACATCTGCAAAATTAATTACACGTTTCAATGTCTATGTTATAAGTCATATAGGATTAAGGCTGTCAGCTTTATTCCTATCGCCTTAATTAAATCTAACACAATGTCAGAAAAACTTCCCACTAAGTATTGGGTACTTATACAGGAAGTTTTTGAAATACTGAAAAACTTCAATCATTATCATCATCAGCCTAATTTCTTCCACTGCTTGACATAGGCTTCTCCAGCTAGCCCAACGTTAGCCTAGTCGTCGTCTCCACCATAGAATACATCTACCCCAACAGTCATAGATTATTCGACACTTTAGTTTTTTTTTATGGCTATGTATATAAAAAGTTAAATGCTTTTGAATAATATCTTATACATCTCTACTTACATATTTCTAAGTAACAAATCCATACTACAACTTTTTATTACTCAGTGGTATTCCAGACCATTTTACCTTCTCATTTTTATTAGAATCCCTATAAGAAACATTAAGAAACGGTGACCTTGAAAACATGAAGATGATACAAATTATAGTACTATAAACGTAAGAACCGTTAAATATTTTCTCCACCGTTAGCCTCATGATAAATGCGAGCACTTTGAGGGTTCCCAAAGGAAATAGGCGTCGTATATAAACAAAATCATATACTTTAGTAGCGAGGAAGACAAATCTGCTATTTGAGGCTTTTTCCACGATAAATGACAGTTGACAATATTCTGCTGAGACGCTTTTTATTAAAAGTATCTTATGAACTCCATCACAGCTGCGTATATCATTTTTATTTATGTTTAACTTTTTTTTGACGAAAGTGTTGAGGAACTCGACTAGTTTCAAGTCAAGCTAGGGACTCGTATTTATCGTTCGTCGGTCGTCGGACCTTCTGCCGCCAATAATTATCATAATCAAACTAATATTTCTCACGAAATTTATAACATGTTTATCATTTCTTTAATTTAAGATTTCAAACATCGAACCAAGGTTGCCAAGGGTGACAATTAAGGAAACATTGCATCTTTAACGAGACGTACGTCCATTACGAAAGACACCACTGCCATGCGGTGAAGGAAAACTTCGTAAGGGAACCTGGACTTATGAATAAAAGAAAGATTGCATGTGTTGAGCAGTCGACAATTAATTATAGGCTGATGAAGAAACTATATAAACGTACATACATTAATCACAATATATATACGAAACAGTAATAAATGTTTAATGTCCAACAAGACGAAGATCCCGACTCTGATTGATTAAATTGATGCTGTCATTCGAACAAGGGACACCACTTAGTATAACAGAGACATGGACAGATGTGCCTTCTACATTAGACTTCGGACCGTATTTTGGATTACGATGCCACAGGGAGACTGACATGCGAATTTGTTTTTGGTATTTGTGTTTTGTTGTAAGATTCGGAACTCATTTTGGATTGTGTTTTTTTTAATTTTAATTTTATTTTATTTTTATAAAATTCGTTGTTCCACACTAGGATTTTCTCCTGTGTCGTGGGTGCGTTTACAAACACACAATTTTACATACACATGACACCCAGACCCAAAACAACAATTTGTGGATCACACAAAGTGTTGTTCCGTGCGGGAATCGAACCCGCGACACGTCGCACGGCAAATGTTGTTCAATAAAATAGTAAAATCAATTTCTTACTGGAATAATATAGAGAATTATGTATATACATAGGTCAATAATATGCCTATTAGGTATAGCAATATCGTTCAAAGCAAAAATCAGTCAACATTGTTGACGCTTTCACTCAATAAAAAACCTATGAAATTCTTAAGTACTATAAAATTTATCATGTCCTTAAAAGAAATATCACGGATTTAATGCAAAGATTACACACAGTTAATAAGGGGCCGTGATTAAGGGAACTCCTAACTTCCGAGCGTCTGCAGTCGACATGGGTGCCCGTATTTTATACATTAGTTCCCTAATTTAAATAATGGGGTACATCATTTGTATGAACTTCATAACCGACTTACCGCAAAATCGTACCTCTTTGATGTTAAAGACTTTTTATGCTTTTTGCTTCTGCGAAAATCAGACTGCCGATGTAAGTTCAAATTTCTATTTAAAAACTCTTTTATAACCATAAACGTTAATAATTTTAGTCAACTGAAAAATAAAATATACATAATCACATACATATTTTTTGCTACGAACAAAATTAACAATATTGTTAAAACTTTCAAAACTTGGAAGCTAAACAATCAAATGAATTAAGGTTCTTTTCACGGCTTTGCTCTTGCTCTCCCGTACTTATCTCACTCTAGGGTAGAGTAGATTTGCGTGCCTTACCTACCTACCTATGAACCTATCCTGTCTTTTTTCATAAGATCATTTTCTTAAAAAGAAAATACTTATCAAAATCGGCTCATCTGTTCTCGAGATTGGCGCTTGTTAACACATTTTACATTACAGAAGGCTATCATTAATTTATTTACGCTGACTACAGTTTAGTCAATCGTTTAAATACTAAATCTATTTCAACCCATGATCCTTCCAACTGACTGAACAAGACATTAATCTAAGTAAACATTAAATCTTCGAACCGTACATTATATTGCACATGGATGACTACGCAGAAATGCAATTTGAATTTATACATCTGCATACATAAAGGTCATTCATCCCTATATTCATTCAACTCAGTACTAAAACATAGTTAAGTATTTCAGTTTACATTAATTTTTATATTCTAAGACATAGGAAATAAAGCTGATTTCACTATAAAGCACTTTGTGAGAAACAATAAATTGTTGTTGGTAACTTTTATTACTTTCTGTCAAAAAATATAAAAATGTTCAAGTTGCAGAAGAAATGACAATTTGTTTTATTTGGGTTTAAATTGAAAAAAGAAACTTAAGATGTAATTCGTAATTGAAATGAAGGAATCTTAATAGTGTAAAGTTTGTCGAAATACACAATAATACAATAATTTCAGAAGTTATGGAATTGTAAAATTTTGAGTACTTCGTCAATTATAAACAATCTTCTACTGCAGTATGATTCTGTAAGAATTCATTCTAAACTTCGAATCTGAATCCGCTGTGAGTAGTAGTACACTAGCGCTTTTTTATATTTGAATAAATATTTGTGTTACACTGTTCTCCCATAATTGAACCAACTGTTTGTTCACATACAGATTCCTTTTGAATCTGTATGTGACACTGATATAAAAGAGTAACCATGGAGTTTCTTGCTCGTTCTTCTCCATCGGAATCTACACTTTGGAACGAGCAAATAGCTTCACTAAGAGGACTGACCGACAGACTGACACAATATATATTCAAAATTTTGTTTGACGTTCAAAAGGTCTAATTGCCTGTAAAGGTCTAAATGGAATAAATGATTTTTTGACTTTTTTTTGCCTTTTTTGGCTACACTTGCGAGTTGAACTAAACTACCTAACTAACTAACTTACAGCAACATTTTGGGTTTAGTCCACGTTCGACCCCCACAATTTCAACCCCCGGCCATGTTCAACCCCTAAACGTTGTCCACGTTCAACCCCCAGGGGTAGAACGTGGATTTCAATACATTGGTCATTTTTTCATTGTCCATATTCAACCCCAAGATGTTAGGTAAATAATATTAAAAATAAAGTATTAGTGACAACAGAAGTATATTTATTTTTGTAACAATTTATATTTTAAAGCTATTCAGAAGACATGACTTTTTGGTAAACGACAAAGGCGATTCGTTGACATACCACTATGCGTGTGAAGAGTTTAAAAAATAAATGGACACAACTTCTCCAGACAAAGATCAACCATTATTTCACCACTTGTAAAACGATTTACAATGTTATTTATCCGCTTATCATATTCTATTTGTTCTGGTCTTCTTTGATTAGTTTTTGTGCTTAAAATTTTTTGATAAATAGAATCATCCTCCAAAGTTTTTAAAAATTGAACCAGGTTAGAGGATTTACCTAATGTCCTATTTAACATAGCGTGCCAACCTTCTAACTTGTTTGTTGTGCGATGTCTTTCACCATAACAACACCATTTGTCTTTCATTAGGTTGTTCTCGAACCACTGTTTTACGAAATAATCATTAAATTTAGTTACAGCTTCATCAGTAGGACTATCCTCCATAATATAAAGATATCCATCGGTTACAGCTTCCGGTGGTAAATGAGCCAATACTGTCAATAAAGCTACATGTTTTCGTGTGATTTTATTTTTGCTTAGATTAAGTTGTTCTGCTTTCTTCCATATAGCTCTATTGAAATGATAAAAGCATCCTTTTATTGAAGCTTCAGGAAATTTCTCTTCTAATGTTGACATAACAGCGGCTTCAAAATCAACTGTGAATTTCATTGGATCCCAGTTTGGGATACTTTTTTTTATTAAAGTAAAAAGCAAATTATATGTACTTTGCTTTTTATTTGTTAACAAAGCGTATAAGACCGGCATTATTTTAGTTTCTTTTTCAGAACTGCCTACATCAGCGTGTAACGTATATAGTTGCAAAAAAGGACGTGGGCATGTTTTAAATGTCCCATCACCAAAGAAGTGTTTCTCTCTGCTTATTATATCCCTCGACGTATCAGACGCGAAAGCTATTATTCTATTGTTTTTATACTTATAGTCAAAGAGGAGAAACTTTTGAAAAATGTCGGGTACTTCGACATCCGTCGCTATAGCATATCTGGTTTTTTTAACACCTACCGCCATATTTCTTTTCTTATATAGGTTAGATTTAACATTTTTATACGACGGAAATTCTTTTATAGTGTCGTCACTTGCGTCTTTTAAAGAAATCACAGCTTCACGATATACAGTTGGGATAGTCTTCTTAAAATCTTCGCTAACTTTTGTTTTGCAAATCGAAATTGCCTTCCTGACTTCATTTTTCGCAATACTTTTTTGGCATTTATGTACTGTTGACTTCATAATTTTATTTTCAGTTAGCATAATAGTAGTAGTTCCATGACATTTAGGCCAGTTAACACACCGCCAGTAAGAAGAACCATTCTTATATTCTTTTTTCTGGTAATATTGATGACCTTCTAAGAGTAACACGCGTCCTCCGCGCTTCGAAGTCACAAAATCAAAATGAATTAAACCACTACTCGTAGACGGAATATCGGCCATTGTGATAAGAAATGACAAACAAAAGTAATGCACTTGATAACGATCGAACAACTACTGACGGGATAGAATTTCACTAATTGATATTGCAAAGTAATAGTAGAAATTTGGTACAAATAGAGGGTACTTAAGGTAAAACTTAAGATAGCAGAAATAAAATGAGGGTAGATGAGAAAAATCTTTTGTATTTAACTGTCCATAGAGGGTTGAACATAGATAAAAAAACATGCAAAATAAAAGTCCACGTTCAACCCCCGGGGGGTTGAACGTGGACAACATTTAGGGGTCGAATATGGCTGGGGGTAGAGATTGTGGGGGTTGAACGTGGACTAAACGACATTTTGATAGATAAAGTATGAGATGACGTTAAAAGTGGCATTCTAAAATTTAATTTCCCCGTCACTTCGCACTCGAACACGATTCAAAATCAAACAAATTTTATAGAATCGACATGCTGATCTTGTTCAGTGACCTGTCAGTCAATCACAATAGTCACAATCAGTCTCACAAATGATCGAATCAGTAGACAGATTCCAGTTTCCTCAAACTAAATCGATCACGGTTCACAAATGACTCGTTAACTCCTCAATCTGTCTTCGACAAAGGCCGCATGTAGCAAATCTGAACGTAACTCAAGCATAACGCGGCGAGTGTTACATAGTTCCGTTCTGATCAAGTCGCTCGTTAATCACTTCGGGCGGTTTGCCCTTACTACGATTTATAAAGATGACGGACTATCATTTTTTTTTAATTATTGATAAATTTGTTTGATTAAATAATATAGAATAGTTTTTGATTAATTCAGTTTGTCTTGCAATAGCTAGACGTAACGTGATAATAAGATGGGGTTATTCATTTCACTTTTTCTGTGTTTATATTTAATTTTAAATAACTTTCACACTTTTGCATGATTGTGGGAGTAATAATTGTCATATAAAACTTAACAATATACTTAAAGAAAAAAAGAAATAGTAATGTTGGAACACAAGGCACACAATTAAATAAAAACAATTAAAATTTCTTAAATAATGAAAATCCTTTTTTAACAATAGTTGGCACATAAGAATTTTAAGTTTAAATTCTTAATGCAAATTAATGCAGTTAATTTAATCACTTAAACATACCATAAAGAAATTATTAAAGCTCAATAAATCTTCCTCGCTCACAAATTTTTCGCGACAATTCCATCTCAAATTGAAAAACTTGGTAGTAGCCCCCAAGCAGTCTATTAGGAGCCCGTAAATTAGAGTGTGGCGGGCAATCTCTGCCGGTTTTGATTAAAATCACCTGCAGACATGGTGATTTGTAGATACAATATCACCAGTGTTCTACAATATAGATTTTGGAATGTAATAAAACTGTCAATGACCTTGACCTCCTTGCGTTTTTTTTTTCTAAGGTTGATAAGGGTTCTGTGGTCTTTTAAGTTAAGTGTTACTGAACTATTGTTTTTTTTTATGTAGATAAAATAATGTTGCAAAAATGATTTTGTAGTCAATAAAGATCACGCTGATTTTTTTAGTGGTTTGATGGCTTATATTTCGTTAGATTGTTTCGTTTGATAACCTATGTTGTATGTATAAATCATTTTAAATATATTAGTTTAATTGGCTTGCTAACATAAATTGCTTGTTACAGTCGAGTTGTTAATTAAAAACAATTATGGTATACAAATGGGTAAAGGCATCAAAAATACACCATAAAGTTAAAAAACTAAATGTCCGTCCAAAATTGTTATATTTATACTCCAAAAACGCTCACAAGGCCAAAACGACCGCAATCTAGCTATGCTGCACAATGAATGTGCCTCATCAGTAACGCAGTCACCTCACTGCATCCGTCCAGAAACAGTGACTTTGATTAAAACGGTGCATTCGGCAGCAGGTCAACCTACCCTTCCCCTTTATTCGACTTTCAACTGTATGTCTTTATTAAAAAGATGAAAACCCAATGAAAAATATGGACAGATTGGAGTGATGTTGATCTGCATTCTGTTCATAATACACGGTAATACTTCTCTGCCTGGATTATGGAGCTAGTAGGCTTAGTAGAATTTAGCAGAATTCCAAGTTGGATGGTATTTAATGAGAAGCGTTTTTCAAAGCTGTGAAAGGTGATAATCAAACGTTTTATAAATGGTTATGTACTGAATTATAACTGTTGTGTCTTCCTGTTGATATGGAGGTTCCTCCAATAATAATATAAGGCGGTAAGCGAGCATACGGATTAACGATAAGCAATTGGCACCGCCCTCAGTGTTACGAGTGTATTGGCGGCCTTTTGGAGGTTCGAGATTCGAATATTTCCAGAAGGATTAGGCCTCCGGTAACCTCACACTCACGTCGAAACACAGCTCTGTGGTTGTTTCACGCCAGTTTTCTGTGAGACCGTGGTATAAATCCGGTCGACCCATTCGTATTGTTTTACTAACTGTAACTACCTTGTTGGTTAAGTAGATGTAATCGTGACTATCACACAATTTGATTCCGTCGTGCGCCCCGGAGCAAACCGGTCGTTTCGTTACTACTCAGTGTAACTTAAAACAATAAAAACTTGGTGTGCGTAACAGTGCATGTGTGACTAGCAAACCCATCGGTGTTATCGGCAGCCTTTTGTGCGCGCGAACCCGTTTACCTGCATTACACAGAGTAGTGTTACGGACAGAGACTAATAACTTACTTGTCATGAATACTATAAACAGCACCTACGATCAAATTAGTGACGTCGACAATCCAACGCAATCAGGTGAAATGAGTGTTGATGGGTCTTTAATAGTAAAGGAGTCTCCTCCCCCTTACGTCACATTTCGTAAAGGCATATCGAGCAATAATAGCGACCCGGACTGGCGTGACGAACTCAAAAACTTCCAGGCAAACATAAAATCCATGCTCGAAACTTGCTTAATGAAACAAGATGAAAAATGTGCATTACTTTTATCCAAATTTGAAGACGTCAAGTCATCCATCAAGTTCATAAGCGACAAATATGATCGCCTAGATGCGGACTTGAAGGGCTTTGGATCACGTGTGACGCTGCTCGAGGAAAAGGTTTCTTCTCCTGATGCAGTACAACAACGGATTGCAATACTGGAAACTAAATTGGAAACCGCTGAACAGAAATCCCGGAACTGTAACATCGAGATAAGTAATCTGCCTGAGAAGCGCGGTGAAAATCTAATGTCGATCTTTGAAAACATTGCCACCTTAATCAAGCAGCCGTTATCACCTCGTGATGTCATTGCTATTCATCGTGTTCCTCTAATGAATCCGAAATCTTTAAAGCCAAAGAACATAGTTGTAAAACTCTCCGGCCAAATACTTCGTGATAACTTCATTGCAGCGGCGCGTCTCAAAAAGGGAATCACATCTGAAGAGCTTAATTTGAGTTGCAATCCCCAACAGAAAATATATATCAACGAGCATCTTACGCTACATACTAAGAACTTATTTCGTCAAACAAAGGAGATTGCTAAGCAAAACGGGCATCGATTTGTTTGGATCAAACACGGAGTCATACTCGTTCGCGCTGATATTTCCGAAGCAGCTTTTACTATTCGCTCCGAAAAAGACTTCACTAAAATCAAACCCTATAATAAAGAATCTAAATAAACTATTTAATAACGTTAATAATAATTATGCAAAAGTGCGCTTACACTTACACTTGTATTACTTAACTTATTACTTGATATTTTGTTTACCATACAATCTGTGCTCTCTGACTCAAACATTACTCTGTATTTCTACTAATGATGCGAGCGAAATATATTTTACGTTAACCCTCAATTATCAAAACATACGTACTATTAACTTAAATTTTAATGTATATCTGATTTGTTTTGTGTTAATAACCTGTAAGCTTATCCTAATTCTAGTTGCAGTTGCTATTTTAACAATCACATTTAACTTTGGTATTCACTTATACAGTAATTATATATCATTTTACCTACATTTTTCTCAATTGTATTTGCTACTATCGATAACATGTATTAAGTTGTGTTTCTACGATTACCGTTTAACACACTCTTATTTGTTTAGGACAAAAACTGTAATTGAACTGGGCTCCAGGTTTTGTTTTGGTAACGTCATTTATATTTTTTCTAATTTCGATGGATAAATACAGTCTAAATGTTTATTATCAAAACTGTCGTGGATTGCGTACCAAGCTACATACATTATTTATGAATATCTTGTCTTTTTCCTATGACGTAATAATTTTAACAGAGACCTGGCTTATACCGAACATATCCAACGCTGAGTTTATAGACGACCGTTATTTAGTGTTCAGATGCGACCGCGACCGCTGCGCCACTGGGAAACGTGATGGAGGCGGGGTTCTGATAGCCGTCCTACGGACATTAAGACCAACTAACATTATGGTGCGCCCCTCTCACGCTAATATTGAACATGTATTTGTGCAACTGCCGGGTTCGCACCCAACAAAGCGCCATATCATAAGTGCAGCATATATACCGCCGCGTTCTCCGGACGATTTGTACACAACACATTTTGATACGTTACTTGATTTCATTAACGACATTAGTACAGAAGCAATTTACATAACGGGCGATTACAATTTACCTGACATTAAGTGGCTGAATTGTAGTGGATGTAATTATGTTGTTCCTCAACCGACTGATAATTTGGACATTCATTTATGCAACTTTATTTCTTTATCTAATATTTTCCAATACAACACACTAAGAAATAATTTAGGGCGTATATTGGATTTGTTTTTGTCTAATGTTGAATGTGAGTCTAAAACGTGTACGCCATTACTACCGCTTGATGCTTACCATCCACCTTTCTCGATATCAACATCATTTATTACGAAATTTACACCAATGAAAGGTAACTCATCTATGAGACATAATTTTTTTAAAGCGAATTATGAATTAATTAATGACGAGTTAAGCATGTTAGACTGGAATCAATTGCTTTGCGACCTTTCTGCTGAACAATCGGTTAACGCATTTTACGATAAAATTTATAGTATAATTAAAAGGCATATCCCGCTGTCTCGTATCAGGAACTCTGATTTTCCCTTGTGGTTCTCACCTTCCCTCATTCGTATTTTCAAATCCAAAGAAAAAGCTTGGTCGAAATGGAAAACGTACGGTAATGCATCGGATTATGTAAGTTTTTCTACTCACCGTAAACGTTTTAAATCTGAATGTGCCAATTGCTTTAAAAAATACATGAAATCAGTCGAAGATAGTATACCGCTTAGCATTAAACATTTTTGGACATACGTTTCACATAGGAAGGGCAGGGCGGAGATTCCAGCTAACATGTTTCTTGAAAATCTTAACTCAAATGATCCAACCGAAATATGTAACATGTTTTCCACCTTTTTCACCTCCGTTTATGAACCCTGCGATGTGGCAGCCACCGAGCATATATGCAAATAATTCGCCCTATATCTCTGAAATCTATTTACCGGTAAATGTTATACATAATGCAATAAAACAATTAGAGCTAAATAAAGGTGCTGGTCCCGATGGCTTGCCACCCGTCTTCATAAAGAAAACCGGAGAAAACATTGTACTGCCACTTCATATTATATTTAATAAATGTTTACGAGGAGGCTTTTTTCCCGATATTTGGAAACGGGTACATATCACACCAGTTTTTAAGAGTGGCGATAAAAATAATATACAAAATTATCGTCCTATCTCTATACTATCCACCTTGTCTAAGCTTTTTGAGAGTCTTGTACATAGGGAAGTGTACTCTCATGTTCATAATCTCATTATTAGTGAGCAGCATGGATTTGTCAAACGACGTTCAACGAATACTAATCTCATGTTGTTCACAGACTTTATATTTAAAAGTATGGATGCGCAAGTTCAAGTGGACGCTGTGTACACAGATTTTCGGAAGGCGTTTGACAGGGTGGACCACAAACTGCTTTTAGATAAAATAGCATATAATGGTATCCGTGGCAATTTGTTACGATGGTTCATGGCTTATATATTTAACAGATCCCAAAAGGTAGTAATCAATGGTTTCCAATCGAACTCAATTATTGTCACCTCCGGAGTGCCCCAGGGCTCAATAATGGGTCCCCTACTCTTTACCCTGTTTATTAATGACATTAAGAAATGCTTCATTCTCTCCCAATTTCTTATGAACGCCGACGACGTTAAGATTTATAAGTCTTGCAAGAGCACTCAAGACTGCCTACTTCTACAGGAAGACCTCGATAGGCTATCCCTTTATTGTTCTTCCAACAAACTTCAGCTTAGCTTACCTAAGTGTAACGCAATCACTTTCACAAAAAACAGAAACATTATACAATTTGATTATAGTCTCAATTGTACCCATCTACAAAGAGTTGATCACATTCGAGATCTTGGGGTTGTGATGGACTCGAAATTGTATTTCAATCTCCATGTTGATAACATTGTTAACAAAGCGTATCGTATGTTTGGTTTCGTTATGCGATCCTCAAGCGACTTTAAAAGACCATCTACGTTTCTACTGCTATACAAAGCTTTGGTTCGCTCTCAATTAGAATTTGCAGTCCCGATTTGGAGTCCTATCTTTGATGTTTATATAAAAAGAATTGAAATGGTTAAAAAAAATATTTACGTGTTATGCACTACAAATGCACCAAGTCGAAATTACCATACACTCGATTATTAAAACGTTACAAGATTCAGAGCCTGGAGTCAAGACGCAGCCTACTTATGGCCATGATGCTTCATGGTTTGTGTAATAACAGATTCGATTGTCCAGATATTACTAATAGCATATGTTACATTGTACCTAGAACTGTGATGGGCCGAGGGGCGCGCGTGCCTCGGCTGTTCCACACCGCCAGGTGCAGAACCCACGCTGGCGCACGGGCGCCTCTTCGACGCATCGTAGATACGTATAACACACACTTCATCGAATTAGATATCTTTGCACTTACGCACTCTAAGTTCAAAAGGATGGCTATTGAATCCTTAAAGTAGTTATCTAACTCTTATTACCTCAAATAAAACACGAGTAATTCCCTACTAAATTTCCTGTATGATTAACGCACGCGTTTAATAATTTTTTAAGCTATTATTTCGCGGACATTGGTGTGGGTTACACGTTTACTTAGTTTTAAATATATTGTGTCATACTTTATTGTAATGTGTAACTGTTGTATGTCCCAATACAGTAAAATAAAAAAAAAAAAAATTTCTTTGTATATTTCTGTCTCTCTCCCACTCTCTCTCTATCTCTCTCTAAAATGACAGAGAACTCAAGAACGTGTAAATGTTTAATAACATATTATTATTTGCGGCGATAGACACACAATATCGACTACAATATTCAACTGATGAAGTCATAAATCTAATATCACACAAGTGAAGTTCGCGCGCGATTACCCATGTATAAAAAATCCCGACTTATGACTATTGGGCAGTGTCCCGTCAGGCGTGACCATCGCGCCTGGTGGGAGGATCCTCCTATTCCGATCCTACAGAACATTACTCTATGTTCCCACGTAATGTAACTGGTCAAAATTGAACATAAATATCTTATGCTATAACAATAATGCACCTTACACAACTAACAAACACAAAGCAACAACAATATGACGTTCAGAATGATTAATACCAAAATTAAACCACTAGGTACTCTAGTTAGAACAATAACACGAGTACAAAGAACAACAGGTTTCAACGTTCGTCAAGTTTGAACGTGTTCGGGAAATTGCAACTACGTATTTGTTGACGTATAACCGCATAGAGGGCGGTTTACTACCAAGTAGAGCCGCCATATTGAAAGTGTAATAAATCTTACAAGTGACACGGTTGGTTTTTTTTTTTTTTTTTATGTAATAGGTCGGCAAACGAGCAGACGGATTACCTGATGGTAAGCAATCAGCGCGGCCCATGGACACTCACAACGGAGGAGTTACGAGTGCGTTGCCGACCTTTTAGGGATTAGGGATTTGGAGATTTAGGGATTGAGGAGGGATTGGGGAAGGGGAAGGATTGGGCCTCCGGTAACCTCACTCACACGGCGAAACACAACGCAGTGGTTATTTCACGCCGGTTTTCTGTGAGGCCGTGGTCTCACTCCGGTCGAGCCGACCCATTCGTGCCGAAGCATGGCTCTCCCACACTTAAAAGGTTTCGTGGTAGAGAAATTAGATTTTGTTGTGTTTAGTGTCTACTTTAGATTTCTTTTTTAAATTCGTAATGGGCAAGCATTAAGCCGCTATCTGCAACCAACGATGTAGCACGTCTACCCATAAGCAACCTATTTAATAGGGCCTTAAAGATACCTAGATTATACCCTGCGGGGGACACAGACTACGTCAAAGAACCGTTCCTAAGCTGCAGTTCTGATTAACTCGAGGCGAACCACTTTTATGTTTGTTTGGTGGTATTATAGATAAAAACTGTTTTTATAAAATAAGATAAAAATTGATATTAATCACCACAATCATAAATGAATATTCATCACCGAAAAAATTATTAACAACCTAAAAACCAATCTAATAATTAAATAAGAAATTGAAAGTAAATTGTATCTGAATATTTGGGTCATTTTGTATACTATGATATTTTAATTAAATTGTGTTGCAATTTTATGGGAAAACGAGAAACCCCATTTGGCAAGTGATCAACATCGTCCTAATACGACCTAAGCATAATTATAACGTTTTTCTACGAAGCCATATCTATTTCTCACGCCAATTCTATGCATTCAAAAACAGGTGAAAAATACCTGTCCAGAGAGATCAAGAATCATAGTCACACTACATACCGAGGACAGCTCAAAATTTATTTGGTCGCGCAGATTGTATGACGCTTTACCTGCAGTTAGGATCTTAGAGTCAATTCATAAAGACGACGACGGCGACACGACAATACTGGTAGAAATGATTTGCAATGCACAGCGAGATGCATTCCATGAAATGTGTATCTTTACTAGTACAAAATAAAGTTGTTTTTTGAGCCATTCGTTGTGACCTGTCCCCTAAGTAACATTTTACGGTGTGTGTGTGCATGTGCATGGGATTTTGATCTTTAATTAAATAAAGTCTGCACGTGTTTCGATTACTCTTGTTAGCTTTGCAAATAGAAGTCTTAATTCCATTTTGTTAAAGCAAAGTTTTGATTGAGATTAAACTTTTGGATTATTACTACTGAGACTCCTAAAATTATCTTACTTTTAATATGATTGGGAAAGTTTGCAAGGATTGTGAATTTTATTTACTTTTGCACCCGAGCATAAGTTTTGATAAGTTTTGATTAGATTGATTATAAGATTTTTTTTGTAAATTTATTTCAGAAAAACAATCTACTTATTTGAAAATAATTTTAAGTATGATTATCGTGATCATGATCACTCTAACTAACTACACCTTATCGTGAGTTCGATCCTCGCCCGGGACAAACTTTGTACCCATTTTACGATTGTACCCATAACACAGAAGAATGACCCAATCCTTCACCTCCCCCAATACCAAAATATACAAATCCCTATACCCTAGCCTAATCCCTAAAAGGTCGGCAAAGCACTCGTAATTCCTTCACTGTTGCGGGTATCCATGTGCGGCATTGATTGCTTACGATCAGGTAAGTAATTCTAGGTAGAAAAATCCTAGTGCATAAAAAGTATATTTTATTTTGAAGTAGATATTTTAAATCGTGCTATACTCACGTGTGTATATTGAGAAAAGCTCGACTAGTTTCGAACTACAGAGGGGTTCTTCTTCATGAGCAGCGTGCGTGGATGCGGCGATGTCGCGAAGCCTAGGCTGTAGGCTGTATGTCTCACGATAGTTATTATAATAACATAGATATTTTAATTTGATTTATTATTATTTTTGTAGGTTACGATGACTACCAATCCTTCCCCTACCCCAATCCCTTCCCAATCCCAAAATCCCCAAAATCCCAATCCTTAAAAGGTCGGCAACGCACTCGTAACTCCTTCTTTGTTGCGGGTGTCCATGGGCGACGCCGATTGCTTACCATCAGGTAATCCGTCTGCTCGTTTGCCGTCCTATCACATAGAAACATAAAAAAAAAACTACGCTAACGATTACGAATATTTATCAAATTAAAAACCCCAAGACTTCTTTAATAGTCAGGCCTTAGATTTCTAGACAAATTTCAGCGATAGTTGTCGGCCATAAATTATTCAAGGCACTTCTAAGCAAAATAGATGTATCGAGACGAATTCCTCGATTGTTCTCGAAGCTTGATAAATACAAACATACGTCTTATTTGACTTCTCGTTCTCAAGTCGTACACATTGATCAAACATAAATCCATGTAAGTTTTCTCTTATAGAAAACGGGTGAGGTTTTTCTGCTAGCGGTTTCAAGGTCTATTTTAATCAAAGTAGTTCCTTATGGTAAGTCATAACTTTCATAAAAAAGTCACATCAATTACAAGTCTCCAGCTTCTCAATTTCTTAACAAAAAAAGCAAAACGATGAAACAACATCTGAAGACAATATTAACTTAGGAAGTTACTAGAAAAATACTTAAGTCTAAAAAAGACAAATATTAAATCAATGACTGAATGTTTGAGTATTTTAATTTTATTTTATTGCATTAAAAATTCTAAATAATTTGATTTTGACTGAGAAAACCACTGAATTATTAGGTCACCATTAATTTTTTTGGTATACAGGGTACCTTCTGATTGATAGTAAAAAAACTGCTGTACTCAGAAACATTTAAAACTAAAATTATGTCCGTTTAATCAATAGACTCTACACCCAATATTTTCTCAAAAAAAAAAATGATCGTACATTCAATACCACAATTTAAAGTCTTTTATCTGTTCAATGTAATATGGATTTAACGGTTTTCTACTTAACTATCATTTCCGCTTTTCACTAACAATAGAACCTAGGTCAATTGCTGCAGTATCCTCTTACATCTTGTGACGCGATAAAGAGGACGAGATCCCTTATTTTTCACCTATAACATTGTTTCCACGCAGCTCTAGTGGTAGAAAACACACGAGCGATTATTTCACAGAACTTTCAGAAGCATTTTTCTGTACCTCCTCTCCCTCTATTCAACACTCCCATGAACGAAGTTTTATATTTGTAGGCAAAATCTAAAATTTCTTGTCTTTGGCGGCAAACATGCACATAGAAAACCCGATGATAAGCAATTGGCGCCATATATTGGCCAATCGGAATACTAAAGGACTTATCGTGTGCGTTGCCAGACTCTGGAGGGCATTGGATTGGAGAAACAGAATGAGGGTAAAGACTTGGACCTCCAGAGCTTTACTTAAAAAGCCAGCTCATTTATGCCGAACTATACGAAACCATCATAAGCAGTCCCAAAAATGCTAGTTATAAAATAAATGCTAGCCAAAAAACCAACCCGTATATTTCAAACAACCACGTATGCTCTTAAGTGGAAAACAAGATAAGGGGGTGAATTCTGCTAGTTCATTACATTACTCGCTCACTTGACAGTCGGCTGCGTGACCGCGCACTTTACCAGCATTGTAATGTAATTGAGTTATGCACTACTTTAAGATCGATTAGAGTCTGTCTGGTATAGATTTTGATGAGTGGTATTTGGCTAACTCTTTTTATAAGTTTTATGACTTCTACTATTCTCGGAGGTATCGTAAAAGCCGAATGTGCTGCTTAAAATCCAGAAATGGATAGACATTGGGTTATTGCTTCCAATAATAATATTTTCTTTTGTCAGGGTTTAATCATCAAATGACCTCTTCCGTCCAGGGAAGGCGAGAGAGAGTGTCAGGCTCTTACTGGCTAAAAAGCCCCCGCTCCTTCTCCTGCTCTAGGCCGAAACCGCGGTGACTGATTGCACTTAACCCGCAATCCCCAATAATTATCATTGCGATGCGATTGCGATGTATTTTCCCACTCTCCCAAACCCCAATCCCAAAGTTTTTAATCTTCAAAGACTCAATTTACTTCCATCACATAACCTGTCATCATAAAAACAGTATACTGTTAAAATTGCACATGCACTTGAGATTTAATCAACGATGCCTCTCACATCATCAGACTATAAAGCGGATTAGCAATTAGTTCAGGTTTTCTGACGATATTTTCCTCCACCGTTAGTCAGTTTTCTCTAAACGTATCAAGAAAGTGCCCATGACTTAGAACGTCACATTGGTACTTGCTAAGTGTCGAACTTGCAAGTTCATGCATGATGCCTTAATCTCCAGACCACCACAGCAAAATTTCATCAGCCTTCGTACTTTTATAATAATCCACAGAAACTCGTAAAACATTTCATATTACTTGCAAGTAATGAACCAAGGATGTCGGTTTACGATCTGACTTGTTACGGAGTGGTAAGGACAAATTAACTTCACGGAGAAACACAATGAAGTTATACAATAAGTGTCGAGCTCATATCACTGGGATAATACATGAGAATAATATGTTTTTGTGACGCAATAAAGATATTTTGTAATGTGACGTAACATATATGTTATTGTAGATATATCATATCGAAATTTCATGACCATCTAACAAGATGTCGAAAGACGGCTATCTGCCAAAACGGTAACCTGACGGTAAGCAATCGGCGCCGCTGGACAACATTCCTAATTCCAGAGTAGTTGCAAGTACTTTGCCGGTCTTTTGGGCAAATAGTTTAGGAAGTATTAGAAAGAAGAAAAGAAGAGTATTCGTTAAACTCACTCACACGGCCGTATCATTCCGGTTGAGCCGGCCAATTTATGGCGGCGCATGCCTCTCTCAAACACTTAATGCGTTTGATTCATCAAACCCCAAGATAACGCCGGCGTTCGCGCACCTATTGACTTACTATTGTATATCTAGTTACCACGTTTGAAAAGTTGAGTAAGTACTTATGTAAGTGCATAAGCGGTATTTATTTCCTAAGCATCTTCTACCAGTCAAGCCCTTGGGTGATGTAGAGAGAAACCAATGGTATGTCCAAATAGTAAACAAACTAACAATGGTCCTTCATTTAAACGTTACGATTATAAGTTTATATATAATAAATTATTATTATATATTATAATTTTTTTACGTTCAAAAATGTTTATGACGTTTTCTATTTTTAATTTCCATTACACAATTAAACATTGAAAATTAAATATTTAAACAATGAACACACTTGAAAACTCTATCTTTCAAGTTAACTCGTAACTTAAATAATTAAAATCCAATTTCTTGGCTGAGATACTAAACAAGGAACTGCTTTTACAAAACAAAGAGACGCAGTCTGCACAAAATTATTTACTAATTACAACACAGGTTTAAAACAAGAAATGTTTCACAACAAAGAAAGACAATTTACAGAAATTTTCTCCTTTTTACCTTCATAACAATGTAATTTTCTTCCACAGTTGCCTTTGTAAAAAAGGTTTATTTTGCTTAGTTTTGTAAAACTAGGCTTGAGTTTGCTTTATATGTAAAGCCTTGAACTAAATTTAAACAGAAATATAATTTTTGTTTTAGCGTTTTTAATCCCCTTTATCTTTATAAATATATAATTCTACTGTATGTGTGTATGTCATTGAACTCCTCCTAAACGGCTAGATCGATTTAAATGATTCTTTCTGTATGCATTTGAGTTGCACCCTGGATATTTTAAATCCACAAATTAGTCCGGCAGATGGTGCTGATTGCTTGAAAAAGTATGTGAACTCGGACTCAGCCCTACCGATTTCGCTGAAAAATGATATGTGGGGGTTTTCGGGGATGGTCCGAAATCGGGGTTATCCTTTATAATATACTTGATATTATAGAGGATTACCATAAAAATAAATAATCTGAGCTGTATTTCCATTTGTGATCGTGTCCGTTTTCTAAATCGTACTTTATTATTCTCTTCATTATAAATAATTATAATAAATTGTAACTCGACAGCATTATTGCATCATTCTCCAGTCAAAGCATACAATTTAATAAATCCTTTAACGGGCTCATTTAAAAAAAAAAACCTAAATTGTCAGCAAAAAAATGTCGGATCGGCGAAATTGGTCATTCCAGAATGTAGATTTACATTATCTCCAATATGTCCACTGGTTAACATAGGCCTTACTACTAATGACTTCCAAATCACCAGTCATCAGTGCCTAGAATCTCTTGATAAATCTATAATTAAATCACCTATAAAAATACAGCAAAAACTTCCTACCTCCAGAAGCAAGTCCAACTTCCCAACGACTTCAAAGTTTTGCCCAAAAAAACTCATTCGCGACTGCACCAAGGTCTAAAAATAAACCGTGGTCTCAATGCTGCCTGTAAATTAGAGCTTCGTGGCTCGTTAGTTAATCCAATTACTTAGTTCTGTGGCCTGTTTTAATTGGGTTCTTTTTGTACCCACCAAGGTGTTTGTGGGCGCTGTAAATGTGCCGAGAACTAATTAGAACGAGGTGTGGTCGTGTATTGGCGTATTTTCGTACAAGTGGTTTAATTTTGTGATCTTTATCATTCGTTTAAATCTCGGAATCTAAGAAATGAAAAAGTTAAAACATTTTGTGAGTAACATTTTTCGGCTGTTTCAGTAAAATTGATTAATAGAATTGGATTTTTACATCGTTGCTCCAGTTTAGGTTTGTTTCCTGTAGTGCGTTTACAAACATACACATTTCACCCAGACCCGGAACAGCAATTTGTGAATGAAAAGAGTTGTTCCGTGCCGGAATTGAACCCGCGGCACGTTGAGCGGCAACCAGTTGCCCTGCCACCGCATCAACCGTGCAGTCTAGTAAGATATTATTATTATTTTTATGTGTGTTCCTTTCCGCTCACGGGACCTCAGGGTCCCGGGCTTTTGGAAGGCGTACGAAGCCAACTCGCCGAGGTCCTAAGTGAAATGGGACATCAGCCGACTATTATCTCTGTATGCACTATGAAAGTGCACCCAAGGACAATCCCCAGTTGATGCAGGACTATTGTGAAATGTGGTAAAGTTATGGGTAGCTATACACTGTAGTGTGATTCTGTAAGACTTCATTCTAAACTTCGAATCTGAATCCGCCGTGAGTAGTAGTACAGTAGCGCTACACTTGCGAGTTGAACTAAATTGACAGCAACATTTTGATAGATAAAGTATGAGATGACGTTAAAAGTGACATTCTAAAATTTTATTTCCCCGTCACTTCGACGCTCACTTCGGACTCGAACAAGATTCAAAATCAAACAAATTTTATAGAATCGACGTGCTGGTCAATATGATAACTATGGAAATACTATGGCCCCTGCCCCTGACCAATATTGATACATACGGATAAACAGGCAGTGTTTTTTTTGTGAGGGGAAAATCATCAAATGACTTCGGCCGGCCCTAGACTCTTACTGACTAAAAACCCCCCTGTTCCTTCTCCTGCTCTGGGCCGAGGTCGCGGTGCCTCATTGCGCTTACCCCGCAACCCCGGCTGAACATCAGCCCTTTAGGGCCCCGTCTGTAGTGGTCTATTGGCTCTTTGAGGCGCGCGCGGAACGCTACGCACCGTACGCTCGGGCCTGGTTCTGGTCGGGCGGCGAGCTGCCCTTACTCGCTGACCGCAGACCCGTGCTTACGGTGGCCGGAGATCGTCCCTTGATTCCCGACGCTCGTAGTGTCGCCAGTTGCGGCGGCTGGGGCGTGAGGAGGAGGATTACTCCCTTACGCGGGCCGCCTCTCTCTTTGCGAGCATGACTGCTTCACAAAAGGAGGAGACGGCGTCCCAGTGCCTCTCACTCCGCACCATGGCCTCGACTAAGGCCGGGCGCGAGAAGTCGCCGCCGCCGATCACTTCCCTGAGGACACGGCGGTGCTCAGCCCAGGCAGGGCATACCGCTACCGTATGCTCCACCGTATCCTCAAGGTGGTAAACAGGCAGGGGGTGACTAGCAAACTCCATTAATGGGCCCCCGGAAACGGCCGCTAGCATGTAGCGCCTATTATTATTTGCAATTCTTTGTGCAAAGAAAACAGTTCTTAAGCAGGCTGTATGTTGAACAAATTTAATAAATTGAAAGTGTCTCTTTTAACACTTTCCCATCACATCATCATGTAATACTATTTATAACAAAATCAGTAGTAAAATCTACATTTTGGCTCATATCTGGTCTAAGCTTCAGGCAAGCCTTATGAAATTTTATGTTTTTGTCTCTGAAGCCGGTTACATGAACTGAAAATGTGCGAATAGAAGATTTTAGGTGGTCTAAGGCAAGAGTTCAGATGTTTGCTCTATCCCCGCTAATGCAATTTTTAAATGGGATCAATATTTTACAATTTGTGCAGTGCAGAAACAACAATTCAATACTCGTATTCAAGTCGTAGTGTTTGTTATTCCGTTATTCCACTGATTGTTATTCCGAGTCTGGGTGTGATGTACATGTGAATTTGTATGTTTGTAAACATTTTTACTTTGTTTATAATATTAATATAGACAAAATACAAAAGAAGCTAGTACAAAATATGTCAGTGTTAAATTCGATTTTTCCAAATCTTGCACCACAATTTTAGATCTGAAACTGGAGTAAGCCGGGAAACCGTAAGATTTCATAGCAGAGGAACTTATAAAGAACAAAATTATTCTTCTTTACGATACCCTGTGGATTTCGTTGATATAATGATAAACTGAGAAAAGTATTTCACCTTATTAGATTTAGGATTTGGCGTGGATTTACTAAGCTTTAAACTTTTATTAGGGTGACCTGAAACGAGCTATGTAATTGTTGTACTATCACGTAACTTAGTAATCATTTATGATTACCTATATGGTAACTGATATGACGTCTTATCAATTTGTTTAATTTAGACTTTTTTATTGAAGCTGTTGTGTTATGTTTTAATTGTTGTTCAGTAATTATATAAAGGTTTTTATGAACGTGATAGGTGGGTGAACGAGCAGACGTCTTACCGAATGGTAAGCAATCTCTCGTCTCAATGAACGGAGCCTCCGTTCATTGAGACCCGCAACACCAGAGGAGTTACAAGTGCGTTGGGGATTACATACTGGGTAGGGATTGGGGAAAGGAAGAAATATATTTCCATACCTCATTTTATTCTTTCTCCGTTTATTCACATAATTACCTACGTCCCTCATAGTACAATTTATATTAAATAAAGCGAACAAGTGTTTTGCTAATATTTAATCAGTAATAATAATAATTCAATTTAGCTTTGTTATGACGTAGTTCGAGAAATCTCTTGAGATCGAAGAAGCCTCGTAAGTCTAATATAAAACATCTATGATTTCATTAAATTACCTTAGAGTAGAAGAAAACTTTTCTGATTGATAAAGATTAGGATTGTATTGATTGGATATTTACACGCAAGAAATATTATAATCCCTTTTTTAATATTTACTCAATTGGTATAATTAATTTTTATGATAAAGCCATAAGAGAAGAAGAACTACCATGGACTATGTATAATGGTCAAAAAATAAGATGAAAAGATTTTCCATTATGTTATTGTCAGTCTAATGGCCTGTGATTGCACATTTGACGCGGTAGGAATAAAATGACTCTTTGTGGAGTCCAAAAATTGTTGTTCAGGATCTGGGTCTGATGTGTTTGTTAACCCACCCACAACATAGGAAATATCCCAAGTGTGAGACGCTTTTTATTAAAAAAAAAAAACAAAGTACAAATGATATTTTTTTCAAAGAATGACATACTATAAGTTGATGGCACCTAATATGGCCAAAATGCAAAGGACAGGTAACCGTAAATTTATTAAATTTGTCCCACCACAACGTGACTGGAATCAACAAATTAAGTTTTGTCCACATACAATACATCGTCATACACTGGGCTCTTACTTTTCCTTAAGGAAGTATACTAAGATTCAATTAGGTCCCGAGGCACGGTGATTAATTATTAATAGATTAATATTTCATGTCTTCTGAAACGAACAAAGGACTCTCATAATAAAGAATATTGATTAATTTTATAAAACGCCCTGTAAGATAATGTCTTGATAATATTGGATGAAATGGCTGTATAATTTTCATAATATTTCATCGATAATTATTATCAGTTTTCTTAATGGTAGTACGAGCAATTTCTTCGACACGAATTTGGCATTTTTGACCCGATTGAGATATCACAGCTCATAGAAAATTGGTGTAAAACAATTTTACCAGAGAATCAATTCTTATTTTACAGGATATAAGGGGTTCTCATTAAAGGTCAGTCCCCAAATTTCCTATCATCAAATCTCTCACATCCTTGCGATCAACGGAAAGTCAGCAACGCCCTTTTGACCATGAGCAGAGCCGATTACTTAACACCAGGTAATTGATACATATGACAGTTAAAGCTTTGATTATTTTTCAATATAAAATGTATGTGCATATATGCACATGCTATTCGCCTGACCATATGTCGAACGACGACGAATGACGCATGCCATATGTGTTAATAATAGGAATTATCATATATGTATGTATGTAAGTTATTAACATATACACAACAATACAATTTTAAACAAACATTTTTTTTTTTTCAGTTATAAATAGGTTTCATACGAGGACGTCATGAAAACAGAACTCTTTTAAAAGAATTCACAAACACAGCGTGCGAAACATAAAAAATAAAAGCCTGACACTTTCACAATTTTAAACGTTATAATTGGAGAGAGTTCATTATTTTTTTTGTTATTTTTACTTCCTTATTTTACGCAATTGTTACTGGCCTTTTGACTTAACATTTAACAAGGTATTTTGTTTTAAATAACTAACAAAGAAGTATTTAAATAGGCCAAATTAAGTTAGGTACTTAAATACATTGAGTGATGTTTTAAGTGTGTCATTACCAGTCATTATTAGCCGAAAACTTTAATGAAAAAAAAGTTTGAATTCAAATTGGGAATCTATTAAGAACGGAAAAAACAATTATGTTTGTCTAGATATCAGTATCAATCAGATTCTTTGAGTAGTTACACTTACCGTCTTATTAAAAAACACAGTTTTTCTTTAGTCGAAACCAATGAGCAAGTTTTTGTATTTTGAATTGAAGGTAGGTGAGGATAAGATTCTAAATACAAAACCTGACTCAATGGTTTAAACCTAGACTAAAGATAACCTTGTTCTGTAATAAGAGAGTTAGTATTTTTTTACAATTTCTCGTTTTTAATGCGTCACTAATCTTGCTGTCATACGTTTACCTAAAGCGCCCTCTACTGACATTTAAAAACTTAAACGAATTGTCACTAACGTCATTTTGACACTTATTTTTTTTAAAACGGAGGAGTAAATAATTTTAAAGAATCCAAGTACGTGAAGAAAAGAGTAAATTTTATAAGGCTACGAGCGCATTAATATTCTGTACCGTAGACTTTTTATTGGAACGCTTATGATGTTGGAATTATTAAAAATTCATAAGAATAACGTATGTGGGGCGTGTTTTGAATTATAATTCGTTTTGTGAATTATATTTTCGCCATAAAAGGAGGCTGAATATATAATAGAAAAGTGGTCTTTTTAAAATTTTTATTTTTCAATATAAAATTGTTTCCAAATTTCATTAATCTTTATTGTTTTTTTAGGTGCTCGTTCTTCTCTACAGGAATCTTTGGAACGAGCAAATAGCTTCATTAGGGGACAGACGGATAGATGAAACACCTAAAGTTAAAGCTCTTGATATACTTTTTTTCCTATTTTTTGCTTGACGTTAAAAAGTGCCTATTGTGGTCTAATTGAAATAAATGATTTTGACTAAGAAGGAAAAATCATCAAATGACAAATTACTTCTCTCGCCCAGGGTAGGGCGAGAGTAAGCGTCAGACTCTTCTATAATAATATTATAAAGAGGTGAAATTTGTAAGTTTGTATGTTTGTAGGGGTTAATCTTTGGAACCACTGGTCGGATTGCCAAAATTCTTTCACTGATAGATATCTACAATGTTCCTGAGGGCTATAAAAAATCACGCTATGATCAAATGGAGCTGAGCAGCAAGTGAAACCGCGCGAGAGTAGCTAGTACTGAATAAAGACTTACTTGCAGTACCACCGATGGCTCGGCCCCTGGCTAAGGTAAAATTAATAACAGCGTTTCATTGAAAGTAATTTTGCGGTATTGTCATTAATTTTGTTTTATGTTTTATTTTTATGTGATAGGTCAACAGCTGAGCAAACGAATTACCTGATGGTAAGCAATCATCGCCACTCATGGACACCCGCAACAACTTCCGAGTGCCTTGCCGACCTTTTGTGGATTAAGGATTTAGAGATTTTGGGATTGGGGGAGTTCCCCTCCCCTGGATTTGGCCTCTGGTAACTTTCCCGGTTTTCTGTAAGGCCGTGGTCACTCCGATCGAGCCGGCCCATTCGTGCCGAAGCATGGCTCTTCCACACTTAAGATGATAATGTCATAGTTAGCCGATATTACAACATATACATATGTTGTGTTCGTTTTGATGTCGTTTTTGTTAAAATGCACAAACTGGTATAAACGTACCGGGTAAAAAATTAGATTCCGAAAATAAAACTGAGTATTACACCAAAGAAAGAAACGCAATATAAAAACTCCTGTTTATTCGGATCAAAACTTTCTTCAAGTTATGCTCCAACATATGTATTCGAAGATATAAATAACACAATGTTTATATGATATAGATTTAAGTTTTCCCTGTTTGGTTTCGACGCCTTATCGGAAACTTCATATCTCAATTCCGTTTCGGGAAAAGTAGATGAAAGTTAGCAATTTGTTTCCGCGTGTACTTCGATATTATTGCATGTTATAAACAAATATTATATCAGTGCGTAGTTTATCTTCTTTGCAGTTTTGAAAAATAAACTATATCAACTTTTGATGGATTCTGATAAGTCCTGGGTGAAATAGAAGTTTTTTTAAGTTTAATTTATTTATCTATTCAAGTGTTGTATATATGTATATTATAAAAATAATTTAAAATTGAAGATAAAAGTACGTGTATGTATAGATACTGAATATTTTTTTGGAATATCATCCTGCAGTCTTGCGACAGGATAGTTCAACCAAACATAAAAAGGTGTGTAATAAAATGACAAAAGAAACTGAAGTAAGAAAAATAAAAAATAAAACTACAAACAAACTTTATACACTTAACAAGGATTTGTACTCAAATTTCTATTAAGTACCTTAGATAAGATAAGATAAGATAAGATATTTTTATTTGCTTAAAACATGGTATACAATGGTGTTATATTAAATTAGATCTACATGTTTTGCTTAAAAATAAAGCATGCAAACTTACTTACTATCTAAAAATACATTATAATATTGAATTAAATTAAATTACATTACATTGATTTCATATAAAAAGGTCATTAATATTATAAAAATTATTATTATTGAGCCATTCATATAATTGTATTTTAAATAATTTACAATTTAACGTTTTAAGCGTATTTGGTATTTTATTATAAATCCGTACACACATGGCCAAAGAATTTTTATTATATTTTGCTGATCTAGGCAGCTCATCCAACACAAGTCTATATTGGTCACGTCGACTTCTCGAGTTTATTTCCTCTGCTGTTTTAAAAAGTTCCTTGTGTTTTCTAACAAACATACATGCTTCATAAATATACAATGAAGGTAGCGGTAACAAACCAAGCTCTTTAAATATCGGTTTACATGATTCATCATATGGAATCTCGTATATAGCTCGTATACATTTCTTTTGGGCGACAAATGCTCTATTGATATCAGTACTATTTCCCCACATAATTAGTCCATACCGTAGTGTAGACTCAACATATGCACGGTATGACATCACAGCCGTTTTAATATTAGTTACTTTTTTAATTTGTCTCAGTGCATAGACAAATTTATTTATTTTAGTGCAAACGTAATCAACCTGTGCTTTCCAGTCTAAATGCTCGTCAATTATGACTCCTAAAAATTTAGTTTTTGTTACAAGTGTGATTTTCGGTATGTCCATTTTAAAATTAAATTTATTATTATAAGATTGATTAAATTGTATGTATACTGATTTATTAAGATTAATAGATAAATTATTATTATTTAACCATGTCGTTAGATCGTTAATTGTATTATTTATGTCCGCTTCATGATCAGTAATCGTTTTATATTTCTTATCGGTAGTAGCAATTATGGAAATGTCATCGGCAAAAAGGAAGCATTTATGGTTGGTTACCTTAACTATGTCGTTTATGTAGAGTAGGAATAAAATGGGACCCAATATGCTACCCTGGGGGACGCCGCGTGTTGTGTTTATGTATTCCGACGTGTAGTTTGTCTTGTCCCTATTTTCGTCAAGTTTGGTGATCGTGACATGTTGTTGTCTGTTAGCCAAGTACGATGATATCCATTCAAGTGGCAGTCCTCTAATACCGAGGGCCTCCAACTTTAAAAGTAATATTTTATGTGAGACAAGATCGAATGCTTTCGACAGATCAAAGAATAGCCCTGTCGTTAGTTGTTTGTTGTTAATGCTGGTCAGTATTGATCTCAAGAGTGAAAAGATGGCCAACGATGTGGACTTATGTTTCTGAAAACCAAATTGCGCTTCTTTAATTACATTAAATTTCTCACAGTAATCGACTATTCTTTGATTCATGCATTTCTCATAAATTTTTGACATGATGGGTATCAGTGTTATGGGGCGGTAATTATTCATATCACATTTTTCACCCTTTTTATATATCGGTTTGACCACAGATATTTTTAATGCGTTAGGAAAGACTCCTTGTGAAAAGGACAAGTTAATAAGATAAGTCAATACCCCACTTATTTCATTGATACACGTCTTAATAATTCGGGTGTTAAGTTCATCATAGCCTTCAGAGTTAGTATTATTCAGAGATAATATCTGTTTCCTAACCTCATTTTCGGACATAGGTATGAGGAACATCGAGTTAGCAGTTAGTGTATCACTACGGCAACTTTTTGTACAATTCTGAGTAGGGATATAATTAGTAAAATGCTTGTTGAAGGCAGAGGCTATTTCTGCTGGTTTGGTAAGTATGGTGTTGTCATGTGTTTTGATGTGTTCAATGTTATTTTTTAGGTCCGTATTGTGTATTTCGTTTCTTATAACTGTCCATGCGGCTTTACATTTGTTGTCATTGTTATTCATAAATTTTATGTTAGCATTTCGTTTCGCATTGTGGATACATTTTTGTAATAGCTTTGAATACGTGGTGTATTTATTCTTGTTTAGTATATTTTTATTTTTATAATATTTATATCGTAAGAAACGCTTTGTTTTTGAACTCTGTTTAAGACCCTTGCTTATCCACGTTCGCTTTATTTTATTATTTAAATTTATCTTCACCCGTACTTTTGGGAAACAGAGCTTGTGAAGTAGACATACTAGTTCATGGAAACAAGTGAATGCTTTATTTGCATCGTTTTCCATGTAGATATCTGTCCAGGATAGATTTTGTAAGCATTCCCTGAATTTATGCGTGTTATCTAGACTGTAGTCTCTTTTGTAAATGTAGTATATTAAGGGAATTGTAGTTTGAATCCTCAAAGGGAATTCATATTTCATTATTTTCCATTAATCTCATTTTACGGGTTCAACATCCCATTGTCTAAAAACAGGAAAACATTCCTGCATTAGCTGATCTTAATGGGCGATACAGGTAGGTTTCTTAGCTAAAAGAAGCTGGCTACTAATGGATGACTGACACGCGACCAATGAGACGCTGAGAAAAAAAAAATGCAGTTGTTTTATGTGATTGGTCGGCAAACGAGCAGACGAATTAGCTTATGGTAAGCAATAAGCGCCGCCCATGGACACTCGCCACAACAGAGGAGTTACGAGTGGGTTGCCAAACTTTTGGGGATTAGGGATTTGGGAGATTTAGGGATTAGGGATGGATTTGGGGAGGGGAAGGATTGGGAACCCCACTCGTAACTCCTCTGTTGTGGCGGGTGTCCATGACCGGCGCTTATTGCTTACCATTAAGTAATCCTGCTCGTTTGCCGACCTATAACTCCGTAACTTACACGGCGAAACACAACGCTGTGATTGTTTTACGTCAGTTTTCTGTGGGGCCCTGGCAGAGTTCAGAGGAAGCATGGTTCTCCCATACTTAATTGCTAAACGAAGGGATATGGTGAAACTACATATAACCTCGTAAGTTAATTTTTGTCATACGGGTTAATTTATGTCCTGTGTCACGATCACGGCCCGAAGTAAGAGAATAAGCGGGGTGGTTTTTATTCAGCCAAAGTAAGATAGCCCCTTTACCCCACCCAGGGCCAGGAAGAAGCCAGGCCATGATTCCCTCACCCCACAATAAAGGGAGTTAAGTCCTATGAAGGTTCAATACGCATAGATTTTTTTCAAAATATTACAATACATACTTGTTATTGCATTGAACCCATAAGATTGACTGACAAGATTGACTGCACGGTTGGCGCGGTGGCTGGGCAACTGGCTGCCGCGCAACGTGTCGCGGGTTCGATTCCCGCACGGAACAACTCTTTGTGTGATCCACAGATTGTTGTTCCGGGTCTGGATGTGATGTGCATGTGAAATTGTATGTTTGTAAACGCACCCACGACACAGGAGAAAATCCTAGTGTGGGGCAACGTTTTTTTTTACAAAAGAAAGAAAGAAAGATAAAATATAGGAACCTTGTTACTAAGCCTCCCGTGTTAATACGTCTTACTATGTATCTCTGACAAGGCTAATTTGGACATAGGGTGTATTTCTCTTAGAATAATTAATAATAAGAACTACGAACAAAACAAAATAAATATTGAGTTACTTTCACAGAACACAAGTGGTTTTGGAAATAACCCGACCGAAAACGAAGTGCTTTTAGCCAGCCTTTTTAAAAGTATTTTAACATTTTAGGTCCATGATACTTAATTATAAAATAGAATATTTTACATAATTATTTGCTTTAGATATTAAAACTCTTTTTTCAATACGTCATACTTTATTTCGTAACACATATTTTTGAATAATCAAACTCAGTAGTAAAATTGTAGGAAGCAAAGGCCAAAATAACCAGTTTTTTGTATTTACACGCAAAAGAAACCAAAAAAATTGCAAAGAAATTTTTTTGATTAACTTTGAAGCCTTCCAAAAGTTGACAGTAACGAGAAATACTCTTGATGAACAAAATTTTGAAGGCTTCTCTCGAGGTGTCAGATATTTTATAACTGGAATATGAATTATCTTTAATTTATTCAAAAGTAAGTACTTTTGTTTTTGGTTAAGTTTATGAAAATAAATGCGAAAATGATTGTGTTTTGAACTAGGTGTGATGCCTTTGTTCTGTCGTAGGCTTTTGGCTGACGATGAAGATAATGATGATGATTACAATTGAAACTTAACTGATATGAAATTGAAATGTACCACTCACTAAACGAGAGAAAAATCATTGCTTGACCATGCAGCCTGCTTGCATCTACGCTTAATTGTCATTGCATTAGCAGCCCAGATAAATATGTTAATTTACCAGATCATTTTGAAAAAGCTAGTAAGGCAACTGTGCTTCGGTATGAAATGTCTGACTTGCCGGAGAGATACCACGGCCTAATGGAAAACTAGCGTGAAGTAATGCTTTCATTATGTTTATATGAGAATACTAGACGCCCTGAATCCAATTCCCTTCCCCTCTTTTCCCTATCACCTAATCTCCAGTCTCGACCACGCTCCTCTCTTCTGTATTTTGTGGTTGTCAATAGGCGACGCTGATTGCTTAGCATCGCGCGATCCATCTGCTCCTTTGCTGAAATAATATGACTTAAAAGAAACTGAATACAGTGCAGTGTGAGTGAGGTTACCGGATGCCCAATCCTTCCCCTCCCCCAATCTCTCCTCAATCCCTAAATCTCCAATCTCCACTCGTAACTCCTCCGTTGCCGTAATCCGTCTGCTCGTTTGCCGACGACGACATAAAAAAAACAATTAGGACTTATGACCAATTTTACTGTCTTTATGCATCCAGGTGTAATATCGATATTACTTAGTGAGGAAATAAATCGTTGGTAACTTGCAGCGTTTCCATGCAGTAAGTATGGCATGTGAGGCTACACAAGTGTTTGGAGCTGTGCCAAAATGGAGACTTTTTAATATGTTGTTACCAATTTCAGATTAAATCTGTCCGTAGCATTAGGTTGGGAGTAAAAATGAAATTAATTGTTTTGTTGAGTTTTAAATGGGTTTGTTAACATTAATAGGTACAGTCGACGATTATTCTGTTAAGTGGCTCCGTACTTACGTAAATAGATTTTATCGACAATCCAAACTAATATTATAAATGGGAAAGTAACTCTGTCTGTCTGTCTTTTCTTCACATCTAAACTACTGAACCGATTTCTGTGAAATTTGGTACAGGCATAGTTTGAAACTCGAGGAAGGATATAGGATAGTTTTTATACCAAAAATCTGCAGGAAGTCACTATTCCACGCGGAGTCGTGGGAAAAAGTTAGTTATTCAATAAAGCAATGTTCATGTAATGTAAACTTAAAATGGACAACATCGCAAAGACTCGTTGAAAACTTTAAATTTACAAAAATTTGCTTTTATGACTTTCATGAAGTTATCAAAAAATATATCATCGATACCGTGATTATTGTCCAGGGTTTTTTAAATACTGAATTATTTATGATATCAAATGTTATGTTTCGTTAAAAATATATCTGAAATCTGGCGCTGAATTTATTCGAATTAAAAACTATTTTTTTTAAATCTATCTCCATATGTTTTTAATCAACACTTTTTACTTTCCTACCTTTATGCTAATATTATACAGAGGTATTGTTAGATGTTTGTTTAAATTTAATATCCTCTAAAACTATCAGACTTAATTGGAAATAGATTCCCTGCTGGAAGATAGAGTATCCTCGGTAAACAGCTTAAAGCTACGTAAATGAAACTGCTGGGCATAGCAATTAGTAAATAACATATACATATATGATTAGATGCACTCAATTATACTTAAGTTCCTATGGTGGGGCAGAGAGTTTCTACAGTATTTTTCCATTGGGATCTATCTTGGGCTATGGGCTTAATTTCGGACAGGACAGACAGGACGGCCAACTTTTCGCCTGCCTTGTGGTGTCCACTCTAGAGCTTGTCTCCGTATGTGTGTGGGATTTCTCCTGAGAATGTGCCCTATCTATGACCACTTTCGGCGTGTAATTTGCTTGTCTATTGGCATTTCCCGGCACGCCTCCCACTTGCCAAGCCAAGTATTTTATTTTTGCACTCAATTATACAATCAATAAATTCACAAACATACTTCCTAATAGAATTTTCTACATTATAATACGCATGAAGAGAAATCAAAGTGGAACTCCAAACTCAAAGTTTAAATGTCAGTTTGAATATAAAGTTCCTGTTGAACTGAGTGAGTGAATACTTGCTAATACGAGAGATACTAACGGATTACTAAGCATTAGTATGAGTAGGATACTTCGTAAAATGGAAGGATATTATTTCATCCTTATGGTGCTGAGATGGTATACCCATCGGTTGTGATAAGACGAAGGAATTTGAGGATGACAACGACACTTTTACGGTGTGATTTGTTTAAAAAATGTAAGTGATTTAGCTTCTACTATCTTAAATTTATGTTTCTTTTTAATTCATTGACAAATAAAGTAACATTATGGGAAGTTACTTACGTAATTATGTTTTTGAAATAACAATTAAGTGGTCATTCGCATTCTCGATCGATAGATGAGCAAGTGGATTCATCATCATCATATCAGCCACAGGACGTCCACTGCTGAACATAGGCCTCCCCTATTGACTTCCAGATAGGCCGGTTGGAAGCGACCTGCATCCAGCGGCTTCCTGCGATCTTAATCAGGTCGTCTGTCCACCTTGCGGGTGGACGTCCTACGCTGCGCTTGGCTGTATGTGGCCTCCACTCGAGAACCTTTCTGCCCCAACGGCCGTCGGTTCTACGCGCTATGTGCCCTGCCCATTGCCACTTCAACTGACTAATCCGTTGGGCTATGTCGGAAACCTTCGTTTGCGGACATCCTCGTTTTTTATTCGGTCTCGCAAAGAAATTCCGAGCATAGCCCTTTCCATAGCGCGCTGAGCAAGTGGATTATTATTGTGGTATTGACTTCCGTATATTCTCTCAATTTTTGTTTTTCAATTAAAATTAAAATGTAGGTTGTCTTGTGGGATGAACAAATTTCAAAATAATTTGTTCATCACAAAAATCATTGCGCCCGTGAGTCCTTTAGTATTGCGGGATCGTCATCAGATAAGCCGTTGCCATCTTTTCAATAAAAAAATCAATTAAATCAAACCAGCGATACGTTTCAGCAGCCAGTTTCCCGGCCACTGCCATAATATTTTGAGAAGACCTACTATAATTATTTAGACTTGATAACATAATGACCAAACTTCTTACTAAAAAAGTAAACAAGACTCAAACAAAATAAAAACCCACAAACCCGATAGTTGTAAAGTCTCATTCTTCAAAACTTTACCTCTTCAACGGGACATAACCTCGCGACAAAACTTGCATGGAGGTCTCAGTAAATCGCATTTTACAGCACCCTCGGGACGGAATAGAACTTCGCTACCGACACTAAACACTAGCAAATGCTTTACGAGGTATACGGTGGAAATACTTCAAACTGGTAACAGTTTTGCTTCGGTTCAAGAGTTGTTCGTTTTCTATTTTGTGGTTTGGCGTGTATTTTATTGATCACGAGTCAGACTAAAATCACGTTTATTGGGAGAACCCGTTGCATATCTATACTAATATTATAAAGAGATAAAATTTTGGTTACAAATTTACAAAATCTAAGAAGTTCCGTTTAAGCAAAGATCCACTGGAACATTATTTATATTCGTGTAGGTATATTATCCTGTGGAGCAGGACCAGCCCGTCTCCAAGCATCCTTATCCTCAATATAATCACTCAGTTTTTTACACAAAGTTTTCTTTACACATAATTTAAAATTTCTTTCATTTAATTGTTGTATTTCGCCTGGGATTTTGTTATAACACTTAATGCTGAATCCCATGACCGACTTGTGTACCTTTGCCAATCTAAATAATGGCTGACACAATCTATCTCTATGTCTAGTTTGATAATTATGTCTGTCTGATACCTTATCAAATAATAAAATTTTAAGTGTTTCCTAACATACATTATATTTTCATAAATAAACTGACCGGGTACAGTCATAATATTGATCTCTTTAAACTTTTCTCTAAGACATTCGCGAAGCCTTAGGTTGTAAATTGCTCTGATTGCACGCTTTTGTAAGTCAAATATAGACTCAATGTCAGCAGCCTGTCCCCACAAAAGATGACATACGACATAATGCTATGAAGTACACCAGTCTTGCAGTGTCCACATCTGTTTGCTGTCGCATCTTCCAGACAGCAAATTCAGCAGAACTCAACCGTCCCGCCAGAGATGTGATATGGGGCCACCATTATAGTTTTTCATCTATGATTAGTAAACTTTATAACTGATATTGTCGCTTGTCGTGGTAGCCCGGAGCTTAAGAGCCCGTTTCTCATACATGATGGTGTGGGTTCGAAACCTGGCAAGTACCACTGTGACTTTTTCCGAGTTATACTATATGTACTCTCTATGATTATTTAGACACCACTGTCATACGGCGAGTAGGCCAACTCGCATTGAGTAAGCGTGGTGATTAATGCTCTAACCTTCTCCGTATGAGAAGAGGCCTTTGCTCACTTATAGGCTGATGATGATGATGATGATAACTGATTTGGTTTTTAATAAAGTCAGAGGGTATGGATATCATAATAATACTTCATTGAAATATTGAACAAAGTCTCAGTATTAAAAAATAAAACCTTGATTAAGATGTAATCATTCAAAACTTTACAAAGCTACCCAATCAACTCGTTGATAAATAAGCAAACGTAATCAAATTTAATACCCAATTAGAAGTTTTTAATTAAATTTCGTCCAAAAATAATTCGTTTTGATTGATATTTTTTGTTAATTGACTTCAAGTTTGTTTGGTAATTGAACTTCGTTGATGAACTGAAGAAAAGGTTTTTGACTAAGGGAAGAAAAGAAATATTATTGAGGGAGAGGGGGCCGAGCCTTCGCTATGATATTTAAGACTGGCAAAGCATTGGTGACTCCTTTAGTGTTCCGCTGATCGCTTATCTTTAGTCGATGTGTTTTCTTGTTTACCTTTTATTCCATAAAAAACCTATCTAGCTCTATTTACCTATTTTTGAATAGCAACTATCGTAAGATTTACTAAATAAAACTCATCATCATCATCAGCCCATAAGTGCCCACTGCTGAGCAAAGGCCTCTTCTCACACAGAGAAGGTTGGAGCATTAATCACCACGCTCGCTCAATGCGGGTTGGCAATTTCAAACTTATAATTAGAAATTATAAGTCCAGGTTTCCTCACGATGTTTACCTTCACCGTATGTCAGTGGTGTCTAAATAATCATAGAAAGTACATATAACTCGGAAAAAGATTGTGTATACTAATTGATTGAGAATAAGGACTTACTCTAGTGAATTAACAGCGAAAGGCTCTACTAGTTTCAAATTATAAAAAACTGTTTAGCTATTTCAAGATGAATACAATCTATAATATGATGGCGAAGATGAAGTAGGAAATGTATATATTATTATGGCTTTCAAAACCATAACAGTATAAGTAAGAATTGCCATAATGGTTTTAATATAGATCAATAATAAAAAATCAGATTCGAAATATAAAATACATTTTAAATTGAATAATAATACAATAAAATGTTCACTAAAAAGCCGTATCAGCGAACACTCGCGAAAATAAACAGTGGAAATAACAATTTGTATAATTAATCATACAATTTTACCTCAATCATTTGATTGATATAATTTTATAAAATGGCTCCATTTTTTTTCCACTGCCTCTTAAATGGAGTTAATTTGTCAAATAATTTTGGGCTCTGTTCCAAAGCCTTGATTTCACAAATTGCCTACAATTTGAATTACTTTGTGATAAACTGGCTTTTATCTGCGGCTTTGTCCGTGATTTATGCACCTAGTTTACCTTAGTTTACATTCAAATTAGAGTTAGAAGGCGTTTCAGAATTAAAGCCTTTTTGGTCGCTAAATTTGCAATGTAGCTACAGTTTTGTAATCGATTTCTGCTAGTTAAAAGGAAGGTGAAGGGTATATCTATACTAATATTATGATAAGGTAAAATTAGTAAGTTTTTAACTATGCAAGTTTGTAAGTATGTAAGTTTGTAAGTATGTAAGTTTGTAAGTTTAGGGTAATGTTTGAAACCGCTAGTCGGATTGACAAAATTCTTTTACTGATAGGTAGCTACAATTTTCGTGACTGCTACAGGCTATTAAACATCACGCTACGATTAAATGGAGCTGAGCAGCGGGTGAAACCGCGTGTGAGTAGCTAGTCTTGTATATAAACATAAGAAAAAAGAGTACCTACATATAAAAAAGCACCAATAGATTGTAAGCGCGCTAATCTACCCCGGTCTTGGCTTAGAGCTGAAGAAGGAAAAGCCATTCCGTTCTTTCTCTTTTTCATTTTTAGTCAGTAAAAGTCTGAGACTCTTTCCCGGTGGAAGAAGTCTTTTAATAATTTTCCCCCCTAAAACACTGACAGATAGTCGATGATCTATCAATGTGTATAGCGATTTTATTCAGAAAAACAATAAGTGAGTTCAAAGTAAATTCTTAGTGTAATCCTTATTTTTCCTAAATTGAATTTGACATACATTAGCAGCATAATATGTTTGTTAATATATACAAGACACAGAAAACTCCAAATGCCACACTATGTTTTGCCGTCGTTATGTGTCCATTGAGACACTATGTTTTTAAAAATAATATAGAATGATCAACTTGTACAAATATTATCTTATGTGCTTAAAGTTTTACCTTGTGTAATTCCTAGTAGTAATATCACAAGTTTCTCTAAGCAAAATTTTCATACATAAAGTTCTCTAGCTATGTACATACATATAACTACATATACTGTGGGTACACAGCATCAACTCTTCATACTTCAGCAACCTAATTCAGTAACTTAAATAACTAAGTTACTCACGTAGCTAGCGCTTAGAATATATTCTAAAGTATTGCTTTTAACTAAACTTGAAAATTAGGTAAACAATGTAAATTAAAATCTGGTTTGTTTAAAAAAATAAACAGTCTCTTAAGAACAACGCATTTCACGAATATAGGTACTTAGTTCAAAAAAATTAAAGTCTACTTGTGACCATGACAGGTGAAAGCATGCCAAAACGTCAAGCAAAAATCTAATAAAAAAGGTAAATGCGCGATAAATACCGTTAAACAGTAAATAATTAAAAAATAAGTTTGGATTTCTAATAAAAAGTTTTTTCTCCAGGTATCGTATGTACAAAGAGACAAATTCATATATTCATTGTCATAAGCAATCTTGTTGTGCTCTTTATCGTCAGGAGAAGTTATTGACGATTTTTTTTAAACTGAGGGTAATGTTGGGAATAGGACTCTTCCATCGTTACTATTTTGACTTATATAAGTGGTGTTTTATGGCCTATTTAGAAAAATAAATTCATTGTTTCATTGTTACCGAGATAGTTCAATACTCGTGCGGACAATCGAGACCAGTTCATTACGAATATAAAATAAAAGTAACCAATACTTACTATCCTTATTTCTTATCTACATTAAACCTTATATCCATAATCACTTAAAAGATATAGTATACATTCCAAAAACAAATGACTACAAAAACAGTCGTAAGCCACAACATTGGCAAAACAAAAGAAAACACAAAAGAAATGCAGAAAATGCCACAAAAGATAAAAGATAGACTTATTTCTATATGTATGTCTACGTATGGGAATCAACGACAATGTGGAAAAGGCACCGACTTTTCCTTCGTATGGTAATCTTGGTCTTATGTGTTATGAAGAAGATGATACATGTCTGCTTTTATGACCAAATAATATTTCGATTTATTTGCAATGAGAAATATGACAATGAATAGAACAGTTAGTATGTCTAGATTTCTTTCATTTACTCAAGTAATTAATGTGTACCTATAATGACTTTTATCATTATATTTTGTGGTAGCTTGGACGTTGACGCGTCTGCTTTCTATGTACGAGGGTGCGAGTTCATAACTTGGCATGTACCGATGACACTTTTCCGTTTTACATATATGTTATTTGAGATACCACTGACAATCAGTGAAGGAAAATTATGAGGAAACCTGGGTTTATAATTTCTAGTTATAAGTTTGTAATCGCCAATCTGTCTTGAGCAAGCATGGTGATTAATGCTCTTCAAACCTTCTTCGTGTGAGAAGTGGCCTTTGGTCAACTGTTGTTGAGCGACACATTATTTTTATATTATACAACTTACACGAACTAGTCTACAATCGAGTTCGAATCGATATAAAAACCGTCAAAAATTTAATGAAATAATAATTGTTAATTTTTCTGACACGAACTAGTCTATCATTGAGTTCGATAATAGACTAGTTCTAGTGTAAGCCAGTGAGAATATAACTATATTCCCACGAAATTGGCTTAATAAGGCAGTAAAAAGTAAACAATTATATTTCATAAAAAAATTTGCAGTATATGATGATTAAAATTACAATTAAATTATCAATAACACGAACTGAAACAATTTTAATTAAATAATTGAACTTTTTATTGTTTTCATTTTCCTTTATTATAAATTTAACTTTTGTATAATTTCCTGATGAATTTCGTTCGAAAAGTGACCTTTGTCACTTGTTATTTATTAAAGAAAAAGAATGAAAAGTTTTTTTTTTGTATTGAAATTTTGATAAGGCCGCTTTCATTTCTTCTTGGAAATTTCTGTTTTATTTTGAGAAGCGTCACGTGTTCTGTTGTTGCTAAGGCTTAGAATTTGTATTAATAAAACAAAGAATTCTTTGTCTCTTTGCGTCTATTTCACTAACTTTGTGTAAGTCCCCAATAAATTTATGTGGCACAATGTGATAATTTATGTAGGTACATAAATAAATATAAGACGAAGTGGCTGCCTAAACAATGTGAAACAGACCCTTAATATGACAGCAAAGAGTCCAAGTCCGATTCCCGAGACAGGCGAAGTTTAAGTGAAGTTTTTTTTAGGCTTATACATAATAATAGCACAGAGATTGGAATAGTGCATTGTTAAGCCTAGCCTCTAGTATTACTGAGCTGATTACTTACCATCAGGTAATCCGTCTAATCATTTGCCGACCTATCACATAAAGAAGACACACACATTTAAGTGTGGGAGAGCCATGCTTCGGCACCAACGGGTCGGCTCGACCGGAGTGATACCACGGCCTCACAGAAGACCGGCGTGAAACAACCACAGCGTTGTGATTCGCCGTGTGAGTTAGGTTACCGAAGGCCCAATCCTTCCCCGCCCCCAATCCCTCCTCAATCCGTAAATCTCCAAATCCCTAATCCCTAAAAGGTCGGCAACGCACTCGTAACTCCTCCGTTGCGGGTGTCCATGGGCGGCGCTGATTGCTTACCATCAGGTAAAATCCGTCTACTCATTTGCCGACCTATCATATAAAGAAGCGTGTTCAACCATAGAAATGTCTTTAAAATCGTAGCAAACAATAGATCGACACACGGTATGCGCCAAAATCGAGGCCGAGGGATCCGCTCCAACGGACTCCCGATCGATAGCTTAAGCTATTTTTATTTTCAAACATGAGAAATTTGAAACCGTATTACTGTTAGAACAAGTTTAAGTGCTTCTGAACTAAGTCTGTTTTGGTTAGCTCTAGCTGTGAAGTGGGTTTCTAAGTGCTAAGTATGGTTGAGTTTAATTGTATTTAGTTGTTTGTTATATGAGACCTTTACATAGCCATGTACAGATTTTTTAAGTAACGCATGTTTATTGGTTCACTTATAAGGTAATACATATTATTCTTTTTTTAAAGTAATACATACTAAATGATGTTAAGCGATTGGAAAATTAAATACCAAATGTTTTTAATAAAACAAAAGATAGTAATAAAAAAATTGATTTTCGTTTTTTTATCAGCCATAAATTATATTTTTCGAGATACCTACATATGTATTTGGTAGTTGTATTAAATGTTTTAAGTATTTATTTTATTAAATTTGTTTGTGTGTGGTCAATACCAAACGATTTAGAAAACGACTGTCGCGCGCGCCGTCGCTGCCAACACCACGGCTAGAAGAAAGTGCGCGTGAATCACGGCAGAGGGCGCGTTGGGCGCGCAGACTCGAGTAGCCAGTAGCAGCGCGACGGTCGCCGAGTCGCGTGTCGCGGAATGCTGCTCATGAATATGGGCCTCTAGCATGGCTTGAAACTAGTCGAGTATCTCGTCAAATTATTACGTGAGTAAGCCGAAAACATAATAAATAATTTAGAATGTCTCACGAAAGTTATAATAAAAATACATAATTTTTACTTCTGTCTTACTGAAAATCGCATGGAAGACGAAATAAATGTAGAATCAGATTTTCAAGTAAATATCCTTCAACCCGACAAATACTGCAAAAGATTGTAGCATTTGCAGAATGTACATAAAGTGAAGATTGCAGTCACATCACGACGCTGTACTTTAGAAAGAGGAAACGTCTTTACCTTGGCAAATAGCTTGAAGAATAAAATACAATTTTGGTGCATTTCAAGTACATTTCATTTCATCCCATTTCTTTCATTGACAATCAATGCAAAAACTGCATAATCATTCAGGGAATAGAAAATAAAGTTTCCTCAGATCAGAAAAGGAGGATCTTCCAATCAGGCGCGGTGATTAGGCGGGCGGGCTATATTGTTATGTGGTATGTTGTGATTTTCTACACGTGTTTAATCAAAGTCAAAATCAAAATCATTTATTCTAACTAAACCATAAATAGGTACTTTTGAAACGTCAAAATAGAATTATAGAATAGTCTGTTCGTCAGCGAAGCTAGGTGCTCATTCCAAATTGTAGATTGGAATGGAGAAGAACGAGCAAGAAACTCCATAAATCGCACGCAAACTTCCCTTGCATCACGCAACGTTAGAACTATGACGTCATTATATGGTGAATGCCGTCAATCTTCACTATAATCAAATGTACAGTCAGGGGTCAAAAATGCAATTGCACTCTACTAATTTTAAAATGACCAAAATATCTTTGTATAATAGTCGATGGTTGAGGACTGCTTTAATTTATAGCATAGAATCTAAATTATTGAATAAACTGGCTGTGAACCATTGAAACATTTTAAAATTGGTAGAGTGTTATTGCATTTTTGACCCCTGACTGTACATACCGGCACGGTTCGACTGGGACTTTGCCTTTCCCTTAACTTTGCCACCTTGACCGCGACCAGACATGTCAAAGACTAAAATTAATAGATGTGCCCGTTCAGGATATATTAAGCAGAGTGTGCGAGAACGAGCCTACAAAAAAAAACTGTAACCCACTTTCAATTCTACTGAGAACTATGCTAAACAAAATTGTCAGCTATCCCCGTATTGCCAATAAGATTGATTCTTAGAAATCTTCACTTTTTCTTAGATACGTACTTCACAACAAAGAAAATGGAAAAGAAATGTTTTCAACCAATTTGTCTTTGTTACAAGTAGGTACTCAGAAACAATACGAATTTAGAAATAAAAGAAATTGTTAGATATCGTGTGTTGTGTTGTGACAATGTCAATATTGAGATGCAAAAACAAAAAGAATAATATACCTTATACCTATGCGGGAAATTTTCCAAGAATTTAATTTTATTTGTTTATTTTCGTCTTTGGCAAATTTTTTGGAATGTTGGAACTAAGGTAGGTCTAATATTGCTGGTTATAGTTTGAAGAGGCGTGTGTTGTGACAACAAAATGTACTTTGTCACAGTGCATAAATTTTGGACTGTGTTAGTCGTCTGGGTAATAGGGCAAGAATGTGATAATAAACTAAGCGTTTAACTAGACGGTACGATTGGCGTAGTGACTGAGCAAGCGACTTGTGCCCAACGCGCAACGTGTAGAGGGTAAGATTACCGTTTGGAAAAACTCTTTTTGTTATCCGAAAATTGTTGTCCCTTTTGTGGGTTGTCTGTAATATGTATGTGAAATTGTATGATAAAAGCACTCGGGATACAGGACAGAATGTGGCGTCACGTTAAGATCTCAACCAATTCAAGAAACTCCCAATAGTTCTTTGCCTAACTGATAGAATAAGACCCAAATATATTATTCACTTAATAGACTAAGTTAACTTTATCTTTAAACAGAATTTTTCAGTAACAGCGAACCAAATAATTTCTGTGTAAATAAGTGTATTTAATAATAATTCAATTACACAGTAAAATTTTCTAAAATACGTCTAATAATATCACCGTAGTAAGTCCGTACGTTAGGTCCCAAGTCCAAACTAAATTGGGCGAGTCTATTGTCGTACCGCCCCTGGCATGTTTCCTTTGGAACGTGCATCTAGTCGGCTAGACCGAATTATATGTTAGAGGTAAAAAGTACATGTGCTTTGTCAATCTGAAATATATGTTATGTAAGTTTGAGTGAAGTTACTAAACTTACAAAAAGAAAATATTAAAATGCAAAATTACGCCAGAAGTTAGCTGAGCAATAGCAAGAATTTGTGCATTCTATTTGAAGATTGAAACAAATTATTGTCGGCGGATCACCGGATGGTAACAAGATGCTCATAGACACCCGCAATACGAAAGGAATGTGTTACTTTGTGTCTTGTTGGATGTTACGGATAGGTTTTTTTTGTGAGCGGAAAATCATCAAATGACTTCTCCCGGCCTGGGCCGGACGGGAGGGAGTGTCAGACCCTTGCTGACTAAAAGCCCCCGTTCCTTTTACTGCTCTGGGCCGAGGTCACGGTGCCTCAATGTTTCGGACAGGACAGGGTAGATTGGTTGTAGTGTTGTTGGTTAGTGGAGAACTAACCAGCTCATTTATAGGTGTAATATACGCAAGAGTTGATTCGCGCCGGTGTGTCAGATTTCTTCTCAGAGTAGTCAGATAGCACCATCCAGCTTCATCCAGTTTTTATTCGACAGACCATTTTATGGCCAAAACAAATTCATGGTTTCATTGTTTCTCACTATCAAGACACTAAAGGATAATGTTTTATTCACTTTTGTATACAAATGACAACAAAAATTGTGGAAATAAATCCATAAAATCCAAGAATATCAATATTGAAACATGGAGGGTATAACAAAAATATATTCATATTGGAAAGTGTCGGTGTGGCCGAAACAAAGTTTGTTCGCAAACTGTCTGACTCGACCACTCTGCGAGTAATAATATTTCACTACGTTACCTCTCTCTACTACTTTTATGTTAGTTCAAAGTTTCAAGACGTATTTCTGTGAAGTATGCAGATTTTAGCTGGTTTATTTGACATTCTTTATGGAAAAGTGTTGTGTTTTGACGTGTAAGTGAGGGTACCGGAGGCCCAATACTGCTTGCCCTGCTCCCAATCCCTAAATCTCAGAAATCCTAATCCCCAAAACAGACTTCTCTGGTGTTGTGCTTGTGGCGTTGATTGCTTATAATCAGTTAATCCGACTGCACGTTTACTATCGTATCACAAAGAGAAAAAAGAATAGTATGATTTTTTTTATGGTATAAGTCGGCAAACGAGCAAACGGATTACCTGATGGTAAGCAATCGGCGCCGCCCATGTACACCCGCAACACCAAAGGAGTTACGAGTGCGTTGCTAGCGTTTTGGGGATAGTGGTTGCAGTTATAAGGATCGGGAAAGGATAGAGGAATGGGCGGGATTGGGCCTCCGGTAACCTCACTACTACGGTATTCCGCGAGGCCGTGGCATTACTCCGGTCGAGCCGACCCATTCGAAAAATTTTCACTTATATTTTCAGTTCAGTCGTCACTTTTATTTTTCTTATATGTTCAATCAGTTTCCTTTCAATTCCAAAGTTGTAACTTATATTTTAAATACATTTTAAACTCCCCTTTTTAAAAATACCAAGCCCAAAGAAGTACGTAACTCAATTAAAATTAAATTACTCATAGACTTACGTGGAAAGACTGACATGTATGGAGAAAAGTTTAAATCATTTTCGTTCATTGTGAGGCTTTAGCAAAGTAATTAAAACAACATGAGTGTACATATTATATTTGTTCTAAGTAATATGTTTACAAAGTAACAAGATTGTGAAGTATTTTATACGTTGTAAAGAATTTTAGAGATAACTCTATGAATATAAGTAAATATGTTTAGAATACACAATGAATATGTTTGAAATAGTATTAATTAAACGTGTATTATTATATTATTAAGCCTAGACTATAATGACTCTTATAGAATTTTATTTATTTCAGACATACAATCATTTCATATAAAAGTAATAAATAATAAATAAACATAATGACAAATTATTCATGGACATAATTACAAAAAAAACAATTGGTAATCAGGTTTTCGAACCGAGGAAAAACGAAAGCGACGAAGGGCCTATGGGTTTTATAATGACCAGTAGCCAGAAATACGTAATTCACATCCATTTGTAAACATGCAGACTTTGATCATTTGGGGCAATCGGCCTATGGGCACCCCTCAGTTATACAAAACAAATAAACAGTATCTGAAAGCTAATACAAACAGCAAATATCCCCCAAATGTCCCTAAACAGACAATTAGCTCAAATGACCTTGAATGTGTTACTGATCTATTGGTTCCTTAATGATAAGTCCATTAGCTGCAGACAGTTCCAGGAAGCTGATATGTTACAAGGGATTTGTATCTGACTAATGATAAACATCCTTTCCACGAAATCTATCCATTTTCCCTATGTTTGCGGAAGTGCGGATAATGTTCTGTGTGGTAGGGGGTAGTTTGGTGCAGTTTCTTACGTAAATTATTTTGGATATTTTGGTGTTGCTGGTTTGTTTATTCTTTTTATCTAATGCAACTTAGGTAATTTATTAATAATTTTATCTAATGCAAATAATCGTTCAACGAAACAAGGTGATCCGTTTCCTTAAAAAAATAAGAATAAATACACAAACGAATATCCAATAATTTGACCTGTTAAACTTTATGTTACAGTTACGTGTTAAAGTTTATACTATTCATTTCAGTTAAGTAAAATTTCATTTAAGCATAGTCCCAAAACCTGGCGCCCAAAGAAAGATCGATTAAATTTCAAACAGTTTCCCAAGACATCAAATTCCCTTTCCAACTATGAAAAGCAAAGTGTGAATAATTAGTGTCAATTGGTTCGCATTATGCGCGGTTCACGCTTGACCGATGTCCTTTGAGGTGATAAGGGAGCGTCCAATGGCGTGAAATTATTTAGATGGACCATTTAATTGGTATCTAATGGTACTCTGGGTAGTTTGCTGTTTGAGTAACACCAGTTCTGAAGTTTGTTTTAGTGGTGGTAAAATATTAAAATAAGTAAGTGACATATTTTTTGGGGCTGGAGCTGATGGTACTAATGTATTTGAAAATTGAAACTGATTATTTTTTATTTAACTAAAATTTTAAGCTAATGAATAGATTTCGATGACCATTGGCATCGATATGTATTATTATAGTAGGTATAAAATAACACGTAGGATACTTTACTCTCTTGTCGTTAACGATATGATGAACAGACAAAATAAGTATCAATGATATCAATAGAGTCAATGCAAGGGAAGATCAATTTAAGTTAAGTTAAGGAATTTGTTAATTTACTAATGTTAATTAGTTACACGATTATAATCAAATCGTAAAAATAAAGTAAGAACGTTAACAGTGTACAAATACCGAAGCATTTTTTACCAAGGAACGTGTCGTGGTAGCCCGGTGTTCAAGGTGCCCGATTCTCATGAATGAGAAAGCGTATTCAAAACCTGGCAAGTACCAATGTTACTTATTCCGAGTTATAAGTACTTTCTTAGTTTATTTAGATACCTCTAGCATATGGTGAAGGAAAACATCGTCTTATATTTTCCAATTATATTTGGAAACCGCCAATCCACCTTCAACAAGTGTGGTGATTAATGCTCAAACCTTCTCCGTGTGAGAAGAGACTTTTGCTTAGCAGTTCGCATTTAGAGGCTGGTGATGTGTAGATAGACGTATACTGAAAAGATATTCTATTCACCCATATAGCATATATACTATTGCGATTAAAGTTAAAAATGGCACTAATAGGGTGATGAAATGATGATGGAAAACATTTCTAAAAAAATCAAAATATCGAAATAACTGAATTTACACCACACAATTGCAAAATCATTATTTCTATTTTCGGTCCAAAAATAGCAAATCATTTGTATTTCCTCTGAAAATTGACGCTATCACAAAACTTACAACCGAAGTCTTGAGGAAAAGTCACAAAAAAATTTCACGAAATAAAATTAACTTCGTCGTTCGTGAATATAAAGACGTCAAATTATTCCTAAGGCTTCATAACGTTAGGGTCTGACCGAAGTAAAATTAGAATCACTTGGAACCTTCCACAATGGTACTATGGCCAGCATATCAATGTACTCCAATTTATAACTTTTTTCATTGGATTTTCGACTTTATTCTGGAACAATAAAGGTTGGGCTAGGTTGATCTGTATCTGGCTACACGTAATGTGTGAAAAAAATGAATGACATGCTTAAGTTGATACCCATCATTATGTGAATTGACTTGAATTTATTTTAAGTTCAATTTGCTCATTGAAGAAACCCATATTAATCAGGATGTAAGTAATGTTAGAATTCTCTTGTTGGTCAAGTGCATTTGGTGAGCTAAAAACTTTTTTTCAATATGTTTTTATGGGATAGCTAAATAATGCATCCCTATCACCTGATGGTAATCGATTGATATCGTCTATCGACACACGCAGTGCCAAAGGCGTTACAAAAGTGCTGCTGGAATTTCGGTGGTATCAATTCGGTCGAATCGATCCATTCTTTTCAAGCCCACACGTTTCATTTTCTATTCGTATTGCCTAAAAGGCGACTGAACACTATCGCAACTATTGAAATAGTCCGTTTTATCGATTAAAGGGAGTTTTAACACAGGAATAACTTATGTAAGTAAAATGTCACATGTTTTTATACTGACTTTCGAATGACTTTACATATTTTATTCATTTGGCCTCCCTAAAGAAGGAAACTTTCAGAAAATTCTAGTAGATATTTTAAATAAACGATCCCTATTTCCAATAGATTGCTTATACACAACGCGAAGTTCAGAATTCCGTGAAGGTAATGTGGCCTTCAATGTATCGTCCGGCTGGCTATTCATCAAGGTTTCCGGCGTCCGGTAATTGGTTGCCGGTCCACTTAGGTACACGTTTGGGTTCTAAGGGATATTCTTAGACCTAATTGTATGGAATTGAGATATATTCTAAGAATCTAAGTACGTTGATGTATTGTTGGTATCTGTTCAAGTGTGTTTTGTTATATTTTTTTTGCAATATAACTCTTGTTTTTTTTTTATTTTGGCAAGCGTTTTGTTGGAATTAAGGTTGTACTAAATACTTTTGATCTACATATGTTGTTGAGCAGTCGAATTATTGATTGGATTTCCAGTATTAGGTCTCGGTTTTTCGAAAAACTATTATTTACTACTAACTACTATTTTTTATAACTGAAAGTCACAATGGGACTGTTATTCCTGACCAGCATGAGCGTCGCGCAACCGACTGCTAAGAGCTGTTTTTAGTTATTTCACGTGAGTAAGTTGTTATTTGAGATAAATATTAGTATGTCTCAAGATAGATAGTATCTAACTATACTAAGAGAGAAAAAAAATCGTAAAATAACAATTCTCGATTATAGAAATTTAATCACTAAAGAACAACATTAGGTCGACTGTAACACTAAAATATTTACCTAAACCTAACCTTTTGGTAGGAACCAAGTCACGTTTATACAATCAACTAGAGACTTATTTATCTTACTTAATTACTGTGTTAGTATTTATTTGTACCGTTGGTTTCGGAGGGGAAAGTGTAATCAAATAAAGATAAAAGAGAACTAAAAGAAAATGTATCTTTACTGCTAATGTTTTTTATCTAGGATAGGGCGCCTAACGCGCTGACGGATTACCTGATGGTAAGCATGGACATTACAACACCAGGGGAGTTACGAGAACGCCTTTTGGGGGCAGGAATTTGTAGATTGGGGATGACAGATGGGGGATAGCTGGGCTAGGCTATTCGTCGCTAGTTTATTTATTTAACTTGGTAATTAGGTATATTGTGATTATCCACATCCAAACTAATATTATAAATGCGAGAATAACTCTGTCTCTCTGTGTTTTCTTCACGCCTAAACTACTGGACCTATTTGTGTGGAATTTGGCACAGACATAGTTTGGAACTTGAGAAAGGACATAGGATAGTTTTTAAAGCAAAAATCTGCAGGATATCACTATTCTACGCGAACAAAGTCAAGCATGCTATCAATAGAAAAAGAAATATAATCTTGCGAAATAAAAGTTTAATTTTTATTGATGAATAACTGTTGTATTCTAATTTATATTAAGTTTTAAATGAAGTAATAGCCAGCTTAATTGCCAAACGCAGTACTAAATGTATACCATTTTTAAAGCATAGGTACCAATAATCATTTTTAGCTACATTACAACACCGAAAATAATTTTCTTAGATTCTTCTAGTTTTTGATAAAAATCACGTCACAAAATAAACAGAGACATCCAATTTTCTTAAAAACATTACAGAGAATGACTCTAAATAAGTAAGAATAAATGGGAGCATAGTGCCTTTGAAAGGAAGCATTTTGTGAGAGAGGCAGCAAGCGACGCGGTACAGTCAGACTCATTTTGTTTTGAAGACTATTTTGTTATTAAATAATATTATTTTTCTGATGTGACATATGACGAAGGCTGTAGTTGTGCACAGTTAAATGTGGTTTGTTTTTTACCAGTGGTTTTTTATCAAGAATTGTGAATTTGAAATAAGTAAAAAATTTTTTTTTTAATTAATATTGTTGTCTCACAAAATTCTCTCGGGAGATTATTACTTAGTAAAAATTAGTTTCATTTTAAAATGTAACAAGTATAAACATTATAAACATATTCATTATTATAATTATTGCTAAGATCGATGCATACTTTCAAAACATTCGTATATCCGCTTTTACAGGTTACAGGTTCTTTTTTATGTGAGATTAGCTGATGGTAAGCAATCGGTGCCGCCATAAAACTTGCATAGTTTTTTTTTTTGTTAAATCGGTTGGCAAACGAGCAAACTGGTTACGAAATGGTTAAGCAATCAGCGTCGCCCATGGACACCTGCAACGACGGAGGAGTTATGAGTGCGTTGTCGACCTTTTGGGGATTAGGGTTTTGGAGATTTTGGGAAAGGGAACGGATTGGGGTAGGGGAAGGATTGGGCCTCCGGTAACCTCACTCACACGGAGAAACACAACTCTTTGGTTATTTCACGCTGGTTTTCTGTGAGGCCGTGGTATCACTCCGGTCGAGCCGACCCATTTGCCGATGTATGGCTCTCCTCACATTTAAAAAATTCGTTTTGGATAAACCATTAAAATACACGTTTTTTAATTTATTTTCATTCAGGAGTTTTTATCTTGGATATGACCATCCCATAAAATACACTTAAACGGAGTTTTAAAAGTCTATCGATTTTAAAAGCGCGTATTCGATAGTGCACGCAAGCGTACCGCCAGTATGTATCTCATAAGAAATTCTTTTTGATTTATTCCACTGGCCAAAACAAAAGAAGGCGGCCGTACAGTATCCGTCAAAATAATAGTCTAAGCTTTTTTATTTCCACAGATAATTTCGTCTTTATCTATGAGATAAGTTGCTTTTTATAAAAAAAGCTTAACCTTTTTTATTTCGTAGAGAAGATTTATTACTTGTAAAGTTGAGTGATGATACAATCCTAATAGTGTTTAAAAAAGTTTATCGTGAGGTATATGTACGTTATTTATTAAAAACTAGCTACTCTCGCGCGGTTTCACCCGCTTCTCGGCTCCATTTCATCGTTGCGTGATGTTTTATATAGCCTATAGCACTCAAGAACGTTGTAGCTATCTATCAGTGAAAGATTTTTGAAATACGACCAGCGGTTCCAAAGATTATCCCTACATACAAACTTACAAAATTTACCTGTTTATAATATTAGTATAGATAACAACTGAGTTACGTGAATTAACTGAAAAGGCTCTACTAGTTTCAAGTTATATAGGGACTCTTATTAATCAGCAGCGTGTGCGTCAAATGTGGGCGTTCGCCACGATATCAATAAAAAAAAAAGAATTGAATTATTTTTCATTATAAATCATTAAATGTTTAACCTTTTAATCGCGGTAACATGAGACACAATAGTAAAATCAATAGGTGCGCGAACGCCGGCGTTCTCTTGGGATTTGATGAATTAAGATAAATGACTCGGTTGTTATAAAACATACGTACATTGTAAATAAAGTAAGAGTAGGTATCAAGTTTCAATGAATACATTACAATAGTGAATACGCTTAATTACAATACAAATAGATCTAGAAGCGTCTACCTAAAACACAACAATGTACTCTACTTAACAATAGGTACTATACTAGTCCTGGAGATACAGAAGACAATATTTTTTTAAGATAGGAAGAAATAAGCAAGCAAGCTTATTTTCGCCTCAATATATAACATCATCAGATCAGTCTCCAATCTCAATAAATATATAAAATCATCATCATCACCACCAATTTACAACATTCTACTAGTAAGCAAAGGTCACTTCTGACAGGGAGAAGGAATGAGCATTAATCGTCACGCTCGTTAAAGTCAGATTGTCAATATTTCAAGCCAGTTATCTGAAATATTAAGTCGACTAAATGACGACGTTTTCCATCACCGTGAGTATGTCAGTGGTATCTTAATAATTGTAAAATCACACACGTTCGGGCTTGCAAGGTTTCGGACCCATAACCTTAAACACGAAAAGCTGGCATTTTAACGTCCTGGCCTCAGCTCACATGCTTATCTAAATATTGGTACTTAAGTATCAGATCAGCAATTAAACATTTTTAAGTCGCAAAAGTTCTGCATACAATTTTATCATCCTTTACATAAACTTAGAACTCTCATCCTAGACTGAAACAATAGGGCTTCAGGAGGACTGTAGGCTCTGTAGGGCTCTCACCCCTAGCAAGAGTGAATACTTCATTGTGACGCTCCACTCTTGCATCCCTCTCTTAAGTAAGCTCTTTGTAAACCCGTCCCTTTCACTCCTTCCTATTACGTAGTCTTTTGTATATGGCACACGTAGTTTTAATATTTAATTTTATTATGTGTGATGTTTCTTATATGGTTTGAGGCGTAACATTGGAAAGATAGGCTTGGAGAACTTTCGATAAGTTTTTTAGATTTTAAGTAGGTATTGTAACAGTATGAAAGATCGGTGTTTTTGAAATATTTAATTTTAATAATGTTTTTTGCAAATTGAGTCCAAAACCGAGTCCGTGGAGATTTCATATTAATATTATATAAAACGTAGGTATTGCAAGTTTATAAGTGTCGTTATTTAGCATACAAAAAAATGCAGATAACTGCAAAAAGGTCATTATATAAGTATACAGTATTATTTTTTCCTGGCTATATAGGCTCAACAACACTTTTTCATACATTTCGGTGGTCATATAAATGGACATAATAGAAACTAAAATTCTAAATAAAACCATATTTAAATAAAATTTTGTTACTAAAAATTATATCATTCTAAAGGTGACGAAAAACTAAATATGTGCGTCTAAATTCAGTTTAGTCAATATAAAATTCAGTATTAAAAGATACGTAATTAGCAATCGCAGGCTTCCTTCTTTCTTTGTTGAAACTTCAATTTTGGCTGCAAGCCAACTCACAGTTATACGAAACAAAACATCGGAAACACTGTTGAAGACAGAAAAGGTTTAGTCAAAGACAGATTAAATACACATAAAGATGCCGTAGACGTGATTATGTAGAGAAATTTTGTTAGTAGCATAATATTAAATAGAATTCAAGTTGAAAAATTAATTTCAAAAAATCTTCATTTCCAGGTTGCATTGCAATCATATATGCATAATTGTTAGAATATAAAAAAAATATCTAAGTTCGTAACGCTTCAATATGCACTATGTCACTGTGCGGTCTTGTGGTACTGCATAGCTTAAAACTTTTGTTTTTTGGCATATTACGCAATAGCTAGTGCAAACAATTATAAAATGTTTTATCAGAAATTAAAAACCACATTAAGATTATATATATATATATATATATATATATATATATTCTCGTGTTTTACAACGAAACTTACTTCTCATTGCAACATTATGAATAATATTCTTCCAGTAAGCATACCATCAACAAAGCTCATAAAAATAAGTCACAAAAGACACATAAGAAGATTAAAAACGATTCTCGAATCCACAAATGACCGTTTTCCTCAAACACAAAGAAACTTCACAACAAAAAATACAGCAAGGAAACTGCTCTTCTTCAATCTGTTTTTCAAAATCTCAAGCCGAAACGGTAAACAAAATTCCAAACAAGTTGACAACGTACCGCGTCATACATCACTTAAAAGTAGGTCTTACTGTAACGCGAATACAAATTAAAATGCATCTTATTGTTACGCAGATAGAGCTTGAAATACCTAAATGCAAATTCAATTAAAACTGGCACTTTGTACAAGATCCGTTTCCGAGGGAGGATGGGACGCAAAAGTTTTATATTGGCTTAGTCGACTAGCGGTTGTGACAGATAAAGACGTATACGAACTAGAAGTGTCTGTTCATAAAAAATATAAGAAAAACTATCACTTTGTGTCTGTTCAAAGTGATTAACAACCATTTTATTAGTAAAATGTGATGGATAAAAGTTTGTGTTCATAATATAATACCAGACTACATTCTATGAAGCGAACTTTGGATTTAAAAGATTGAACAATTTTTTGAATTTGATAGTTAATTTTCGAGGATTTCCTTTGGTGTTGCAATTGTCCATGGGCAATGCCGTTTTCTTCGCATCAGGTAATTCGTCTTTTAAGTTATTGACTGCCGACAGATTACAATTGAGGGAAAATCCTCCGCTAGCGTGGCCCACATGTGGTCCCACATGGCGTTCAATGTGTTAAACAAATATTGAATAAAAAATACTGTACTTGTTAAATCATACATGATATGATACTCCGTCTGTCATATTGTATAAATGTTGCAAATTTCTACGTACGCTAGATATTAGTTGCAAATGAGTAACGTCTGAATGTCTTCGTCGTTCTTTTCCTATTTGGAACGAGCACCTAGCTTCACTGACGAACAGACTGAGAGACTACTATTTAACTTTGACGTTTCAAAAGTACTTATTTATGGTTTAGTTGGAATAAATGATGTTGACTTTGTCTTTGTCATCATTGTGTGGTAATGACAGCTGGGCTTTATGAAACAAACACAATAAAACCCAAGATAGATCGGTAGACAGCGCCTAAGATATTCAGTCTGCATATGTAACCATTGTGTGTTAAAGTATAAAAATACAAAATACAAACAAAAAAATATAAAAATAACTGTCATCTCCAGGTTCTTACCATCTATGTCTGAAAAAAAGATTTTCCTGAATAAAAGCAGAGATTTTAGTAATGCCAAGTGGAATACTGGGCTACGTACTTTGGAGAACTGCTGAATTGTATTCTTTTTTCAGGAAAATTTAAAATTGCGGTGAATTTCAGTATTTCATTTTCAGTACCAACCATCATATTTGCAGTACCAGAAAATATTCCACATCTGTAGTGTACTTGTTTTGAATGAAAAAGCAACATCATTATAAAATTCTCATACTGAATTTGTTTTTGGAACGAACGAAACTCGCGTCTCTTATAAAAAATACTATAGGTACCAACTATTACGCACAGTACAGGCTCTTCTCACACGGAGATGGTTTGAGCAATCATCATTATGCTTCCTCGAGTTAGATTGGGCATTTCAAACTTACAATTTGAAATTTTAAATTCAAGAAAATGATTTAATTTTTTGCTACACCACAGGCATGTCTAAGATTTCTTAGAAAGTGTATACTACGCGGAAAAAGTTAAATTGGCAGGTTTTGAATCGAGTCTTTTACAATCATAATTTAAGTGTAAGAGAGCCTTGCTTCGGCACGAATGGGTCGACTTGGCCTTACAGAAAACCGGCGTGAAACAATCACGGCGTTGTGTTTCGCCGTGTGAGTGTGGTTACCGAAGGCCCAGTCCCTCCTCTTCTCCAATCCCTAAATCTCCAAATCCCTAATCCGTTAAAGGTTGCAGGTGTCCATTGACGGCACTGATTCGTCTGCTCGTTTGCCGACCTATTACATAAAAAAAATGCAGTAAGTTAGTGTAAATATCCTATCCTGTTTTCCTCTTTGTTGATTATAATGCGTTATGCAACGTCATGTTATATAACTCTTTTATATAAAAAAAAAAAATGTTAAGAACAGTACTTTGTTTTTATTTCGTGGAACAGTACATTTTAATGTGTTCTTAATATAATTAATGATTCGTATGTTCCAATAAAAAACAAAAAACAACAGATTATTTTTATTATTTCAAAAGAAAAGGTTGTTGAAAGGTTTACATTAACATATTTGTATGAATAACTTGAGAGTTATTTCGCACAAAATGTGACATCAAACAGAGACTCTGAAATATTTATACGCATTGAGACATACATATTTTCTTTGAAAATATTTTGATAGATAGCATCAGGACACTTTTTTGTACATAAGGCACTTTGTATAAAAAATATTATGGATTTTATTATTTTTGCAAAGAGATAATGCTTAGTGTGGGTGCTTCGATGGTCGGTATTTGCATTAGTGAATTTCAACAATACCTATTATGCCTATACTAACAAGTTATTTGATTTTTATCTTTGATTTTCATCACCAAACGCAACTACCCAGCGAGGGTCAGATTGTACTGAACTCTTTTTGGTTTTACTTCTTTTTTTTAATTGTAGCTTGTAAATATGTAGATACACTGTAATAAAGTAGGTATAGATATTTTTAACTATGAATGAGTGGTTAGCGATGCTGCAACCTACGATGGGGCTTGCCTACCCATATGCAATCTATTAACTCGGGTCTTGAAGACAATCAGGTAAGTCTGTTAAGTCAGGTATCCTTCGGGGATTACAGGCGAAGAATTCCACTCTTCAGCGGTTCTGATGAAAAATCTGCAAACTGGCTAATACATTTGTGCGTGTGAGTGGGAAACACACAATGAAGCAGTGATGTTTTGACTTCCATTGTGTGGTACAATGGTGAAAAAAATTTACATTAATTATTATAAGTACAATAGCACAAACCTTAAGCTACACATGTAGTACTTAATTATCTTCTAACACAAGTCTCAAAAGTTTGTAATCTGATTATGCCAAAGGAGTTTGTTAATCGGTTGATGCTCTTTTCAATGCGGCTCAAATTATAAGAAAAAAATATCCACCTCCGCGCACCACTTCCTCAACAGTCACCTTTACAGTCCGTCAACCAACAAAGCAACGATAAGGAATTGCCTATTATTAAAATGAATACTATATCTTCTGCTATTAATGAAAATAACTTATCTTTATCAAATAACAACAAAAGGAATGCTTGAACGAGCATTTTAAAACAGTCAGTTATTTGCCATAAGCTAGGTCTCACGGAGACTTGTTCCCAACAATATCGTGATAAAGTCGTCCACTTCATACAGGCTTTGTGTTCAGCCCTTGTGTGCAGTTTCATAGTAATGCTCATATCGCTGTAATAGAATAAAATAAATACCGGCTTCCCCTTCGGCTTTGAAGGCATATTCGTCTATTTGTTGATGTAAATATAGATAATGCTTCTAGGTTTTTTTAAAATGATTTAATTGTACAATGGCGTTATTAAATTGGCGTTTCAAAAGAAGGTACATACCTAATGATTTTGACTTTGATTGCGAACAAGCGACCGTCGCGAAGGTCGGTTGTAGTTTAACCGCGAAATAAAAAATGTGCTCGATCCAGGATTTTTAATTGATTTTCGACTTATGCTGTTGTAAATTCTTATCCTTATTTTAGTATCTGTCAAAAATGCATATTAATGTTAACCGTAATATAAATTTGTGTTTTTTTTTAGCGTGATTGTTGCAGAGTAAACGAACAGACGGGGCCCTATAGGGCTGATGTTCAGCCGGGGTTGCGGGGTAAGCGCAATTAGTGGCCGCGGCCACGGCCTAAAGCAGGAGAAGGAACGGGGGGTTTTTAGTCAAAATTAATATGCTACCTTAATATTTCAATAAAACCAGATAAATTATATTATTTAAAATAACGATTATTTACTTCCAAGCTTATTTCTGTACTTTAATCAATGTAACATTCTAATCACTTTGAATTAAACAGTATCAACCATTAAAATGAAGTATAAAAATCATTTTAATAACAACCTTCATAAATATTAGAAGAATCCGCTATAATGCTCTCCGATAAAATGAACACAAAAAATACTACAAAATACCAAAACCATCGAGTAATACTTTGGTAACCATCCGACCATTGTCTGCGGTAAGCAAACAATTTATTTCCCTAAGAGTTTAGACTAGCTAGACCCCCGACTGACCATCAGTTATTAGTTGAGAAAATATCTGCAGTATCTAAATGAATGACGTGTGCTTTTAACTCCACATACGCGCATCGGCGCAGTACCTAGTGGAAAAAGTACCTATTACATAATTTGTGTAAAAAAACTAAAGGTAAGGCATGACGACGGTGATGGATCTCCAGTCCTCACTTATTTTTTTTTTTATATATGAACGGAAAACAAGCATACGCATTAGCAATCAGCCCCGCCCATGGCCACCCGCAAGAAAGGAGTTACGAGTGCGTTGCCGACCTTTTGGAGATTACGGATTTGTAGATTTTGGGATTGGAGAGAGGAAGAATTGGGTCTCTGGTAACCTCACACATACGGTGAAGCCCTACGCTGTGGTTGTCTCACGCCGGTTTTCTTTAGGGCCTTGACATCACTCCGTTAGAACCCGTCCATTTGTGCCGCAATATTGGTCTTCTACAGAAGCTATTTTTGTCCTAATAGTCCTAAAGGATTCGGACTTATGGGAAACATGGTCACTTACGATTTCGTAACCAATTAGTGTTTAGAACTAGGACAAGTCTATTCCAGAACACTATGTTTAGTATCAAACTTTGAACTTCGTAAATAGAGAGTAATTTGGTTCAGTAACAGTTTCGGGGGAAGTGAGATGAATTAGCTGAAAATGGTATCTAGTTCACTCCATTATTGATAGTTTGATCTTTATTCGACACCAAACTAAGACAAAACTATTGACAAAATAATTAATTCAGACGAGCAATAAATTAAGTCACGTTAATATCTTTCAATTTGAAAGCGTTTGTTGGATTTAAAGGCGATTAATCTTGTTAAGGGGAGTTTAGAAAAGCCTGTAATTGGTTCTGACAAGGGATGTTCCTACCCAAATCTGATTACGATCGAATTTACTGGCGCTGTACCATTTTTTTCATAAAGGCGATGTTGTAAAGTTTCATGTACGAAAAGATTGATGATTTTGGAGAAAACGAGATTTCATTTAGGCCCTCATTAATACACAATTTGGGAAATAAATAGTCATGAAGTACTCTAGGCCAGTCAGTCTAAGATAAAATATGCCAAGAATAATTCGGTAAGCTTACTTTTACAGATTTGGAGATTTATGTTTAGAGCAGGCATGCTAACTTCAAATCTTAATTAAAATCCCGAACCGATACGAACTTCAAGAAATGAGCGTACTCCTTCTTAAAAGGTCGACAACGCACTTGTGGCTCCTCTAGTGCTGCGAATGTATGGGCACCCCATGGGCGGCGCCGATCGCTTAACATCAGGTGATCCGTCTGCTCGTTTGCCTGCTATTCAATACGGTAGTTTCCAACTAGTCAAATTCAATACTTTTATCCAAATGTTAAAAACGGTACTTTTCTATGAAATTTGTATGAAAAACTGAGGTATGACGTCATAACAGTTTTGCGTCAAATAGCTTACTTATTTCTGAATAATGAGCTAAAAAAATCTAAAACTTAGTGTATCGATCGATCGATGAATAAAAGTATAGTTATTTTTCAATATTTTATTGTTATAAAACGTTGAATTAATTTATTTTTGACCTAGGACACTACCCAATTCTATGAAATTGCAAATATACATTCAAATTAAAATAATCAGCGATACATAAAACAAACAATAGGGAAATAGTTATTATTATGTAAAATAATTAAAATACTAAAATGAAATAATGCGTGATACAAATAATGACCATTCTAAATTTAATTCTTTGGACTTAAGTACTATAACATTAACTCCCTTAAAGATATAGTAAAGTAAGTAAGTTAATACTTACATACATTAATGCTCATTACAATAATTTGATTTGTACCTCAAAAAGGGCGTGTTAAAGAGAAAGTATCATTCCTACATTTTTTTTGCCCATAAATTTACGTTTATGACATCTTAAAAATTCTTTACGAATACAAAATATTTTCTCTTTTGTTCAAGTGCTTTATTCGAGCGTTTTAAAGCGGCATAATTTAGGGATTGTTGGGTGCCATTACTTTTTATTTTCGGCTCATCCCTTGATGGAGTTCACTGGGTAGTATATTAGGTCCGTTTTGTCTCTTTTTTTCTTTTTCTTGTTATCAATATATGGAGAAATAATTTCTCTAATTTTTGTTTCGTGAATATTTGAAATTGAAATTGTCATTAAAATAAAGCCACTGTCATTTATTAGGTTTAAACCTAATAAATGACAGTTAGCAAGTTAGCAGTTGTAATTTTAATCTCGATAGATATAACTACAAAATAAAAAAACCTTTTTTGGATATTATTCTATTACATCTAATTAAATTGCAATGCATTTTAATGTAAACCAATTTTCTAATTAAAACTCTTAGAGAAAAAAATGCAACAATATTTTAATAACAAGAAATTTAAAAAAGTACCTACCTACTCATAAAGCCTTAGTCGAAGCAATAAAAAAATATTTAGCAGGGAACGGGGTAGTTTTTAATGCAGTAAGAGTATGACACTCCCAGTCCCAGTCCAGGAGAGAAGAATGATTTTCCCTTTAAAAAGAAAAAGAAAAAAAATACAAATCAAATGTCAATCGACGATTCCCTAAATAAATTACTTTACTTGACATCGAACATTCTAGAGTTTATGTATGCAGGATCATGCGCCAATCACATAACAATCTGATCGGAATTTCATATGACTGTTTTCAATTAGTAAATGAGTACATATTAATATTTTGATCGATAATAATGATTTGTTCATTTACAAGTATGGAGTGTGACGAAGTAATACATTTTATCATTAAAATTAAAAAGCAAGAACAGCTATAATATTATTTAGTATTAAATCTATGTCAAATTAAATTAAGTTTTTTATAAAAAGTATCAGATAATAAAAATTATAACCCTTGAACTAGAACTAGGGACTATTTTACCTTATTTATTTATTTAATAATAATATTATGCACATATGTTCGTACATAGCTTGACTTAATGCCATTGGCATTATCTTCCAGTCTGACCTTTGGGTGATGCAGAGATGAGTCAAAATGGTGAGTGGCAGATCATTAGACTAAATTTAAAGAAAAAAATATAAAAAAGACTCTATATATAAGTGGTTTAAATAAATAACACAACAATATTATATGACTTAGTACAACCTCAACGGACCGTAGTATCAAAAACTCAATAAATTTTACGTCAGCTCACTGAAATAAACAAAATTACAAATAAAATCAACCTATTAAATTATACTACTAAGACTATAACAACAATGATTTATTTCCCACGCCCTGAGACAAAATGGCGAATCTAAAACTGAAAACAATAAAATTCACAAACATAATACTATAATAAAAATATACAGTTTGAGGTTAGCAAACAAACTTAGTAAAGACCGGGTTTGACTCCCGACTCGGTAAATATTATTGTCAATTTGTGGGCAGAGGTAATTTATCATCCACGTTATAGAGTGGTTGCCAAAATTGTGGAACTGTTTAATGATAAATGTATTTCAGTTGACTGACCGGAAAAAAGTAAATGAAATCTGATAAAAAAGTGTACAAATAAATCACTTATTTTTTCGTTCTTTATTTGCCGTCAAATATGGTAATAATGGTATCTTTGTCAAATGTAAAAAAGTTAGTTAAATCATTTTACAAAATAATTCAATAAATAATTTGGGTGGCAAAATCAACCATTCAAATGTACGGCTTGGAACGAGCACCTAGCTTTATTGAAAAACAAATGACGGACTATTATATAATTTTCTCGTTTCAATAGTAAATAAACCTAAATATATGTGTTTTTTTTGTGAGGGAAAAATCATCATATGACTTCTCCCGCCCAGGGCCGGGTGGGAGGGAGTGTCAGGCTCTTACTGACTAAAAACCCCCCTGTTCCTTTTCCTTCTCTGGGCTGAGGTCGCAGTGGCTCATTTCGCTTACCCCGCAACCCCGGCTGGAATATATGTGGTTTGATTGGTAATAAATGTTTTCCAATTTTGACAAAAGTGCTACTTCTGAGGCCGGAGGCTTGAATTGTTTTCACAGTTTAAATGCTACTTACGAAGTATCAGTTTTCAAAAAGTAGAAGTCTAGAATAAAGACCGCTAGGAAGCAATAACCACAACCTAATACTCAATATCTCAATATCTTAATGTAACATGACTAGCGTAAAGTAAGTACTATACTGTAGGTACATGTGCCTAATATGTTTGCGGGAACCACAAGACTTTACGGTTCCTATTATTACAGATTTAATCTCTAACAACGTCGTAAAAATTTAATACACATCCTTCAACAACAATTTACAATGTTTTAAACTGCACATAACATTGTTGATTCCGTTTGTGTTGACAATAACAGCATAACAACAATATTTGTGACAATAACTTTAAATGTTCTGTCATTAAGTTTGCCGTTTTGTTGTTGTAGAAGGGGTTAGAACGTCTTCCTATAAACTTTTCCTTTATAGTCGAGCGAAAGATAAATTGTCATGTACTACGTTAGAAGATTTTTATTTTATTTAGCGAGTGGAATTGCTTGAAAACTGGATTTATTTTAATGTTTTTTATTTTATTTATTATTTATTTTTTGTGTACTGGTCAGCAGACGGATTACCTGATGGTAAGCAACCAGCGCCGCCCAGCGGCACTCGCAACGGAGGAGTTACGAGTGCGTTGCCGACCTTTTATAGATTACTGGTGATTTAGGCATTCAGGAAGATTGGGGGAGGGGAAGGAATGGGCCTCCGGCAACCTCACTCACACGGCGAAACAAAACGCTGCGGTTGTTCCAAGCCGGTTTTCTGTGAGGCTTGGTTAGATATTATTATTTTCTTCATTTTTATTCTTTTCTGGTCTTGGTACTAGTGTTAGTACATTCGCATGGTAATGTGATGCTGGAAATTAATATTTTAGTTATTTTACTGCTGTAAGTCTGTTCCAGGCCATGTTGTTACATACTAGTCATCACCGCTATTGCCCTTGTGGTTTTCAAGAACTGCCAATGTAACTTTAGAGAAAAGACAATGATGATTCCTGGCTAAAGAGAATGACCAATCTTCTAAATGTAGCCTAAAACCCATCAGATAATGGACTGTCAAAAGCAGTAAATGAACTATGTATATGATACAAGTAAACATCAGGTGCGAGCCCCACTTCTAGCTAGACTCAAAATATTGTGTTAAAATTACCAATTTTTTTTCTTAGTCGACCGATCAATGTCTATTGATATGTTAAGTGGAGAGAAAAACACGTGTCGAGTTAGTTTTTGGATGGTTTGTTTGTGGGTTGTGGGTGTGTTATATTATTGCATTTCTGCTACTCAGGCGATGCGTAACATATGCACTAGAATCATCTACTTCATAGCGAAACTAAATGTAGATATTTTTCCTGTGCTCCTAATTTAGTATCTATCAATTTCCACAAAGTAACGCTATTTTTGAATAGGAGGCAAACAGCCTTTCGTATCACCTGATGGTATCTGATCGGCACCACTCATGGTAACTTACAGCATAATAGGAGTGGTATGCGCGTTACCGGCTTTTTAATGTGGACAACGCTCGTTTCTTGATGGTTTGAAGATCACATTGGTTTGGAAATACCGCCCTCGAAAGATCATTCCAAAATTTTGCTGTGCGATACAGAAAGTTACGCGTTAACAAATTGTTTTATTGTGGAAACGAGAGCAATCTCGAATATCTTCAGCGATATTTTCATTACTCTTGTACTCGTAAAGCTTAGCAGCAATGATATAAAGAAATCATCTCGAATAATTCTCTAACCCTAAATAACTCGATACATAAATTCTATCTCGAATAACAGCATCCAATAAGATCCCGCCATAAATACAGTTCATCAAATATTTGTACGTTTTGATATAGAACCTCTTCAGTTATGTACAGTTCTGATATATATGTGTTATGTATGTACGAGTTCTTTGTATGGTAAGGTTACGTGTGGTAGTAATTTATTTATATGTTAGATTGAATTGTGATTCCAAAGCGTGGGAGAGCCATACTACGCATGAATGGGTCGGCTCAACCGTAGTGATACCACGGCCTCACAGAAAACTGATATGAAACAAGCACAGCATGTATCGCCGTGTTAGTAAGGTTACCGGTAGCCCAACCCGTCACTCCTCTGTTGCGGGTATATATAGGCGGTGCTGTTTGCTTACCATCAGATAATCATTCTGCTCGTTTGCCGACTTTCTATATAAAAAAATAATTGTAGATATTGGAAGTTTTACACTTTCCCTGCCTACACAGTAGTCACACTTTCCCTGCCTTAAGTGTTAAGTGATTGGAAATTGTTAATTTATATAAACAATATAGTTTTGAAACATTATTTTACACTCAGATGATTAATAATTTGCAGTTTTCGTTTAAAACTCGAATAGACTGTGTGTGTGACTGTGTCAAATCTTTTACGAAACCATCAAATCTGATTTGAACAACGATCTTTTAACCACATTATTTATCTCTTCTAATAACTTCCAGATGGTCCATTGGCGATGGCTGTATACAGCTGCTCTGTGCGACTTCTATCATTAAACAACTTTCTCTTTAAATATTATTTCATGTACATATTACACCAACACTAAGAGTAAAAACCGCAATAACTTATAATACTCGTGAAAACCAACTCAACACATGGCTATGATGTAACTAAGCCAACACACTGCTACGAATATTCCTTCACATCATATTTCAAAGCTCAAAAATTGTTCCAGATTTTGAAACTACAATTTGAACAGTATAACCCACATTTGTAACTTGAAATACAAGGTGTTGCAGAAATATAACGGACTTTATCGAGAACATAATTTTTTTGGGTCACAAAATATGTGTATGAAAATTAAGATTTTTTTATTCTACGAATATTTACGTACTCATTTCAAGAACTATTTTTAAATCATCAAATTTGTAAAATTGAACAATTTGGATTAATATAAAAATATCGCCAATACTTTCAAGTAACGGATGTTAGTAAACAATGTATGTGCTTGTATTTCCCTAACTAAAGATACGATTTTTATAATTTAATTAAAATAATTTTAATACAGGTTTATTAATCAAGAGTACAACATTACGAACTGAAATATTGTACAATGGTTTAATACCAGTGAATCTATTTCGGGCTTAGTCGAAACTTTTAAATTTTCGTAACAACCTGTGTAAAGCCAGATGTCAAGTGTTCTACAAGCTAAGAAAGATTCGTAGCTTCGTAGCGCCGTAGCACCGTAGCACCGTAGCGTCGTAGCGTTTTATACAGAAAGTAATAAAATATTCGTTGCGGTCTCGTATTTCTTCGTCCGTATCTTTGTTAGTGTTGTTCAAGTGTAGATAAGTCAAAGTAATTATAATTAAACGTTTGTTTTATGAGTCTGAGTGTTTAATTAGATTTATTGCGGTACAAATTCAAGATGAATCTATGTGTTAAATTACTTTGTCTGATAAAGCAAATTGTTTAAAATTTAGGTAGGTGACAGAATTATTTATTATTTTACCAAAAAGTAAAAAAAAACCATTCATAAACTCTTAATTTTTTTCGTAAATATGTATTTCCAATGTCACCGAATTTCAAAATACCGATTATGCAAAAATTCTCTGAAAATAATCCATACAATACAGCTTATATACATGAAGAATGCGCAATCCACCAATCCAATTTAAACCCACACTAAAGACCGCTGCAGACCATAAAAATATACTGACAATATGTTGCAGAAGATTTATTAGAAAATGCACGAAAGCGTGCAATTTTATAACGAAATATATTCGTAGCCGTAGCGACATCGTAGCCACGTAGCAATCTCGTAGCAAGTAGGTATTAAGAATTTGAGTTATTACGTGTGAAGGTACTAAGTGAGTGATGGCGTCATAGCATTAAGTTTATGTCTCATATTGCAAAGTTGAAGAGTTGTGAGCGATGAGTAAGAAATTTACGTACTTACATTAAAAGTTTCAGAGAAAGTATGCGTGAAAGGTAACGTGTGGATGAAAAAGTTTCGTTTTATTGACTGTTGTTTTACCGAATAGGTATGCGGAGTAATTGAATTTCTTTTTGTTACTAACTTACAAAGCATTCTACTACTAAAGGAACTTTATTTCTTTAATTTTTTGTGAGTACCTAATTGCCATAATTTCAGATGTCTTCCAGATTTGCAATTTATATTTTTTCTTAAGATTACTTACTTGCAACTTTAATAAACATTTTGAATGAAACTTTGACTTAATCCAATTGCAACTGACCTCTCTGTCTCGTCTATAACAGTATCCAGGTCAAACGTTCAGTCTGAACCTAATTTTCAACCAAACATCGACAATGCATTAACTGGGCTTCGAGTTGCCAAAGTAACGTTTTGAAACATGTTCTAGATCTTTACTTTCTCTTGAGTGGTATGTTTAAAAAAAAAGTCACAGAAATCCAACAAAACCTATAACAATTATGATGCAGTGTCTTTTTATAAAAATACGCTTTTTATTTAAGAAAAAAATATACGTATACATACTCTTACATTTTACATTTTTACATTACTTATTGTGATTTTTGTAATTATAAAGAGAGCTAGTATGTAGTTGTTATTATAACTAATGAAGTAACGCCTTAGCCACGGAGTTGATTTCAGAATTTAACAAAAAAAATTCATTGTTTCATTGATATGAATTAGAGACATGTCGTGGTGGCCTGGAGGTTAAGAAGCCCGCTTCCCCTTAAGAAGCACTTCGCTCCGGTTAAGAAGCACTTATATGCTGTTAATGATGATGTTGAGTTACAGACAAAAAGTCATATATTGAAATATTCGTGTTTTTTATTCCCTATTCAATTTTAGGCACAAATTCAGTGTAAGCAAATGCTACACAAGATTTTCCGAAACTGGTTCTTACTGAATTATTTACAGACATAGTTTGAACTCGACTCGGATATTTGAAAGTCCGCTACTAATTCAGTATGTCATGAAATATTTTGGGACTCGTTTTGCAGTTTCAGTTGAAACCTATTTGGACAAACGTTAAATAATGTTGATAAAAACCAGGTGTCTGAGTCAACATTTTTGATGCTTCGTAACTTTTGTAACATTGTTCATTATTTTATTGTGAAATAAGTTTTGTAGAAAGTTTGACTAGATTATTTAATTTTGATATTTATTTGATTTTATAATTTTAACTATCCCAATACCTGTGTTTCTACGTTTTATTCAATTTTAATGTATTTGACATTTCGACGACGAGGTTTTGGACGTTAGTTTTATTGCATATTTTTATAATTTGATTAAGTTAATTCTAATGTGACACCTTACGTTACATATTGGACATAGCCATTAATAAAAATATTTGTACGCTATTATGGCAAAACATAACTGTGCTAAGTATAATGATTTTATTTAACAACTTGCATGCTATATGTGTATACACGTTTAACAAATAAATGATTATTATTCTTTATTCTTCTTATTCTTTGATTTAAAAATATATGTGCTTTGTATCAATTGTATTTATTTTGTAAGTGTGTTATTGTGTAACACAGCTACGTATTATTAGTAGTTTTTAGCTAAAACTCATGATGATGTCCCGTCAAAAAAAGGGGAAAACAAAGGTTTCGCATGCGAGAAATTCTTGGTAACAAATTTTAGAGTTCTTATTTGTATAACATATTTAAGTACACATTTGTGAACATGTTGTCAGAGATATTTTTGGTACAAAAATATAAATTTTGCTGTTTCCATACAAAAATAACCTTGGGACGTGGATGGGGTGTGCAGTGGACCGGCAGTTTTGCTTACGCTACGTTTACTCTCAAAACGATATCAAACCTTTAGTCATGTTTTGAATAAAACTCAAAATCGTTAGTGTCATCATCTCCATCATGACCATCATCATACACGTGATAATGTTTTTATCAATATAAAAAGTATTTATTTTTTTATTTCATTACTAAATGACAGTTATGTAATATTTTATACACAGACACCCACACATAAATGACGTAGATGTTTAGAATTGAATTATTAATTTTGTGTTTTTTTTAATAATTTATTATTAAGGAAATTTAATTTAACATTTCCATGTTGTTGGAAAATACCGAAAATGATTTTCAATACTAAACAAACTCAGTAACCGAAATCATAAGATCGAATTTCGATAGAAACTTTTGAATTCTGCTGCTTCCGAAGCTTCTAATAACAAGATACAATATTGTAAACAAAATTCGACTTTGAAAGTCTTAGGAAAGTTTAATTAAGGCCCAAATTTTTGCTTCTTCCGTGATCTTGAGGTATATTTTTTTTTTTGGTTAAAAGAGAATTTACACGCAAACGATCATTTAATCATCGGGCTTTGTTTGTATTATATGCTGATATTTTAATATTGAAAAAAATCTTATTAGCATTATTTTTACCGAGCCTAGATTTATCTCAGTTGTTTTTATCGTTCGTTGCAAGTGACGTAATCGTGCTCTAAAAGGACTATATGCTTTTGTCTGTGGGAAAGTGTACAATGTATTACAACAAATACGTAATATGAATGTTCCATTTAAGTATATTTTATTTTTAGGGAGTACACCAGATGGAGCATGTTTTTCCTTTAATCTACATAGTAATATGTTTGTAAAATTGTATGGTTAATGTAACTTAATGATCTCTTAAGTCTAATAATTGTTTGTATATTTACTCAAAGTGTTACCTGTATTTCACCGTTATCTTATTTAAATCAATGTGTTTTCATTCGTTTTGGTTATTAATCGAGATGTCTCGATTTGTCAAATATCATTGATACAGACGTTGTTGATCTTGACCCATCTTGTGATGTCATGGTTACTTGAACGTTAATCACCACACAAACATCAACTTTATTGTCGTTTGAGTTTAAATGTCCAACGTGTAATTATTGATACACAATCGGTTGATGAAATACAACATTTACGAAACGCTTTTCCATAATTTGTAATAAAAAATGCTGTTAATTTAATTGAAAATTTAATACGCTTTTTTAATGTTCTGACTTAAAAACGATAAAAGAAAACTGTAGTATTATAGTTCGACGAACAGTTTATAAATAATTAAATAATATAATCTACACTTACCTGAGTATGTGAGTAGAACATTGAGAAGTTGGATACTATGACAGGCACGGGGAGAGCGATGGTCAGTACACCGGCCAACGCGCAGAGAGCTCCCACAAACATGCCCAAGTATGTTTTGGGAGCCATATCCCCGTAGCCAACAGTAGTCATCGTCACGATAGCCCACCATAACCCCAAGGGGATGGACTTGAACTGATTGTCAGGGTTATCCTGTAAACAAAACAGAAAAACTTTGTAAGAAACCGATATATAGGTATGTGTACTTTTTTGTTTTTGAAATATTTGTTATGTTAATGGAATTGTACAAAGTCTCGAAATATATAAAATAAGTAAATGTTATCTTAATTCGAAAATTATAAGCTTTCGAAACATTAGTAATCGATCGAAACCAATAAGATTTATTAATATTAATTTCAACGTTTACAATTTTTCGATAGTTGAAAAGTACCTATTCTTATAAAATCGCAACTAAAAAATAAAAAAAGATAACTAAATTTACTAATATCACCTTATAAAGCCTACATACAAGTGACTCGTATTACTATTTTGTATCTAATTAGTAGATTTAAAGATACTTAAAATTGCAGAAACTTACAAAAAAGATTTACAGCTAAGCACATAATAAATGAACAATGATATTATCCCACAAAATTACGAAAAAAAGACCACACAAAACCAGTCAGTAGCAGTTAGCCTCACCCGAAAAGATAGTTTAATTTCCTCGAAAGGTCTCAGAGGGAAGGTTTAAATTAAAATAAGTCGGACCGCGAATAATTATATTACAGAAATCACTGAACCGATTTTAAATTAATTAATCCTAGTAATTAAAAACTCTTAGTAAAGTCAATATCTCTACCTCATTTTAACTCTGGATTCTCGACTGTAAAATAATTAAATTTATTCTTGATCACTGACCCGATTCATGGGTTAAATATAACCTCTTTGCGGTTATGTATAAACTTCATTATTAACACGAGGGTTTGGTGAAAGTTTAGGAAATGTTGTGGCTCGGAGGTTGAGTTGACCTCTTCTTGAAAGCTAGCAAGTACCAATGTGAACTTTTCCGAATTATATGTACTTTCTAAGACTGTTAAATATCGCTAAGATATGGTGAAGAAAACATCTTGAGAAAATCTGGACTTATAATTACAAATTTTAAGTTTCAATCCACTTTGAGTAAGCATGGTAAACCATGTTCATTCCTACTCCATGTGAGATGAGGTTTTTGAACAACAGTGCTAGTGACAGCACCTATATAGGCTGGTGATAAGTGTATGTTTTATGAGAGCAAATGCCTATTTGGACACAAGTTGGAAAATGATGGTACAAATATAATAACTACAACACATTTTCAGTTTTTGCTACTTTTGTTATGTGGGTCTAATTAAGCCGTCCCTAAATGCGATAGCTTATAAAGTCTTCGATCTACATTTATAATGATTAAGTTGCAGAACAGCAACTATAGGAAAAATAACTCTTTTCTTTGAATCACAATCATAATTCATACCAATCGTAAAAAGGACAGCAACTAAATCGTAATAAGAAACAAGATAGACACATAAATATACCACCAAGTTCAACTTACAAAGTAGTTTCACATGACTTTACCTCATCCTAATAGACCATTATTTTTGTAACAGACCCCTTCAGCGTTCTCCTATCTTGTACCAACATCTCAAACATATATAAACTGCGATCAAAACACGATTATTATCTTTGAAATATACACAAGCGTTCAAAGGAGTACGGAATTAGATTATTCGTTCCCACACCTGCGTATATTGCCCTTTCGATTACAGGACCAAAGAGATTGCGAGGAAATTGACATCTAAACGAAAAAAGGATGGAACGTACATTCGGGACCTCAATGTACATACAAAAGAGGACTAGCCCAATCAGGGCCGGAATTGGCTTTAGATCTTTTTGTTGTTTGAAGATTGTGATCCTTATTTGCTGGTAAATATAGTGTTTATTCAGGAAGCTCTTTGTTAGAACCTCGTCAAGTTCGTTAATGGTTAAGTCGAAATTTAATTTATAATACAACCAGCTTTTTGCCCTGACTCCGTTTGCGTGGAACAGTGACTTCCTGCAGATTATTGGTATAAAAACCATCCTATGTCCTTTCTCGAGTTCCAAGCTATTTCTGTATCAAATTTCACAAATTGGTTCAATAGTTTAGGCGTGAAAAAAAGATAGATTGACAGTCAGAGTTACTTTCGCAGTTATAATATTAGTTTGGATTATTAAAATTTTGTATAACTTACAATTATTGTTGTGCTTAAAAATTCTCACTAATGCAATGCAATAACATTAGCAATGTTAAAAAAAAATATTATCTAATTTTAAATAATTACACTTTTCAGTATATTGTATTAAATTGTTCAAACAATAAAAATAACAAAGAAACATTTTATTTTTGTTTTGACGCAGGATTTTAATCATGGAATGTAGCAAAACATCTGTTTAATAGCAGAGAATTGTGTGTTTTCCAACTGGAATTAAAATCAATTTGCTACAGAGCTGTAGTGAGAAAAATGTTAGAAAAACATCATACGTTCACAGCTTGTAATGAAAAGATAAAAAGAAAATATTGCAGTGTATCGAACGAACATTTTATTTATTTTATAAACAAGATTGGAAATTGTGATACGTATTAACCACAACGCATTTTTTTTTACTTACAAGAAATAAGTTAGCAAGTTTAATAATATTCTTATGTTATTTTAGTTAAGTCCTTTTGGGTATAGTGCGAATAGTCAGGTAATTTTCAGTCCATTGCAAGCAATTCTCGTTTAAAGTAGCACACATTTTATTGAATAAAAAACGAGCTTTTTTTTAAGGTTTCAGAAATATAAACATAGTAAAAAAGTTAGAAGGATCAATGTTCTTATCTGTCTACTGTGAATCATCTAGCAACAATATAAATAAAAAAAATCACAAATATCACTTACATTTTTGAACAATATTGTTGCTTCATAATTCTAAGTGTGAGGCTTATGTTAAATACTCTAACTTAAAAAAAACACACTAACAGCTTCAATTTATAAAAGTTTTGTTTAAAACATGCTATGCCTACGTCCAATGTCACTTTTTCCGAGTTATACGTACTTTCCATTATTATTTAGACACCAGTGACATATGGTGAAGGTAAACATCGTGAGGAAACCTGGACTTATAATTTCTAATTGTAAGTTTGAAATTGCCAACTTGCATTGAGCAAGCGTGGTGATTAATGCTCTAACCTTCTCCGTATGAGAAGAGGCCTTTGCTCAGCAGAGGGCACTTATAGACTGATGATGAAATTATATACCAAGTAACTCTACCGTTCAGTGTAGCTTATTGTATTATTTAGATACAAATATTCATATAGCAAAAGCAAGAAGACACACACTCATACATATGTATTACTTATCTCAAGCCATGTAATAAAGGGAGCACATTGAAAAAAAATACATTGGCAAGCAAAATTTCAATACAGGCGGCATATTGGTAAAGTTTCGTAACGCATTCTTTGGCATTTCGAATATAGCAGCTGCGCGTTGGGTTTATTTAGTGATGTTATATTATCGATAGTTTATTGTTATACCAATACCGTGTAGGTCCTATTGAAAGTACAATTGAAATCTGAGACCTGGTGTCTTTTTAAATTTAGTATTGAGCAGGTCTTTGACCGCTATCAAGCCTGTTGGTGAGCGTTGATGCGATTTAAGATAAAGCACGTCTACCCATATACAAACTATTTACTCGAGCCTTGAGGACACACAAATTATATACCCTTCAGGGAACACAGATTTGTAAAAAGATCCGGAAAAATAGTTTTGATAATTAACCTGCATGTTGGGATATCCACCATGAAACGATGACGTTTTGCTGATTGTCTAGAAGTACTACAATCGAAAACATTTCAATTTGAGGATCTCAAAAAGTAACTCCGTGCTGGAGTCAAACCCATGACCTGTTATATGGCAGCCAGTTATCCAACAACCACGTCAATTATAACAGTAATAATAATTACGTATGTCGATAATTGTCACATACACTAAATTATCATCATCGATATGTCGATAGAAGCCCCATCCCTATATTTTATAATATCGCCCAGTGTATTACATACCTTGTGTTAAAATAACCGTGAGGCGGTGTACCAGACTCTGTGTTTATCTTCGCAATTTTTATATAATGGTGACCAAAACTTTCGCCATAAACATGGGATACAAACGGACAACACAAACAAACCTTCTGGCCGGCGTGTCCCATCTTAATTAGGTGATCATATTTACCCTAAGCGTGGGTGAAGGTTGGACCAAAATATATTTTATTACGGGATTGACGGACGTGTTGTTAATTGTGTTACAAAAAGGTATGTTTTACAAGGTTTTATTTTAATTGTATACAAAGCAATATATATGTATATGTATATATGTTTTTAAAGTGAAATATTGCAACAACATTTTGAAACAGATATCTTCAAGAGATTGAGCTGTTCTTGTGTATACACGTTTAGTTTACATAACCATATATGCTAAGATGTATGGCTTGCTTTCAGCCAATAACGCTGTATATAGGTACTTTAGGTTAAAATGATATTTGATAGAGAAAATTATCAATTTACTACTCCGGCCTTGGATAGAGCGAGATGGAGTATTAGACTTTTACTGCCTAAAAACCACCCCTTTCATTCTCTTGCTCCAGTCCGAGGCCACGGTACAATTTTCACGGCATCACCTACAAACCTGTGGAAGTCTTTAAAGTGCACCTGGAATCCGAAATCAGCCTTCTTTGAGGCATTCATTCACAAGCTGCCAACCAAATGTGCAATTATAATATAATATTCCAATAACCTATACAAATATCCGTAAATCAATTTATTTGCTCGATTTGTTTAAAATAATTTATTGATTGCCCCTTAATAACCGAGCGAGAATTTAATTGAAATATTGTTGGTCATAAACTGAATACCTCGATATGCATAGTGAGTGTGTTTGGGTCCCGAACGTAGAAACAATGAAGAAGGCATTTTTTTATTTCCTATGAATAATATGTTTTTTTTGAGAAATACTTTCTCTTAGTACATAGAATGAAAATAAGTCAAGTGTGAAAGAAATCCATATTTTTGACGTGTGAAAGATTATATTATCTTTTAGATGTTTGTTAATTAAGAAAAGTATTAATCTTTTACAGATCAAAGTGAGTATTAAGCATAGTAATAAAAGTGTTGTAAGATGTCATAAAAATTTGTTTTTATGTAAAATATTTTGTTGTCTATCAAAAACCTTACAAGCAGGTTAATAGGAATATTAGGTTTTTGGTGAAATTTTTCTGAAAAGTCACGAAGACTTTCCCTTTTCACAGCACCTACGCGTCTTCCGTTTCAGTCATCTACGTAGAAAACTTTTTTCAGCTGAACGAATTGACAGTCAATTAACTTTCATTGGCCACTCAGTTCCGCTTGATGGCTGAAATTCAGTCGTTTTTCTACCCACTTCTGTACACTTTGGAGGTGATATTCAGAGCGTGTATTTTTTTCAGCTTCACGCGATGATTTCATTTGGTAATTGATCGTTTGTTTTCATGATATTTCAATTTTCTTTTGTAGATGTTAATTTTCTCAAACCAAAACCATGTGTGTATTATTTTCTATTTTGTTTTTATATTACAAGTATGACTTCAGTATAAGATGAAGAGCAAGTCTCGTCTTAAAACATTTGGGTGCAACCGATAATAATTTACCGCTGCCTCGGCCCGGAACAAAATAGGAACGATGTGGTTCTTAGTCAGAAAAAAACTGACTGAGAGAGTCAGACTTTGTTGCCCAACCCTGGAATGCAGAAGTCATCGGACAAATGCTCCCTCCCCTCCCCCTTTTAAGAAATAAAGTCTACAAAAATCTTATGGCTAAGTCTAAAGTAATAAGTTCTTTCAGAAATCGACCCATAAACTTGAATCGTGCACAAACACTTAAAGCTTTGGCTAGTGCAGTAGTTACTGATGCAATAACAACAATATATGAACGGAAACTCGGCCATTACAGTATGCAATAATTTAAATTTAATGAAAATGAAAATAATATTCGGAATTAAATTTTCAGCGATTTATATAGTGTTTCAGTGAAGTGGCTGTTTTGCGGGCATAATCACTTTGTTGTCATGAAAGCGGTTGACGTTATGCAATTTTCACGAAATGTAGCGGTGAGTTTAATGTGTTTGGAATGGATAATGTTATGTCTTAGTGATATTATGTATTTTTATTTTCTTTTCTAATAATGTTCCTTATTTCTGTTAACGTTCATAAATTCATATAATTGCAATTGCAGGGAGGCTCCAATTCTCTATAAATACGATCACTCAATAAAAGACTTTCACGTGGTAACACCCATTTTTTCCAATAAGGAAACCTTTGTACTCTACTTTACCAATTATCTGACACCGGACATAATAAAGTCAAGTATTTGGTAATATATCCAGAACTACAATAGGCTCAATATCCCTCACTATGACATAAATGAATGTGCGTTGCCGACCTATTGTGGGTTCTTAGGGATTTAAGGATAGGGATTTGAGAATTAATGATGGGGGGAAGGATTTGGCCCCAGTTACCTCACTCGCACGGCAAAACAACCTAAGTGTTATTTACATTACATAAAAAATGTAAAAGATATATTTATTAAACATAAACTGACGTAGTAAGTTAAAAATATCAAGTCAAAGCGATTAAAATAACTTTGCATACGTTATCTGACGTCTGTGTAGGTCACACTGACGCCAGAGTGTAAAATAAATAAAAAAATGGCAAACGAGGCTATTTTTACGAGTATGTATATGTATTTTTAAGGAAAAAGCGACAAATGGAACGCTGTACCATCACAATCGGCACTGCCCATAGACATTCGCAACGCCAGAGGAGTTCGTTGTTGTTTTAAAGAGCATTATCTTTAGAGGGATAGGGATTTGAATATTTGGAATGAGAGAGGGGGGTTGGCCTTTCGGTAATCTCACTCACATTTTTTTTTTAAATTATTTATTCATTCAATTTTATCTTACAAGCTAACAGATGATACATCCAAAACGCTTATAAGATTAATAGTTCGGTACAACCTCGTCATTTTTGTTTAATTATATATAATTTCATTTAACAGATAATTAGAAAGAAAGAAAGAAAGAAAACACATTTATTCGACAAATAGGCACACAAATACAAGTATATAAAAATACATAATAAGAACACAGTATTTATGAATACAATAATAAATTAATAAACAAAACAAGAATAACATATAAAGCATTAAAAAAGAAAATAAAACGCTAAAATAATAACAACATTCATGTGCCCATGCCAAAAGGGCCTCCACCTCAGCATATAGTTGAGCAAATATGCTCAACGCTGATTTTCAGGTGGCACCCTGCACTGACTCACGTCACGGACGGCGGTACCGCCAATCAGTAAAGAAAAGAAGTAAGGAACATAATGTGAATATAGAAGAAAGTGTGCGTGTGTGAAAATATTATCCAAATTATTCAGATATGAATACATTTTATATCATAATAAGTGAATACAATCTTTTTTTTAAAATATGATACATAAGGGAGTTAATTGCTACATGTTCTTTTTTTAATTAACTGGGGGTTGTCGAAAAATGTTTTTGGCTATTTGTAGGTATACTAGACAGGTACTATTTAGTGACACCCGTGCTGAGCTCTCGTTCACTTTGTCGCGTACCCCCTCAAGGATACAGTTGCCCTCCACCAGCCACAGGACACAAAACTCAGGCAGCAAAGTTTACGAGTAGTGGAGTGATTGTAATAAAATAAATAAATAAAAGTAATGGCGAAGTGCAAGTAGTACAAACACCGTGATAACTCACACAAAAATGCAAAAACTTCCAAGTTAGTGTAAAAAGTAAGTAAAAATTGACTAATTTGGAATAATAAACTGAAATTAGATAAAAGACTTGTCAATATTCATGTCGCCGAATTTAATTTGAGATGTCACAATAAAAGATTTTAATTTTAACCTAAATGATTTTTTATTTTTCAGATCTCTAATTGGAGGCGGAATATTATTCCAACATTTGGAGGCCGCATAACGGAAGCTGCCACGAAAGGCTGCAGTCCTGTGCTGAGGAATGGCGAGCTGCTGAGCACATCGCCTACCCTCAAGCTCCCGGTGACTGCCAACCCATGCAAGCCTAGCGTACAGGTATGGAGGACACTTGTGTTTTATCACGTCGAACATAAGACAGGCGAGGTGGAGTTTACGACGTGATTTCATTTTTAAAACATTGTGTTTGTTTAAAAAAGGCGTAACATGACTCCTCGGTGGAACATTGTAGCAAAATCGTGCGCAAGCATTCTGTACTCTTTGTATTAATCTCCCAGTGCGTGCCAAAAGCCTGGGGCCTATGACTGTATCTGCGTAGTTTAGTTTTGTTAAAACCAAACTTTCCACCAACCGCACACGCAGTTCCTCGCACAAGTAGGGTCGTATTTTATATAAGATTTTCAGACGATAAAAGCAGCCTCTCACGCAGTCCGAAATAAAACGTTCAAACCTTAGACCTTCGTCCATTACAAGGCCCAGGTTCCTCGCCTCACTTACTCGCTCTACACTTTGCCCCTTAACATTAATGGTTACGGAGGTGCTCATTGGTATCTTATTCAATAAGCCTGGGGTGCCGAATATCATAAATTTGGTTTTAACTGGATTTAAAATTAACGAGTTTCTTTCTGACCATTCAAATATACCCTCCAAATCTTTGTTAATTTGTTTGATGGCAAACTCATAGTCTTGTGGTTTAAAGGATAAATATATCTGAAGGTCATCAGCGTACATGTGGTATTGACAATGATTGATTTCTTTTACTATGTCTGCGCTATATGTGATAAATAGTGTGGGGCCTAGAATTGAACCCTGCGGCACGCCTTTTATTAGGGGAGTTGTTTGTGACTTATTAATATTTCCCTTTTGGTCTCGTAACTCGACGTATTGGGCACGGTTGCTGAGGTAACTGTCAAACCATTTCACAGTTGAAGTATCAAAGCCATAAAAAGCCAGCTTCGATAGTAGTAGCGTCAAATTTATGGCATCGAAAGCCCTGGAAAAGTCTAATAACACCAAAATGGTACAGAAGCCCTTGTCCTGAGCAGATAGTATGTTATCAGTGACATCGAGCAAAGCCGTCGTCGTGCCGCGACCTCTCCTAAAACCAGACTGTAATTCAGGGAGAATGGCATTTGCCTCTAGATACTGTGTCAGCTGTGTATTTACCACCTTCTCCAGCACTTTAGACAACAGGGGCAGAATACTAATGGGTCTAAGGTCTGTCACATCGGTAGGGGAGCATTTTTTTGGTATCGGGCGTACAATTGCCAGTTTCCAATGGTCAGGAAAGGTTGAGGTGCTGATTGATGTATTTATGATGTTTGTCAAGTATGTCAAAGTGTATGGTAGTGTCATAATGAACATGTTGAGAGTAATACAATCATGTCCTTCGGCGTTAGATGTGAGACCTTTTATAACTTTAATAATATCACTGTCGGCCGCCGCGCACGCTCAGCGGGCGCGGCTGGTGACGCAGACGGTAGCCAGGCACGGTAGGTGCACGCCCCTCCTCCCCGTCCCTAAGCCAAGTCTCATTTATTGCCATAACATCTACGCCATGGCTATCAATGGCAACAATTAACTCGTCGTGACGAGTACCTAGCGAGCCAGCATTTATGAAACCAATTTTAAAATGCTTTGAGGTCATAATTTATGTAAAATGCTTATTAAGTACATGTTACTACCAAAATTGTGACAGATAGAAACTATAATTAAATATGTATAGAATGATATGCAACTTTTGTATTCACTTATTCTAATTATAATACAGTAATAAAAAAATTTATATGTAATTGTTATAATTATAGCATTGTAATAAAATATACTATTTAAATATGTAGATACTATACTATATTTGAAAAGGCAAACAATAAAAACGTAGTAAATATACGTAGGTGTAAGAAAGATACATGAGTAACTGCAGGGAGCGCACCTTCTTCCAGCCCCCATTATCAGGACATAACACAAACAGTTACATAAAGTGTTTACACATTCATAAAATAAAAGTAATTTTATTAGGGCAAAAGGTACACACGCATGCATACATCTACAACACGAAAACTTATAGTTCGTAGTAGCAAATAAAAACGAGCAAAAAATCGACCTACATAAAAGATACAATACCCTCACAAAACAAGGATGAACAATGTACACACTAGACAAACAACTCAAAAGTAACAGAGTAAATCTCAACCAACTCGACTGTTGCCAAAAATCTGCGCCAGGTCCGCATCATTGAGGATACGTTGAGCAGGGACCCCATCCTCCCTACGCGCATAGATGCGTCCGTCCTTTGTCCAGACGTACCTATACCTAGCCCGCTGCCCAGCCTCACGAGCGCTGTGGAACAATTTGCTGTTAGCCGGTGTGAGACGCTCGTTTATGTATACCCTACGCGGTGGGCCGCTCATGTCGAGGTCAGCGGTGGCGAGGCCGCGTCGAACGCGCGCCGCCCGCAGCAGTTGGTCGCGGACAACGCGACGCGCCAGTCGCACTGCGATGACGCGCACCCGCATCCCTCCCGGCGCCGAGTCAACACCATCGATGAAATTACGCCTCACGGCACCGATGCGCTCGATGTTTACAACATCTTGCTCCTCCAGGTTGACACCCAGTTTAGATGATAAGACCCTGATAGTGTGGAATTGATTTTCACCCTTGGTCTCCGGTATGCCAGCAATTATCAGGTCGTTCTGTAGGAGTTCCTGATCTCGGTCGTTTAGTTGCGCCTTTAAAGCTGCTATGGTTGCTTCCACAGCGTCATATTTCGCAGGACCCTGCTCCTCAAAGCGCCTCTCAATGTCAGTCACTTTGCTCTCAATATTATTCATACGTTGGTTGCAATCATTTACTGACGTACGCAGACTCAGGAGCTCGGCTTGGAATTGACGAAACTCATCCCTCATTGCACCCAATTCCTGCCTAAAGCACCTAATCTCATACGCCACATTTAGGTCGGTGGCACTCGGGGGAAGATCCACGTCGCTCAATTGGCTTTGGGTTTCCGTGCAGCACTCAGACATGGCGCTCTTAACCGGAGTAGCTGAGTTGTCTAGCCTGGGTGCCTTGGCCTTGCAGCCCGGGCAGAGCCAGGTCGGCGATACTTTGGCTGATGCCGGAAAACCCACACAGCCGGGATGATAAGCACCTGGGCACTTGGTGCAACGGACGCAATCAGCCGAAGAGATAAATTTGCCACAACCACTACACTTGGCCATGACTAACTAAATTATGTAGGTACTTAGACAAAGATTCACCAGGTACTCAGCATCCACACTTGACAGTTGACACACACTATTTAGACTCGGAACTTGTAATTGCTATATTAAGTAGACTGTTTTCGACTTAAATGCTTTAATCACTTAATGTTGTTTACATTTATTCAGTAGATTTTTTTTTTTTTTGAATTGTGGGTGGATCAAACTTGATCGCTCTGTTTGATTATTTAGATTTAAGTTTATTTTGTATTTACTGAACACTGTCACTTAACAACAATAGACGCACTTTATTATACTGTTAGCTATATTTTTAGCAATAAAGAATTACACTGGGATCGTTGTTTCTTTTTTATTGACTTGTTTTTCACACACACCGATCAGCTGTTCGCCGCGTCCGTGACGTAACTCTGACGTAATTATGTATTAATAATTCAATAAAGTCCCTTTTTAGCATAAAATATTAAAATGTCATAATAGTTACAATTAAAGAAAAAGAAAAAGAAAATAATACGCAATAGCAATACAACTTTCAACAATTACTTATATATATTTAATGGACTTATTTAAAATCATTTGAAATTCATTAAGCAAATGTACTAGTCCGTCGGCAAATAAATGTAATTCATTGTGCTGTACAAATATAGCAAAGCATTAAACACACTAGTTCATTGTGAAGCCGTGCCGTTATCGGCCGTATCGTTTGGTGACCGGCCCATTCGCGCCCAACATTCTCCCCGACAGTTATTAAATGTTAATGCTATTCCTTTCTTTTGGATTTTTTCCCAATAAGGTCGACAGTTGCAGCAGATTGTAGAGTCACTGAATAACACAATTTTACATTACACAACTGTTTGCTTTTCTACATTCTGGTTAGACTTATTTTTAAGAATATTACTAGTAAGTTATTTTTTTAAAGTTAATGATAAATCTTTTCACATGAAGATAGTCGATCACTACGCCGATTTGGTGATTAAAATCTTTTCTGCCTTATAATTTGAAATTAATACTCCAGGTTTCCTCGTCATGTATTCTTTACCCTACATCACAATTCGGAAAAAGAGACATCAGTATTTGCATGATTTTTGCTTTAAATTAAATGAAAAAAAAATATAGTCCGCATAAGATATGATATAATATCTTATCGACGTACATATAAAACAGACGCATTAATATGATATTAGTTAAAGAAATACACGAAAAGAACACGTACGACTTCAAAGAACATTTTACTTTTTATTTATTCCCAAGGGACAAAAGGTGGGTTTATGGATATTTATCTATCATGTTATATAAAAGTGAATCAGAAAATGTGTTTGTAAGCGCAAAAGATTACAACGTCAGGACCAACTGAACTTTTTTTGTGATTGCTATGTTAAAAATGTTAAAAGCATTTTTTTCGAAAGTTATGTGGGAATATAATTATCCATTTCCAACACGTACCTTGGGCAACCGTGCTAATCCGGACGGGCCACTGGTAAGCAACTAGCTATTTTAACATTAAATTGTTACCATATCCTACGGACAATCCTAAAGGCAAATAACAGAACATAATCCCAAACCGCACTTGACAAGTTTTTCTTACAAGTTCTTTGTAAGAAATCTATGTACAAAAGGTACACTTTGAGACATGATGTCCCCTCTGACCTAAACAAACAGACACACACACACACACACAACATCCATATACATTTTCTGTAACAAACTGCGTGTGTCAAACACTTACACTCAACGTCCATTTATGTATATACAGTTCATGTAACTGTGTGAAACGGAATCGCTTTCTCGAAATTATTTGCCGACCAACAATGGAAACTTTGTGTTTGATATTTCGATTTCTGATCGAACTGGTAGACCGTATATGAGTACAATCGGCAAGTACTTTTGTTATATTTATATCGGATAAGTCGGCAAACAGGCCAGCAGATCACTTGTTGATAAACAAGTGGTAAGAAAACAGTAAGGGATTTGGAGATTGTGGGACTTGAGGATTGGAGTTAAATATGGGAGAGCCAAGCTTCGATATATATAGGTTGGCTCGACCAGAGTGATACCACAGCCTCACACAAAAACAGCGTGAAGCACACAACGTCAGTGTGACCTACACAGACGTCAGATAACGTATGCAAAGTTATTTTAATCGCTTTGACTTTATATTTTTAACTTACAACGTCAGTTTATGTTTAATAAATATATTTTTTACTTTATTTTATGTGATGTTAATAACACTTACTTACGTTGTTTCGCCGTGTTAGTAAGGTTACCGGAGGCATAATCCTTCCCCAAACTGTAATCTTGACATCTCCGAAACCCTAATCCCCAAAAAGCTGGTAACACTATCTTCTTCCTTTGGTATTCTGCATGATTATACGCCAACTCGTTTGCTACACAAAACTTATTTTGTTCATGTTATACATAAAAAATTGAATATGGAAGGGAAGAATTTTCCACCGGTAACCCCACTCATTATCATAACCCTGATGTCACTCCTATGTCACAAAGAATGGCTCTCCTAGATTTAAACAATGGATTTTGTATAGTTACGACGTGGACAGACAGGCAAGTCGTAATTACTCAACGGATTGAAAATAACAACTTATCCAAGCGAATAAAAATACTTGTAACTAGTAGAGCTTTTTTTCAGTTCATTCACGTAAGTAAATTTAGTATCTCTCACGATAGTTACTATACTTTTTTTTTTCTTTTTTGGCCTGTATTCAAAGTAAACACAAGTCTGCAGTCTTTTATCATTACAAACCTAAACAGCGCCAAAATCTTCGCCTAATGGAAATAAGAAACTGTTTTATAATCTTCACATTTAAATAACTTTAAAATGTTTTTACAGTTTTGGATCAATTTTTAACATAAAGTTCTGTAACCTAATCTATTTAAAAGTTGTAACATGTATGCTGTATTTAAATATCACGACATAGCCTAAACAATATTAAATTTTTATGTTTATAATTATGAACGTAAAGTTCTGATACCATTGACTCAACGATACTTTATAATATTTCCAAGCTGTAAACTTTAGATCTATCCTCAGCTACCGACTTTGTAGTTGAGCTTGAGTAGGTGATACATAACATTCCTTCGAGGAATAAAAATTTATGATTTTATGAATTCTTATATTAAATTTCTTCCCACATGCTCCTATAAAAATTCACAAAATATCACTTCTACTTGTTGGCAGGAAAAAACAATAATTTAATGGCTACTCTTATCCTGTACCTATGGGGCGAGAAGGATTGTTAGACTCTCTCTTTTCGAAAACTTACCCGTTACTTCTCCTGCCTCTTCCTACTGCGCTTGCACCAGCAGCTCCAGCTGGAGGTTAACCCTAGTGGGCACCATCTCTGGTGGTCTAGTGACTATTTGAGGTGCGCGTAGAATGCTACGAGCCGTTTGATTGTGTGACAAGCTAGCCTTGCTCACTGTGTATTTTCTGTCCGCAAGTCAGTGTTTACAGTGGTAGGAGATAGTTGCGCAACCCACAACAAAGTTTTCTGCGGCTGCTGGGGCATAAAGAGCATGATTTAGAGAGCCTGATCAGTTCCGCTCTTTCCGCACAATAACTTAAATCTTAAACATCAATTTTATTTAGGGTTTTCTATTTGTTATCATATGCAGGCATTATTACACTCAATAAAATATTATACGCATTGCAATGTAAACTTTGTTACACACGCAATAAAATAAAAAGTACAAGTACACATAAACCGCAATAATAAAATCCAAGACTTGACTACTGTTTACAATGTAACTACACCCAGTTCAATAACCGAACCTTACAAAGTCGTGTTTCCGAAAACTGAAGTCAAACCGACAACGCAATCATTCAACCGAAATTATTGACAAAAGAAAGGAAAGTTTGCTAACATTTCGACACCAGTGATGCATTATGATTGAGTAGCCTGTTATTTGCAGAATTTGATCGAATGGATCAGGTATTTCGCATACTCCAGGAGTTATGTTTATTCGTATTGGGGTTTTGGGATGCTTCCTTTTTGATGTTATTTCCGCGGTATCGAGATCATGTGTCCATTGCAGCCAGCTCATCACCATCGAACCTTTTGATCGCAGTACAATTTGAGTAGCTGTTGCTGTTGCGGTTTAATTTCAGTTTTAACCTAAACTTACCTACTGTTTTGGTAGCTACTAGGTTTCCATGACAGTCCATTCACCCTTTAACTTACAGCCGGTTTGAAAAATTGAGCCATTCAATTATATGACTCATTCAGGACATCATGGTAGGAAGGCTAATTCAAGTATTTGGCTGAGACATGTACATGATATCTATACCGCGGAAATAACACCATGTTTCCAGAAAGAAATAAAAATCATTTAAATAAAGGAATTCGCTGTTAAGTCTTTAAAAACATTGCGGTTCCAACTTTAGGAATATGTTTCAGTACCATTCATTAAAACGTGTGCACAACTGGCGCAGTGGTTGGGCAACTGGCTGCTGTGCAACGTGGCACAGAACACTAAACATATTATTATGTGAGATCCACATAATGTAATTTGAACTCTAGACATGACAAGTGTGTAAAATTGTAATTATAAATACGCCACAGAAGAAACTCCCAGTGTGAGAATGAGAATATTTGAAAGATAAAAACTAAACTCTAAATATATGTATAACCTATAAAAGATCAGAATTAAAAATCGACTCACCTGAGACTTCTCAGCATAGTAGACTAAGCTCGCAAATATCACGATGCCAAGCACCAAGAAAAAGACGAGTAACGTCAGTTCTTTGGCTGAAGCCTTGAAGGTATGCACCAGGATCTTCAGGCCAGGACTGTGCCTCGTCAGCTTAAACAGCCTGAGGATCTTGATGATGGAGATGAACTCCAGGATGTCGGCTTTATCGACATACTGCCTCACCACTGTCAGTTCTACCACCACATCCATGTAGAAACTTAGCGTTGCTATAAAATCTATTATATTTACTGGTGATTTCACGAATTCTATTAAATTTGGCGCCACCTGGAACAAGGAGATAGTTTTGTTAGACATTAGCCAGATCATATAATGTAACATAATATAATATATAGGTGATGATGATGATAAAGCATGAAGGAGGTTTTATTAAATAGTTGACATTGACGTTGATGATGAAAAAGGTATGAAAAAAGTTTCTCATAGTTCGATCGTTGATCAAGTAGTCATTACTTCTGAGCAAAAAGTACCCAAGAGTCAAGTAAAGTGAAATTTCTTAGTTATTACTGGAATGAAGCTTAGAATTATGAAGGATTTATTCTTTGGTTATACTGATACTTTGGTTCAAATTTCACATATTTGTTACATACTCCATTAATCGACGAGGTCTATGTGTATATAATATAAAGCATCACGCCACATATTAAAAGAGCCTGGTAGAGGTTGTATCCCAACGTCCGTAGTAAGCATATAATATTTATGTATCTCAATAACTCGGTAATGTATGCATTATGTACCATTAAACCACTCGCTCGTTCCATAACGGTGCAAGCAGGGATCTAATTGAGAACTTAGCGAATACTTAAGAGCGTTTATTTTCTACGTTTATTCATACAAACTTTTTGTTAAACGAATTAATTTATTCTCAAAGATTTAAGTTTTCCGTCATTCGTTTATTTGATTTGTTTTAGTGATATTTTGACGGGCATCCAGTTGATAGATTGCAGTAATAGGCTGAGGAAATAGTTTTTTTTTAAATTGTAAACAATTTTTAAAACAGTTAATTTAAATTTAACTAAAGTATGTAAGTACCATTTTGTTCTATAACCTTGTAGGTAGGGGCATGGTCCCATTACTATAGATATTTCAGGACTTCTGATCAAAAAACCATGACAAGGCCTAGAGAATTCTTAAGAGACCGAAATAGGTGGAAATCAGAAGGTGCAAGATTATTATTGATATTTTTCGCCTATATATCGAGTAAGTTATACTTTGAATTCATTATAGTAGCTTAGAATTTGGATCGATGGTCATTCAAAATATCTGTACCTGCATTGGTAAACATAGTTTCATTGAGCCTCGTTCTTGTTTTGGATAGAACTAAAAAACGCTGTGTCTATTGTTTCAACCGAATAAAGTACTGTGAGAACTGTCAAGTGCAATTTTATGGAAACTACGCAATGTTAACTAGGGTTTGAAAAGTTAACAAAGAAAAAGAGCTCAAATGGAGAAAGGGAAAAAAAACATATATTTTGCAAAAAAAAACTTGAAATTTTTTTTTTATATAGGTAATAAGTCGCCAAACCTTCTGACGGATTACCTGATGGTAAGCAATTAGCGCTGTCTATGGACACCCGCAACGGAGAAGTTGCGAGTGCAGTGCCGACCTTTTAATGATAAGGGTTTTGGAGGTATCGGGGGAGGGGAAAGATTGGGAGTCCGGTAACCTCGCTCACACGGCGAAACACAAGGCTGTGGTTGTTTCACGCCGGTCGGCAAATCGCTCTATAAAAGATTTTTTTTTCCAAAATATTTGTAATTAAATTTTAAAGGCATTGGGCAAAGGCCAGTATATCCCTTTGCCCTGTTTGCCTTTACCACACAAGCACGAAATTTCATTAAAATCAAACCGCTGTTTATTTGACTCGAAACTTTGTATGAATATACATACTACGTAAACGTTATTAATATGGAAAACTTTGCACTGTAAGTTGGTATAGTTTGGTATCCAAGAGTTGTTTATTATTTGTTGATTTTTTTTTCATATCGAGATTGTGGGTTTTTTTTTGTGAGGGGAAAATCATCAAATGACTTCTCTCGCCCAGGGCCGGGCGGGAGGGAGTGTCACGCTCTTAGTGACTAAAAACCCCCTGTTTCTTCTTCTGCTCTGGGCCGAGGTCGCGGTGCCTCATTCCGCTTACCCCGCAACCCCGGCTGAACATCAGCCCTATAAGGCCCCGTCTGTGGTGGTCTATTGGCTCTTTGAGGCGCGCGCGGAACGCTATGCGCCATACGATCGGGCCTGGTTCTGGTCGGGCGGCGCGCTGCCCTTACTCGCCGACCGCAGACCCGCGATCGAGATTGTGGGCGGGAGTGCAATATTGTGCCGAGGCGCCAGCTTGGAGCAGAAGAAGGAACAAGTAGTTTTTAGTCAATAAGAGAAGACCCAGAGAGAGCGAAGATTTTCCCTGTTCAAAATAATGCTTGCAGGATACAACAATTAACGCTGAGTTATCACACTGATAAATTTATTAATAAATATTACAAATAAGTTTTAATAGTCATTAATCAACATATTCTAAAAACATTGCCTACGCACTGTAAATCTTTTTATCAAAAATGGACTGAGTAAATAACATATTTCAATTTTGCAACAAACATTAAAAATGAAAGGCACGCCATTTTTTCGCTGATGCAGAATTCTCAGAAATTAGGAAAGTTAGCAGACCATTAAGTTACGCACACAAAGGTAATTAAATAGGTAGGCTAGTAAATAAATAATATCGCGTCCTACGCAAACTTTGTAGCCTAATTCCCTTTTTAGACCTAGGCAGGTTTTAATGGGCATTAAAGAAAATAGGACCCTATCGCTTAAAATGTGAAGGATCATCTCATTTTAATATTAAGTGAAAAGTGATCTTATTGTTTAAGTGCTAGTTTTCCATATAAGTTTCACACTTCCCGAAACTTCCAAGTACCGATGTGTAATTTGTATAATCTAAGATTATTTAGACACCACTGACAGACTGTGAAGAATCTGGACATATATTTTCTGATTATAAGTTTGAAAGCCAATCCACCTTTGTAATTAGGTAATACACAAACCTTATCCGTGTGAGAAGAGGCCTTCGCTTAGCAGTTGGCAGTAATGTGAGTATGATCTATATATTTATAATTTGAGGCCATTCTTAGACACCAATTTAGCTCCAATCTTTGCAAACATTTAAAAAACCCGTAATAGAAAAACGTTTTATTTCTTCTAGACACAATCGAAATTTAGAACTCTATGCATTGGTAAGAGGGTCCAAATCAGTTTGTATTGTCAATTGTCACCCGTTGTACTCTATACGACTTCTAATAATATAATACCAACGATGATCATGTGTGACATCTCAACTCTCTAATAAAACTTATAATCGAAATATGTCTGTCTGAAAATCTCGTCTTAACAATACTCTACATAATCGATAATCTTCAAATTGGAATCATTTTACTGGAAAATTGAACATCTGAGGCCGCGAATAAGGCCTTTCTAACCCTTCAAGCAGTTTCCGAATTTACGAAAGGAGGATTTCTTTTGAAAAAAGAAAGAAGGGTCTTTTAATATGTCTTACATATTCTCCGTAAGCATTTTTTTTAGGTGAGGGAATCATCCAATGACTGTGAGTGTCAGTCTCTTACAGACTTGACTTGACTTAAAACCACCCTGTTCTCCTGCTCTGGGCTGGTGTATATATTGTGCTTGTCCTTGCCACCCCAGCTGATTCTAAGTAAGCATTCTTCTCTTGTTGAACAGATATGTTCGGTATGTAGTGATGCACTCCATCGCAAATTCAAATATACCATTATGTGGTCAAAACCCTAAGCCGTATCGTGCCATGAAGTCTATGTACCAATTATCTCAGGACATAGCTTAAACAATTGTACCAATAAACCTTAGTGCTACAATTTTAACTCTGGGACAGTCATACTTCGTCACGAATAGACTGGTTCGACTGAAGTATTAGATCCTCATAAAATACTAGCGTTAATCAACGAAATATATGTCGCCATGCGAGTGACGCATAAAACTTCAACTCCACTCATGACAATTACAGCTATTTAATCGAATATATCTTCTCAGGACGTTGTTAAAAATGGCTAATTATACTAATTGACTGCGACGTTTATACAATGTTTATTTAGGCATTCAATGCCAAGTGTGAAAAGCTTGGAGTTAAAATAGATGAACAATTTGGACCCAACTTCAACTGTGACAGTTAACCCTACACTTTGCTGCTCAGTTATATGCACAGAGGTTGCACTCAAGTAACCTCAAAGGCATTCCTTTGATACAGCAGCATTTTGTCTGAGTGAATGAAGATACACAGTCGACATACTGCCTCGGGCAAACGCGAGGCATAATGTAAGTGAACAGTGAACATAATGAGGCCTTTGACTTAAAAAAAGTAAAATATGGAAGTTCGAAGTTTGAAATAAACGAAGGAATTTCAAAAAAAGAAAGTATCAAAGGCACTTGTTTAAGAAACATTCAGTGGTTCGGATATTTTTTGTTGGGACGATATTGTTTGATTAAAGTTCTTCAAAAATGTTGCTTTACTTAGTACTCTTAGGAGTAGCTTTAACTTCTTTTAATATTATAAACACAGTAATATATAAGTATAGATAGTTGTTTGTTATTATTCTACGTAGAAACTAATGAATGAATTTTGATAAAACTTTGCACAGAGATAGATTGCAGTCTGTAATAATACACAGGCTTTTCATCAAGTCTGTGTGATCCTCAAAATCGTTATTCCGTCTGGGTGCAATGTGTATGTGAAATACTCAATACTCAATATATTTATTGCATTCCACAATGTGAACTCGGGTGGTACGAAGCATACCTTAGTTTAGGAGCATTGTGGGCCCTGCCAGGCAAAACAACAATAATAAATTAGGAGCAGGCCTATTATAAAATATTTGTTTAAAGTTTTAATTATTTTCTTTTAGGAAGGTTCATAACGTATAACAAGTATTATTGTTTATTTTAATATGCACTAACGACACAGGAGAAAATCCTAAGAAGGGAAAACGTTTTATAAAAAAAATATTCGGAGTACTTGTAATTTTACTAACTACCGAATCAAAGGTACTAACACCTTATTATAATACATCATGTCGGAGACAAATAATACTTCTTCTTGATAGTGATAAGTATTTTAATTAGGATAAATTTTAAATACAGGTTTACAAGGACAACGCGACACTGGCTTCGCTTAATATTAATTTCGTTAATTTTCGACCATGCTCTAGCGGCGTACGTAATGTTAGCAATGGCGGCGCGTCGCCTCCGCTGCCGCGCGCGCGGCTTGCGCCCGCGTCCCTCTCTCCACCCCCTCGCGTCCCATAGAGCCGGGCACACATCCGGTCGGTTTTAGTAACTTTTAGTGTGGGGCGCGAACATCCTCCCGGGGTTGAAAGGGTAACTTTCAAGCTTCTTTATTCTCGGCAGCATCCTTGTCATCATTGATCAGTGTCGTGTCTGCTGGGGCTGAACTTGGTAGGATGCACATTTTGTTCACAGCCCTTCGTACTATGCCTCTGGAAGATATGACATCGGCCACCCTGCTGACTCCATCCGTCCCAGGATACAAACGTGTGACACGGCCGAGTCTCCATTGCAGTGGGGGAACATTTTCTTCTTTTAGGATCACCAGATCACCCACACGAAGCTCATGCTGTCTAGTTTTCCATTTCGTGCGTTGCTGCAGCTCCGCTACGAACTCCCGGCGCCATCTTTGCCAGAAGTCTTGTCTGATTTTCTCTATAAGTTGGTAACGATTTGGACTCTTCGTATTAATAGGTGCCGACGGTAACGACGCGAGAGGTCGCCCGACAAGAAAATGCCCTGGGGTAAGCGGTGTAGGATCGGTAGGATCGGAAGATAGGGGAGACAGAGGACGGGAATTAAGTATGGCCTCGACTTGTGCTAATAACGTAGCAAGCTCCTCGAACGTCAAGGAAGCTTTACCGGCCTCGCGTTTTAAATGAAACTTTGCCGACTTGACTCCTGCCTCCCATATGCCCCCAAAGTGAGGCGAGTACGCCGGGCTAAATACGAATTTTATACCATTATCATTTGCGAAATTATCAGTACACTTACGATTGGACCTGAGCACTCTAGACATTTCGTTATTTGCGCCTCTGAAGTTAGTGCCATTATCGCAATAGATGACACTAGGTTTGCCTCTTCTTGATATGAACCTTTTTAAAGACAATATAAATGCATCAGAGCTCAAACTGCTTACTAATTCTAAATGAATCGCCTTAGTCGAGAGGCATACAAATAAACATAAATAACATTTTGAGGATTGACTTCCTCTACCCTTGCGACTTGAAATAGTAAAAGGACCAGCAAAATCTACACCGCATGTGTAGAAAGGAAACATTGAGTAAGTTCTTTCCGAAGGTAAGTTACCCATTATTGGTTGAATGGTTTTTCCTCGAAAGCGAGCACAGAGTAGACACTTCTTAGTCGTACTGCGAGCTAAATTTCTACCTCCTATGGCCCAAAATCGCTCTCTGATAGACGCTAGCAGATGTTGCGGTCCTGCATGAAATAAACGTTCATGTTCTTGCCTGAATAACAATTGAGTGAACTGATGTTTTGCATCTAAAATCATGGGGTGCTTCTTATCATAATCAAATTCTGAATTTTGAAGCCTACCACCAACTCTCAATATATTGTTGTCATCTAAGAAAGGATTCAACGACAATAATTTAGACTTACAATTAAGAGTTTTCTTATCACAAATTAATTTAATTTCGTCAGAGTAACTATCCAACTGACTTAACCTAACTAAAGTTAATAATGACTTATCTAATTCCTTAACATCTAATGGTTCACTAATTCTACTATTTTTATTTAAGCAATTATGTACAAAACGTTGCACATATGCATAGATCCTAATAAGTTTATTAAAGTTAGAATATTTTTCAAATTCAATTATGTTATTTACAATTGTGGTGTGACATTCAATGTTGGGTGGGATTTTAAGTTCTGGTAAACTAGGGATTTGTTGTTGTGTAGGCCAACAAGTAGGGTCATTAGCGAGGAACGAAGGCCCTGCCCACCAAAGGCTAGAAGCTTTTAACTGCTTGGGAGACACACCTCTAGAACCCATGTCTGCAGGGTTTTGATCAGTTGGTACATATCTAAAGTCGAATCCCGGTGTCAGTATATTTATTTCGTTCACTCTATTACAAACAAATACTTTAAGATCCCTGGGTGGAGTTTGCACCCATCCCAACACAACCATCGAATCAGACCATAGAACTTTTCGGGATATATTACATTGCAAGGAATCTAATACCTTAGAACATAGACGAGCCCCTAGGAGTGCGCCACACAACTCCAGCCTCGGTATAGTGGTTGGATTCATTGGGGCGACTCGTGCCTTAGCACACAACAACTTAACTGTTACTTTTCCAGTACAGTCTTCAGATCGCAAGTAGATACATGCCGCGTAGGCTTGTTGTGAGGCATCGACAAAACAATGTAGTTCTGTAGTTTTAGGATTGTCACATAAAACCCAACGTTCTATATTAATATCAGACAAATATGAAAATTCTTTCAAAAGGTTAGACCAATTCTTACAAAATTGAACTGGTACTGGGTCGTCCCAGTCCAGTTTAGCAGACCATAATTGTTGTAGTAAAATTTTAGGGACTATAATACAAGGGCTTAATAGTCCTAAAGGATCAAATACTTTGGCGGTAGTAGAGATTATTGACCGTTTGGTTATTTGAGCAGAATGCTGTAAATCTGTAGAAAATAGTAAATTATCAGACTTAGGACACCAAATAAGACCTAATACACTAGATTCTTTATTAAAATCTACAAATTTTGCTGTATTATCATCATTTTCAAATAAGCTAGGACAATTTGTTCTGAATTTTCTTAAAGGCAAGAGTGCTGAATCAAGAGTAGCAACAACTTCCCTATAAATATATTTTAAACCCTCTACAGTTTCGGATCCAGTATTTAAATCATCCACAAAAAAATCATTTTCAATGACACATGCTATAGACTTATCCTCACATTCTTTTGCTAACTGTAGTAGACATCGAGTGCTGAGAAATGGTGCAGACGCAGTACCATAAGTTACTGTGTTCAGCTGTAAGATATCTATCGGTTTTGTTTCGTCATCGCGCCATAATATTAGTTGTAGGTGGCGCTGCGGTTCCTTAATTTCAATCTGCCGAAACATCTTCTCTATATCTGCGGTGAGAACATATTTATGTTTACGAAAGCGAAGCAAAATTGATATTAAATCACTCTGTATAACTGGCCCGACCATCTGTATCTCATTAAGTGATTTTCCAGAACTAGTTTTACATGAGGCATTGAACACTACCCGCAGTTTAGTGGTTTCACTTTTTTCCCGTATTACTGCGTGGTGGGGCATATAATATCCGAACTCAGGTTTATTTTTTAAAACTGTTAAATGTCCTAAATTAGCATACTCATCTATAAACTCCTTGTATTTAATCTTAAGACTAGGATTCTTAGCAAATTTTTTCTCTAGATTTAAAAAGCACTTCTTAGCTATATAATATGAGTTCCCAAGAGCTTCCTCAGGAGACTCCTTTAAAGGCATTGTCACAGCAAACCTACCATTAGGTAATCTAGAAAAATTCTCAATAAAATTGTCTTCACAAAGCTGTTCTTCTACAGAATATGTTTTAGTAACTGGAAGGTCATCAATTGTCCAAAACTTTTCTAAAGATTCCTTTATTTCTTGAGTGAAATTACAATAAACTTGTGAGGTTGGCTGTTGTGTACTTATTGGGCCACTGACTAGCCACCCAAACTTGGACTCCTGTAAAACAGGATTTTTATTACCTAACTTAATTAAATTAGAGCCTACTATGTCCCAGTAGACATCTGCCCCTAAGAGGATATCTACCTCAGAAGGAAAAAAGTAATTTGGATCAGCTAAATCAATGTTACTTGGTAATTTCAAATATTCGGTATTTATTAAAGAATTTGGTAAAATTCCAGTAATTCTGGGAACAACTAAACACTTAACTTTAATCTCAAAAGAATTACACCTAGACTTAAGCTTTAAGTTACAACTTTGCTTAATACTACAATTAGAATTATTAATACCACAAACATTTACAGACCCTCCCGGGTTAATCACTAAACCTAATTTTTCTTTTAAACTGTCAGTAATGAAGGATGATTGGCTTCCTGTGTCTAACAGGGCTCTGGCTGTGTATGTTTTCTTATCTTTCACAACCTGGATAAGAGCTGTACTTAATAACACCTGGTCGCTGCTGACCACAGACAGTGACACCGGTAAAGATGATGTTGATGGTTGTTCACTATTCTCTGTTTGTGTTACATGCACTAATGTGTTATGCTTTTTCTTGCATGTACGACACATCGCCTTTAATTTACACTGATATGCATTATGACCACTTCGAAAACAATTCTTGCATAAATTAAACTTAGTAATCTCACCCAGACGTTCATCCACAGTCATACCTTTGAATTTGTCACACAAGTATAGTGGGTGAATTTCCTTGCACACAAGACATTCATTTTTGTTTACTTTCTTATCAACAGCTGCAACAAAACTTTTGGAGTGTGTGTTTGTTTTATGTTTGTGATCAGGAACTTTGTCTGAGTGAGTATTATTAAAGTAGGAAGTCTCAAGTATGTCAGCCCGGTTGCGAAGAAAATCAAAGAAATCGGTCAACATTACAAGTTCACTAGACTTACTTTTGTGTTCTTGCCACTTCCTGGCGGTATGCAAGTCTAACTTAGATGAAATCATAAATATAATGAGAATGTCCCACTTATTTGTTGGCAGGCCTAGCGTCTCAAGTGCTCTGAGATGCTTCATGACATGGTCAACAATGAATCTCAGAGATTTGTATGATTCCCTCTTTAATGGTTCAATATTAAATAATGCTGTTAAATGGTTATTAACTAAAATATCTTTGTTTTCAAACCGTTGACACAATAAGTCCCAGGCAACTTTATAATTCTTAGCGCTAAACTCTATGGACTTTATAACTACAGCTGCACTTCCTTCAAGCGCAGACCTAAGGTAATGAAACTTATTTATATGTGGAATTTCTAAGTTGCTATCTACAACAGACAGGAATGTGTCTTTAAATTCTAACCACTTTAGGTAGTTTCCATCAAAAGTGGGAAGTTTTATAGTGGGTAATTTGATCCCACTGTGTTTATGAGAACTCTGATTACTTGAAAATTGATCATTATGATCTGTCTCTTTTTTAACACCGCTATTATCTAATAATTCTTGACTTATTGCTATTACATTAATGAACTTATTTTCTAACATTTCTCTTTCTTGGATCTGCTCATCAGGATCCGAATGTAAAATATCAATTTTGTTTTGTATTTCTTCAAATTCACTTATTAATGATTGTATTTTACTAGTTTTTAATTCAAGTTCTTTGTATTTTAGAGCAGGTATATCCTTTAAACTTGTTAGTTCCTTTACATACTGTTCAAATCTTGTTAATCTACCTTTTATTATTCCACGCTGTTTAACTAAGGTGGATAATTCCATTTTGAGCTCTGATTCACTCATATTATAACACTTATACTATAATCACAAACGCAAATAACGAGTAAGTAATTAAATTACTATGTGCACTCAAACCGGTTTCGGGAAGTAGAGAAGCTCAGGTCCAGTCGCACGCGCTGCTGGTGCCGGTGCTGAAGCTCGCGTCGAGCAGACAGCTTGGCCGGCAGCTCGTAGCCGCGCGCACACGATGAGCCCGTTAGCACGACGTGTCGACCTCCACCCGACAGGGAAGGGAGCTGGGATGGTCGGCAAATAAAATGGAAAGGCGGTTCGAGTATTGAAAAGTCTGCTAAGTCTTTATATACTTAGGTATATACCTTAGTATTTGCACGTAAATAGCGTTGTGAGTGCTATGGAATTAGAATTAGTCGAAAAATAATGAGTTATGAATAGTTGCGTGCAAATTAGGTACGTGCAATGTGCGTGTATTACAGTTAAAACTCACTCTCAAGAGTCTCAAGCTAGAAAACTTTATAAAGCTGACGCCATGAAGGCGTCACACACACATGCTTAAACGTTATAAAAACGCAACACCTTTTTCTGTAAATTTCGGAGTCGAAAACTTGGGCGAAGCGCTATGTTATAATTACGTGCACAGCCTGCCACCGTGAGCTAGATTAGGAATATAAACACCTAACGCTCGAGTAGCAAGCGTCCGCTACGCACAGACGAGGACACACAAAGGATATTTAGGATTATGTACAGATTAAAGGAACAGGGCTTACTCTCCTTGTGGGCTAGACCTCCTGTGGCTCCAGTAGGCTCCCGAGCAGCTCAGATGTCCTCCACCTTCACTCCTTTCCTCGCCGGCGCGTCGGATTATGTGTGACTCGTAATGGCGTCGCCGCGGCGTCCTTTTCTTTGTCCTGTCACGGTCGCCACTTTTGTCGGAGACAAATAATACTTCTTCTTGATAGTGATAAGTATTTTAATTAGGATAAATTTTAAATACAGGTTTACAAGGACAACGCGACACTGGCTTCGCTTAATATTAATTTCGTTAATTTTCGACCATGCTCTAGCGGCGTACGTAATGTTAGCAATGGCGGCGCGTCGCCTCCGCTGCCGCGCGCGCGGCTTGCGCCCGCGTCCCTCTCTCCACCCCCTCGCGTCCCATAGAGCCGGGCACACATCCGGTCGGTTTTAGTAACTTTTAGTGTGGGGCGCGAACACATCAAACTAAGAAATAATAAAATAAAATAAAATTAATTTAATGAAAAACAAAGATCACACTTTATACAGCTAGCTCAATTGATTTAAGTAATAATAAGTTTTGACCTAATTACATTGATAAGAAAGAATTAACTTAATGTAGATTATTATAATTATGATGATATATAAAGAGATAAACTTTGAAAAGTAAAGTGCCTAGGGCACACCTGAACTAGATTTATTTAAAGTGTGTTTCAGGGTATCTTATTACATAATTATTGTTCGATGGACGACACTATGCTAATCATATGATATAAATATTATTGACTAAGCAAAGACAAGTATTCTTAAGAAAACCACATAGATAACCAAATCCAAGCTCCCAATTAACAACGAAATAGATTAAACTCAGATTAATCATGGGAAATACTTATTTAATCAAGCTAATCATAAAATACATCAGCGCCATTGTTATAACGCGACTGCAGAACCTCGATAAACCTATTTCCAATAAAGCCAGTCATTCATTGGAGTTACATTCAGTGACCAGCAGATCATCCTACACTTTTCTAACAAATTTCTTCATTAATTTTCAATTTTATCATTTTGTTATAAAGTCGGGAATGGAATGAAGATTATTGGAGTTGGTTGACGTGCTGGCTTGTGTACTTTGTTAGCTTTTTCTTCAGGTTTGAGGTCGATTTTTCTCTAATTCGCGTAGGGATTATGAGAAGTGATTGTTAGGTATCCTATGTAAGTTGACGTTTTTGATTATATATCACGTAATTAGCTTTGAAAACAAATCGAAAATTGAAGGTACTTCAGAGTTCCTTGCCTAATGGGTAAAAAGGGTAAAAATGGAAGGCTCTTTGTCACCAGACTGTGTCTAATCAATCGTGTTTTTTCAACAATTTGTTCTTTGAATTGTCCTTATTATAATATACTAGCTCTTACCCGCGGCATTGCTCCCGTTATTTGACTACCTACTCAACTCTACCTACCCTACTCTACTTACCCTACTCTGCCTACCGTACTCTACCTACCCTACTCTAGCTACCGTACTCTACCTACCCTGCTCTACCTACCCTACTTTACCTGACCTACTCTACCTACTCTATCCTATCCTATGTCATTCTCCCAAATCTTAGCTACCTCCCTACGAATCTTCAGCCAAATCGGTTCAGGCGTTCTTGAGTTATAAATAGTGTAACTAACACGACTTTCTTTTATATATATAGATAATATATATAATAATAGTTGAATACAATAATGTATTGGTGAGGTAGTAAAAACATGTAGATATTTTTGTAGCTTCATGAAAGAGGAACGATATTTTCCGTACGGACTATTAATTACATTTTGACGTCTTTAAATTACCTGTATAACACTCTTAGGCTGATGATGAATCTTGCAGGCTTAAACAAAACCTAACTATAGACACTGTTACAGAATTTGACTAAGCATTGTTTACCATTTAGAAAGTTGAAAACGCGACAATGCATTGTTACACTCTAGTCAGTGAGTACCTTAATACGTAACAATAATGAAGCGAAAATAGGATTCATTCGTCAAAACAATACATCGAACGTATCTCCGGAAACAATAAAAGTGAATGTATAAGATTATATTGTTTTAGGAATCGTTCGGTTTAATATCCATTCGTAATCTGAATTGTAGGAAAATTCCATATTAATGTTATTTCAGCAATGAAGCTCAAACAATTGGTATATTTCCGTGTTAGATTATTTTTATTACATCAGCCGGTTTTATGAATATATAATTATATTACGTGTTGATGAAAAAAAGGGAGATGTAAGCATTGTATTTTACTGGAGGTTTTTGTTCTCGTTGTAATAGAAAGCAAAGCAATAATTTCACAGAAGGCAAAGCAAGTTAGGTTACATATCACGGAATTTTTCCTAAATTTCATCATCATCATCTGACGATCATGCCTATCCCACTGTTGACAAAAAGTACTATTATCACACGAAGAAGATATGAGACCTAACTACCACGCGTTCTAAATGCAGATGGGCTATTTCAAACTTTTAATTAAAAAATGTAAGCCCAAGTTTCTTTACGAAGTATTCACCGTTCGTGAGTGGTTTCATAAATACATTAAAAAAATGCACATAAATTGGAAAAAGTTGCATTGATACTTGTCAGGCTACAACCCGCACCTTCATTCATAAATAGCGGGCACCATAACCTTAAGGCCACCACAATGAAAAAACCAATTATAAAAAAATAAAACCACATACACATATCTCCAAAAAATAAAACTTGTTACAAACTTCTTTATAAATAAATTCACCTAATAACATTCTTATGTTGAAATATGCTTGCAAAGAACACGAAAACTGCTTCGGGCTGTTTTCAGCAATTTCAATAAAAAGGCTCGCTTAATGTCACACACTGAAAAAACCAAAATGCTAGTTGAAAGGATAAGTGGGCCCAAACAAACACGGGGCCCAATTAACCGCCCCCTTATCACGCCTCTGGGGCCTACAGTACAGAGAGATAATGAGACGATTTCAAATAAAAAATGCGTACTACAAGCACTTCTTAATTGAATGGCTTAGGGATTTAAGGTGTGGTTTTATTAAGGCGACTGTTTTAAGTTCATATTATTAGTTTCATTCGTTTTTATCGTTTATAATTTAACAGCTAGAAATTATTATTTTTTTGTAACATTAACCTTCTTAACCTTTAGGCTACCACGACACTTAATTTCTTATTATAAGTTTGAAATCGCTAACTTGCCTTGAGCAAGCGTGGTGATTAATGCTTAAACCTTTCCTTTGTGAGAAAAGGCTATTGCTCTGTAGTGGGCACTTGTAGGCTGATGATGTGATAGGGGTAATAGCTATCTTTACACTGAATTAAGAGGATTGTAATGAAGCTACTTTGTTGTATTATTATTATTAAAAAAAGTTGCAAAATAATGTAGGTAAACACCACTTTACCTAATCATTCTTTATTTTCGTACCTGTATACTAAATAACTAAGCGAGTATTTGATCAATAATTTTCAAACTACATATCTATATTTACTAATCTCCATATATGTGCTCATCAAAGCACATCAAAACACTTCACAAATATAAATCAATTTCAATTTCAAATAAATCTATTTATCGCTCAAAACGATTGACAATTTACCTTTGATATTTATTAACACAAAATGCTTGCACGCTTCAAATCAGCCACCAAACATGGCCGCCAAATTAATCAAGCTAATTGAACATTTATTTGCTTGGATCATGTATCATTTTTGTGTGATTGGATAGCTAATAAACTGAAGGTCTATTTGTTGGGCCATGAGTGACAAGAGGCGTCTATAAATATTACAGTTCAGTTATTCCCATAAAAAACCTTCCCTGTAACAATTAGAGTAATTGTAATTTTTGACCTTTAAACAGTATGTTATGAATTATGAATCATACGTAATGAGATGTTCAAAGTCTTAAGTAACACAAGTGAGTTACAATATACCAGGTCTAACTCTAAACGCGGTGCTTATATAGAGAAATATAAGAAAACCGAATAAATAATAATTTTGGCAACTTCAGGAAGAAAATATTAAAAAAAATACAAATCACAATCTTATTTATTAATAACACAATTACAATAAACAACAATTTAAATTTTAATTAAATAACGAATTTTGAAATTACAAACATAGATCAATCTAAACTAAAGACACGCAAAATTAATAGCAGACAAGACAGTTTAACCCTTCAAACGAGCAGAGGTTCCCTTGTACCATGTGTACTCAACGCAGAAAGAGGACTCCACTGAGCGCGCAGGCCCTTTTATAGGCAACCGTAGCTTCTCCCACCAACATCCCCTCCGATGACAGCCAAGACGTCACTCTTCCGCCAATACGGCCTCTCCTGACTGGAGGACGTCCCCGTTCTCCTGCGGCTGGGGCTGCAGGGCTTCTGCAGCTCTGGATGTGCTAGGCATCGGTTCAGGCGAAGTATCGATGGTGGGTTGCGTATCGACATTGGCAGCTTGCTCAGGCGTAGACTCCGCATTATCATCATTGCTATCTGCGCCTAAACATACAAGGAAAAAAAAACATTAGTTATGAAACTGATTTTCATCATAAAATTCACATACACAATTTACAGTGAACCATAGGCACTACGTTAGCTTAGTTCACAAAACCAACAAAGAGGAAGCACGACGTTAGCTATCTTTGTTAACGAGAAACATAGGCACGACGTTAGCTTGTTTCTCAAATTTGAAAATGAACACATGACATAGGCACGACGTTAGCTTATCATGGTTCACACTAAAATAACATGACATAGGCACGACGTTAGCGTATCATGAAAAGAATACAAACGTATGACATAGGCACGACGTTAGCATATCATACGTCTTACCATCAAAGTATGCAGCGCATGTCTCTGGAGTCCACTCCCCGCGCCACGGCTTCATAAACTGGGCCGCAGCTTGCGTCGATTTGCCATAGGAACCTGCCAGTAGTTGCAGCTCGTATCGACCATGGGGAAGCGCTTTGACCACGCGATAGGGTCCGCGCATGCCGGAGTCAAGCTTGCCAGTCGATTGCGCCTGCTTAATAACAAAAACAAGTGAGTTACATTCAAATGATCGGGGGGATTTTCGACCAGCGTTCACAGTCTCGTCTTGTTGACGTTGGTTCCGAGCTAAACGCTCCGAAGCTCGTTGTCTGTGCATTTCTCTATGCGCTTCACGATTTGGATGCGAACTATCCAAGGCCACGTCGCGCACCAGGTGACGTATGAGGGGCGTAGCAGCTTCAATACCAACCAACAAGTTCAATGGTGAAAGCTGAGTGGTTTTCTGCTTTGTTATGTTAAGAACTAGCTGAGATCGCCACATCAAGTCTGCCCATTCATCTTGACGATGATTGCATTGTATGCGAATCATGTTTAACAATGTTCGACAGTAACGCTCCACCTGCCCGTTTGAATGATGCATCTCCGGAGTGATCAGATGCAAATCAATGCCCAACTCAGTTACGAGTTTTGTAAACTCTGAGCTCTGGAACATTCTGCCTCGGTCTGCTACTATTAATTTTGGTGTACCAAATAGAGAAATGACATTTGTAAAAAGTCGTTTCAGTTCGTTAGCGTCTTGACCAAACATAGGATACAAAAGACAAAATTTTGAAAAAGCATCGATTATAATGAGTACATAGCGATAACCATTTGATTGAGGTAGAGGACCTAATGTGTCTGTATGAATTACTTCAAAAGGGGTGCAGGGTTTTTCCCAAGAATGTATTGGCTGCTGTGGGTCTCTAGGAATCTTTTTATGGGTTAAACAAATGATACAATGGCTTATGTATTTTTTGACAAATGACTTTAGTGAAGGAAACCAAAAATGTTTTCTAATAAGCTCTAAAGTCTTATCAGCGCCAATATGATCATGTTCATCATGAAATATCCTAAGCAGACTAAGCCTATGACCTTTAGGTACATAGCATAAGTACCTGGGCTCTTCTCCCACTGGAGAACACTTATAAAAAAGCAGGTCATTTTTGTGAACGTAATGAGTAGTGTCTAGCTGTCCGTCTGTCAGTCTTTGGATAAGCTGTTGTGTCTCTTCGTCAGCCGCCTGCGCAATTCGAGCCCAATTCTGTTGTCTGCGTACTTCGCAAACATTAACAGGATTTCGGCTCAAGTAGTCTGCGTGCGACATAGACGTACCCTTACGATACTCTAGGGTAAAGTCGAAGTCCTGTAGGTACATCCACCACCTGGCAACACGGGGCAAGAGATCTTTCTTTTGCTGCGTTGATTTCAGTGCATTACAATCGGTCACTACTTTAAAGTTAACGCCGACCAGGTAGTGTCTGTAGTGTTGCAGGGCCTTGACAACGGCTAGCGTCTCGAGCTCGTACGAATGATATCTGGGCTCGGCACCCTGCGTTCGCTTGCTAAAATAACCTACCGCTTGCTTGCATCCGTTCTCATGAACCTGAAGAAGCACAGCGCCAAAACCAATAGAACTTGCGTCCGTATGGACTTCAATAGGCAAGTTAGGGTCGTAGATTGCCAACACAGGCTCACTGGTTAATTGTGAGATAATTTCTTGGCGTGCTTCTTCTTGTTCTCTTCCCCAAAGAAACGGTATACCCTTTCTCGTGAGTTTAGTAATCGGGGCCGTTCTAGCAGCGAAACCCGATATATATCGGCGAAAATAACTTGCCAAACCTAGCAACTGACGAACTTGCTTGACCGTTTTTGGAGTGGGGGCGTCAACGAGTGCCTGGACCTTTAGCTCACTCGGCCGTACCTGACCCTGACTTATAGTGCGGCCTAAATATTCAATTTGAGTCGATAAGAATGAGCATTTCTTTAAATTGATAGAAAAACCTGCCGCAGTCAGTGTCTGAAGTACGTCGCGGAGAAGAATAAGGCCCTCATCTATCGTATGGCTAAGAATCAGCACATCGTCAATGTACACAAGGGTCTTACCAGCCTCAAGCTGACGGCGAAGTGTTTTCGATATAATACGCTGATAAACGACGGGGGCGTTCGCCAAACCATAGGGCATTTTTAAATACTCATAATGCCCTTCTGGTGTGACGAATCCCGTGAGCGGAATCGACTCTTCGTCCAATGGGATTTGATGGAACCCTGTTGCCATATCAAGGCTGCTAAAAAATTTGTGTTTCCCTAACCGGTCAATGTGGTCGTCAATCAACGGCAAAGGAAAACGGTCTTTGACAGTAATCCCGTTAAGCCTGCGATAATCTACGCACATGCGGTCTGATCCATCCTTTTTCTTTACTAGGAGGATTGGGCTCGCATATTCAGATTCGGAATCTCGGATAATACCGTTGTCTAGGAGTTCTTGAATAATTCCACGAACTTTCAAAATTTCCGGCAACGAAAGTCTGTATGGTCTATAATTAACAGGCGTATGATTATTTAATTTGATAGACATGCTGCCAGTATTGACTGTGGTGGCAGCAGTCCCGGAAATAAAGAATTTTGAAAATTCGTTGATCAACTCAAGCAGCCTTTCTAGGTCGCGACCGGTCAAAGGTGTCTTAATGGGGGTATCATGTATTGTCACAGCGCACATAACGTTATATGGCGACCTATTATTATAAGCAAGATGTTGTCGATCACGTGTACGAACGTAGGTCACTCCGTCACGATTTAACACATCAGTCCCAACAATAACAGGCGTGTTTAGAAACTCTGGCGATACTGCATGCAAGTCTACCTCCAAGGTTATTTCATCGAATTCTATCGGCAACGTGACATAGTAAGTAGATTCAACGTCTTGACTACCGATACCTCTTAAAATTCTGAAGGCAGGCTTGCGCGCGCATTTAAAATATTTCAGTAACGAAGATGAAATCAGTGATATGCTCGACCCGCTGTCGATGAGGACATCGACAGGTATGCCTTGAATGACCGCTACAACAATATCGTTACGCCCGCTGTCAAGATTCTTACGACAAAAGTTAACATTTTCCGCGTTATTCGACTCTGATTTTTGTTTAGCGAAACACGTTTCTACCCTATGACCAGGTTTTTTGCAAAAACTACATGGCTCTGTTTTACTTGAGCTGGAGACTGGATAATTTCTTTGTACATTTCCATTGCTATTATTAGAACTGTTAGCAGCCTGGCGTTTGTGACAATTCGAAGACTTATGACCATATTTCCCACACAAAAAGCATGTGCCATCTTCGAATTTTCGCTTACGCTGACTTGTTTCGAGGGTAGATTTAAAAGAACGATCATTATTAGAAGGGTTGGTATACTTTTTTGAGTTTAAGTTCGATTTAACGTAGATGGAGAGGTATTCTACTAATTCGTTAGGCATTAGCTTTGCATTTGTGGCAGCGGCGCGGATTTGAGGATCCATTACGCCTCGAATCACAATTGCAGAAATGAGTTCATCACTTAAGCCCTTGACTATACGGAGTCTCAATAAAGAGCGACGGGCATAATCGGCATATGTTGGGTACCTATCAGAGTTTGTGCTCATAACCTCGTATAGGATATTCGCTACATCTGGCTTCCTAGGACATAAGGGCTTGAATTCCCTTATAAAGTTGCTCCATGTGCGGTCACTAGTGACCCACTCATTGAGCCACGTCTTCGAATCTCCTTTGAGGCAATTCCCAATGCGGGACAAGCATTCATTATCAGTCCAATTATTTGAAACCTTCGCGCGGTCTACCTCCTCGCACCAAGTGTCTATATCATTGACACTAGGATCGAAATTAGAAATAAAATAAGCTTGGTTGGATCTTACCGTAGTGTTGATGGATCGTATGGCGTCAATCAAACGATCGGTCACGGTAGCATCGCGATCGGCGGCTGCACTCACGGAACGTCCAGGTGAAGACGGAGCTGCCGAGTCACGAAAACCTGCTCCATCTCGTGCCGTAGTCGCAGTCTCTTCCACGAGCTGCTGCTGCTGGTTGGACGGTTGTCGCAGCGATGCTGCACGTGACACACGCCGGTCTTCCTCAAGCGATGTCAATCGATCTAAAATTTGTTGCATTTGTTGAGTTAATAGACTGTTAGAAGCAATATCAGGTTGCCTAGGAATTCTATTCCCTTGCAAATCAAGTCGACTATTGTGCGATTCACGACCCCTAGAACGTGAGATGCGACCCCGAGAGCGAGATTCACGGCTCCTAGAGCGCACATCACGACGATGATGACGCGATTCTCGACTCACTGAACGGCCTCTTCTTCTATGGCTATTAGGCATCTTGTTTCTTTCTAACTTGTTTCAAATCAAATAAAAGGAATCGGTAGAAAATTTAAATAAATCAAAGCAATTGTATGAATAGCAACAAATCAAAACATATGATTGTAAAATTCTACAACTATACGTAAACAAAAGAATTTGCTTTCTAAATATCAAGAAAAACTGGAACGTACTCACCAAAACCACTAATACACACTTACACTTGAACCTTATTAATTACGCGGACGTTACAAATGCTTAACAGTTAATTTAAATGTTGAAATGTACCCACTTAAGAAAAAGAAAAAAAAATACGTTACGAAGTTTTAAACTGTCTTGATTCAAGGCGAACAAAACGAAATGGAACGCGAGGCGTATCCCACTTCTGATTTTGGCAACTTCAGGAAGAAAATATTAAAAAAAATACAAATCACAATCTTATTTATTAATAACACAATTACAATAAACAACAATTTAAATTTTAATTAAATAACGAATTTTGAAATTACAAACATAGATCAATCTAAACTAAAGACACGCAAAATTAATAGCAGACAAGACAGTTTAACCCTTCAAACGAGCAGAGGTTCCCTTGTACCATGTGTACTCAACGCAGAAAGAGGACTCCACTGAGCGCGCAGGCCCTTTTATAGGCAACCGTAGCTTCTCCCACCAACATCCCCTCCGATGACAGCCAAGACGTCACTCTTCCGCCAATAATAAATATATTTTGTCCGACTGCAACTACACGACCAGCTTGGCAGCTACATTGTTATTAATTACCTTTAAAACTCACGCATTGCATAAAGCACAGAAAAATAAACAAAAATTTAGAAAAAGGACTGTTACAAGAGCATCACAGATAATCGGAGTGATCAAAGCTTGAGGTTACAGTAGGCCAAATTGTCCCCGTCTTACCTATATTCCATATCCTCGAATCTCCCACTATATCTCTATTTTCTTGTATCAAAAGGGATCTTGCAAAACACTTGTAATTCTTATGTTGATGATGTCCATGATAAACACTAATCGCTTACAACCAGGTGTTTCGTCTACTCGTTAACCATAAAGAAGAAACAACATATAAACGATCACACATCAAAATACATTTATGACAGCCATATAAAGTAAATACGCTGTATTCAGCACATGTTCTGAACGTCACAAGCTACTCCTAGTTCATTCAAGCTGCAAGCTCTATAAAGTGTGCACTTTAAGTTGAAGTCGACCATGAAATAAACAGATTATGTCCTGTCTACTCCTACACGCTGTAAAGCCTTCATATTTCCCGTTTATTATGTTGGGGTTACGACGGGATAAAATTATATAGAAGGATGTTATACTGTAAAATTTATAGAAAAGTTAGTTTTTTTTATGTAGGTAATAGGTCGGCAAACGAGCAGATGGATTACCTGGTGGTAAGGAATCAGCGTTGCCCATTAACACCCGCAACTGAGGAGTTACGAGTGCGTTGCCGACCTTTTAGGAGTAGGGAGTTGGATATTTAGGGTTTATAGGGGAACTGGAGGAGGGGAAGGATTAGGCCTCCGGTAACCTTACTAACACAACGCTGTGGTTGTTTCACGCCGGTTTTCTGAGAGGCCGTGGTATCACTCCGGTCGAGCCGACCCATTCATGCCGAAACTTGACTCTCCCACACACAAAATTGTTTTGATGTTTATTACTACACGTCAAAACTACTGAACGGATCTGAATGAAATTTGGCTCAGACATAAATAACATTGATCTGATCTGACTGATCGAGTCGGCCCATTCGTGCCGAAGCATGGCTCTCATCATCATCATCATCAGCCTATAAGTGCCCACTGCTGAGCAAAGGTCTCTTCTCACACGGAGAAGGTTTGAGCATTAATCACCACGCTTGCTCAATGCGGGTTGGCGATTTCAAACTTACAATTAGAAATTATAAGTCCAGGTTTCATCACGATGTTTACCTTCACCGTATGTCAGTGGTGTCTAAATAATCATAGAAAGTACATATAACTCGGAAAAAGTCACATTGGTACTTGCCAGGTTTTGAAACCTCATGCATGAGAAGCGGGCTCCTTAACCTCCGGGTCACCACGACATGGCTCTCATACAAAATCTTTTTATAATAATTATAATCTTCTGTATTTATACTTACAGGCTCTTTTTTACACTAAGCCTGTAAGCGAAACCGCTTTCAGAAAATAGTTTGTAATAGTTTAATTAATACAAGTTGGTAAGAATATTGTGTGGACTTTCTGCAACTGTATTGTATTCAAAAATCTGTTTTGTATCTTTTAGTTCCCGAAGCACTTAGTTAAATTGTTTCTCTTCACGAACAATGACATTTTAATGTTTTCTAAAAGGTTGTAAGTTGAACAAATTGTATATTTTTAAATGAAAGTAATGTTTTAAATGTAATTTATTTAAGACTTAAGTTGAAGTTTTGATTTATTTATTGTTCAGTTTATACATTAAGAATAATTTGCATTAAATAAATGCTAATTTTATGTGTGAATTCGTGAAAGCCTATCTAGTTTTCTTAGTAAATACTTGACTAAATTAATAAGTATTTTATTGTTAACTTTATACTATACAAATTATTTTATTGTTTACTGTTAATTCATTGTTTGATAATGAAAATATATGAGTTGGATCAAAAGTAATGTAATAAAAAAATGTCACGATTTATTATAGCCCGTGTTTGATTATTTATTTTGCTATAAGTGCAATTCTAAAATATATCTTCATATGGCATTCACAAATATATAAATTCACTCTTATCACATTTTGAACCTTTGTGTGAGTAACAAATAATTGTTTCAGGTCTACTTGTCATGTGTATGTCAAAATTTTGTTTTAAAAATTTTGTCTTGACGAAGCGCGACAGAGCGCATAAGAGAATTATCCCGCCTCATGCCCCATCCCCGAAGAAAACAATCCGAGCGTTGGACATCACACAAAAATTTTCGGTCACTACAAAGTCTAGTGAAGCTAACAGTTCTGTGGACGGTGGGCAAGAGTAGGTCGCCTCTTTACCAGGACCAGACCTAAGCGTAGACCTCATGTTTCGGTCGCGTGTCAAAGACCTCCAAGAGTGGGTGCAAGAGGGCCAATATCTGTATTTAAGTACATGTTCATAAACAGTAACAGAAGATTAAGTGAAAAATTAGACATTGTGGTGGCCCGAAGGTTGAAGCTCGCGCTATTCATGCATGAGGAAGCGCGTTCCGAAACCTGTCAAGTACAAGACAATATGTATATGTATTTTCTATGATAATTCAGATACTACTGACATATCCGGTGTAAGAAAACATCGTGAGGATATCTGAACTTATTAATTTCTAATTATTAGTTTCTCTGAGTTATAAGAGGTCCTTTGCTCAGCAGTGGGCACTTATAGGCTGATGATGATAAAGTGAAAAATAGATCAAATTTGTCTTCACCTGAAAAAACCACCACAATCAACAACGCCAGCTAAAAACCCACTACCATAAAACATGAAATGAAAATCCTGAAAAAAGCGTGAGATTTACATTTATATAAATTTTGAAAATGACTGAACTAACCGTTTCAGTTATGTGAATCCTGAAACCCATTCTAAAGTGGCTCTGAATTATTCATGTATTAACTGCGGGTCTTGGTACCGTTGCAATATTACCATATGAATAATTTGTCAGTGAACAATACGGTATAATATAATTATTTCCGTCTGACCATTATTTGATTAACATTGCAATTAATACGCGGAAAAAGGTCTTTTATTATTCAAAGGGGTAAGTAGAAGTGGTGGTATTCTCGTCTCATGCATGAGGGTTGAAAACCTGGCAAGTTCCAATGTGAGTTTTCCAAGTTATAATATGAATGTACTATCTAAATTTATTCAGGTAACATTGATACACGGTGAATGAAAAACTCGGGAGGAAACCTGATCTTGGGTCAAGGCGGATTGGCGATTTCAAAGTTTTATGTTTTTAGAAGTTGTTAGATTGTATTTCATTGTAGAAGTATAAATTTTGTGATTTATAATTATGAAATATTGTAAAGCTATAGAATTATAATCATAATTCAGAATTATAAGTCTTTTACTTTATAATTATAAGTTTGAGATCGTCAATCCGTGCATCAACAAATTTTAAGCAAGTTTGGTGATTAGTTCTCGAACTTTCTCCGTGTGAGAGGAGGCTGTTGCTCAGCAGAGGACACTCAGCTGACAATAGGCTGATGATGCGATGGTGTTAAGATAGATGTTATTACGAACGAATGTTATTCACTGCCATTAAAAAAGACAGTTTACAGTATAGAAAGCTTAGTCTCCATAAATAATTAACCTTGAATTGTTTTCTTTTAGATTAATATGTAATGATCGACTTAATAACACCAAGAATACATCGATATTCTAAAAGAAAGAAAATAAACCATTTCAATTAATTCCACAAAGAAACTCAATATCCTTGCTCGAATTCAATAACTACGAAATCTATTTAGTCGTAATGAAAAAATATAACTTAGCAACTTTATTTTTTTTCTTAATGTGGGATTTCATTTTCTCACCGCTCAGTATTAGTTTTTCAAAAAAAGAACATATCAACACGTATCCATGTGTTTTGTTTTTGAAAAATGCAAATCCAAATTTAAACTTAATGTTATGAATGCGAAAGTAGCTCCGTCTGTGTACCTATCTGTCTGTCTGTCTGTCTTTTCTTCACGCATTAACTACTGAAATGATTTCTATGATATTTCTATGGTACAGGACATAGTTTGGAACTTCAGAAAGGACATAGGATAGTTATTATACCAAAAATTTGCAGGAAGTCACTATTCCACGCGAACGAAGTCACAGGTAAAAGCTAGTATTTTAAATAAATCACCACATGGGCATTAAAAACAGTTTTCACCTCTATCGTATACCTAAACAAACTTAATCCTTATAAATATTTATTAAATTAAACGTACTTGAGTGTATTTCACAGATCATACAAGAACTGTAATACCAAAAAGAAAAGAAAAACCATGGACTGAAAAAACAACTCTTTGGAAAATTCAATAAAATGAAAAATTTTATAAGTACTACTTTTAAGTTACAAAGGTTTTTATCAATTAGTTTCTCAGTAGTAAATAGCATGTAACATAGAAACAAATTGACTACTGACACCAAAATCAAAAACACCTATTAAATCAGCCATAAAATTGATCCAAAAGAAAATGCATTTTTTATGCAAAATAAACAAGAAAATAAACAACGGTAGTCTGCAACTTCCTTCGCAATATGAATATGGATAACCACCCTCTCTGTTTATGCCACAAAGAGATAGATTGAAGTTTATTAGCAATACAAAACAATGTTTTATATTTTGTTTTGAAAAGACGTTCGGCTTTGAATGTTCTATGAGAAATTATTAGGTAGTGTAAAAAGTTTTTTTTATGGAATCGGTCGGCAAACGAGCAGACGGATTACCTGATGGCATGGTATCAGCGCCGCCCGTGGACACCCGCAACGGAGGAGTAACGAGTGCATTGCCGACCTTTTAGCGATTAGGGTTTTTGAGATTTAGAGATTAGGAGGGATCGGGGGAGGGTAAGGATTGGGCCTCCGGTAACCTCACTCACACGGAGAATCACAACGCTGTGGTTGTTTCACGCCGGTATTCCGTGAGGCCGTGGTATTGCTCCGGTCGAGCCGGACCATTCGTGCCGAAGTTTGGCTCCCCCACACTTATGTCCCACTTACAAGTTATGTAAATATATCTAAATTAAAATATTCGAATTGTATTCGAATTTTTGCAATAATCCCTTAGTGATTGTGTGTCAAATGCAAGAATCCAACGCAGAACCAGCCTCGTGCAGAAGATGGAACGGGGTGGATTTTAGTCAGTTATAAGCAGACCTATAACTTGATTATAAGTATCCATATGGGTTGTCCATGGACACTCTTATGACTAGAGTTATAAGTGCGTTGCCAGCCTTTTGGAGAGAATATTTAAATGCGGGCTTGGGGATTTGGGTGGAACAACTAGTAAAAAGTGGTCCTACTATCTACATTGAGTCTGACACTGTTCCTTTCGATCCAACCAGGGCGTGAGAGGCCATTTGATTATTCACCTCTCACTCACACTCAAAAAAATCTTATTACGTGGTACTCTTATATTTTTAAGCTGTTTATAAGCAGAGCTATAACTTGATTATAAGTATCGAATTCGGGCCGTCCATGGACATTCGTATGGCTAGAGTTATAAGTGCGATGCCAGCCTTTTGCAGATCAGACGGGGCAGCCCTAAAGGGCTGATGTTCAGCCTGGGTTGCGGGGTAAGCGCAATGAGGCACCGCGACCTCGACCCAGACCAGGAGAAGGAACAGGGGGGTTTTAGTCAGTAAGAGTCTGACACTGCCTCCCGCCCGACCCTGGGCGGGAGAAGTCGTTTGATGATTTTCCCCTCACAAAAAAAAATCCTTTTGGAGATAATATCTAAATGCGGTCTTGGGGATTTGGGTGGAACAACTAGTAAAAAGTGGTTCTACTATCTACATTACCCAGCAATAAAAGATATACTGTTTGACAAGATTGAATAAACATTATGTCGGAATAAGATTGCCAGTCTAAGTTTGTACATTGATAAAGTATTTTATAGAAGTTTTGCACAGATACAAAACCCCGTAAGAAAATAGCATACCCCTTTAAGTATCCATTAGAGTGCGTTGCCGCAGCAAAATTGCCTAATATCATAATTAAATTACACCCCTCTAGAGCATACTGTTTAGGGTATGGTACAAGTTATTGACTTATGCTGAAATTTAATTCAAACAATATTTACACTTAACGATTTCAACTTTAACTTTTGATGGTTTCGAAGTTAAGGACAAGCACACAATAAAGCAACTCATGCATGAGGATGAAAACCTAGCTAGTGCTTACATGAATTTTTTTTTCCAAGTATACATGTACTTTCTAAGTTTATTCCAATCTGTCTTATTGGTGGATGCCCTCTGCCCCATCTAGGGGATATAGGTCTTTAAGTGGTGGCCCGGAGGTTAAGGAGCACGCTTCTCATGCATGAGGGTGTTCGTTCGGTAACTTTTTTCAAGTTATATGATCTTTCTATGATTATTTAGACACCATTGACATACCGTGAAGGTAAACATCGTGAGGAAACCAGGACTTATAATTTCTAATTATAAGTTTGAAATCGCCAACCCGCATTAAGCAAGCGTGGTGATCAATGCTCTAACCTTCTCCGCATGAGAAGAGGCATTTGCTCAGCAGTGAAACTTATAGGCTAATGATGATGATGAGGACTCTTAGTCAAAAAGCCAAAAATCTGCTGGTGGATTCATAATAGGAAATCCTTCACCACAAAACGTGTAAAAAACAAATTTTCGCTAGCACAACTTGTCATAAATATTCATTCGCAACGTACATAAACGCTAGTAAAGTCCATGCATAGTTTTTAATCTAATATCGTGTCGCCTTTCATTCGAGAGTTCACATTTTAACATGGAATCGCATGAATCTTCTAACTTGTACCGTCGACTAACAAGTTCATAAGAAAACTTCACCTTTCACAAGTTATTTAGTGAAGTTTAAAGTTGGTGTTTTAAATATGCACCCTGTATAAAGTTTGTTTAGGAAAATATTTATAATTTAGTGTTTATAATGTGTTGAAAGAATGTGTTAGGGTGTTTGTTTTCACACTTATTTACCTTAATTTCGGTCGGCAAACGAGCAGACGGATTACCTGATGATAAGCAATCAGCGCCGCCCATGGACACCCGCAACGGAGGAGTTACGAGTGCGTTGCCGACCTTTTAGGGATTAGGGATTTGGAGATTTAGGGATTGAGGAGGGATTGGGGGAGGGGAAGGATTGGGCCTCCGGACACCCCACTCACACGGCGAAACACAACGCTGTTGTTATTTCACGCCGGTTTTCTGTGAGGCCGTGGTATCACTAAGGTCGAGCCAACCCATTCGTGCCGAAGCTTGGCTCTCCCACACTTTGGTAGGGTATAGTTTCTTTTTACCGACTTAAAAAAGGGAAGAGAAAGAATGTTGATTGTAATGTTTATAATACATATGTTTATTTATTTGTTTGTACATATGTATTTACATATATGTATGTATCTAAGTCCACGATTATCACGCCATTCACTTAACCGGTTTATTGACGAACTTGGTCTCTCAGAGACCATCTTATATTTATTTATTTATTCATTTTTCACAATATACAACAAATATTACAGGGCAACCTAATGCAATAGTGTATTGTCAATTTTATAGGTACTTAATCTAAACTACTCTACACACTTATCGGTTAGGAAAATAATAATAAAAAAATATAACATAAAAGTAAATTTAAGTGGAGCAGATACAGTACACGGCTCTTGTGAATTCATTCATCTTTAAACTAATACCAGTATTGAAATTCAAAAAGCAAATATTTATGTTAATTCATATGTCTACCATATAAACAAACAATCTTGTAGAAAAAAATGTTTCTTGGAATGTATAGGGTTAGCATAAGCATTAAGTCTATTTCTTGGGTAACAAAAATTAAAACAAAATTACCCACAACGCGCAGACTGACGGTAAGGCTTATTTAAAAACATAAACACAATTTTATAAAAATAAATAAACGTTAGTTGAATTCCGAAACGAATAACTAGTTTTATTAAAATATTCTTCCAACTTTATCTTTGAGTTTTGTAAATGCATTAAAAAGCGCTTAAAAAAATCTGCGAACTGCATTGCCGTTTAATTGAACAAATATTCCAGGGAGTCAGTATAAACAACGGAATTGCAAGCAACCACTTCGTAGAATATCTAATAACTTACTGTTCTAAAAAATACTAGAAAAGGGATTTTTTTTACTTTTTGTATTCTTGAAGACAATAATTCAATAAATATCAGTTACAGACACTAGGTGAAAATGAGAATCAGTGGAAAGACCCATAACCATGAAATAGTAGTAGTTATTCATGGTCTCTTGGAGGTTATATTTCGTGTTTGTGCTATTTTTGGGCCTCCATGGGGCCGCCGTGTGGACACCACGATTGAGGTGGCGGCCAGCTCATGCGCTTGTAGCATTCCTGAGAGTCATGGCCTGCGCAACATCCATTTTTTATGGAATATGAGACATGGGCGGCACTGATTGCTTGTTGGTAAGCAATCAGTGCCGCCCATGACGCCCACAACACAGGAGGAGTCTCAAGTCCATTGTCTGCTTTCTCAGATGGAGAAGTCAGTTAGTCGGCATTGAAGCTAGATAAGCAGTTTTTTTTTTAATGGATAATTTGGCAAACGAACCGACTGTAGCCCCCGTAAAGCCAGAGGAGAAACAGCGTTGCCGACAATTTTGAGATTAAGATTCCAGAGATTTAGGGATTGGAGAAGGATGAGGGCAGGGTGGGATGTAACCTTATTTACGCAGTGAAACACAACGCTGTGATTGTGTCACGCCGATTTTCTATGAGGCCGTGGTATCACTCCAGTCGAGCCAGCCCATTCGTGCCGAACCTTAGCTATGCCGCACTAATTTATAATTAGAATGTTTTTTATCGATTATCATTTATATAGTAGATTTAAATAACCGTTATCGCTTATTTTAGCCAACAAATATAAGATAATAAACAATCTCTATTTATTTTTGTATCCTGGAGTATCCAATTAATTCGAAGCTCCACGAACGATGTTATCCTAAATAATAATTATATTTCTCGAATATTAAGCTTAATCAAAATAGATGTGGCAACTAACGAACTGAATGATGATACCTATAATGCCTTAGTTACGATCACTGCTTAATAATTATTAATTCTTAATTAAAACGTTACTAAGCATAATTTATTAATAGTCGGGAGAGGGATTAAATTGGGGTCGTTTTTATATTTGTGTTAGTGATAACCATCTTAAAGTATCATATCAATCTATATTTGAAATATAGATATATTTGAAACTGATTGAAGAAGAGTATCCATGGAGTTTCTTGCCTGTTCTTCTCTTTCAGAATTTACACTTTAGAACGAGCAAATAGTTTCACTAAGAACTGATCGACACACTGACTCTTTTTATCTTTAAGCTTTCTTTGACGTTTGGAAGTGCCTAATTGAAATATATATGACTTTGACTTCGACTTCGAAGCGTACTAAAATTATAAGATTAGTTTCAGCAGCTACTTTATCGTTCACAATAGACTACATTCGTTCGTTCACAATATACTGTACGTACAAATAACTAAATATTTATAGGAATTAAATAAATAAAAAAACGGATCGCTTAACATTTTTATTTTGTTTCAGTGGGCAAAGCAGAACACTGATTACCTGATGGTTAGCAATCAACGCTACCCATGGTCACTAAGTCACTAATAATAACAAAAGTTACTGTAACTGTAAGTATTGGCGGCCATTTCTGGATTATTTGGAATTTAAGGATAAGGCATTTTGGGAATTGGTGTGTGGGAGAATCGTCCTCCAATAACCACACTAACACCACGAAACAAGACGTAAGTGTTATTTCACGCCGGTACTTGGTAAGGCCGTGGTGTCACTCCGGTCGAGCCGGTCCATTCACACCGCAGCATAGTTTTTCCCCACTTAAAAGAAATCTATTTCTAAATGAGCATTACTTCAGGGAATAAAAGAATGCATGAACAACAAAGATTAATAAAACAGAACTACCAAAAGGTTACCTTTGACTTCTCACACTGTGCGACTAGTTACACGTAAAGACGCGAAGCAATACGGGAAACAATTAGCGTTAGCAAGGAATCAACGGTACAACTCACCTTGTTCGTTCAATTTAAAATTGGTAGCCTTTGTTGTGTTTAATTTCGTTTGTGTAGCTCTTGTTGTTTAATTGACTATTCAACAATACTCGCTGCTTACATTAATACAAACTGAACTTAACTTCATGATAGGCTTCTGATAAAGACTTCCTAAACCCGATACCTTCTCCGATACAATTCACCTAGTAGCAAAGTTTCGTCTTAAACTAAGCAATGAAAACGCCATCGTCTCTTAACTAAGCACCAAAAAATAAACACGCCATTATCCTCGCCTCCCGCTAACAACCATCAAAGTACCATAAATAATTCAAATAACAAAAAACTTCTAACGAAATGAACAAGACAAAGTTGTTGGGAGTTAATTTTGTTCCCTATTAATTGTTGGCTTTTCCTTTTGGCAAGAGGTTTGCCCTTTGAGAGACTTTGAGAGGTCTAGAGGACTTAAGGATCTTCATCCTATCCTTAAGCTGACGCCCACTGATAGTCAAGAGGTACACTAATTGTTGTTTTGTTTATTACGTTCGATGTGATTCACATAATTATCTAACGTGATCTTTATTTTATGCTCGATTGGGTTGGAATTTCAATATATTTTGTAGTACTCAAGGTTAAAACACATTATTTATCACCAACATTCGTTCCACGGTTGTTTATGGATAAGCAGTGTGCGTGGCGCGTTGTATTTGCGTTTGTGCGAGCAATAACAAAGCCGACTACCGCAATGCACGACGAAAGCCCATGTTATTTTAAACAAGACCTAAGAGTCTATACGTTTGACATGACAGTGCGGCCTTGTGATAAACCTTTTAACGCGCATTTTATGCGCGCTTATGAGGAGAACTCTTTCTTTCTGACTAAATTCTCTTCTTCTAATGACTAAATTCTTCTACCCTGGGTACCGCGAGAGAGATCTGGGAAGTATCAGCTAGTAACTGACTGAAAACTACCCCATTCATTCTCCTTCTGCACGAGCCAAGGCTATGGTACATTGGGCGTTTCAGACGCTACCCTAGTAATATTAGACTCTTAAGAGCTGTTGATATTAAAGTTTTTTTATTTGTGACTTTTTCTAGTTCTATACTACGACGTACTCAAAACAGTTAAACATGGATATTTACCATTAAAACATGTCAAAGGGAGTGTGGGAGAGCTATGCTTCGGCACGAATGGGTCTGCTCGACAAAGTGATACCACGGCCTCACTGAAAACCGGCGTGAAACCACCACAGCGTTGTGTTTCGCCGTGTGAGTGAGGTTACCGGAGGCCCAATCCTTCCCCTCCCCCGATCCCTCCTCAATCCCTAATCCCTAAAAGGTCGGCAACGCACTCGTAACTCCTCAGTTGCGGGTGTCCATGGGCGGCGCTGATTGCTTACCATCAGGTAATACGTCTGCTCGTTTGCCGACCTATTACATAAAAAAGGCTTCTTATATATCTAAAAACCCTACTTGGCACAGACAAAGAAAAATTTTCACATAAAATATATTTTTATCTACATTTGTCCCAGTATCTTTGCTGTCGTATTAATTCTGCTTCAGGGACGAGAAAAGACAAATCATATTTGTATCAAAGTTCTTTTATACCAAAGCCTGTCTTTTGATGTAACTTCTTCACAAAGTAACGAAGTCAAGTTTGAAAGATGTATGTAAACGGATAGAGGACTTGTGATATGGGTATTAACATAACATTAGTTGTTCTTATTTTTCTTAAAGAAACGAGACGTCTTTTGTATTTTTATTTACAGGAAATGTGTCGTTTTTTCTACAAATAAAAGTGTGGGCGTCGTGGTGGCCCGGAGGTTAAGGAGCCCGCTTCTCATGCATGAGGGAGTGGGTTCGAAACCTGGTAACTACCAATGTCACTTTTTCCGGGTTATACTATATGTACTTTCTATGATTATTTAGACACCACTCACATACGGTGAAGGTTAACATCGTGAGGAAACCTGGACTTATAATTTCTAATTATATGTTTGAAATCGCCAACCCGCATTGAGCAAGCGTGGTGGTGGTAATACTCTTACCTTCTCCGTATAAGGAGAGGCATTTGCTCAGCAGTGGGCACTGATAGGCTGATGATGATGTGTTGTTCTAGAATACTTTGTTAGGATGTCATTTTGATGTAGGGTGATTATAGCAACGATCATAGGCGCAATTTTATTCAAGGAAAATATAATTTAATGACTTCTCCAGCCTTGAATGCGGCATGACGAAATGTCAGACTCTTACTGACTAAAAACCAAGATGAAAATCGTGGCCAAAGTCTACGCAACGGAATCGGCACCTACCCTACTCTACCTACCCTACCTAGCCTACTCTACTTACCCTACCTACCCTACCTACCCTACTTTACCTACCCTACTTTACCTACCCTACTCTACCTACCCTACTCTTCCTACCCTACTCTTCCTACCCTACTCTACATACCCTACTCTACATACCCTACTCTACCTACACTACTCTACCTACCCTACTCTACCTACCCTACTCTACCTACCCTACTCTACCTACCCTACTCTACCTACCCTACTCTACCTACTCTATCCTATGTCCTTCTCCTGGCTCTAAACTATCTCCCTGCCAATTTTCAGCTAAATCGGTTCAGCCGTTCTTGAGTTATAAGTGGTGTAACTAACACGACTTTCTTTTATATATAAAAAATATGATAAGATGTGAACGTTTCACAAACCCACAAGAGGCTAGCAACGTACTTGTGTAGTAAAACTCATTTGGTATTTAGAGTGTCCATGGGCGGCGCCGATTGCTTACCATCAGGTAATCCGTTTGTCGATATATAAAATACTAGCTACTCTCACGCGGTTTCATCCGCTGCTCGGCTTCATTGGATCGTAGCGTAAAGTTTTATTAGCCTATAGCACTCAGGAACATTGTAGCTATCTATCAGTGAAAGAATTTTGGCAATCCCACCAGCGGTTCCAAAGATTACCCCCTACATACAAACTTACAAATTTTCCTATTTATAATATTATAGTATAGAAAAGTAAAATATGAGAAACGGCAGCTCTAACCATACAGAAGTACACCCCAACATTATCCCCGGTAAACTTGCCATGCATTTTATTTTAGAGACAAAACGACCTGAGGCATTTCGTTTAAGAGCAGGAAGGCATATTTTCCTTCATTTTTCACAGGCAGGTGGTATGAGACCTCATTACTTTCTGGTCACGAACTCACCAGATTACGGCATGAGGAAATTATAAGGACATTGTGGGATGAACAAAGGTGTAGTTATATGAACTATATGGATGTTTGTATGGAACAGGGAAGATTTTTTTGTTTAGTATTTTTTTTTCCGCGTAGTTTGAATGAAGGATTCTTACGTGCCAAAAGTACCTGTATATAAATTGTTCAGTTGGATGAAATGTTTTTCATGATGAATTTCATGTAGATTTTTCAAATGATTTCACTTCAACTTTTACATGTGATTTTTTCTGAAACTGTAAGTTATTTTACGTAGGGTAACTATGTGTTAGTAATTATAAAAAAAAACAATGCAGACCGATTTTTGCACCTTAGCTTGTAAACTTAAGTTTGTACTTGTTTAAGAACAATGATTTGTTATTTTTTATTTAAAACTGTAATTATGGCCACTCGAATGATTTTTTTAATTAACATAAAAAACGGAAGCCACTCTTTGGTCGCATCACTATACAAAGTATAAAATACGTTAAACTTTTTTAAATATACCTTACATTAAGCTTTTTCAAAAATGACTCGGTGTCTGCATCCGCAGTTGATATTTGATTATAGGCTCTTCGTTTATTACATAGAGTTCAAAATACATATAACCAGCTACAGGCAGATGTAGCATTGAATTACGTGCCACACCTTAGAAGCAAAAAAAGTATGCTATGGTTGTGTTTGGTTCATATCTACATTGTAGGTAAGTATGTGAGAACCGTGCTCCGGCTTTATCTAGTTTCTCACATATAATTTGACGTGTAAAAGTGCTGTTTTATGACCTATTTACAAAAATAAATTCATTGTTCTTTTGTTTCATTGACACGAAAGAGGCGGCTTAACAGTGAACTTACGGAAAATAACGGTTTGGTTATATCAACGTGTACGTTACGTTACCGGAGACCTAACCTTCCCTTTTTGCATCCCAAATCCCTAATTCCTCGAACCTAAACTACAAAAAGGCAACAATGAGCGTGTTTCTCACCTGGTGTTGCGGTTATTGACGCCAATTAAGACTACCCTACTCTACCTACCCTACTCTACCTACCCTACTCTTCCTACCCTACTTTACCTACCCTAATCAACATACCCTACTCTACCTACACTACTCTACCTACCCTACTCCACCTACTCTACTCTACCTAACCTACTCTACCTAACCTACTCTACCTACCCTACTCTACATACCCTACTCTACCTACTCTATCCTATCCTTTGTCCTTCTCCCGGCTCTAAACTACCTCCCTGCCAATTTTCAGCTAAATCGGTTCAGCCGTACTTTCTTTTATATATAGATGTATACTTTATTGTACACATTTAAAAAAACAAAAGCAGGCTTACAGCTATATTTGACCGAGTTTACAATCTTTCTTATAAAAATAGAAAGAAAGCACTTCATAAAACTCATACAAAACTAAACCTAAGAAGGAAATTAGATAATAAAGACTAAGTGAAACCCGACGCAACCCAATGTTTGACTTGACAGAACTAAGTTATGAACGGCTCAAGCGACATGTAAGTTCTACCGTAACTTCGTCTCAAACTTATGAAACTTTGATTAAAAATTTAATGGGTACTTGGAATTTATTGAACATTTTTTTATATTAAATTAGCGAACCACCCTGCTTCAAACGAGTGCCATGCAGATACTACTAAATAAATTAATAAATAATAATTTTTCTCCACTATTCAATGGATGCTAATACATATTCCTCTTCATTCACTGTATCTATTAAAAAATCCCATCAAAATCCGTTGCGTAGTTTTAAAGATTTAAACATATAAATATAGATAGATATATATAAAGATAGATATACCTAAGGACAGAGAAACGGACTTTGTTACATACTATGTAGTGATAGGGCAAAAAAAAACAGACGGACCACCTATAGTAGTCAATAGGAGTCACCAAACATATCAAATACACAAAAGAAGTTACAATCGTGTTGACAGCCTTTGAGAGGTTTTTGATTTGGGGTCTAGGGGTTATCTGCTAAATCCATTCACATAGTTAAATTTATAGGTACCAAAGATTCAGTCGCAAAAACACACTTTCTAGGAAGCAAAAAGAGTTGTGATAAATAATACTGTTTCCCTAAAATATCCCCTACTTTATAGAGTAAACGAAACAAAGAAATTGCTCACTGCAACGCACACAGGTAACCATTCATTGTTATAACAATACCTACTTACTGCAAATCTAACCATACAAACAATTGTTTCTGGTCCCCGTTGTAGGCCCGTACACTCAATTATAGACCCTAGCCGATCCCTCGAGAGTTGAGGGGCAAGTCTACGAGATCTCAGCAAACATTCACGATGCTTTAAGTATCAAAATGGAGTGGGCAAAGCGGAAAAGATGAGTATTTTTCCTATTGATCATTTATTCATTTTTCTCTTAAGGAAAAAGGCTGTTTAAGTCTTGACGTTTGAAGTGATTTAAGTATTTCTCTATTAGCGTAATTAATTCTGATTCGCAATAATACTAAAAGCATATTTGAACGTTAAATTATTATTTAATATTTTGGTAGGGGTTACCATAAAACATTGTGAATGAAGTTTATAATTAACTCTTCTATTAACACACATCACATCGCACACCATCATCCATCATAAATTCATCTTCGACAGCATTATCATCATCATCAGCCTATAAATGCCCACTGCTGAGCAAAGGCCTCTTCGCACACGGAGAAGATTTGAACATTAAGCACCACGCTTGCTCGATGCGTGTTGGCGATTTCAAACTCATAATTAGAAATTATAAGCCCAGGTTTCGTCGCGATGCCGTTTGCCTAAAAAAACTTCAAAAGGAAACATCACTTTAAAAGTAGATGTCTATTTTTATTATGTTATGTCTATTGGAACAAACATCGTCCGTGCTGCAAAAGGCGGTTGAATTCAGTTATTGGCTTTCAATATGCCAATACAGATTAACTGTTTCAAACTTTGGCAACCTTTGCCTAACGTTTGAGTGGCTTAATCTATGAATAGTTGATCCAGTACGATAAATTCTACAAAATTCTTCATGGTACCTAACAACAGTAGGTAGATAAAAAGCAGCTCAAGTCTTAATCCAGGGTATCACCTTTTTTCGGTTTTGTGTGAAAGAGAAAGAGTAACAAACATACATTTATACATTCTTACAAACTTTCACATCGCATATCATGTCAATATTATAATTGCGAAAGTTACGATTTTTGGATGTTTGGATGTTTGTTACTAAATCACGCTAAAACGGCGGGATAGATGTTGATGAAATTTGGCACAGGCATAGGATACTTTCCGGAATAGGACATAAGACTTATTATCAACATACCACGCGGGTGAAGCTGCGGATAGAAGCTAGTTTATAATATAAGAAGCATAGGATAGAATGAACACAACACTGCAAAAGATTAAGGCACATTTGTATATAAAATACTTAGTTACGCCTAAAGTCGAGTAATTAACATTAAACTAATTCCTTTATAATTAATAACACTCAATAATGGACGTATTACTAATCCTCAACAAGGTAAAAACTACAAAAGCGAATCAACCTTTAAATAAGCACACAATATTTGCGTTAGCAATTGGTACAGCACAGAAACAGAAAATACATTGTAAATTATTCTGAATACAAATGAACAGTTAGTTTTCGAAACACCGATTTGTTCAGATAGTAAAGCATTTCAGACTAAGTTCTAGCTCGTAGACAAGTTACTAAGACCTCCAAGGACGAAGTAAGAAGTTAAACTTGAGAACTAAGTTCGACTGTGATATCACATTCTGGAAGCAAATTTTTGATTCATAACAATACATTAGATATCGGACTTTTTATAGAATATGGTGGCAAACAACCAGATGTAGGCTGCGCGACGTCGCCGCGTCCGCGCACGCTGCTCATGAGGAAGAACCCCTTTGTGGTTCGAAACTAGTAGAGCTTTTCTCAATATACACACGTGAGTAACCCGCGATTTTTAGTTAATTTAGTATGTCTCACGATAGTTATTATAAAAACAAACCAGATTGGTCATTTAATAGTAAGCATACGGCATTTCCTATGGACGCCCAAACACCAGAGGAGTAACGAGTCCGTTGCTGGTCTTTTGAAGGTTTATTTGTCTATTTTAATATTTGTTACATACCATACTTTATTGTACATACAAAGAATTATATAATTTAATCTCAAAGTTACAAGTGTTAGTAAAAGTCAAGTAAGAGAGAGCCATGCTTTGGCACGAATGGGTGGCTCGACCGGAATGATACCACGGCCTCACAGAAAACCGACTTGAAACAACCACAGCGCTGTGTTTCGCCAGTCGAGTGAGGTTACCGAAAGTCCAATCCTTTCCTTCCCCCAATCAATTCCCAATCCTAAAATCTCCTGATCCCTAATCCCCAAAAGGTCGGCGATGCACTCGTAACTATTCTATTGCTGTCGCGTCCATGGGCGGCGCTAATTACTTACCATTAGGAAATCCGTTTGCTCGTTTGTGGTTTAAAACGGCGAGGATCAGGATCTCCTGCAACCTCACTTTTACGGCTAACCACAATGTAAGAGTTGTTTCACTCGTTACCATGCTTAGAATATGGTACTGGCCAATTTGACTCTTCAAAATCAAGAAAAAGACGATGACATTTTGATGAATTGAATGACAAAACTCCACGAACGAAGCCATTCAATCTACAAAATGACGAAAGCATCTAAATCTCAAACGTTTTGAATCAGGACGACTTTTTTTATGAATTAACAGAAACTTCTCAATCCTTCTTCGTTCCTTTGGCTTTGTTTATTTCGAACCGAGCCGAGGTCCATAACTGCAAATGGACTCTGCCCCTCCGCAAACAATGTTATTATTTTGTTTCAAAACTAACTTCGGTTGTAAAAATAAAAGTTAGAAGTTTGCTTTCAGTGTTTCTGTTTACTTTTCAGAAGAATTGAGAATTTAATGTTGATTTTCGTTGATTTTCGTGACAGTGTTGTTTTGAAATGGATGGTTTGGATTAATTGGGCTTTTGTTTCTTGTTCCTTTTGAATTAATTTGATTAGAAATCAAAAAATCAAGTCAAACATACACCCTTAGATTTGATTCATTATTTGCTATTTAATTGAACAGTCTTTACCATGAAGTTAATAATATAATAATAAATAAGTTAGAATACGGAACTCATTTTTAGCTACCTTGATTAAACCCTGATACACCATCAACTGTCTATTAAGTTCCTACAACTGACTAAAGGCCTTTATCACACAGTGAAGAAATAAGCATTCGATTACATATAAGCATTCGCTTGCTCAGAGCTGATAAACGATTTCAAATTTATAATTCAAAATTATAATTTCTAGTTTCCTCACGCTTTTTCCATCATGAATGCCAGCAGTGGCATCTAGACTATTTTAGAAAGTACATATAACTTTAAAAATGTCACATTGGTACTTGCCAAGTTTTGAACTGTAGTACGCTCATACATCAAAAGCCTTGACCTTCAAGATGCCATGACTATTCCCCAGCCTAGATTAAAGTTATTAAAATTATGGACCCTTTGATAACAAACAAGATATTAGGAATATATTATAAACTAGCTTTTGTTCGCATGGAATAATATCTTCCTGTAGATTTTTGGTAAAAAAACTCTCCTATGTCTTTTCTCGAGTTCCAAACTATGCCTGTACCAAATTTCACACAAATAGGTTCAGTAGTTTAGGCGTGAAGATAAGACAGACAGACACAGAGTTACTTTCGCATTTATAATATAATATTAATTTGGATTTCTCACGTAGGTTTCTTGTAAATTGAAATTTACTCGATAGACTAAGTGGAACTTAACTTAACTTAACTAGAAAAGGTCGAGAGAAATTAAGTTCAACTTATGTATATATAGGTACTTAATATCTTAACGTTTACGGATCACGTCACTTTGTAACTTTAGATAAGTTATCCAAGTCTAAGTAAGTAAGATGCTAAAGGAAAATATTGTGAATATTATATGAAAACTATATTCGTGTCAGAACCAGAGGGAATACTTAATGGTAGCTCAAAATTTATTTCAATCTAATTACTTATGGTTCTTTCTGAATTGGGAATTCGCTTTTTTACAATTGACGTTTTATTTTTATTGTATTTAAATTTTATTAGATTTTTTATTTTATATTATTATTAGATTTTATATTATTATTTAAATTTGACACGCATTAGAAATTAAAATACATTTTCGTTTCGAATGGTGCAATAGATTTCACTCACGTAAAAAAGATATCCAAACATTCAGCGATAACTCATTAAAAAAACTAACGTATACAAATCAAACAATTTCAGTCTTTATTAAAATAAGTATAAATCATAATTTACAAACAAAAACATACATCTACACTCTACTTTACTCTACTACACTCTACTTTGAGCTTCAAATAGGTAGATTCGACCGGAGTGATACAGGCTACGACCTCACATGAAACCGGCGCGAAAAAAAACGCTTGCAATAGTTTTCATCGTGTTTCCAATCCTTTTCAATCTTCAAATCCCCAATAGCTCCCAAAGAAAAAAAACAGAGTCATAGTTCCTCTGGTGTTTCGGATGTCCATGGGTGGCGCTGATAACTCAACTCAGTTAATCAGCCATCTTGTAGGCCTTATCACATAAAACATGGCGATAGTTCCAACGTACATGGACTGCAAAGTTTGGAACCTGAATCATTAATTTCTTGCAGAAAGCTTTTAACAAATTGTGGGGTAGAACAAAAAGGCTTGCTGGCTTTTGTGGACGCGAACCGGCTACAATTACAAACCACTTTGGATGTAATTAATTTTTAATTGCAGCTCGCAATTTGAAGGAATTGTTGGTCTGCTACTAGCATACTCATTTGTGAAATTTTGCAACGATGTCGCTTTTTTTACTTTTGTTTGTTCATTGAGTAGTTGTTGAAGAGAAAGTAGAAGCAGTTTTGGTTAAAAAAGGAGTGATTGTAGTTTCAAGTTTTCCGAAAATAGTGATGTGTTTGTAATAAAACCTTGAAGAACAAGCTTTTTTGTGAGAAGAAAATCATCAAATGACTTCTATCGCCCAGGGTGTGTTAAAGTCTTACTAACCCTATATCCTATACACAGTCATATAGGTACAAAGATTACTGTCAATTCCCCTAGAAAGAAAAAATAGAGTTATAATGCTACCAAGAAACGAGTGCTTAAGTATTCTTCTTCAAAAATTGGGCCTGAAAGGACTTTGTTCCTTACAACTTCTTGATAAATGAAACTTTTCAGGATCGGCAAAATTAATGGAATAACAAATTAGTACAAGAACCTTATTCGTGGGCGCCTTACTTCCAAGAGTTATCTAAATTTTGTAGGTTAAAGGTCAAATAACTGAAAAACTGTGTTACAACATATACATATGTAGTTACGCGGGTATGAATGTGGAAAATAATTATTTAAATACCTTGGTAGGCTTGACGTTTCGACCTGGTTAACAATATGTTGTAAATATGAAACGCGAAAGTCAGTATATATCTTAATTGTGTGATGTTTTATGGTCCTCTAGAGTGGACAGAAATAAAAACAACGTCAGTACATTATCATTTGCTCTCAAATAAAACAGCTGATTAGGGCCCGTAGAAATCATGTTACCTTTTGTGAATTGAGTGGTAGGCTTTGTTTTCTTAAAAGCTAGTATATTTCATTGAAAGTTATAAACTTTGTGAAGAAGAACCCACCAAAAGACAAAAAGCAGTATACATAAGAAGATTTCTCCAAAAGATTCATGGAAAAGTTTAAAAACTTGGTATTCATTTGTCGAAAACTTTCAACACGGCCACTTGAAATGCACAGTAAATTCGTTTCTAACGATGCCGACGTACAGTTAGCAGCGAAAGTTGCTGCATTAACAGTACGGGCACAATGCCAGATAAAGATAAATTAAAAACTTTTAGCAGGGTTGTAATTAAAAGTGGGTTTCAAGGGATTTAGTTGTATAATAAGAATCGTGTCACCAAAATGTTTGTTTACTACCTCGTTGGGTTAGTAAAGTATAATTAACTTTTAACTTTTAGAAGTTCAAATTATGAAGTCAGTTTTTTTAATAGGACGACGGAAGAATACTCCTATGGAAACTTTTACAACAAGATGAAGATACAAGTTATAGTAATAACAAAACAAAAGTCTATATAACTTTTTTTGATAAAAATATGTTGAAAAGAAAAATAAAAATAAGTACCTGCTTACTTATAAAATATACTTATAACCAAGTTCAATGAAAAGTTACTGAAAAAAATAATATTTTCATAACATGACAAACAATAACAAAATTTCAATACAGATTTCTTACAGATGTTTCAGACAAACTTATGCTTTCAATATTACAGCTTAAGTTCAAGAAACTTTGTGAAAGACAAATAATGAACGTTTAGCGTAATTAATACTTGGACTGTGTCCAAAGCGGTATAATATGAATGAAGTTTATGTAAGTGTTACATAAGAATAGGCTGATGATGTTCTATTAATTTCGTTATCACTGTCCTGGTAGTTTTCAGACGGGGCCTTATAGGGCTGATGTTCAGCCGGGGTTGCGGGTTAAGCGCAATGAGTCAGCGCGGCGCCCAGAGCAGGAGAAGGAACGGGGTTGTTATTAATCAGTAAGAGTCTGACACTCTCTCGCCTTACCCTGGGCGGGAGAAGTCATTTGATGATCTTCCCCGGACAAAAAAAAAACAGGGTAGTTTTAGTAAAGTTAAGGCCCATACATGAGGAAGCAGTAATTATGTACGGATTATGTAGATACCGCTCACATACGTTGCAGGAAAACATAGTATGAAAACCTTTTTTTGAAATGGTAAATTAACAAATGACTGTTCACGTGTTGGGCTGGATGAAAAGGAGTGTCAGACTATTACTGACTAAACATTAAGTGTCAAGCCCGCAAACTGAAATGATCATGAAATCAAAATCGCAGAAATGTGCCTTTAGCAAGCCAGGTGGTTAATGTCTCCGTATGAGAAGAGGCTTCTGTTCAACAAGGGGAATTTATAGGCTTATGATGATGCAAAGATTTGTTTGAATAGCCCTTGTCTGTCATAAGCACTCAGATTGACTGACAGCTGGTATTCGTAACTGGAGAAGTAAAACGAAGTGCGCTCTCGTCTTGAAGACTTGACCGACATCCGAATGAAATAATTAATTGCATTTTATATTATGAATGCATTCCCATTATATTTTGATTAGAATTTCAGTTACATGAACCTTAAAAATATATAAATATACGACAAAGACAACTTACATTTCCTCACAAATCTAGATTGGTATAACATAACAATAGATGGAGAATCAAATCAAATCCACAGCACCTTCCGCTATCGGGTATTCACTTCTCAACTAGTTTGTGTGAAGGGTATGAATAAGATAGATTGGAGGGAGATAGATAGATTTTTGTAGGTTCTGCAAATGACTAATTATTATTGATGATGTTCGGTGACGTATATGGCATTATATGTAGATTTTTCATTCAAAAATGATTTTTAAAGTAAGCTATCCTTCAATGCCCAATCCTTCCCCGCCCCCAATCCCTCCTCAATCCCTAAATCTCCAAATCCCTAATCCCTAAAAGGTCGGCAACGCACTCGTAACTCCTCCGTTGCGGGTGTCCATGGGCGGCGCTGATTGCTTACCATCAGGTAATCCGTCTGCTCGTTTGCCGACCAATTACATAAAAAAAAGCTAATGGATGTCTTTTTTAAAAATCTAGTAGTTTAGGTATATCCAAAACCTGACTCTAATGTGAAACCTTCTGGACATTAATGACTCTGTACAGCAGCAAATTCGCATGATCTATGTTGATCATGCAAATCATCTTGTGATGATTCGAATCATCTCATGATCTTGTTCATATATCAAATTTCCCTTTTCCTTTTAAATTACTTATTATTAAATAAGAAATGTTTATAATAATAGAAACTATAACAATTACGATAAATTATGATTACCTAAAATTCGCGGGTTACTCACGTGTACATGTTGAGAAAAGCTCTACTACGGCTACTACTGCGGACGCGGTGACGTCGCGCAGCCTACGTCGCCGCATCCGCGCACGCTGCTCATGAGGAAGAACCCCTCTGTGGTTCGAAACTAGTAGAGCTTTTCTCAACATGTACACGTGAGTAACCCGCGAATTTTAGTTAATTTAGTATGTCTCACGATAGTTATTATAAAAACATAAATTATGATGTTTGTACTTTTAATTATTGTAAAAATTCAAATGAAATCATAACTTTTATTTCATTGTTGGCCTCCGTATATGTAGGGTCGTGAAATAGGCGCTAGGGGATTCAGAAAAAATATCCTAAAAAACCATAAAACATAGTCTACATAGAAAAATAAAGCTACTCACCAGAAACCTCACGAGGAGTTCAATTGTGAACCAAACATTGCAAACTAGTTCAATATAAAAGAATGCTGCATGTGGCTTCCCATTGTCATGCCACAGCATTTCCAGGGATTCAGACCCGTTTTCTCTCAGTATGCTGTCGTGGTTGAAGACCCGGAGGTCAGGGTGCGTCTTCAGGCAGAACGACAAGACAGATATGCAGATGAAGAAGACGGATATTGCTGATATCACCTGTGAAAGAGAGAAAAAAATAATGTTAGTTTTTTTTTGAGAATCGCTACCTGCAAACCCACCGCGGTTTGTAGGTCTTGTTTACTGTGTGGCGGTCAAATGAGAGATGTTTCACACGATGGTAAATAACGAGTGGCGTACATGCACGTCTACGACATCATAGGAGTTACAGTTTTAAGTGTGGGAGAGCCATGCTTCGGCACGAATGGGGTGGCTCGACCGGGGCGGCTCGACTGGAGTGATACCACGGCCTCACAGAAAACCGTCGTGAAACAACCACAGCGTTGTGGTTCGCCGTGTGAGTGAGGTTACCGGAGGCCCAATACTTTCCCTCCCCCAATCCCTCCTTAATCCCTAAATCTCCAAATCCTTAATCCCTAAAAGGTCGGCAACTCACTCGTAACTCCTTCGTTGCGGGTGTCCATGGATGGCGCCGATTGCTTACCATCAGATAAACCGTATGATCGTTTGCCAACCTATTAAATAATAATAATAATACAGTTACCTAAGGTGGAAACGTAACTAACTTTTGCGACGTGTCGTGACACACCAGAGCATATCGATTTTTAACATTTGACAGAATGCGACATGGCCCGTAAGTTAAAGTGTCTGCACATCGACAAAAACCATGATAAAGTTTAAAATCTTTTCACCACTGACGTGACATCACATGCCACGTCACAAAATTATGTTAGTGCCTTTATAGATTTCGGACGTAGTTTAAGGCAGGTAGCCCCTCGTGTTTATCTGATGTATTTCGAAATAAAAATGAATGAAAATTATTTATTCCTTCATATCATAGTATCAAATTGTACAGTTTTTGTTTCAAAAAAGAACGGATTGGGAGGTTTTCTTAATTTAAACTTATTTTCAAACGACGAGTGTGTATTAACTTTTTTATGTTAACACGGATTTGATCCATTAATACTTATTAACACACAATACAATTGCATTCATTTGCAAATCAATTAATAAATGAATAAAGAAAAAAAATCACACGAAAACAAGACGAATACATTTCACAAGAAAACAATACAGCAAATAAAAATTCGAATGTTTTACAACGTTGGTCATTAATCGTGACCATTAAAAAAACAAACCATGGCGCATCATTTACATGGAGATCACAAAAACATTATCATTCCTCACAGCATAATCACAAAAGACATTAGAATTTTCGACGTGTTTTTAAAACCACATTTACACACAAACTGGTGTGAACATCGTCAATCATTGTGTTATTCTGTGGTAGACAGCGCAGGCTATGGACCGTCCAAGTCATAAGATTTAGAAGTTTACTTGAATCAAACCCATGATCATGCTGATGATTTACTCTAGTTAGATGATCCGTCGTATCATTTATAGCCTTCTTTTTTTTCTAAGTCTGGAAGAGCCGTACTTTGACACGAATGAGCTATCTCGACCGGGGTAATAGCATGGGTAAGCAGCTATTCGGCGTAAGTGAGGATACTGGAGGCCCAACCCCCTTCCCCAATATTTAAATTTCAAACTTCGAATAATTTCCAATAAAATGATAATTAAAGTAAAAAGTTGAATTTAGTGTTAAAATCTTAAATTATTCCTTATCTTAAAATCAGCTGTAACTTAACCTTGACTTACTTAAGTTATCTTACTAGGATCTCGATTTTCAAAATTTAACAATAATAAAATCTGTACCATTTTCGTGTAGAGTAAGTAGGTCAGTAGCAATGTCATTGGCTTCGAGTATGTAAGACTCACAATACAACAAACAAAAATCTAACAAATACTTTAATAGACTAATAGTTGCTATAAATCCTAATTTCGGTTTATTTTATAGCCACAGATATGTTTACTAAACCCATATTTCCAAGTACAACATTTGTCACGCTCGCTTTTTGTTTATAACTTGTGCCACACATATCACGTAATTTGTCACAATTCTGTGACGCATAAATATTTAGTGAGGATCGCGCTGACAATCTAGTTCCGTACACAAATATGATGTTCGCACTTTATACTATTTTTTAAATATGTTCAGATGAATATTGTCTTAAATTGCTTACACAAGATTTTCTCCTGTATTGTGTTTATCATGTTTATACAAATAAATTTGAGCATCATAACCACACTTGTGAATATATATTTTATTGTCTCTTGTATCGTGGGTGCGGTTACAAACATTCAATTTTATATACTCACACACCCAGACCCGGAACCACAATTTGTGGACTACACAAAGAATTGTTCCATGCAAAAATCGGACCTCAGGACCGTGCTCAGGACACGCTGATTAGAAATTGCGCCATTTTTTTTTAAACTTTGCCCCACACTACTAGGATTTTCTCCTGTGTCGGGGGTGCGTTTAAAACCTACAAATTAACATACACAACACACCCAGACCCGAAACAACAATTTGTGGATCACACAAAGTGTTGTTCCGTGCGAGAATCGAATTGCGAAGTCATTTTTTTTATAAATTGATATTTAACACGTTAATCACCACGTTGGTCACTGGTGACCAACGGTAGCGGAGGATTTTCCTTCAATAGTTTAGTAAAGCATATTTAGAAAATAAAATATACACTAGTAACATAATTTTCAGTGAAAAGGGTTGGTATTTATTTAGGCTGCATCTAGTAGTAGTAACAAGGTAAATATTATCTGCCAAAACAACACCTCCACAAATCTACCGTTCGTCGGACATATTGTGGACAAACACTTATGTTTATCAAAATATCTTACTTTAAACGTCCAATGTCAATCCATATTTGTTTTAATCCTACACTTCTGTTAGTCTTGCTCAGAATACAGAACAATAGTCTTGTATTTTGTAACAACAAAATCTGTGCTTGCTAAATATAAAAATCGTATGACTCAATTATATCAGGTTTGTGAAATTTCTGCAGTTCAGATCTCGAGATATCTTGAGATTTAACCTCCGGTAACCTCACTCACACAGCGTAACACAACGCTGTGGTTGTTTCACGCCGGTTTTCTGTGAGGCCGTGGTATCACTCCGGTCGAGCCGACCCATTCGTGCCGAAGCATGACTCTCCCACACATTCAATGAATCATATTATCAATAACTAGTGGATTAATGAGAATAATACAAAAACAATTCAAATAAATTTTGCAGAATGTTTATTAATGTATTTAATGTTATAATGTTTAATGTACAATATTTAAAATTCAGTACATCACATAAACCAAACTAATACCAAATTAGTTCGCAGAAAAACGAGTAATCACTATTCTTTGAATTGATGTTAATTGTTTAAGTTATAAGCTAATTAAACACATTTGCGTCAGTTACCATAACATAAGCTTTACAGAAACAAAATACCATCACAGATAGTGTTCAAGCAAACGACTCGGAAAACACAACCTCGCTATCCTTCAAAGTCGGTTAACACAATGTTTGCATACGGTCAGCGTAGTGTGTAGACGGCCTAATAATATGGTATAAAGAGATTCATCGCCCGAATTCAGGGAGCTGTGACATCGCATCTTCAGTCTGCCTGCGACCACGATCTGTGCAACCAGGTTGCAACGTCAAGCCTACCAAGGTACTTAAAGAATTATTTTCCGCGATATGTTCAACAGGGCTGATGTTCAGCTAAAAAAATGTCGTGGTGGCCCGGAGGTTAAGCAGCCCGCTTCTCATGCATGAGGGTGTGGGTTCGAAACCTGGCAAGAACCAATGTGACTTTTTCCGAGTTATATGTACTTTCTATGATTATTTAGACACCACTGACATACGGTGAAGGTAAACATCGTGAGGAAACCTAATTTCTAATTATAAGTTAGAAATCGCCAACCCGCATTGAGCAAGCGTGTTGATTAATGCTCAACCGTTGTCCGTATGAGAAGAGGTCTTTGCTCAGCAGTGGAGACTTATAGGCTGATGATGATGATGATGATGATGTTCAGCTGGGTTTGCGGAGCAAGCGCGATAATTCACCGCGGCCTCTGACTGGAGCAGGAGAAGGGACGAGTTGGTTTTTAGTCAGTAAGAGTCTGACACTCGCCTACGCAGAGCGGTAGAAGACATTTAAGGTCACGCTCCCTCAAAAAAAAACCACGTGTTACAACAGACACTCAAAATACTTAACTTTTTTATGGGATTTAACGCGCACGCACCTTTTGACAAAGCATGGCTACATGATTTTACACATGCCATGGTCACAACTTCACAAGCAGACTTAACTGACTAAAACAGTAAAGTATTAATATACAATGCGAAAGTTTAAAGTATTATATAGACACTCAAATATATGGGTACAAAACTATAAAACATAAAATATATATATCCAATCCAAACTATCCAAACTAATATTATAAACGTGAAAGTAACTCTGTCTGTCTGTCTGTCTTATCTTCACGCCTTAACTACTGAAACTATTTGTGTAAAATTTATTACAGACATAGTTTGAAACTCCAGAAAGGACATAGTCTTATGATAGTCTTTAACCAAAAAATCTGACACTATTTCACGCGAACAAAGTCGCGAGCAAATGCTAGTTTACTATACACGCATAAGTCTGTCAAGGTTAGCCGGGGCTGCGGGGTAAGCGCAATGAGGCACCGCGACCTCGGCCCAGAGCAGGAGAAGGAACGGGGGGGTTTTTAGTCAGTAAGAGTCTGACACTCTCTCTCGCCTTACCCTGGGCGGGAGAAGTCATTGGATGATTTTCCCCTGACAAAAAAAAAAAAAAAAAAAGTCTGTCAAGGTTCTCTTAAATTAAAACTCTTAAGGACCACTTAGAAAAGAACGAATGTTACGACACTTTTTTAATGAAAAACCTTCCTAATGGTGGCTCTGGCAACGGGTTTTGTGCTAAGACTGATAAATTGCAGCTTTGCTCTCTGCTAACAGGGTAAAATGACGATTTCATTTGTGCTAAAGATAAGCGTATTTTTTTCATTGGCTAAGAGAGAAGCAGTGTTAATTTTATATATTTGGCAGCAAACATCATTTTTTTTTTTTTGTATCGGCAAACTAATTTATTTGATAGTAAATCGACAGCGTCCATGGAAATCTTACAAAAGATCAAAGTTTCTTTTTAAGAAGGTAAATTATCATAAATCTTCTTTCTCCCAGTGGGTGGTGGAAAAGAATGATAAATTTTTTGCTTAATCAACTTAATTCAGACGGTGTAAAGTTGTGTTTCATCAAACAATACTATTTTTGTGACTGCTTCTGGTATTACTTTGGGTACATCTCGAGATACCGAGGTGATCCTTTCAAGAAACTTGTCAGTGAGAAATTAGAGAGACAGGTGGCATGACATTTTTCATGGAAGAGTGCTCCATAAAATAGCTACAGCTAGAAGGAGGTCAGTATTTTTAAAAAACCGAAAAAATTTTACTAAGTTTGCCGTCTTGTTGCAAAAAGAAAATTCCCAAACAATAGCAACAAGCTAAAATAAAAACCAACCTAAGAATTACCAGCTACGAATCACAACAAACCGGAGATTTATAAACCTAGCCATTTATTTTGCTGTGTAATTTGTACAATGTAGAACTTTTTTTAACATTTCATGAACATTCACATACGCGACAACTTGACGTTATTAGTGACCATTTTTATTTCATACATAAAGTTGTAGGTAATGAAGAAGCCGGGGCTGCGAGTCAAGCGATATGATTCCGGGAGAGCCATGCTTCGGCACGAATGGGTCGGCTCGACCGGAGTGATACCACGGCCTCACAGAAAACCGGCGTGAAACAACCACAGCGTTCTGTTTGAAATGAAATTATCAATGCAGTACAATTTCATGTAGCCCATGGAAATCGCTAATTGTCTACTATCCAGTGTTCTGTATCCCCATTTGCCGCTCTAACCCACAATAAAAACAAAAAAGCAAAAACCCTGATTAATGAACACGTTTACCGGTAAAAGACATTAAAACAAAAAGTATACGGAGGCTTATCATTTATCTCTGATGTTTCTTTGTGCTCCATGGTTTTTGTTATGACTTACAAAAGGTATCCAAGCTATAGGTAGTGTGTTGCGGGTTAAGCGCAATGAGTCACCGCGGCCTCGGCCCATAGCAAGAGAAGGAACGGAGGGGTTTTTATTCAGTAAGACACTCTCTCTCTCCTAACCTTGGGCGGGAAAAGTCATATGATGATTTTACCCTGACAAAAAAAAGTAATAGGTAGTGTGATGTAGACGTGGCCCGAATGTGAGACTGACTTTTTCCAAGCTCCATGTAAGTACTTTCCAAGAGTATCTAAATACGGTGAATGAAAACATCGTGAAGTAACTTGGTATTATCCATTTGAAATCCTCAAGACGCCCTGAGCAAGAGTTGTGATTCATACTCATAGGTTGTAAGTGTGAAAAGAAGATTTTGCTTAGTAATGGGCATTTATAGGCTAATGATGTGTAATGTATGAACTTATTTTAAGGCAGGACGATTATTTTATATATTTAAATGTAGTTCGGTAAGACGTCATCCAGTGCTTCATAATAGGGCTATCCATTCTGGCTGTCACAACAATAAAAAAGATGTTGGGGCTGTCACGCACCCGCCGCATCAGGGAGGCAATTCTAAGCCAAATGAGACCACAAAAATCTTGTGCGCTAGCTTCTGCAAACATTCCTGACGCACTGCAGAATCGTGGAAGACCCAACATAATCTTGAAGGCATTGTTATACTAGATACGCAGAGCATTGTATGTGTGTGTGAGAGAGATTCGAGCAGTGACGGCAAGCAACACATTTGATTGAGAGACTACAGTGGTTTTAGTTAAACTAAATAAATATTTATTTCTATATTCCTTTTTTTGGATTTATCGCGAGAAATACCAAATTAACTGAAAATAGCAACTTCCTTCTGTAAATTAACTGACAAAAGCTGTACCAGTTTCAGTAGTCATATTCTAGAGTGGAGACTACGTCTAGGCAAACGTAGTATATGGCGCCCTCCAGCTAGGTGGACTGACGATATCGGCAGGATGGCTGGCAGTGGTTGGATGAGAAGGGCTCAAATTCGAGCTCAGTGGCGTGCAATTAGAGAGGCCTATGTCCAGCAGAGGACGGAATCAGACTGATCTTGATACTAGTTACAAGTTGCGGCGACGTCGCTCAGCCTACTTTTAACAAGAGTCTTGTTGTGACTTGAAATTAGCAGAGGTTTTCTCGAGTAATTCACGTGAGTAAGTCGTCATTTTGGTTTCAAATAAGTCAGTTTATTTCAGCTGACAGTCCAATAAAAACAATCAGCACTTTTCTTTTAAGTAATAAATATTGAAGATTATGAGCGTTAAAACATAATAATCCTCTTTAGTATAACATCATTCATTAATTCCAGTCAGTCTTCATCTATCCAAAATTAGATTTTTCACTTAAGATTTCTTGCTTAGCACCAATTTAATGGCAAAAAGCTAATGACTGTAGTAAATTAAATTAGTATTCTTTAATTTGCAGAAGAGACGATCAATCAAGAGCTTCGTTAGCTAAAATGTAACCTAATTGGGGAACGTGGCTTACAAAATGGCGGACCATGACTTAAAAATTTAGTTCGTTCTCGATAAACTAATTTGAAATGGATCTACTAATTATTTTGTATAATACTTGCATATTTATTTGGTCTTTTGTTTTCGTTTGTTGGTTGTGATAAACAATGGCAAAGACAGTGTTCTGTTTCACTGTGAGGTACCGAAGGCCCAATCCTTCCCCTTCTTCTCATTCCTGCCCGATCTCCGGAATCCTAATCCCAACGTACTCGACGTTGCCGACCTTAACTCCTTTGAAGTTGCGGGTGTCCATGGGCGCCGCTAATTGCTTACCATCAGATAATCCATATGATCGTTTCCATAGCTATCAAAGTTTAGACTGCACTGTTGGTGCCTGACTGCTGTGCAACGTAGGTATCGCGGCAACACTTTGTGTAATGCACAAATTGTTGTTTCGGGACTAGGTAAACTGGTTTATGTGAATTTGTATGTTTGAATCTGCAGTGCACCCTCGACACAGAAGAAAATTTTGACGAAGAACAACGGTTTTTTCCTTTTAAAAAAGTGTTCAGGGAAGAAGCACAAAGTTCCGCGATTACAAACCTCGAAAAAAATGAACCACTTCACCCAAGATTGATGTGAGTGATGAGAGGGCTTTATTAATACCTACCTTAGAGCTCTGTTTCCTCTGACAGGAACAAGATATATCCTGATTAATGACCCTTTGCCAACCCATGTGGCTGAAGAAGCGATATTTGTGTAGTCAGCTAGGGATAAGATGGTACATAAGATGAGAATGTCGAGTCTGCAAATTCTATGTTATTAACCTAATGAAAAAATGTTTGTAACGGTTTGTCATTATTGTAATATTAGCGTTTTTATCTTTTAACTCTAGTGGGCTGATGATGTTGATAATTATAGAAAAGTAATGTGATTAATTACTAAATTCATGAAAAAAAAATGCGTTTTCTCATTGTCTAAAACAGACTGTGCTATTTACTTAAAAAAGAACGACATATCAGGTACCATGTAAAGTATGAATAAAAATGATTTGTTTAAAATCAAACAGTTTGCTTGATAGAAATATTAGTTAACAACGTTTTATGTGAAAACATTTCTACGATTTAATTTGTTATAAAATACACTGTGATGTGCTTTAAATGGAAAATTTACTAGTGTTAATGGAAAATTTAATGTTTTTAAACATGTCTTCTGTCAGTATGATTTTTTCAGTTTTTTTTTAAAGTGGAGAGTTAGGTTCTTTTTTCTGAGCCGGAATGTAGCATCCCATTGAACTTTCTCCGCAACCTCGGCCAAAAATATGAAGATAATTAGCAGAAAAAACTGGTCTCAAAAAAAAATAGAAAAAGCACAATCAGTATTTTTTGTAATCCAGCTGAAAATCCTTGTATCCTATGTATTTTTGTAATTGTTTGTTCAACTCCTACCTTTCCTTTCAGTAGTCATTGGGCCACCTATCTACAACTATAATAGTTCACCCATCCACATTCTAACCTCGGCGTACGGTGCTTAACCTTACAGTAACTCAGTCCTGAACAAGTTTCAAAATTACATCTACAGCCGAGCTTTCAGTATTTACAAATTAAACTGTAATTAATGACACTACATGAAACTGAAAACTAATTATTATCGCTGAAATTATTATGAAACAAATATTTAATGAAATATTTAAAAATATGTATCTTTGAAGTTAACTGTGATAATTTTGATTTTGTTTTTTATTTTAGTTAAAGATTTGATATTTCACTATTACATTTGCAATTGCAAAACACGAGAATTCTCTAGTGTGCTATTATTTTGACTTGAATATCGTTACTTACAGCAATCGGCGTTTTACGGCGATATGTCTTCTTACACAATTAGAATATCCAAAACATCTTTTAATTCGCGCCAGCTGTTCTGGAGATCAGCTTTTAACCTGATGGTAAGCAGTCGGCACCACCCATAGACACTCGCAACAAAAGACGGGTTACGAAAGCGTTGCCCGCCTTTTAAGAGATATAGGGATTGGGAAGTAATAAGAGAAGGATTGCACTCACACGGCAAAACACAACGCGTTGGTTGTTTCATGCTGATTATAATACCGATACATGAATAGTCCCATAATGATTAATTAACAGATCAGCCGAAGTTGAGGATCAAGCTCAATAATGCATCGCAGCCCTGGACTGGGGCAGGAGACAGAACAGAGTAATTTTACTCAGTACGAATCTGACACTCTTGCCTCACCCTGGGTGGGAGAAGTCAGTTGATAATATTCCCCACTGCCAAAAGGACTAATTGGCTTGTTTGCATACAATGCAAGCACGAAACTAAAGGTCTGAGGTTTGAAACTCCGTGATACGTCTTTACGTCTAATGATCTAACGCATTTGTTTCCAAAATTCATCAATTAGATACCCTGAAGAAAAGATGTTTGCTTAAACCCCCGTTATTTGCTTTTTTTAAGAAATAGGAGGCAAACGAGCAAACGGATCACCTGATGGTAAGCGATCGGCGCCGCCCATGGAGTCACAGGTGCGTTGCCGGCCTTTTAGGAAGGACGCTCGTACTTGAAGATTTGAAGGTCGTATCGGTTCGGGAATACCGCCGCCGGAAGATCATTCCAAAGCTTTGCTGTGCGGGACAGAAAGTTACGCGAGAACCACCGCACAGATGTTGACTGCCAACCATCTATGTGATGGGGATGAACATGTTTTTACGTGGAACGATAGCGAAAATATTAACGCTTTCAACGCTTCCAAACCAGATTTTTTTCCTGTGTCGTAAGCGCGTTTACAAACATACTATGTCACTCACACATACACCCAGACTCGGAACAACCATTTGTAGATCTCACAAAGAGTTATTCTGAAAAAGTACGACACGTTGTTTGGAAGGCACTGTGTCAAGTGTACATCTTTACTTTCATATGTATTTTATAAAAATATTATACATACATTACTACGAACAAGTAGATTAACAAGACAAATTAATTAACATGAATTCGATATCGTTATAATCCTAGTGGAATCTTACAATAAACTTGTTCATTTAATTTTCGAAATTGTAAACCCTAGGTAACAACGGCGAAATGAAATTCATAAAACCAATAAATTATTTAAAACCAATTTTCGGAATAAAGAGAGACTTGGGTTAAGGGTTGGCACCTTTCAATGTTTATGAATCAGTGAAAGTTATATGAATATTTTAACATTTTAAGAATAGTTCTAGTGTATTTTTTTGCGGTAGGTCGTCAAACGAGTCGACGAATCACTTAAAAGAGTAACGATGGAGTTTCTTGCTCGTTCTTCTCCATTCGAATCTACAATTGGGAATGAGCACCTAGCTTCACAGGCGAACAGACTGATAGACTACTTTTCTATATTACGTTTCAAAAGTACCTTTTTATAGTTTACTTGGAATAAATTATTTAAACTTTGAATTTGACACTCGATGGTAAACATTCGGCGTCGCCCATGGACACGTAGAACTCCAGAGTAGTAGAAAGTGCTTAGTAGCCTTTGTGGTTTAAGCTTTGGTGATTGATGATGATTTGATAATTGAAATACAACCAAACCAAGGCAAGCTTTTGTTTTACGGCCGGTATTCTGTGAGGTGATGATATCACTCCGGTCGGACAGTCGTACCGAAACATAGTTCTTCTACATTTAAGAGTATAGTGCTTAGTGCATACTCTAATCAGGCGATAGATTGTGCTCATATCGTGCTTTTACGTTAAGCAAAAGATAAAGCAAACGTTATTTTACGCTGGTTTTTTCTGAGGCCATTGTATCAATCCAATCTAGACTCAGCCTTTTTGCGCCCGAAGCATGACTCTCCTACAAAAAAGTCTTTACTTCCATGTAGTAGGAAAAAAAAACAGCTGTTATTTCAAAAAGAGAACGTCATAAATATTAAAAGAACGTGAGTTATAAAAAAGGGCTAAAAAATCTTGTGATGGACAAGAAATATGTCGATGAATTGAAGAGGAAAGTAATTACGATAGTTTTAGAGGGAAAGGGTTTCTAAAGTTTTACTAGCTAAGACAGCGTCATCAGTTCTATAATAAAATTAATTTCTAATTGTATTAGTATGTGTAACAGCTACTATATCTATAGGGTGTGTCTAATTTGTACTACAACTATTCTCAAGCAATCTAAGTGTATATGTGTCTATTATAAAATTAAGCACCTTATATTTCTTGTCCATCTTTATTTTCCCAGCAGCGTGAAACAAGTAGACTTTGTTGAAAGTTAAATAAAACACACTGTATGTATTGTGACTTAAAAACATTTCAATGTAAACATACACTTTATTACAACAATGTAGAGTTTATTTTTGTATTATTGCAGTTTTTTTACAAAAAAATAACACGTTAACTGCTTATGAATTCAACGTTGACCGAGCGCTATGGAGGTCGAAGAAAAGGCAATCTGCCCACGGTCGAACATTTAAAAAAATACACTTCGAAGTGAAATAAATTCATTTGCATTCATTTCAATAAACTTAAGTATAAAATATAACTCAAGAACTACATTCGCCTGTAGATGAATTGATCATTTTTAAAAATAAGAGAAACCATTTTTATTTCTTAAAAATGTAAATGATAAAAATGTAAAATGTCGATTAAGTAAACATTTACAACCCCCTTTTTAATAAAAACATGCACACAATAATGGCATAAATATTTCTCTATAAAATTGTGAAAATATTTTGAAAAATCTTGTTTAAAATCGAGAAGTTCATTATTGGCAACAAGGTGACCTGAAAACTTGGAACTCGTGGGAAAATTGGCCGCACATAAGTACTTACATTTTATAAGAAAAAGTACATTTCTATGAAATTTAAAAAATGAGAAAATTTTCTGATGTGTCTGGGAAATTTTCCAAAGTTTCTCTATTTGGTTTAAATTTTATTTAAATTGTGGTAACAGGGAGGCAGCTTTTGCAAATCATCATTTTGTATAATGTGCTAGAATCAGAAACTAATTAAAATTAAGAGCATATAAGTCGGTCTAGGTTGAACTTTATTTTGATTAACTTTAAGAGCATACGAGCCAATGTGTGTTGTATTACATTTGGTATATTGGGGTTCATACAATTATGGTTAGAGACATAGTTTATGTAATCTCGTGTTGTATTTCTATAACACATATAAAACATCGACGCCATGACACAACAGAAGAATTGAAAAGAAGATCTACCCTAGTATGTAAAGCACAATCTGAAATCGGATACTTTCAGAAGTGAAGAAAAAGAAGTTTGGGGCGTCCTAAAGATTAATATTATTTTATTCAAAAATACATTCGTAATAGTTAGCAACCCTATAGGTAACGAACAAAGGCATTATTCTGAATAGAAATAAATTAAGTAAACTTTGATAGGGTTTGTGAATAACAGCAATTAGCTGAACGTGGCATCGGTTTCATATCAAAAGCTAGCCAGACTACAAATTATCTTCTTGTTTAAAACACTATAAATTAATTGTAAAATGGAGGAGCTTGGTTAGTCGTACACACTGAAACACAGACGATAATATTCATAACGGCTTGTTTATTTAATAAACCAATAGCTTGTAATGATATTATTGTATGTGATACGTGCATTACCTGATGCTTAAAATCAGAACTCCTTATGGACACCCTCAACACTAGAATCGTCATAAGTGCTTTGTGCCACCTTTTGTGATAAGAGTTTCGTAAATTTAGGGATTGGGCAAGGATCAGGCCTCCGGTATCCTCACTCACAGGGCGAAACACATCGTTGTGGTTTTCTATAAGGCCATAAACTCAATCCGGTCGAACCGACCCATTCGAGCAGAAGTTTAGATCTCCAACACATATGTAAAAGACAAACAGTCATAAAAATATTGTTGCTAAAATTTGCAATGACTTTAAAGTATGTGTTTTTTGAATGTTTATTTGAAAGGAAAATATTTATCATGGTGGTGTTTCTTGTCGAGTCATTCTTTGGTTCGGGCGAGAGAGAATCAGACTCTTACTGACTTAAAATAACTGCGTTCCTTCTTCTGCTCCAAGCCGAAGCCATGGTACATTATTGCGCAACCTTAGTTAACTTTTATAAATATTTAGCTTTCAAATTCGCTAATCAACTACAATTACATTATGACTATTGAAGTCTAAAAGTATAAAAAATGACTATTTTGGTTTGGTTGAACTCAATTGTCAAGAGCACAAAATTAATATGTATATTCGTTTCCGTTCACGGGATCACAGGATCCCGGACCTTTGGAAGGCGTACGAGGGGCCGAAGCCAACTCGCAGAGGCCCGTTGAACAACTTTAATATAAGTGAAATGAGACATCAGCCGGCAATTATCCCTGTATGCACTATAAATTAATATTATTTTTACTGCACTTTTTCCGGATAAGCTGTTTTACGGCGTGCGCATAGAACAAACCATGATGTGATCTAAAATTGTTGCTTTGTTTTGATCCTCATGATTTTCAAATAGTGTTCCTTTTTAAGATTTTATATCTTAAAAAATAAAATTAAAAGGTAATATCTTAAAAGGTAAAATACATAAATATCAAAGTTTAATACAAAAAAAACAGTCTAAAAGCCCCCATTCTGTCCATTTTACACCGTCCTTTTTAGACACAACACGCCGTGGTCTTAATTTAAAATGAAATGAAGCATAAAATTGAAAATTTTGAATATTAATTTGCTCTTTGTTAGAACTTTCTTAGTTATTAAGCAATATCCCGAGTTCATAATACAATTTATTGGATATCGATTTATTTTACAACAGAATCGAGTTCATGGCCTCTTAGTAATAAAGAATAAAGCAATTATTTTTCAATTTTCTTTACGTACCTAACTTAGTAATGATTTTCAATTTGCATCTTAAAAGTTCCAATATTTTCATTTTATTATTTTCTACATGCAATAAGTTTGTGCTACGATGCTATCGAAATTCACTTTCCGGTTGTAATATTATATTTTAAGTCAACAAAAAAATTATCATACAATAAAGATAGTTGTGTCTTTACTCCAAGTTATTCGTGTATATCCGTTATACCTATATATAGTATATCCGTTCCAATTTGGGTTAAATTGCATTTAGAATTTAAATTTAATTTCTACTTGGACAAGTCAAAAATATACAACACGAAAACTACAGCCTACATTACTCCTATTAAAAGTAAACAAAAAACAAAAAAAGGTATCCATTTATCCAAATCAGCGATTGAATCCAATAACTAATTGCCATCTTCACAACGCAGCCAGATTTGCAGTAAAAAAATGCCCACCAACAATAAAAGACCAAAACCGTACAACAACAAAACTACAGTCTACGTAGATCCTGCTTATACCACAACAAAACAGGTACGTACTAATAAAAATAAAACCCGGATAAAAGCAGGCCGTCTCTTTAAAACTCCTCACCTTTCCTTATCAAAGTCAGAGTTGAAAAAGTCCTTGAATTATTGGAACGTTTAGGAGTACCCTCGACACTTTCTCGCTCAATTTGCTTTTAAACTTTTAAAATCTGATGAGATAGCGTGTTAAGATGTCTTCTGAAGTTCTGTATTAAGATGCCTCCTGATATTTTCTTTTATCGGCAAACGAGCTTCTGGATTACCTGATGGTAAGCAATCGGCGCCGCCCATGGACACCCTTAGGATTTATGAGTGCATTTCCAGCCTTATAGGGATGAGGATTCCGGAGATTTAGGGATTGTGGAGGACTGAGAAGGGAACGCTCTGGGCCCTCAGTAGCGTAACTCACACGAAGAAACACTACGTTTTGTTAAATCGATTACTTTTTAGATTTACCAGTAGTTTTTTAAGTGTAGTTGTTTGAGCCATGTTTCGGGACGAATGGGCCGGCTCCACTGCAGTCAAAACCGGCGTGAAACAACGCTAACGCTGTTATTTCACCACGTGAGTAAGGTTCTGGCGGCCCGATCCTGTTTTTATCTTACGACCACAATACCCCAACGCTTCCGACCCTTCAAGTCTTCTCTCTCAAAAGGATGGCAGTACTCAGGCGACTCCACCTGTGTTGCAGGTACCCATGGGCAACACCAATTGCTTATCACAGGTGATGAGTTTGCTAGTTTGCCACTCAACACCTTAAAAATGAGTTAATCCTAAAACCTGTCGAAAACCAAGGCAATCTAAAAAACAAAGAGTTATTCAAATATCTACCTTTATTTTTTAACTATATAAGTTCTACAATAGGCGAAAAACCATTTAAGTCCATAATATAATCTTTATCCGAATGATGACTAAACAAGACCACTCTGTACCCTTCCGAACTAAAACCAAAGACAATTGAAGCACTTACTTTAAGTATTTGAAAATACATAAACATGGAGCTACCACATTCGATTTCCTCTAAGTGGATTTGAGAGGGAGGGAAGTCAGTCAGGGAAAGAACATTCGAGTTTTCCCGTAAGAAGCAAAGATTTGAAACATAATAAAGGCATATTTGTTATTAAACTGCTCAAAAATGTAGTGCTTTTTTTGTTTTTGTTTGTTAGAAGCAAATCATCCAATGACTTTTCTCTCCCGAAACCTACCAACTGACCTAAAACGAGAGGGAGTGTCAGACTCTTGCTGAGTAAAAAAAAAACCTGTTCCTGTTGTCGCTCTAGTCCGAGACAGAGGTAACTTATTGAGCTAGCCCCGCAACCCCAACTGTACATCGGCTCTCTAAGGCACATCTGTGGTGGTCTGATTGGCACTTCGAGCTGCGCGCGGAACGCTACGCGCGGTGCGCCCGGTGCTGGTCGGGCGGCAAGCTACCCTTACTCGCCGTCCGCAGCCCCGGGAACAATTAAAGCATTGTTTTGGATGTTCAATGTACTACACTAAACTTTAAAAGAGAGCAATCACTTATGGTAGTCTATAGGTTTGGTCAATATTCCCTCTCTCAGACATGAAGTATTGGACTAGGTGATAATGTGCACTTATGCATACATTCTTTCAACATCATAAAATCGTTTCGTTAAATCAAAATCTATTTCACTAATCTGCATTCTTTTGTCATTCCTTGTCCGTTTTCGTCGAACATTCTAGCAATTGAAATAATGAAAATGAACATTTTTTGCAAGCTTTGTATCCCTCGGTATTCCTAAATGACTTATAATAGGACAATTTTATTCCACGCGCGGCTTTCATTTAAACCCTAATGGGTATTACGGGTTTTATAACTAGCAATTTGTGGTAAAAGCATTTTCAAGACTAGTTACCGGAACTAATTACTAGATGGCGCTGTTTTATGTTACTGCTAGTTTAAGAGATAATAGCCTATTACGGTATTTAATTGTTCGTGTGGTAATCGGAGCTTTATAAGGAATAATGAGGTATCATATATTATGGTTGTTTTACTTATATTTAGTCTACACACAGTTGAAAATAAAATAAAACTATTTATATAACAAACGCAACAAAAAAAAACGTAACCAAACTTAGCTTAGCGCCTGTATTATTTAAATTTCAAAAATATTTATTTTATATTTTACAGAAACACGTTTCATATTCAATATGTTGCATAGCGGCTGTTAAGACATTGTAAAACTAGTCATAAACGCGAATAAAAAATTGACACTAACTCTGAATTAAACTCTGTCAAAACACAGTAGCTACCAATTCTACTAAAAATACAGATGTTGATGACGACAATGACGACACCAATTTTGGTCTACATCCTACCGATAGTCAAACATAAGAGATATTAGAGTTTACTTACCAACTTTTAGAAACCTACTTTTTTCTATTACATAAATACCTGAATTTTAATATAAATAAATAAATAATAGGACTTGAACTCCATACCTTGGCAGCTGGTGAACTGGATGGCTCGTCAAACAATGCCCACACTTTAGGTTTGATTCTCTGCCAGATGCCCAACTCCCCTGATAGGTATGCCTCTTCATAGCCGAAGAGCCTTGCGATCTCCTCTTCTGAAGGTTTTTCACTATCAATGTCCAATTTGTCAAGGATTGCCAAGGTATTCTGGTGACAAAGAGAAAAAGAAATTAAAGTTCATTTCTTAAATACATATGTAATATCATTCCTGGGGGCTTGTGTTCACAGTCAGATTTGGTGACGATCATTTTTAGAAGTTTTAGTATTACAAAGATTTTCACATTCACGAATAGGCACATTCTCTAAGTATCTGACCATGTTATAAAGCGCCTTCTGGGTTTGGTCTGTCTTGACACATACGGCCTTACGTGCAAATATGAAGACCGATCAATATCAGACGTACTCGTAAGTAAATTCAATGATAAGTTTTGTGAAAGAAACCACAGAACAGAAGAAACAATACTTAAAGTTCCCGAAACATTGCAGTTAGGCAATAACTATACAAAAAAGCCAAGTAATAATGAAACAATTTATTCCGAAAACTTTTCGAAACTAATCACGACAAACAAAAATTCTAACGAACGAAATATTAAACTAAATTACGTTTGAAATAAGCCAACCGTAGCGTATTTCAGTTCATTGTCAACTAAGCCCAAATTGTGGTCTCAAATTTCACTTCGTTAAAAAAGGGTCCGGTTTTCCAATCACTAGGTTTCACCCCGATTTTTCAACATTATAATATTTGTAATAAGAGGCTCTGAGGTAAGCGGGTTCTGATTTATGTAGATTGATATCTTGGGTATATTTGGCGAACAAGGTAGCTATTGTGAGTTAACAAAGAAAAAAACGCGTTCTTTCTATGTTGTGTAAAATGCGCGTATTTCTCTCGATAGGATTCATCCTCTGTGTCAGGGCGAGTTTATTTAGAACCATTAACCAGTACCATTTCACAATCTTGAATCCAAGGACACTGCACTTTGGCGCTGTGGTTAGCCACTGTACTAAGTAAGAATTGCGAGTCTAATTCCGGCACAAAACACTCTTTTGTGTGAACCAAAAAGAAAATTATGATATCGGTGTTGTTTTTTTTTTTTCTTAATCATGAAATTACTTCACTCGGCCAGGGTGAGTGAGAAGTGTCGAAATCTTACATACTAAGAACCACCACGTTACTTCTCCTGCTCCATCTTATTGCGTTTGCCTCGCAACCTTGGCTGAACTTTTTTTAGCTGTGTCGGGACCCATCTTTAGTGGTCTATTAGATCTTTGAGGTGCGTGTACCGCTACACATCGTACGTTAGAAGTGATGGGCATGATGGAAATACCAGTGGGGAAAATCTACAACAGAAAGAAATAATTCTTTGTCTGTATCTAAAATTAAATCAAAAATCCCCATTAAGTTTTGGCTGTCATTTTGTGAGCACCGATTTACCAACGAACCATTTTAAATATCCCCTAAATTTTTATGAATTCTACTTCACAATTTGTGACGTAGCGGAATTTTTAATTTCATTCACTGGTCCAATGAGACCTATAAAGTGCAAAGCATAGGAGTTTCTCACAAAACCTCTTTTAAAAGCGAAGATAAAGATTTCTAACTGAAGAACTGAAGTCGGAGGTGCAATTAACACTATCTGAATGCTAATTGCTTTGCTAAGTGCGCGCAGGCGTAATAACGAATTGCAGCAAAGATATTAACTTCGTGTTGAATCTTTTATCTTAACATCCACTACTTGTTAAGTCAATATAACAGTTAGGATAAAGTTGAAAAATAGCCGTACAATGACGTGTGTTAAGTTTGGATTCCAAAACATAATATAAGATTGAACTCTCAATCTAATGTATAAGATTCTTGTGTCACAGTTTTCGTTGCCATACTCCTCCGAAACGGCTTGACCGATTTTGATGAAATTTTTTGTGCTTATTCGGTATCTATGAGAATCGACCAACATCTATTTTTCATCCCCCTAAATGTTAGGGGTAGTGCAACCCTATTCTTTTTTGTTTTTAGAATTTTTTTTTATGATACCTACAACATACAAAAATACATAGGTACAATCCTCAATTTTCACCCTTCTACGATCAACCCTTATTTTTTAATGGCCAAAAACGTGTCATATAGTTTTAAAATATTTTTTTGTAATGATGGATGTTTGTTACTTTTCTACGTAATATTTACTGAAAGGTTCTGAGCGAGACTCGGCAGAGAAATCTGGATCTCGAATAAAGCATAGGCTACTGTATACAATGTATGCTTTGGTACTGACGGAGAAAGCGCTGGAAGAATATAAAAGAAATAGACGAATGTAGCAACAGTCGCTACACTACTGATTTATCGCTAGAAGTTATAAAATCTGAATCATCAAAATCTTAACCTGATTATGAACTGAAGCCTATTCTTATTTCTTGAAGCAGACGTAACCTTCACCTACAAACACTTCCAAAGTTTTATAACTATTGCACCAAAATTCACCAAAAATATAATTGCGAGCCAACCCTTAGCAAGTTTTTAACACGAGCCAAACCAGGCTGGAGAAAACTCAATTATTAAGTGGAACATAACTCAAATTAGACTATAAAACGTAAATTAAGTTCCAGCCATTAAAAAAGCAATAAACGCAAACTTTAACATGACCAAATAAGTTTGATCAACAAATTATAAAGTCTGCCTTAGTTTTAATTAATTGCAATATAAGTTGAATATCTATTGTAACTTTAATTACTGTTCCTGGTGGCGTGACGACTTCCTTAAGGGTTGTTTAATTTTAATGACTTTTTAACACATTCTGGGAAATTAAAGCCAGCTTGCATCTGACTCATTACAGCTTATAAACTGCTAATAATCACATTAACAAATTAACTTTTGCCATGCTTCGTATGTGTACCCTGGAAAAAATACCTCATGGGTCATTTTATAAACTATATCTGTGAGAAATTTCATTTAAATGCATTCTGTCATTCTTACGTGAAAGAGAAACTAAAATCCATGCATACAAATATTAGGTACGCGTTTAAAATTTTAGTAGGATTGAATTCTGACAATCGAAAAATCATTAGAGAAGGCAGCTAAGACACGTTGTATCTTGAATGACGATTATGATGATGACATTGATAATATTCACAATGAATCTATGAATAAAACATTTGCTATCCCATAACTCTCTGACGAACATCCTACTGCCGAATGAGGTGATTAATAATAATCCTTACATGGGTGTAGGTGGATTAAGTACGATTTTCAATTATACTGTTAATTACACTGAATTTAATTTATATCCTGTCCAATAATATTATCTAATGATTACAATGATGTACATGTAGTGGTTGATAGCCACTGTGGATAAGTAATCAGGTAGTTTACAAAGTAATGATGAAAATGATGATGTTGATTTCTTCCTCAATGTATTTGCTGAAGGAAATCTCATAGCTACTGTCTTTTAGCATGAGCTTGAATAATACAAAGCCAAACTTTGTATAAACGCTGCAATCGCAATGTGTAATGAGTTCAATGTGTTTGTTAATCATTTCACAAAAGGAAAAAATTGGCAAAATTCTTTCCAAACAACATAATTAGCTTAGCGCACTACCGAGTAAGGGCCTTTTCTCATATGGAGAAGATTTGAGTATTAATCATCAAACTTACTCAAGGCTAGTTGTCAATTTCAAACTCATGAGTATAACTAATAGGTAGAGATTTCTTTGATATTTTACGTTGACTGAATATAAGTGCTAAAAAAACTTTACTACTCTTAAAAAACTACATAGTTTATCTTCAAAACAGCTGATGCTTTAACCTTCGTCATGTTAGTAGGTATTCGCTTTACAAGTTCAGTGATCCAGTAAAGACGACGTTGTTGGCAATAATTATGTAAATAAGGCTTTGTTTCGTCTGGATAAACTAGCATAACATTATCTTCACTCGAGAAGGTAAATATGATACATAAATTATGTAAACCTTTGAAAATTGGTTCTATTCACAAGTTGTCTATTAGGTTGAGTTTACCTGTGGCTTTACAATATACCATAGTCTATTCAACATCAATTCTAAGTTTATTGAAAATATCGTTTAGATATATTGTTACATGTCTGGAGTAACTCCAGCGGAGAAGGATAGTTTTTTCACACATTTCGCTTCTTCCTTTGCGAGCATGGCTGCTTTGCAGAAGAAGGAATCGTCTTCCCATTTCCTCTGTTTCCACGTCATGGCCTGCACTGGACTTGCATCTACATCGATGTTTTGACTGTCTATGGGCGGCGTCAATTGCTTACTCAAATGAACTGCTTAGTCGTTCACTTATTCAGCATCATGAACACAGAACAACGATAGAGAAAAACAAACAAACATTAAACTACTAAGTTAGTATAGTTAAGTTAAAAAGCATTCATATGACGCTCTTTATAACACATATCGAATATCATTTCCTTTCGCAAACCACATAAGCGCAAAGAATAACAGTAAAACTGTCGCATTGCTGAAAACTTGTTACATTTACGTTACCCTTAATCGATTCTCAGTTCTCGCTCAGAATCTTAAACAGCTGGTATTCCTACAATAATTCTCCTTTTAATCCAAGATCAGCAATCAGTGAGGCAATTAAAATAAATAAAGGAAAACCAATTCCACTGATTGGGTGGAAAGGAAATTGGAATGATTTGGAATTATTTGGTTCTAAGAGTAATGATAGATCCGATACGTGTTTGGTATGTCGTCCCGTTTCTTTGTGTTATTGATTAAAATTATCTTGTTGATCGAGTAATTGCAAATGCAACTCCCAAGCACGGGAGCTAAAGTTCAATTTCCAAGCAATGAAGTAAAGATATTTTCGTTTTAAAAAAAAATCTTGTTCTACCACAATTATTATCATGTCCCTAAAAAAATTTAAACAGGAAAGGCCAGGAAATGTCTTAGGCCAACGGGAAATTGAAAGAAATAGGTTTCTCAAGATTAATATGGAAATATGAATTTGCCATCGCATTGAATATGTTGCTATCATTAATACGTAGATAACATCACACACACATCATCAGCCTACTGCAGAGCAAAGGCCTCTTATCACACGGAGAAGGTTCGAGCGTTAATCACCAGGCTTGCTCAATGTGGATTGGCGGTTTCAAACTAATTAGAAATTATACTCGTAAGTTCAGGTTTCCTCACGATGTTTTCCTTCACCGTATTGTCTACATAATCATAGAAAGTTTATATAACTCGAAAAAAGTAACATTAATTAATTAATTTATTTATTATAAGGTACACTCACAGCTGTTACAAGTGGTTTAAAGTATTGGTCATATACATAAGCCAGTTACGAGCTAACCAACATTCTAAAAATTATGCGTTAATACAGTCAAAATATATAGAAATTAAAACTAGAACTAATTAAATTAACATAGGTAGAACAACAGTATCAATCATATCATTAATACAAGTAGTAGTTTGTCATTTAATTAATAGTACATAGTTGATAAAAGGTGTCTTAAATTCTTCCTGTATACCACCGGTTAGACCCATAGGCAGAATCCTCAACACTGAAAATTATACACATTCATCCATATATCGCGTCTCGTTATTATTCCACCCGTATACAGGGTCGTTTATTATTCACGCACGATCTTTGACCGCATTGCCAAGAGCCGAAGCTATTTCTTTTAGATCATCCTGTGTGTGATGTTTAAATCGGATGAATCAATCTCCTGCGGGATCTCATTTGTACAGATTTACTTTGGAAGTGAATGTTTAGGATGGAAGGTTTATATTCTACATATTATTATGCGGTTTTATACATTATACATTTTATATTTTTATATTTATTAATATTAGTGTATATTTTTATTTAAATATGCGGATTTTCGACATCGACATACGCAGGGTGGTTGGCAGTGTTTGGATGAAGAGAGCTGAACATCGAGCTCAGTGGCGTGCAATTGGGGAGGCCTATGTCCAGCAGTGGATGATAATAGGCTGATTATGATGATGAGGACTTTTTTTGGATCACTCAAAGAATAGTTTTTTGCGGGAATCGAAATGCGCCTACTGTGGAGTTCGACCACAAGGCGGAAAATCGTTTTGGAACCCTCCAGCTTGGATTAAATGAAAGGGAGTGTCTGAAAAATCACCTTGATGTCTCGTCTCATCTGTTCGTGCGTTTATCTTTGTCTGATTGTCTGCCTACCTATGTCTGTTAGTCTGTCTCTCACCAGGCTTTTTCTTATGAACCGTAATAGCAATAACATTAAAAAAATTAAATTTTTTTTTTATATGGTAGATACGTCCTCTTATGCACGCATTTTTGTCAAATAAAAACCAAATTAGAACTTAAATAATTAGGTTTTTACGTATGTTAACACACCGTAATAAAAAATACAATTTTAATCTCAACGATTTTCTGAAAATAATTTTTAACTTTGCCGTATTTGCCTAGATAGGGAACGATATTACCGACCTTGTTTTTAAGATAATGAAGATTGATGAAGGTTTGAAAAATGTGTATTTCATTATATTAAATGTACTATACTAGGTAGGTACATTTTTTAATATCTAAAACTTTTGATATTACGGAAGCCCAATCCCCATACAATCCTGAAATCTCTTACGGTTGTAAGGGATTTCAGGAGTAATAAGTGCGTTGTTGGCCTTTTGTAGGTTTACAACGCTCTTATTACTCATTGGGTGTGCCGGGTGCCTATAGACGGTATACCATCAAGTAAACCAGTTGCTCGTTTGCCAACCCAACTCTATATTGGTGATGATGATATTTTTGTCATGTGATCGAGTTTTGTTGTTTTATCTGTCTTTGAGTGTAATAGATTCTTTTCTAATACTTTTATACATTTGACATTTCTGTTATCATTAAAAAAAAAATTGAAAAACGTAGATTACACTTTATACACTGTACGGGGTGTAAGGTGGAAGGTAGATATCAAACGCATTCGTGACCGTAAAAGTTTATTGTTTATAGAGAGTTCAGAGCATTAACTTAATCTTAATATTTAATGTTAAAAATGTTAGAAATGTTAATGTTTATGTTATTTGATGAATGCACCCGTTCTGTTCGCGATTGACAAATACACTGATGTCGCGTATGTTTGATGCACATTAAAACTGCTTCGTAAGCAGGTATTCGGGTTTATACCGAACAACAATTGTTTTAGTACTAATAAGTTTTAACCTAATTGACATAGGATTGTTTTATATAAGCTAGGTTTTTGGTATTTGTGAAGTTTCTTACTCGTTCTTCTCCATTCGAATCTACAGTTAGCTTCACTGACGAACAGACTGACCGACTACTATTCTATTTTGACGTTTCAAAAGTATCTATTTATGGTTTAGTTGGAAACACCACCTTTGGATTTTCGTAGTCAATTTCAGCAATGTCAATTTTTACAGGAATTGTGTGAAGTTTGTCTGATTATAAACTATAAGTACTATACTTTCAAAAGTATAATAAAAGAAAGTAAAATATTTTTTTTGAAAGCATAATATAGTTTATCAGGATAAAAATCTCAGTCTTAAATTATATAAGTAGGTAAATAGGTAGATACTTACGTAACATGAAGTTGCATATTTTTAATTATATATTCAGAGAAAACGGACAAAATGCCAAGTGGAATTCTACTTGACCATTTCACGATTGAAACAAACAACGGGATATCGCCGGGTATACCCGGGTACATAAACATTGGATCACCATTCCATTATCGGGGATTACGGCCGGTTTGCGCCCGGTCACGCCGCTGACCGCGATCCAACGATATGATTGGACACCCTGTGTTCAGATGTTATATTTGGATATATATTTTAGGCATCACACTAAATTTGACAGATTTGGTTTTAAAGGATGTGATAGGAAAACTTTCCACTTTGAACATCCGCTTAGTACAATAATTCCAAAAGCGATGTTGTTGACGTCAACACGGTTTCTTTTCTATAGTGAGATTCGCTTCTTTAATTCATAAATTACGTCATTTATTTTGATGCCCGCAGATGAAGGCAGATGTAGGTATATTCGACGTATCACCTGATTTGATAAGTTACGTTTTGGGCCAATATACATATAACTATGTATATATAGTACTCTTCGTCGGTTTCAGTAAGGATGACCTTCATAATTATTAACTATTATATGATTCTTATGTGGTTGGGCATAATCAATATAGTTCCAGTTTAGCTGCTTAAGAATAAGAACCAGTCTCACAAAACTCACACTCAAACAGTATTTCTGTGGGACAGCCATGCTTCGGCAGGAATGGGTTGGTTAGACCGGAGTGATACCACGGCCTCACAGAAAACCGGTGTAAAACAAAAAACAACGTTGTTTTTCGCCGTGTGAGTGAGGTTACCGGAGGCCCAATGCTTCTCCACCGTCAATCCCTCCTTAATCCCTAAATCTCCAAATTTCTTATCCCTAAAAGGTCGGCAACGCACTCGTAACTCCTCCTTGAGGGTGCGGGTGTCCAGGGGCGGCGCTGATTGCTTACCATCAGGTAATCCGTCTGCTCGTTTGCCGATCTATTATTATATATAAAAAAAATATATAACACATTGAGTCTTATGAAAGTACCTGCAAGGTTGATTAAATCGTCCAAAATAATCTTTGATTTCAACTTCAGCAACTTCGTCGGACGCGGCGCGAAAATAAATCCATACGCATATTCTTTATCTTTGTGCACTGACTTTAAGAGGTCCGTTGTGACTTATAAGTTTATTAACATTTTTCGTTTATTCCACGTGAATAAGCCATTATTTTCTAGCTAAGCTTAAAAGGCAGTCAATTCAGTTTAAGTTAAAAACGTTACGCAATTCAATCGACACAGAAATGGCTCTCTTTTGACCAAACCAAGTGCATATAGCAACCCGTTTGTCAGACCAAACCAGAATTAGATAAGCCACAACCGCTCTGCGTCTGATTAGCTTCGTGTGGAAAACAGCCGCAAGGACACTTTGCACAATGCGCTGTGGTCAACTCGAATAAGACCACAAAGGACTGCATTTAGAGGCAAGCGAAGGTAAGTGCTACATGGATGGCAAAGAACATATAAATACATATTTGTGGATCCCTCCTTTTTACATTAGCGTCGTATGATAAGTGACTACACATTTAATAGAGATCGGACAGCACCGCTTTGTTTTAAATGGTGACCTTGAAACCGCTCCCGCCATGCGGCAATTGACAACTTTTACTAGAAGAGACCTAGCAGGATGAGAAAGTCTAGCAGAGGACTCTCAAAGTTTGTTGAGATCGGAAAATACCGCCCATGGGTTTTCATGGGTGTTCATAATAATATCAACATAAACGTAGTCAACATCATACCAAAGTAGTTACAAAAGCGCTACGGATCTTTTAATGGCTTTGAGGTTGCGTTGATTAGTGTTAGGGAAATGGGGATGGGGGTGAAGGAATGTCCTTAACAGTAAACTCACTTACATAGCACAGTTCAACCCAAGAGGCAAAATAATCCTAATAGCAAACGTTACATAAAAGTTTAAATTATCGATCTTAAAATTCAGAACTGGGAGAAAAATAAACGAAACCACTTATATGTAAACCGTTTGGGAATTGACAAGCCAGCTGGCCGGCTGTTTTAACTTGACCTACAAACAAATCGACCGAACAGTTTATTTTATAATGAAACATATATTTTATATCTTATACAGATAAATTACGTAATAAAATAATAATCGTAATAAATGCACAACAGACGTCTTTTATTTTAATGCTAGTTTGATTACATAAAATTCCTTTGAAGTGTTCTCTTTGAGAATATCGTAATATCGGACGTTGGATTGGTGTCGATAGCAATTATGAGTTCTATGAAAATTCTTCCGAAAATATTATTTCCTTCTTTTCCATTAAAATAAACACGAAGGTTTTGTTCATTAATATTTTTCTTTCATGTAAAAGAGTCGTGCTTTTTTATGTCACTGGTTCGTAAACGAGTACGGAGCTGATGGTAGGCAATCAGCGCCGCCCATGACCACTCATAGTATCAAAGGAGTTAACAAGTGCGTGGCCAACCGTGGTTAGGGATTAAGGATAGGTTATTTCCGAATTGAGGTTGGGGGAGGGGGGGAGGATTGGGCCTCTGGTAACTTCACTCACACGGCAAAACACAACGTAAGTGTAGCTTCACGCCGGTTTTCTATCAGGCCGTTATATCAATCCAGTCGAACCAACACGAATTGGCACGACTGATGTACGGCCTCACGAAACTCTGGCGTAATACATTTTTGTATTGTGTATACTGTTCATCAGTGGCGCCAATTGCTTACCATCAGCTTATCATTCGGCTCCATTGGTGACTTACCACAAAAACAAACTACTGGAAGATGAGTAGGGAAGGTTTATGTACTCTACTCTGATCAAATGATTTTGAATTGTAATTAACTAGAGAAGAACTGTTTTGTTTCAACATATACACTAATGGGCGCCTGTTTGTTCCCAATGTCGTTTCAAATTAGCCTGCAGCAAACGAAATACATGTCAGGACAAGTCTGATTGTAACGAACACGTTAATTAGTGATGTTCCATGGATAACATGAACGTTGACGTGATATTTCGTTTAAATTAGTTTTTGGTATCGCGATGTTGGATTTAAAGTTGGATGCTGTTTGAAATGTTTTATTAGTTGTTTTATTTAATTATAATTTTTTAGAATACCTAATTTTATATTTATTTGAAGAAAGTTTTTTTTAGTTCATCAGTTTTTGATTAATTTTTGTAAGTAGGTAGGTAGGTGTTGTGTGAATAAAATGTCGTGGTGGCCGGCGCCCGCTTCTCATGCATGAGGGTGCGGGTTCGTAACCTGGCAAGAACCAATGTGACTTTTTCCGAGTTACTTTGTATGATTATTTAGACACCACTGACATACGGTGAAGGTAAACATCGTGAGGAAACCTGGACTTATAATTTCTAATTATAAGTTTGAAATCGCCAACCCGCATTGAGCAAGCGTGGTGATTAATGCTCTAACCTTCTCCGTATGAGAAGAGGCCTTTGCTCATCAGTGGGCATTTATAGGCTGTTGATGATGATGATGATGAGGTAGGTGTTATTATATTATTACTTACTCAAGAATATCGCACATGACGCATCATAATTTTTTATATATATAAAAAAAATAAGAAATATACAAATATTTATTGAGAATTGTTTCTTTTCCATAGGAGTCTACACTTTGGAATAAATTTCTCACCTTTTATCTTTAATCCTCGGTTGTTTCGATCAAAAGTGCCTAAAATGGTCTAATAGAAATTAGTGATTTCATTTCAACTTTGAATTGTTGACCTAGAATATTTTATTACACGGTTAAAACCGATTTTTAAATTAAAAAAAAACATTATTCGAATGAAAAACGAAACATGAAAAATCAACGTACCACTTGCTACATTTCCTACATATTAAAACAAGATAGCACTTTATTATAAATGTAATTAAATGTTTATTTCGAACCAAAAGTTAACCGTTCACAGTATGCGAGGCACGGCTGCAATCAGCGGGTTAATGAGACCAAAATGATACATTTATTAGCGTTGAACGTGCGGTTCAAATGACCAGCCTTATTTTGATGTAGGCTTGGTAAAATAATGTTTAATGAATATTCATCCATTGAGAAATATTATAATTTCTAATTATAAATTTGAAATCGCCAATCTGCCTTGAGCAAGCGTGGTGATTAATGTTCAAACCTTCTCCTTGTGAGAAGAGGCCTTTGCTCAGCAGTGGGCACTTATAGGCTAATAATGATAATTATGATATTGATAAAATATAATTTATACTTGGACTCTCCACTGTGACGGCTGTTTAGCCGTCTTAAGTTTAGTCAATTTATCAATTATAATACTTTTTTGTTAAGGTACCAAAATCATTATATTACTTGACTTGCCCTTGTTGGGTCAGATGGAATATCAGACTCATACTGACGATTCGGGACCGTAGTTCATTGTAGCGCTTGCGCACGTAATTCGGACTAATGTTTGAATCATATTCTACCAGTCATCCTTTAGCGAGTTTAGAAATGTACGTGGCAGGTCGGATGCAGCTATATAGGAAATTACGAGAAGTGGAGGCTTACATGAATAACATACATAACGCCATATAAATAAGGTACATAATTATAAATCTGGCAAGTGCCAAAGTGACTTTTTCCGAGTTATATGTACTTTCTATGATTAATTAGACACCTCTGACATACTGTGAAGGTAAACATCGTGATTAAACATAGACTTATAATTTCTAATTTTAAGTTTAAAATCGCGAACCCGCATTGAGCAAGCTTGGTGATTAATGCTCTAACCTTCTCCGTATGAGAAGAGGCCTTTGCTCAGCAGTGGGCACTTATAGGCTGATGATGATGATGACAACATAATTATAAAGTTTACATAGCCATCCAAGGTAAAAATTGAATGAAAAGTGAACTGTGAAATGTTAACACTTTGACGAAAAACGTTTCGTTCAGTCGTAAATCGTTCAATTAACAAGGATCATTTTCATTGGTAGGGTTCAATAATTTTTGTTGTTGTAATTTATAAGCGGAAAGCGATTATGATGACGATTTGTTAGTTCTAGTCATAAGAAGCTTAAGAAATACATAAGAATCAGTAAATTTATAACTAAAACAAACAGATTAGTAAAGAGACAAAAGTTCTTCATAAAAAATGTAAAATTAAATAGAGAACGTTTCCAGCTTCTGAAACAACTTAGTTTATACTCATCAAAATTAAATCAAAGTGCTAGGAAATATGAAACTGATACCCAGAGCCTGCAGTCAGAACTAGAACAATTAACATCAAAGTTAGAAATAATGTCTAATAAATATAGTGCTTCAGAAAGGCAGATGAGGGAATACATGTTGGCAATGAATGAGTTGGTAAGCTCGCAGGAGAAACAGTGTGAGAAGTGCACTCCTGATGCTATACTGCCTGCTCTTTCTGTGCCAGCATGTGAGACCACCTTACCTCATGGTAGAGGTTTACTGTTTAATAATTGTAATCCTAGTAATCATAATATTGTCATTTTCAGTGATGAGATTGGAAAGAACTTAGGTTCAATGTTGACAAATGAATTACCTGGACAGTCTACATTTAATCACTGTATGCCCGGCTGTAGTTTTGGTAATATTTTGGATAAAATTAATAAATATAGATTTAATCCAGATTCTACCCTCATTATAATGTGTGGTAACAGAGGTAGTCTTAATAAAAAAAGTTTAATCAATTTCCATAATTCACTTGCCAAACTGAATTTAAAGCAGATAATTATATTTGCATTGCCTTATATAAAATCATTGCCACAGGAAGAAAACAATAGTAGATATAAAATTAATACTACATTGTATAACTTAAGTATTAATACTAATATTCACTTCATAGACACCAACAATTATGTTGGTCTTAATATATATAGGACAAAAGATAGGTACTATCTTTCAAAATATTATTTAAGACAAATAGCAATGTCGCTATCATATTTTTTTAATATATCAGCCAATAACTTGGCTAAACAGGTTACTCCTATTGAGCAACCAAAAAATATTGACATTCATAATGAGTCACCTAATACTGACATTCATAATAATTTAAATTATTAAATAAGACAATAGAGACAAACTCTTGCAAATTAAACAGTAATAAGGTTATTAATCTGGTTCACCAAAACATTCAAGGCTTTATGAGTAAAGAATTGGAAATAGAGTTATTTTTAAATTGTAATAATGTGGATATTTTGTGTATTACTGAACATTGGCTAAAACCCCATCAGCTCATGTTCAATTTTGGTAAGCACCAGATTGGTAGCTCATTCAGCAGAGAAAACGCTATACATGGTGGGTCACTTATACTGATAAGTAACCAGCTCAAATTCAAAGATCGTAAAGATATAGTTAGTTACTCTGTTGAGCGTACTGTTGAAATAGCCTGTGTGGAATTGGAGCGGTTTATTGTATTAAGCGTGTATAGACCACCTTCTGGTTTGTATGACTGTTTTGAAACAGTAATGGATGAAGTTCTAAGTAAACTTACAAATTCAAAGAAATCCATCATTACATGTGGTGATTTTAATATAAATTTATTAGAAAAATGTAGTTTAAGCACAAAAATTGTAAGTTTATTTTCTTCATACAACCTTGCGAATTTGTTTCTGGAGCCAACTAGGATAACACCCACTAGTGCCACTTGCCTGGACAATATTTATACTGACATTGTGCCAGTTAACAAAGAAATAATTTCAGTACTTGATTCCGATCACTGTGGTCAGTTAATTTCTTTAACAAAAGAAATAAATATAGTATCAAAACAATTTATCACAGTTAATCCGAAGACTAAAAGACGCATTGAATTTTTCAAAGCTAAACTCAGCAACAAATTGCCTTTGTTGTTGAATTATAAGAATTCTAGCACTTTATATGATAAGTTTTTTAAAATGTACCTAACAGAGTTTAAGTCTACTTTTTCAGATAAAACTATACCAGCTAATAGCAATGCGTCTTTCGGTGATTGGGCAACCACTGGTATCTATAAGAGTAGAAAGCGCCTCTATGAGCTTTATAATGAGCGGACATATATTAACACTGTTGAATTCAGTGAATATGTAAAAAACTATTCTAAATTATTCAAAAAGGTTTGCTCTATTGCTAAATCATTATTCTTAAGCTCTAAGATAAAGAACAGTACCAATGTTATCAAAGACACTTGGAATATTATCAACAGTGAGGCAGGAAGGTCTAAAAAGAGAATAAATCAACATAGTCTTGTAATTGATAATAAGTTAATAAAAGCGGATGTAGAAATTGCAACTGCTTTTGAAAATTTCTTTTCCGACATTCCTGTATCCACTACTAAGTCACTGAATTCATCTCCCACTGTTGCAGAGTCTTTACTCAAAAAACATGTTGTAGCTTGCGATTCAGGGTTTTCCTTCGAGCACATAGATAACAAGGAAATTGTTAAAATCTTTAATACTTTGAATAACAAAAAGACTGCAGATCTATGGGGCAATTCTGTGTATATTACAAGCTCTGTAATAACTATTGTAGCACCTGTATTAGCTCAAATCTTTAATAACTGTATTGACTGTGGTGTGTTTCCTGATCTTATGAAATGTAGTAAAATAATTCCATTATTTAAATCAGGTAGTACTTCTGACCCCACTAACTTTAGACCTATTTCAGTGCTACCTACGTTCAGTAAAATTTTTGAAAAAATTATTTTAGATCAAATGCAAAGATTTTTTAATAGAAATAAATTATTACATGCGAAACAGTTCGGATTTACAAGGGGTCGTTCAACAACTGATGCCGGTGTTGAACTTCTTAATCACATTTACGACGCGTGGGAGGACTCAAGCGACGCTTTGGGAATATTTTGTGATTTATCCAAGGCGTTCGATTGTGTGCTTCATGATACACTGATCAGGAAGCTATCCCATTACGGAATAAGAGGTGCATCTCTGGACCTTCTTACCTCATACCTGAGTAATAGGGTTCAGAGAGTTGAAGTAAACGGAGTGGTTTCTGCCGGGTCTGTTGTGAAGATGGGTGTTCCGCAGGGTTCTATTCTCGGCCCGTTTTTATTTCTTATCTATATTAATGACTTGCCTTACCTTGTAAGGGATAAACACGAGATAGTGCTGTTTGCTGATGATACCTCACTATTATTCAAACTCAGACGACGACAATTAGTTATTGACAATGTAAACAGTGCTCTCTCAGAAATAGTTCACTGGTTTGGTGTTAATAACTTATTACTAAACGAAACTAAAACTAAATGTATTAAATTCACAACACCAAATGTTAAACAGGTAAAAACCAGTGTGCTTGTCAAGGGCGAGGAGTTGAGTCCTGTAGATACAACTGTCTTTTTAGGTATAACCCTGGACGCTAAGCTCCAGTGGGGCCCTCATATAGATGGCTTGTCGAAGAAGCTCAGTTCTGCAGCATATGCCGTTAAAAAAATTAGAAATTTAACAGATGTAGATACAGCGCGGTTAGTTTATTTTAGTTATTTCCACAGCATCATGTCATACGGTATTTTGTTGTGGGGGAATGCTGCTGACATTCAGTCTATTTTTGTTCTGCAGAAAAGGGCTATTCGATCAATCTATAATCTTAGTCCGAGGCATTCGCTCAGAGAATTATTTAAGGAAACTAAGATAATGACGGTTGCCTCACAATATATTTATGAAAATGTAATTCACGCTCATAAAAACAAAAGCTTATTTAAGAAGCATAGTGATATACATAATATTAACACGAGGGGGAAAAACAAATATGTTGTCCCTGCCTCCAGGCTTCAGAAAATAACTAGTTCGTTTAGATGTCAATGTATACGCTTTTACAATAAAATTCCTAGCGATATTCAAAATTTGAGCCTCAATAAATTTAAAAGTGTAATAAAGGCTAAACTTTGCTGTAAAGCATTTTATAAAATAAAAGACTACTTAGAGGATAGTCAGGCATGGGAATGAGCCGCTGTAATGTCTGCACAGGTCATGTTGACATGTTTGTAACATTAGTTACAATTTTATATACAATTTGACATTACGTTTATTTTTTATTTTTTATACAATGACATAATCACCTATTGTGACATTTTATTTTTTATTTGACATTTTTTTTTATTTATTTATTGACATTTTTATTATTTTATATTATTGTTAGTGTAAGGACCGTGTGAGACTTGTCGTGCTTTTTGATTACCAGTTATCTGCGTTCTGACAGTTTGAGTACTTGCGCGACCCACCCAAATGTTCTTTAGATCGGTATTGTTCGTCGGACAACTCAGCAGCACTAGCTATACTGGTTGCAAACTGACACTTGCATGCCTATCTTCAGAACGGGTCCACTTAAACTGGTGTGGTTCTTTCCTCAAAAGACCACTACAGAATGAACTTGCACGATTCTCTCACATTATGTTATTTTTACATTGTCTGGACTTGAAAAGAGACTGACCTCTGAGTTTGTTTCGGCATTTCTTCTCAGAGTAGTCAGATAGGAAATGCCGGCTTCATCTAGTTTTTCACATATAAATTGACGTGTAAAAGTGCCGTTTTATGGCCTATTTGCAAAAATAAATTCATTGTTTCATTGTTTCATTGTTTCATTGATGAAAATACCCTTATTTTATTTTATATACACTTATGATTCGTCAAAAAATAAAAGATAATTTTGTAGTACAACCTTTTAATTAAACGTTATTTTCATTTATTCAAATTTTACTTACAACTATTGACTGTTAGAAATCGTGTTCATTCTTGTGGGCCAAAGTTCCAATGGACTTATGACATAATTCTTTCTGTACATCAACATATACCAATCTCCTACTGTTTATCGACTCGAAGGATCATTTTTTTGGTTTGTCAGTATGCTTATATGAGCGCCATGTTCAAGATGATAAAATATTAAAATTTTTATAAAGTGGTATTGATCCCAGCGTTTGTTTTCTTTTTTAACAATTTGTTCTTTTTATTGTTTTTATATGTGCAATAATGTGTGTATTGGTGAATTTATAAAAAGCATATTTAAAAAAATATGAGTAACGATTGGTTTTCTTTGCTCATTATTCTCTATTTAAATCTACACTTTGGAACGAGCACTTAGCTTCACTGACGGACAGGCTGACTGACTTATTCCATTTTGGCGTTTCAAAAGAAGCTGTTTATGGTTTAGATGGAATAAATTGATTTGACTTCGTCTTTGGGGGCTTTAATCTAACTTAAATATTAGCATTGTAAATATTTATTTGTAATCTTATTACAGAGAATATTTAATGCAGTATAACTTTACGTTCAAATCATTACATCATCGATTTACTCGATACCATAGATTGCTCGAAATTTTCGACTCACAAGCAGTCATGTCAAATCAATACAAAAGATTCACGTCTATGACGAATACAATACCTACAACAAAAAAAACACATGTAACATGTCAAACATATCATAATAAAAAACACATCGAGAAAACCTCTTTAAACTTACACCACACACAAAGCTCTCAAAGCAACAGATGGTTCGACAACTAAAAAAATACTTTTTTCCCTTTTTCATACATTTCCACTGAAATAGCGAAAAGTTTTTAGTGAGCACTTATTTTGTTAGAAATCGAGTTACCGCTTTTAGTATCGTTTGAGTAGAAAAAATCTTATCTTTCTATTTTCACCTTACACTTCATTGAACATCTCTTGACACTTTATAAGTAAATATTCGTTTATGACAAATTGTTATTATCGGAAAATTAATACTAGTAGAAATCATTTCAGTTTTGAACGTTAAGAAAATTAGGTATTTATATCAATTGCACTATGAAGCCATAAGATGACATTATTATATTATAAAAGGTGTACCATCATTTTTGGTATAAACATCTCAATTATACAGTACACCTAAGTCAAAACGACAATTTAGTTCGATGAATGAGCCAGTTCGATCGTGTGAGTGAGGTTACGGAAAGCCCAATACTCTAATAGAAAACAAGTTGACACACATTCCCAGCACCAGAAAACTATACAACACTTAATCCTATCCCATCCTAGAAGCTAAAAACTAACACCATCGACTTACCAGAATATTTTTTCATAAAATTACACAAAAAACTTCTTCATCAGAATCCATGGTAAGCATAAGTTATCAACAGTCCCTAAGTCCCCAAAACCCCAACGGCCTTATTACAAAACAAGGTTTTACTTTAGTCTAGGACTAAACCATTGAGCCAGTTTTTGTATTTCGAATTAAAGGTAGATGACAATAAGATTCAAAATTCAAAACCCGACTCAATGGTTTAAACCTGGACTAAAGATAAATCTTGTTTTGTAATAAGGGAGCAAAAGGATAGCAAAGCACCTCCAACGAACCTGGTGTTGCGCGTGTCTAAGAGCGGTTCCAATTGCTTACGAGGTATATTTTCTAATGGAAATTCATTCATTGGACGCAGCACGACCCTCGCTCACACTCCAACACTTTACAGACATGACTCAAAAGGAAAAAGGCGAAACCTACCGATTTACTTCCAGTATAAGACTTAAAGTATTTGTTTTGATGTCTCGATTATTTATTTGTAATGGTTTATTGTAAGTTGAACCTTGTAATGGAGTTTTTGGTAAATTTTCAGGCCACGTTTAACTGTGTCAAAATCGTGCAGTCATTCAATTCTCTGTTAAGTAGATTTTGCAACATGTCATGTATATCTTTATCGCTATGATATAATGTATAAAAAATCGCTATGTAAAAATAAACCAATAGGCCTAACAGCCAACCGCGGTTTCGGCCTAGAGCAGGAAAATAAACGAGGGGTTTTAGTCAGTACGAGTCCCTGACCCTCCTTCTCCTCTCACCTTGCGAGAGAAGTCATTGGATGAGTTTTCCTAACAAAAAAGACAGACCTACAGACATTACTATAGTTACATTGATTTTAAGTCCTAATTTATATACACTTCCAAGTATTTCTATGATTATGTACACAGTGTTTCTTCAACCAAAAATAATCCTTAAGTACAAATAACAACCATCCTCCAAACCAGTTATTTAGACATGACAATTAATTGAACAATGCTGTTAGAGAAAACAATACCTTTAGGGTGAATTTCGCGTATTATATTATACCGCAGAGTTTCTGCAGAGGACATCAATGGAGCTTTATGTACCAATATGTGGTTAACATTGGAGGAACTATCATTATTTACTATTTAGTAACAGATGTTGAAGTACTTGATGCCTAAGTTGTGTGCGTAGATACCAGTGTTCGAAAACAAATCGATATCTATGTATCCGTTTAAGTTATAGTGAACAAGCATCGCCAAATGATTTTGATTCTTTGCCTTAATTTGTTTTAGACTAACATAATATACAAAATTACCAGGACGTAAGCAAGGTACAGAAAAAAAGAAAATGGAAAAATTAAAAACATACGAGTAAAACAACTCTAGATTCAGTTGGAGATCCTCTTTATGTAGAAGAACTTTAGAATCATAATCAAGGTCACGAAAAAGTAAACAAAAAAATCAAGAATCCCACACACCAGGTTAGTAAATACAAGTCAGATTTACACACCACACCTTAAATCCAAGAGAAACAAGAGCATAAAGTAAGTTCACCTGAAACTAGGGTCGAGAGATAATGGTTTTATTCCCAAAACGTGTTCCGTAGATTTGAGACAATGGTCCTCAAACTTTTTTGTTTAGGACAGTCTTACTAATATTAGTACTATATCCAATAAAGTTTTTTAAAAAAAATGTCATATGACTTCTCCCGCCCTGGGTGGTGCCAAAGTGAGTGTCAGACTCATAATGACTAAAACTAATCCGTCCCTTCTTATGTTCCACGCCGAAGTGTGATTAATTGTTAATCTTGACCCGCAAGCTCTGATATCTAATAACGCTACATCCGAATGTCATTCAATTGTTTGATTGGTCACTTCTAAGGACACCTTGGGGAAAACTGTATTTTTTATTGTTGTCCCACATGCCTATTATATATGGGATAGCTATGTTTGATTTCCTCCTGTGTCCTGGGTGCGTTTACAAATCCCACCTAGCCCTGAAACAACTATTTGCTATCATCACACACATGTAGTGCAGCAGCCTACCTTATATTTTGCCTTCGCCACCCATATTTTTCTCTATCAAGCGAGAAAAATATTAACAAGGTTAAGATCTCTCAAGCGATACTTCTAGTGTGGTAGATATTACATATACATGTAGTAGAAATATTGATATGCTCAACCACTGCTTTTCATAAACTTATTGTTCAGTTTATTGGCACAAAAAAATATTTCTTAAAATTTTTTACTGCAAGCTTTGAGAATATCTGACCTTAAGGCTAGTGACAACTTTATGTGAGAGTATTTCGCTCCACAGTAAGGGATAGGACCCAACCCTGCACTGTCCCTATGGGATAGCTATGTTTGACCATCTGTTGCAATAGGAGCAAGGATTTGCTCGAGAAAAAAGGTCAGTTAAAGAGTTTTAAAAGTTGGAAGTGTTTTATTCAATTTGCAAAGAAATCTTTTGTGAGTCAGTTCATTTTGTTTCACAGACGTTTAAACCATTGTAACTTGACTGCCTCGTTTATCCAATTGTTGCTAAATGGTGTTTTGGACTAGTGTGTTTGTAGATTAAAACAAAAGAAGTAGGAATTCAGACAGTTTTGATAATGTAATAATACTGTAGGCCCTATTTTAAAAACCACTAAACCTAAAAACCTTTTTTTTTATGTAATAGCTCGAATAGACGGATTACCTGATGGTAGGCAATCAGCGCCGCCCATGGACACCCGCAACGGAGGAGTTACAAGTTCAATGTCGACCTTTTAGGGATTAGGGTTTTGGAGATTTAGGGATTGGGAGGGATGGGGGGAGGGGAAGAATTGGGTCTCCGGTAACCTCACTCACACGGCGAAACACAACGCTGTGGTTGTTTGACGCCGGTTTTCTGTGAGGCCGTGGTATCACTCCGGTCGAGCCGACCCATTCGTGACGAAGCATGGCTCTCCCACACTTAAATACGAATGATTGAACACATGACCCCTTTTCAAACATTGTAGTTCGTCATAGTCACAATCTTAATTATCATCTAAATAGTTCTTAATACCCAATAACGAAACTAATTCACAACAAAACCAGCGGTCAAAACCCTAAGCAAACTAATTAGCCCAAGACACATAACTACCATTTCCCTAAACATATTTATTATAATTAATATACATAAGGCGAAAACAGTGTCAGTGTAAATACACATAAATTGTAAAGACGCTCCGCTCAACGGTTACCGCTACGTTAACTCTGAATTACCGTCCCGTAGATAAAAGTATTAGTCGTTCATTATAGCCAGTGACCTAGTTCCCTGCTAAAACTAGATTTAATAAGAGTTTATGATGCAGATATTTACTTAGATAAAAACTTAGTTAAGCGTGGTGTTAAGTTGCGATAATGTTGCTCTTTTTATGCTGGGTTGTCTACTGGTCTACTGGTCTACTGGTCTACTTAAACAAGTGTTTATATTTGGTCATCTTTTTTGGTTATAGGAGCTGCGAGTTTATTGCAGGTGTTTTGGGGGTTAGGGATTGAGAGGGGGGGATTGAGCCTGCGGTAATTTCACTTTTGGGACATGGTATAGCCCATAAAGTGTTACTTTAAGTGACTCATCATCTTTATCACCAGATTACAAGTGGACATATGCCACTTCCTACCGACAAATATATGAGCACTAATCACCTTGTTCAACGCAGGTTGGCGATTTGGAAATTATAATTTGAAATTATATGTTCGTTTTTTATTCACTGTAAGACAGAGACATTTTTATCTTAAACAGTACTCAAATATAACTCCAAAATGAACTGATTGATTTTACTTTACTTTCTTGCATGAGAATTGGGCTCCGTAACCCGTAAAGCCGTAATATCATTTATATAACTTTCAAAACAAATAGTTCACCAATACCGATTTCTTCAAACTACAAATCCACACAAGATCCATTCAACGTGCCCTTTATAGACTTTTTGTCAAGTATTTTACGAGTACTGTTCCTGGAGGTTGAAGTATAAGTAATAGTTATTTTATTACTCTATTCGGTCCCTGTATCCTGATTCATGGTGATAGGGAAGTCCCTTGGACCGTAAAATTTTATACGTACCTTATCATGAGGTCAGTATTGATTCTAGGTGAATCTAGAATAGTGTTTGACTGGTTTATTCAGTGTTTTACCTGAGAAACATTATGTTTACGACCTTGAAAATTCATTCATTCCCGTTCGGATTCAGTCGCGTAGTCGCAAAAGAGTAGAATTTTTGTATTATAAGAACCGAATAAATATGGTCATATTTGATAGAGACTGATTAACCTGAACCATTTAAACTGACACTACCATTCATCCTGCTTCTAAGGCGTGGAGTTCATGGCCAAATCCCATTATGTGGAAACGGCTTCAGCTACAGACAATAACTGCTAAAAAAGAGTTAAAAAAAGTAACCATGTAGTTTCTGTCTTGTTCTTCTCCATTCGAATCTCCACTTTGGAACTATGCCTAGACTTCATGGCCAAATCCCATTGGCTTCAGCTACAGACAATAACTGCTAAAAATGACTTAAAAAAAGAGTAGCGATGGAGTTTCTGTCTCGTTCTTCTCTATTCGAATCTACACCTAACTTCACTGACGAACTGACTGACATACTGATATTCCATTTTGACGTTTCAAAAGTATCTGTATGGTTTAGTTAAGTTTTTAATTTTAAAGTTAAATTATTTTGACTGCGTGTGAGCTCCGAGTTTGTTTTGGCATTTCTTCTTAGAGTGGTCAGATAGGAAAGACCTGCTTGATAATTATTTTATTTTGTTTAATGTTGACGTGTAAAAATGCTGTTTAACAATATTTTTCGTTGTAAAACAGCATTTTTTGTTAGGGGAAAATCATCAAATGTTTTCTCCCGCTCAGGGTAAGGCAAGAGAAAGTGTCGGACTCTTACTGACCAAAAACCCCTGTTCCTTCTCTTATTTTGGGCTGACGCCACGGTGACTCATTGCGTTTAAACGGCATTGCCGGCTGAATTTATCTAAATCATGCATCAAGAATACGCCCGAAAAAATCTTCAACACTCATTTTCATTACAGATGAGTTTTTTCACCATGTTCACTTTAATATACACTATCGTATATAAATGTTTCTCTATTATATGAAAGTGATTTATGTTCAAAGCAACAAAGCGGGTGTGCGAATATTTTATAACATTATATTATGCTCAGAAAAAATGCTTTATGAAATAACTACACTTTTCAGGTTCCTTTCAGGCATCCAAAGGTTAAATACGGGATTTGTTCGTTTGTCTGTTTGACACCACGAAGTCCCTACATATGTCAAAGCTGCCAAATTTGTACAGGTGATGTATAAAAATACAAAAAAAAATACATATATGAATTAAATATATTAAAAAGACTCTTTGACACATTTGACTTATGACACAAAGTTGATTTTTATTGAAAACAACGATTTACTCGCGTGAATTAACTGAGAACAGCTGTACTTCATAGTTTCAAATCACTCTTATTCGTAAGCAGCATACGCGTCAAGGCGAAGTCACGCAACCAAGTAAAATGAAATTATTTAAGTAAGACGTTATTTTGATTAAATTAAGTACGTCTCACGATACTTAATATTCGAAAAACGTTGATTTTTATGCAATTTATTCCTCAAATAAACGAATAAATAATCTGTGCAAAACCCTTCGTGGTAACTTTTTAGTAGGGTTTTTTTTATGTGATAGGTCGGCAAAATAGCAAACGGATTACGTGATGGTAAGCAATCAACGTCGCCCATGGCCACCCTCAACGACTGAGGAGTTACGAGTGCGTTGTCGACCTTTTTTTGGGGATTAGGGATTTGGAGATTTTGGGAAAGGGAACGGATTGGGGTAGGGATTGGGCCTCCAGTAACCTCACACGGCGAAACACAACTCTTTGGTTATTTCACGCCAGATTTCTGTAAGGCCGTGGTATCACTCCTGTCGAGCCGACCCATTCGTGCCGAAGCATGGCTCTCCCACAAGTTTAAGGTAAAAGTATCGTAAAACATGACTTAGTACCCCGTCTTTTGTCCCTAAGGGACTCCCTAGCGATGTTTTGTAATACATTAATGGTATTAAGCCAATCAAAGACACGGGTTATAAATTAGGAGGTATAAATTCTGTGTAATGAATATAAATATTACATCACTTTTTATCAACAGTTTACATATATCTGACTAGCTACTCTCACGCGGTTTCACGGTACGGTAGCGTGATGTTTTATAGCCTTATAGCACTCAGCAATATTGAAGCTATCTATCAGTGAAAGAATTTTGGCAATCCGACCAGCGGTTCCAAAGATTACCCCCTACATACAAACTTACAAATTTTACCTCTTTATTATATTAGTATAGATACGTAAAGACTTTTGCTCACTCGGAGAATTATTGAGAATTACTTATGACGTATTTTAAACGAGTAATATACTGACTTCACAGTTCGCGCGGTTGTAGTGCAACTGGCTGCCGCGAAACATGTCGTAGGTCGACTCTTGTGTGATCCACAAATTGTTTTTCTAGGTCTGCATGTTTGATTGGTTTGTGACTTTGTACAGTTAATACATTCATAAATTAACCCATATCACGGGTGAAAATCCTAGTGAAAAACGAAAAAGGTTTTCACTTATTTATTTTCTAACTTTTGCCCGACTTTGTTCGCGTGGAATAGTGACTTCCTGCAGATTTTCGATTCAAAATCTATCCTGTGTCCTTTCTCGAATTCTAAACTTTGTCTCTATCAAACAGACAGACAGAAAGGAAGACAGGGTTATTTCGGCATTTTTTTTATTATTTATTTATCATTAACAATTACAAATATTACATGATTATTAATATTAAACAGCAACGAAAAAACCACTAAGGTTTAAACTTGTGCTATCATGAATCATCTCAAATTGAAACAAATTTAGTTACAGTTTTATATGTGTACGTTATTATCGAAATTAATTTATACAATCTTTGTGTCAATCAGTAGGAGAAAACATTCTTAAAGAATACTTAAGTAATATTTCTTAAGTTTACATTTAATATTTTTAGGTGTAATTTAAAATATTAGTTTGGATTTTTACAACAAAAGAAAAACTTAATAAATAAAATAAATGTTTTCGAAACTTCATATCAATATATTAAATTATCGATACCGAAATCAAATGAAATATAAGACAGATCAGGCTTTCCCGAGGTGAAATAAATATTTTATATTATACGCTAAAGATTTCTCCTTTGAGAGTTATTCAATTGTGTTTATTGAGTTTTATTGAATAAATTATAGGAATATATTGTAATACAAATATTCATAGATATGATTTGTGGTATTTCTTTTTTTAATTTAATGTGATATGGGATCATGGACTACCTGATGGTAAGCAATTGCCGCCAGCAATAAACAAGAGCAACACCAGGAGAATTACGAATGCGTTGCCAGTCTTTTGGGCTTTTTGATATGGGGATTTAGGGATTGGGGTGGGAAGAAGGGAAGGATTAGACCTCCTTGGGGGTGCCGTGTTGGCGTTAAATCAATGATAGCACTATCTATAGTTGAATATGTATATTTGTAATTGAAATTTGAAGTTGAAAATACTAACAAATGATGTGACCAATGACGATATAACCAAGGTCTGACGAAGACTTCTCTTTAGCATACCCAACACAAATTAATAACTTGTAGCCAACAATCTAATTAGGGAAGTACCGCAGAAAAAGTTCGGCTAACTTATTGAATCAAGTTAAACATTAAACCGCAAACAAAATGAAATTTTTAACCGTGAATCTCACACTTCCTGCTTAGAAAATAAAGTTTAATTCGAGTTGAAAATATTGCTACCAACGCTATTCGGTCGACGCAGGTACTTTTTAGACCACGTGTAACCTTGATTTTCCAGAAGTTTCTAGAATTAGCAGTAAATTCTAGTTGTAAGTTCAAGACTGCTACATAGGTTTTTAGTTTATAATTAAACCTGCTAGGTAATAATGTGTAAGAGGAAAGGTAAATAGTTAATAAGTGCGTGAGAGCCATGCTTCGGCAAAAATGGGTCAGCTCGACCGGAGTGACATCACGGCCTCTCAGAAAACCGACGTGAAACAACCACAGCGTTGTGTTTCGCCGTGTGAGTAAGGTAACCGGAACCCAATCCTTCCTCTTCTCCAATCCCTAAATCTTCAAATCCCTTATCCCCAAAAGGTCAGTAACGCACTCGTGTTGTTGCATGAGGTATCCATGGGCGGCGCTGACTGCTTACCATCAGGTAATCTATCTGCTCGTTTGCCGACCTATACCATAAAAAAGACCACGTCTACACTAACACAGAACCACAGTGGTTCCATGCTTAATATTTATTGCACTCCATAAGTTTCGTAAAGATGTTAAGTATACAAGTTATTTCGGTACATAATGAACCCCGTAGGTCATATAATTTAAAATGTCACTATCAAACATAAAGTGTAACTTAACACATTTTCTTAAAAAACGGAATCAATAACATTCAACTTTAAAGTTCGTTTACATTATACCATACGTATTAAATACCATGCAAGTCAATAATTGATCTTAATTTATTTTATGTGACAGACAATTATTATTCAAAACATTATGCGATCTATGTTCAGTATTTTATGGTATCAAATCAAATACAAGACTTCCACTGCTGAAAATACGTACTTAAATGTCTTGATGGAGTGGTTAAAAAGATGAAACGTATAATGTTGCAGTGGGCGACGATGATGCGTAGCGTTCTGCGCGCGCATTAACGAACCAATAAACCACGACAGACGGGGCCCAACAGGGCTGATGTTCAGCCGGAGCTACGGAGCAAGTTTAGTACAATGAAGTACCGTTACCTCGGGCCTGGAAGAGGGGAAGAAACGTGAGGATCTTTAGTCGGTAAGAGTCTGATACTTCGACTCGACTCAAAACGCTGTAATATGCCTGTGTAAATCACGTTTATCAGAAAAACGCAATGCACGCAGCTTTTAAAAACATAACTTTTGAACAACTCTAAACTCAAAAATACATCCCATTTGTACGATTACAATGGCCACGCCAACTGTACGTTTAAGATAATCTAACTATTTTTATTTTCTTGAAAAAAAAACAAACAAGTTTCAAGCTTCAGGAGGATGTAAACAACATTTCCTATTTTACCTGTTATTTCTTTCGTCCGTACACAAAACGCTACTTATCAGAACATTAGGGAAGGGAGAACCGTTTTATTAGGGTCCCGTATCAGCGAAGTGAAAACGATATGGTGCCGTATAAAAGGTATTTTTACGACCAATACTATTGTACGTAAGCTGTTTATTTCTACGAGTTTTATGACAGGTAAGAACCTGTTTGGACTTGTTTGAATGATTGAGCGATTATATATTATTACAATGTTGCTTTTTTTACTACGTTTTTGCTTGATATCATCCAATTGTTCCTGTGAAAACGGCTAGAAGTGTTCTATTTTGTTAATACAGTATATTTCGTGCCATCCCGCAGTATATTAGCCCGCTTCTCATGCATGAGGGTTCGAAACCTGGCAAGTACCAATGTGACTATTTCCGAGTTATATGTACTTTCTATGATTATTTAGACACCACTGATATGGCGTGGAGGAAAACATCGTGAGGAAACCTGGACTTATAATTTCTAATTATAAGTTTGAAATCGCCAACCCGCATTGAGCAAGCGTGATGATTAATGCTCTAACCTTCTCCGTTTGAGAAGAGGCCTTTGCTCAGCAGTGAGCACTTATAGGCTGATAATGAATACAGTATATTTAAATCACTCTGAGAAACATAAAGGTCTTGTGTTTTTAATCTCACTATAGAATATAATGTCTATTTAATTCCCTGTTGAAATAAATAGAGAATAGAGCTACTACTATCCATTATTTTTTTCTTATAACCATCTATGTAATACCTATATTTACAAATAAATAAATGATAATGATTATGATTATGAAATTTTTAAAAGTAGTAAGTTGGTTACATTTAAAACTTTTGCAGAATTTTATAGAACGAATTTGGCGCGTGACCTCTCAATGATCTGTCGAAGCACGCCATCTTAATTTGTATTGTGTTAATTAATTCGTTTTATAGTCTATTGAACTCACTCATGACCCTTCCAAAAACTTCATAATAGGAACTGCATCGTTCCCAAGATTATCTTTTCGGCCATCTTGGAAATTTTCCAATAGTGACTAGAACAATGAATAATGTACTATTTCAAGCTACCTTCAGGATAAACTGAATTATTCAATAGGCACTATCATAACACATTGTTAAGTGCCAATGTATTGTCTTAAACTACCATTTACATGGTTATAACTTCGAAACTGTGTTTTAGTAGAAAGAAAATGTATTTCAAATGTTTATGTGCCTAAAAGTACCATAATAAGACTTTGTTTAAATTACTACATAGCATAGCATTGTGCATCGTTGGTCAAAAAATAAGGAGTTTGTGGTACGATTCTCAGTTCGGAAAAATCCGCTCAGTTTTACTATTCTTGTGATAAAATTTTATCTTGGTTAACGTACAAAGGCGTTGAAGTAGATATTTTAAATTAAATTGTTTAAATTAAAAAAGTAATTTTATTAATAGTGACTTCGTGCAAACCTAAGGAGTTAGGTTCTGCGAGCCTTTTGGGACTAGGATTAGAGGAATAAGAACGTGGGGGGATTTGGATTCCGATATACGGCGTACGACGACGTACTAAGCTGAGGTTGTTTCACACCAGTGTTCTGTGAGCCCGTGGTATCATTCCGATCGAACCGGCTCATTCATGATGCCAAAGCACGACCCTCCTATATTTAAAGTCATAAAGATCTATGCGACAAATAACTGTTGTCCTATGTTAATTTGATTAATTTTACTTATATATATGTATAGTTTCTATATATTTTGTCTGTACAAACGCATAATTTTAAGAATATTGGTTAGCTCGTAACTGGCTTATGTATAAGACTTCCTACATATAACGAATACTTCTAACTGCCTATATTTTGTACACGTAAGCTGCAAGCCTAATGGTAAGCCAAGGTATATCATAATAAATAAATAAAAAACTACAGACGATATATAATCCACAAAAGCACATTCTATACATTAACAATTTTACGTAAGAAAACATTAATTTACTTAATAAAGTAAATAATTGCTATCGATTACTTCAAGAAACTCGTACGAGCTTATGTATAATAAGTTGTGTGGGAATGTTTATATATGTGTATAAGATTGTTTGGTTAGGGTAACGTTGTGTGGATCATAGATGATTTGGGATGGTTACCCTTCAGGCTAAAGTCATATTGAAGGATGGGTTCAGAAGTACCACCGATTATTTCATGTGAATTAAAAAAAATATTATATCTAAAACCTTCTTTAAAAAAATATCAGATATATAAAGTAAAAACTTTTTAACAACAGGCGTTTATAAATCCTATGTCTAAATACTTATGAAAGATTTTTATGGATTATGAGTAAAATCAAAAAGCATTAATGTTCATGCAAATTAACTTGTAAGTATATTAAATGTCAAGCCATTTCTGTCAAAAAAAAAACAAAAAAAACTTTGCTTTACAGACATTCAAATATATATTTCAAGTGTCTATTTAAAACCTAAGTTATCCTGTATACAAGGCATATTACAAACACACAATTCTAAATACAAATAACACCTAGGCCCGGAACGACTATTCGTGTATTACACAAATAAATGCTCCGTGTGGGAATTGAATAGTGCAGTCATATGAATCTCATTATTATGAAGAACATAATAAATTATAACTTGTATATACTTTATTATTTATCTTATTCTTGATTTTAAAATGAAAGGCCTATGAATATATTTCCTCAGACGTTAATTAGTATCGCGAGTAACTATACCGTACCGTACAAATATTGAATTTCATATGACACTTCACATCCAGATCCGGAACAACAATTTGTGGATCGCACAAAAAGTAAAACGGAACCGTTTGACATGCTGCGCAGCGGCTGCTTCTTTGAAATCAAAATATCTAAAGACTAATATTCCATATTACAATTTCCCTACTAAATCCCAAAAGGTTTTTTTATGGTATAAGTCGCCAAACGAGCTGACGGTTTACCTGATGGTAGGCAAACAGTGCCGCCCATGGACACTCGCAACACCAAAGGAGTTATGAGTGTGTTGCCGGCCTTTTGGGGATAGGGATTGCGGATATAAAGATCGGGAAGGGATAGGGTAAGGGGCGAGATTGGGCCTCCGGTAACCTCACGGGTAACCTCACTCACACGGCGAAACACAACGGTGTGGTTATTTCACGCCGGTATTCTGTGAAGCTGTGTTATCACTCCGGTCGAGCCGACCCATTCGCGCCGAAGCTTAGCTCTCCCACACTTAGATTAGTTATGTATTTCCTTACATTTCAGATTCAATATCACAATATTACGAAAATCGCAATATTGCACTATCAATTTTAATACCCCCATTTACTGTTTTAACAAACAGAGTACAGTAACTGGCGATAAATATTGCACTTTAGCACCATTATTTACATTTTAGTATATTCTATAACATTGAATGTCGGTTCACTTAAGCGTAACGAAACACTTTTGATCGAAAGCCACGGTATGATGTCTCAACATGGTCATTGTGACCAGTAGCTTGTTAAATAAATGTGTTTTCTTTTTTTCTTTCTTTCTAGCTTAGCTCAATTCTCAACGAAAACTACCAAGAATGAGGTTTCGAAAACTACCAAGAATGAGGTTCCGAAAACTACCAAGTAGTAATATCACTGTTTTGAAGTGTTTTTTTTTAACCATCAAATGCATTTCTGTCGTCTGGAGTGGGCGACCGAGGGTGTCAGAGTCAGGTGTCTTACTGGCTAAAAACCACCTCATTGGTTCTCCAGCTCAAAGCTGAGGCCGTGGTATATATTATAGTGCTGGACCCGCAACCCCGGCTGAATATCAGCCTTATTATTTTTTTTAGGCATTACTGACACATGGTGATGAAAATCATCATAAGGAACCTGTTTTTTTTTTATTGTAAGTTTAAAATAGCCTATCTGCCTTGAGCAAGCGTGATGATTGATGCTCATTTCTTCTCCATGTATGAAGAGGTATATCTTGATTCTTATAGGCTAATGTTCTGAAGTCTCAAACGAATGGAATTTTTCAATAAAACAAGCAATTTTTCAATAAACGATGTGCATTATTTATCGCAGCGTACTGTACCATAATTTATGATATTCATTAAAGTATCGTAGACGTGAGCGGCAAATATTAATTTACAATGTACAAACTGCGACTTTGTTCATGAAAATGTATTAAAATATGAATTAATTAGTATTGCGTTGATAGTATAAAAATATTGGTCATTTTTTGCACTTATATTAGATTTTTTTTAGTTATTACTTAATTCATGTAGATGGATATTCCGACTAACATGAAGAAAACTATTAATATTTTGGTATTACGGAAATTATATAATCAATATAATTTATTTAATTGATTGATACTTTATTGATTTAAAGCAATAATTTCAAGAATGGAAGAACCATGCTGGCTTTGGAACGATGCAACTGGAGTAATACGGCCTAACAGAAAATCAGCTTGAAACAACTACAGCGTTGTGTTTCGCTGTACGAGAGATTACCGGATGAACCTACTGAAACTTATCTTTATACTGTAATCCAAAGAGTTTTCAACGTATTAGTTACAATGGATGCGGTAGACAGATTGAGATATAGTCCCACACACGTTTATGATTACTCTAGGCAAATATTTGAAGATAATTGAGACTGTGTCTGTCTAAGAATACTATAGAATATTATAACTTTACTCATAATTATCAACATATTATAGATGACCTACAAACTTCTGACCTTTTGTGAGGGGAAAATCATCAAGTTACTTCTTTCGTCCAAGGTTGTGGCGAAAGAGAGTGTACCTGGTTGGGCTAGCCCCCCAACCCAACTGAACCTCGGCCCTGTAGAGCCCCGTCTGGGGTAGTCTATAAGCTACGAACTACTGAGCAATAGCATCTTCTCTGACGAAAAGGGCATGAGCATAAATCAATTGATTGACGATTTCAAACGACGAATTCCTTCACCAATTTCTACCAGGTTTCGAACTCATAACATTCTTATATTAAAAAAAAACTGTTACGAAAATAATCGAATAACGTCACAGATGACGTCACAATAGAAGCTTCGAGCATCAATCACAATAACAAAAAACACGCAATAAACAAACGTACAGTACTAAATAAAATAAAATCAAAGCAACCCACGTGTTTTTCATCGTTTCAAAGATTCACTGTTGCGAACGGAATACAGTTTTATTGCTTGCACCGATTTTATTATCTCAACAAGTTTAAATCATATTATTTATTGGTTATTTCTGACTGTACGTTTCCGTTACAGATAATAAATTGTACTGTGACTACTGTGACTTTGGGATAATGCTAGCTTCTGCTCGCGGCTTTGCTACACATGACCAGCCTATTGAGCAAACCCGTCATCTCACATAGAGATGATTTGAGCATTATAAACCACACTTGCTCAAGGCCGATAAGATTTAGATTTCAAACTTATTATTAGGGATTAAAAGTCCAGGTTTCCTCACAGTGTCTTTTTCACCATTTTTCAGTTGAGACTAAATACATTTACTTAAAAAAAGTCACATTGGTACTTGCCATTTTCATATCCCACGTCTTCATTCATGAAAAGTGGGAGCCTAATTCGTTAGGTCACTTTATAAAATGAAACCACTATGTGCTACCCAATTAAATACCTAGTTTTGTCAAAAGAAATTCCGCTGCCCGTCCATCGATAACTGGTTGCAATTTTAGAACGTTCCAAAACCTAGCTAGTACGTGCTAAATGGCAAATATTCGACAATTTTCAAGGCCGAAATGCCGGGGATTAGGCCTAAAATATATTATGGAAGCGTGGACTGGTCACGCCAGAAACAAATCAGTTTTTTACACTCACTACGGTGAGAGACATACTTGGGTGGCATGTTGTGCCATGTTACATAGTGTTAAAGAAAATGTATGAAGTCAGTCTCAGTGAGGCCTCGGTCGAATTAAAAAAAATGCGGACATTCAATACAAATTGGAGAACTTTAAGAAATGTGTTTAAAGCCATCCATTTAATACATCCATACTGTACCGCAGTCATAAAGTTGCAGTAAAACATTTATTCAACTTGGGGGTTGAGTTCTTGATAAAATTTCCGGACAAGTCAAATGGTGGAATAACCATTTCTCAGTTAACCGTTTCTTGCTACTACTGCAAGTCTGAAATAATATATTTTTCCATCTGGCAGCACAAATTAGATTCATCCTATTTCCCCTCACTGCTTTAAATGCAACGGAAATTCTATGTTTAAAATATGAACGTTATTAAAATTTTAAATATAGAATTGTTGGTCGAGCGGTTGTATGAGCGACGTCCAATTGAGGGAGTTTTGGGTTGAAATATCATAGGATTTTTAGTGTCCCAAAAAACTAGTTTATTCACAGGACCTGGTATGGAATAGAATAGAATTGTATTAATTGTAAAATATGAGTACTTATGCATCAAAACAATACATATGGGCAATGTCTTAAAATTAAAATAAAAAATTATAGCTTTCTACATGCCATAAAATAAGATTTAAAGCCGTTAACTACCAAAAATATCGTAAAAGAAAAAAAGTTTATTGTTTCAATTTTATATTAAATAATATACTTTGGAAATTTTGCAGGATTTCTGAGTTTTAGAGCATATTTGGACAAGATGACCTCGACTAGAGTTTGGTAAGACAATATAACATAACCCACAACACAACACAACACATAAAATCATCACTGCTATAAATAATATAAATTAATGTTATTATGTACTTTATTTACTTCTCGTATTTGTTGAATTGAACAACGATTAATATTTATTGCATCATTATTTGATCATATTATTATAGAAGGTATTGTTGAACACGAAACTTCCAAACTACATAGGTATTATATGTTTATATATTTTATAAATGCGAACTATAAATGCAAAAGTAGCTGTCTGTCTGTATTTTCTTCGCGCCTAAACTACTGAATCGATTTCTGTGAATTTTGGTACAGACATAGTTTAAAACTTGAGAAAGGACATAGGATAGTTTTTATACCAAAAAAATCTGCAGGAAGTCACTATTCCACGCAAACAGAGACGCGAGGAAAAGCTAGTTATAAATATTTTTTGTTTGACAATTTATTGCTCAATAAAAAAGATTGAGATCAAAAATGAATGCATGAGATATCATGCACTTTGTTATTTATTTATTTATGTTAACACGGTTTTACTAACCAATTACATTAACATTAACATAAGTAACACACGACGTAACACACGAAGATGTGTCTCTGAAATGAAATCATGAATAATGAATTCGTCACCATCATCATCATCATCATCAACCTTCACATACCAAGAGAATCTCTATACTTACTCAAGACTAATTGACTATATATAAATGGAATTGTTATAATTTTCTTTTGTTTTTTTTTTAATAGCAATGGCCGGCAAAAACCAGACTTTATCATCTGATGTTAAGCAATCGGCACCCGTCCATAGGCACTTACAACACTAAAGTAATTACAAGTGCATTGACGGTGTTTTGCGGGTTGTTAGGGATTTGGAGGTCGCAGATACATGGCGAAACACAACCCTATACATTTCCAAATAAGATTCACAATAGAATGGAAAATAAACCAAAGTAGATCTATGAGAAAACTTTTTATTATACAAAAACAAACATAAAATTGACACACGATTAATATAAATTTAAACACGATTACCAAACGTATTACCATTAAACAGAGATCAGTATCGAATAACAAAAGATTAACACTGTCATTACCTAGTACTGGCGTCTCGTTAACTCGCAAATGTGTTTAATAATAGCTCTTATACAGCTGTGATAAAGCTTAAGGTCCCTAAGCTGGGATGTCAAATGTTTTATTTCTTTATAATGGTATTCGGTTCAAATCTCAAAGGGCTTATACTGTTGATTGATGATATAAAAGGGAAAGTTCAAGTGTAAATTGCAGTATCAAAGTAAAACGTTTATATTGTTAAGACTGTTTTGATTATCCACGGCACGAATGGGTCGGCTCGACCGGTGACAACGGCCAACGGCCACGGCCTCACAGAAAACTGGCGTGGAACAACCACAGTGTGGTGTTTCACCTTGTGAGTGAGGTTACTGGAGGCCCATCCCTTCACAATCCTTAAATATCTGAAACCCTTATCCCCAAAAGGCTGGCAATGCACTCGTAACTCCTTTGGTGTTACGGGTGTCCATGGGCGGCGCCGATTGCTTACCATCAGGTAAACCGTCTTAATAAAAAAAAAAACTCTTTTACATTTGAAAATATAATGTGTTACTGTACAAAACTATACACACTGTAGAGAAATATACAAGTGAACTAAAATATACAGTAATTACGCTTAGCTACGACGGATGATATTGCCACATTCATAATAGGTAATCAAAGACTACAGAGTTTTAACGCTAGAAAATCTAATTGATCGAACTCAAAATATTCACGTCAGAAACTTCACTTGTTTCTTTTCGACCAGTGAGGCAGTCACGATTCCCGGCCATAAAAAGGACGTCATAATTTACTAAAAACCGAAAGGCCAGCTCAACGTCCTTTTCTCATCGCCAGACCATTTCGCTACCCCATAAAACCGAATCATATCAAGCCGTAAAAAGCATTAGAGATATATATTTTTTATCCAAGTTATGATTGTTTCTGTGAAAAAAAACGTGGTACATCGTAAATCTTAAGTTATAAATCTTTTAATACTCCGATCTAGACTGGGAATAATGCTAGAGTGAAAGATAGTCTTTTTATGACTAGATTTATTGAAAATTTTTTGACCTCTTCTCTAGTCTAGCAATCGTTAGTACAGCTACGGAACATGAGGTTCAAAATATTATTTTTTACTAGCTACTCTCGCGCGGTTTCACCCACTGTTTGGCTCCATTTAATCGTAGCGTGATGTTTTATAGCACTCAGGGACATTGTAGCTATCTATCAATGAAAGAATTTTGGAAATCCGACCAGCGGTTCCAAAGATTACCCCCTACATACAAACTTACAAATTTTACCTCTTTATAATATTAAATAATAAAAAAAATATTTTTAATGTTTGATGCGGCCAGATATGTCATTTTAGCTACTATTTTAAGAAATTACAATGTTTCTAAACATTCTTTGGCTTATAAAATAACTAGGGACCCGTCTCGATTTTGCAAGGGTACCTACAATACTAATAATATATTTTCTTCAATATATAACCTGTGCTCTTCAATCACTCTATCTATAAGAAAAACCACAATGGAAATCATTATTTGTTGCGAAGTTTAAAAGATTCACGCATACATATGGATATAGGGACAGAGAAAGAGCGGGTTTGTTTTATACAGTGTAGTGACAAGGAAAATAGAGTTGTGGTTATTCGAAATACCATTTTATTATACACTAGCTTTTGCCCGCAGCTTCGCTCACGTTAAGAAATATTATTATTAATTAGGTATAGTTTTTTCGACTTTACTTTTGTTTAGCGTGTGTTGAAAATTAAAGCCTCATCTTTATCAATCTTTAATTTTAGCTCAATAAGTAGAAAATCTAAGAAGATTTATACAAACTTTCATCCCCTATAATAATATTATCCCCTTCAATATCAACAGCCTATAAGTACCCACTGCTGAGCAAAGGCCTCTTCTCATACGGAGAAAGTTAGAGAATTAATCACCACGCTTGCTCAATGCGGGTTGGCGATTTCAAACTTATAATTAGAAATTATAAGTCCAGGTTTCCTCACGATGTTTACCTTCACCGTATGTCAGTGGTGTCTAAATAATCATAGAAAGTACATTTAACTCGGACCATTATCCCCTTAGAGGTGGAATTTATCAAAATCCTTTCTTAGCGGATGCCTACCTCATAACATCTACCTGCATGCCAAGTTTCAGTCCGATCCGTCCAGTGGTTTGGGCTGTGCGTTGATAGATCACTATATCAGTCACCTTTGAATTTTATATATTTAGATAGATAGATTAAATACATTCAAGTATTAGTCAAACGAGTAAAGAGAGAAGTGAATGTATCATGTATTAGAACAACGTTAATAAATAACTAGATATAGATACTGCTTTCACACCATTTGTATAAATTGAACAAAATAAATCTCACATTTAGACATTCATATTTTGTTTAGGGCTGATTTGTCAATGGTTAGATAAAAGTTACCTGGGGAATAATTATAATGTTGTCGCATCAGAATGTTAGTATAAGACAGTGATAGCAACAATTTTATTTGATACGTGTACACAGAGTGATCAAACTGTCTAACCAATAGCAGTGATGATTTTAAATTGCGAACAATATGGCGACCACATTAACGTCACGCATTGTATGAGAGAAAAAAGGGTTGGTAGCATATTAGTTGCACCTAAGATAGGCTAGCTTTTCCGAACAAACAGATTTATAATGACACAAAAAAATCTATGATATTTTCAACCCAAAAGTCTCCAAAATTGGCCGTTTATCTGACTGTTGAAAAATCAGCCCTTAGTTATCAAAACTTTGCCTAGGAATTGCCGCCAAAAATCTTCGACGAACAAAACCTTCACACTATATAACATCCAAGAAAGTCAATCTTAACGCTATAACCTGTTATATTACTAAAATTATAACATAAACTTATTACATAGCTCAATGATTACGTTAATTACTTTATCACAACCGCTCTTGATTCGACGCGAGCTTAATTATTTATCTGTGTCGCGACATTTAATTACTTACACTGTAATTTAGAGTACTGTCTTTGCGAGTTCATTCAATTTATTGCGAAGATTTCGTGGAAGATTTGGCGTAATCGATCTATGTAATATTTTAAAGCTTGTTTGTTTGTTTGCGCGTTAATCTCAGGTACTGCTGGTCAGCCAAACATTCATCCGTTCATGCATAAAAGCTGTCCCGTTTATTTTTATACCTATATAAAAATTTTGTGTCACGTGTTTGTCAGCGATGGACTCCTAAACTACTAAACCGATTTTGAATTTGATTTATATTCCGTGTGCATTTTGATCCAACTTGAAAGATAGGATAGCTTACATCTCAATTTATAGTCACAATATCATTTACCTTAGCTACAGCAACGCGTGGCTGGGTGTGCTAGCTATATTACTAAAGAATTGAGAATGGGGGGGGGGGAGATAGACTACACAGCGAAACACAACTTAAGTGCTGTTCACGCTGGTTTTGTGTTAGGCCGTGGTATCACGCCGGTCGATCCGGCCGACTCATGCCGAAGCAAGCCATGCTTCGGCATGAGTTAAAAGGGTTATGTATCCATCTACAATGACATATATATATTTCATCAGTTATATTATAAATACCATGTAACTTATCTACTACACAGTGAGTTATTTCTTAGGCAAAAATTACTGTTTTGCCCAAGCTTAAAACGGAAACAAAATATATATCCTGGGATATTACACTTTTAATCAAGCTCTCTATAAACGAAGTAGTTAAGGAAATATATTTTAATTTTTTTTTCTTTAGGTATTAAAATATTTTATTACACCTAATACAAAGAGTTTTACAAAAAACTTTACCAATAACAAAATCGGCGTCCACTTTCATAACAGCAAAGAAAGCCAACTAAAAATATTTTCGTAAAATCTCAAATGACGGTCATTTCCTAAAACGAATGGCGGGCAAATTGCGTTATCCACCTTACTTTAACCTTCCATATCTCAACGCCACGAAATATAAGTAAGGACGATATTACCCCAGGGTTGTGTCCTTGAAAAATATCACGATTCCGAACCTCAATACCCAAACATTCCCAACCATATTTACGGTTTACAAAACCGCGAAATTAACATATTCTCTCCCTTTTACAATCATTTGCAAACAAAATATGGGAATGTTTCTTGGGTCGAATAGATTTCATTTACAAGTTTACTGTGAAAACGTGTTGAAATATTTTGTAACGTGTTGTTTGGTATTTGCTGTTGGTTTTGGGTTTATTCGCGTTGTATTGTTTTGCTAAATAATGAGGGTTTTAATTAATATTTCTTACTAATGAACTATAACATGGAAAAGCGATCTTTTTGTGGTTAACTTTAATTATATAGACTCAAATCTATTTATGTTTCACAAAAAACTATAATAAGTGTCTTAAGTGGCCAGCCAACTCTCACTAGGCGACTCTTCTTCTTCTTCTGTCTCAACGGCGAGTGAGGGTAACTCGCCGCCCGTCCAGAACCAGATTCGAGCGTATGGCGTGCAGCGTTCCGCGCGCGCCTCCAAGAGCCAATAGACCGTTACAGACAGGGCCCCACGGGGCTGATGTTCAGCCGGGGTCGCGAGGCAAGGCCCAAAGCAGGAGAAGGAACGGGGGTTTTTTAGTCATTAAGAGTCTGACACTCCCTCCCGCCTGACCCTGGACGGGAAAAGGCATTTGATGATTTTCCCCTCACAAAAAAACACTCACTGGAGATGTTTGTATTTTGTTCTTATCCTGTTCTATTTATGGTCTCGGGTTACACACATCTCTTAAAATATAGCAATGAATCCTACCACTACTATTTGAAAGTACTCTTAGTTTTATAATCTAAAGTTAGGTCAAGGGGTTATTTAAATGTTTAAATTGATTTGATTTCAATCTTTTCATATACTTTTTCTTTCATGTATTTTCATATATAGCGTATGCGTTGTTTCTAAAATAAGATTGTAACATAATATATTATACGACTTTTTAAGATCTCTGGGTATATATCTGCATCACCTTATTGCTTGCATTAAAAACTTTTTTAGTTTCAAACCCGTCTGGAACGGGTGCTTTTTATCAACTTTTATCAACTTTCTTGTACCTAGTCATAATCTCATTTTGATACAAAGGATATCTAATAAACGTAAACCTTCCAGTATTTATAGATTATTTAGTCTAGTACCGGAACTGATCAAAAACAACACTTAGCATTAGCACTTAAGCTTTCAAATTCTAAACTATCAAAATGATAAAAAAGTCTAGATTCTTCCAAACGAATCAATCGAAAATCATAATTTTATTATAAGAACTACTTTGATCTCTTATCACTGTTACTTCTAACAGTATAAACATTATAACAGGCGTTTGATCTAAACAGCTTCTACTACCTAACATCAAAAGATAAAGATATGAATATTCGATGTATTCGATTCCCAATCCACAAATATTCGATCCAAACCGTTTCATGTCCGTAAATAAATATTATAATGGAGTTTCTTAAAAAAACGTGAGAAACGTATCTCATTGGTGTTAACTTTGCTTATAAATACTAGTTTGATTTGTTCTTGTATGTGTTAAAGAAATATTCAAGTCCAAAGGCATGGAAACTACAAAACTGAAATTAATCAATCTCAAATTCTTCAAAGACCGTTGGAGTAGACGTGTTCTAGAGTGGAGACCATATCTAGGCAAACGTAGTGGAGGACGCCCTTCAGGTGGAATGACGATTATGATATCCGCAGGGTGGCTGGCAGTGGTTAAATTACAAGAGCTGAACATCGAGCTCAGTGGCGTGCTATTATGACGGAATGAGGCTGATGATGATGACGGTGATGATTAAATCCCTTACAACTAACGAAAGGCCGGTAAAACACTTGTAACGCCTTTGGTCTTTCGGATGTCTATAGGCAGCACTGATTGCCTACCATTAGACTGATGATCCTTTGACTCGTTTACCGACCACTAACCTACAAAAAACCTATGAAAAACGTCATTCACAATGCAAGATTTCAAGTTCCAACCTAACTGTAACATCAATCCCACAGACAGTTTGTTCAAATCAACCATGGTGTCAAACTACCAATGTTTCGAGAGACGATTTTCGGTCACCGTAATCGCGGTTCTGCGGACGGCGAGTAGGCCCGTAGCGTTCCGCGCGCGCCTCAAAGAGCCAATAGACCACCACAGACGGGGCCCTATAGGGCTGATGTTCAGTCGGGGCAAGCGCATAGAACCAGCGCGGCCTCAGCCCATAGCAATAGAAGAAACGGGCGGGTTTTAAGAGTATGACACTCCCTCCCACCCCGATCTGGGCGGGAGAAGTTATATGACGTTTTTCCTCACCAAAAAAAAAATACCACCAAAGCTTAATTCAGCAAAAAATATACCTAGCAATCCGTCCATTTTGTTTCACCTAACACAATTTAATGAAAATACCAACAACATAAATATATAACGAACCACTAGAAGGGTGATCTAAGTCAATATACGTTTTATTTGAACAGGGTAAGCATTTATTGGTATTTTATTATCTTGGGCTAAATCATAAATGTATTACGTATTAGATCCGAGATATTGCAACCAGGGATAATATTATTTTGAAATCAATTCGATAAGTAATGAAAGATGGGATGATAAAACATTTCTTACTGCTTTTCCCATTCTGTTTTGTGATGAAATTAATGGCGGATCTGATAAGACTCAATGACTGTAAGTATGTATTTTATCGACTTAAGAAAAAGTTGTAAAAATATTGCGTTTTTTAAAACGAACTCTGCGTTAAAATTAGTGTAGTAATTTTTGTTTTTATGGAAAACTCTAACTGTTCTTTAAAAATTCTTAATCTATGTATCGTCGTAATATTAAATTTTTTGACGAGAAAAGCTATATGCTTGCTCCATATTTCGAATTTATAAAGCTAGACATCAAAAATATCAGTGCTATTTTCATTACCATCGTCATCAGTCCATACGTGAACACTATTGAGCAGAAGCCTTTTCTTTAACTTATACCTGATTAGAAATTATAAGTCGATGTTTTTCATCACCGTGAAAAAATATATGTCTCGGACAGTAAGAAAGAAAGAAAGAAAGAAAAATCATTTATTTGGCACCGGACACGCCGTACAAAGTGCCAAAGATATGTACATTAATAAGAAACGAAAAAAAAAATACATTATTAATAAACAAAAATAAAATGCAATAATGTTTGGTTATTTTCCTGTATTTTTTATGTAATAGGTCGGCAAACGAGCAGACGGATTACCTGATGGTAAGCAATCAGCACCGCCCATGGACAACAAAAACAGAGGAGTTACGAGTGCGTTGCAGACTTTTTGAAGATTAGTAATTTGGAGTTTTAGGGATTGGGGGAGGGGAAGGTTCGGACCTCCGATAACCTCACTCACACGGCGAAACACAATGCTCTGGTTGTTTCGCGCCGGTTTTCTTTGAGGCCGTGGTATCACTCCGGTCGAGCTGACCCATTTGTGCCAAAGCATGACTCTCCCATACTTAATATAACAAAACATAACCCTCAAAAGTATTTTAAAGAACTTAGGCAACTAAAAACACAAGCTATGCCAAAGAGGCTATCTTAGTATACGTAAACATTAGCTTGCACCTTTACCTCTGGGCCACCACGACGCATGAACCATTACAAATCACATTACCCTACTTCTAACGTTTCCTACATAATTCTTAAACATCATATTCTATCTAATATACCTCTTGAAACTAGAGCACTGTAGTATTAACTTCTCGACTCCAATTAACATGGTGACAGCACAAGCTCTAGGTTAAATCCCCACAAAGAGCAAATGCCACAAAAGCGAATTTGGTATTTGAAACAATTCACTGCTCTCGTATTGTGTAAATGAACTGCAATTTGGATGCAAGAAGCTAGGAGAGAACTGAAGTTTCAATGTAATCCTGCAGAAATCAAAATAGTGCTTGGGAAACATAGTGTAGAGCGCCCTCTAGATAAACAGAGTGACGATATGGGCAAATCGTCGTTAAATGTTGAAAGCTAGAGATCGGGCTCCATAGAGAGTAGAGGATGGAAGATGACCAGAAGTAGATAGAAATAATAGATGATGATATAGACTTATTTTATGATTTCATCCAAACCTTTAAGAAAATTTCTGCCTTAATTTTTTTCCGCATTTACATTTATAAATTGTAATTTGACCAGTTACAAACCTCTCCAGGGTGTAGGTACTCTGTGAATTGTGATGTACCCTGTATGCACCCTGTGAATTGTTTTTGTTTTGTTTTGTTAAGAAAACGTTGCCCCACACTAGGATTTTATCTCTCTGTACCGTGGGTGCGTGTACAAACATACAATTTCACAAACACCTCACACCCAGACCCGAAACAACAATTTGTGGATCACACAAAGAGTTGTTCTGTGCGGGAAATGAACCCGCGACACGTTGCGCGGTAGCCAGTTGCCCAGCCACCGCGCCAACCGTGCAGTCATACTGCTGTTTTTTGTTTATAATGTGTTTCGTCATTTTCTTCGAATCATAGCAATAAATATATCAAACAATTTTTAGTGAACAAATAATATAGCAAACAAGACAAATTAATAAATAACCTCCTTATCCGAAGCCGGTTATAAAGCGATTACATGTAAAGCCATTAACAACTATTTACGTCACATATTTCAAGTTCCCAAGCTCACAATACGTTTGAAGTCCTTAAATGTTTCAAAACTATTCAACCTTGGCCTTCGGATCGGACCTCAACAGTTGGAACCACTCTAAGGCTCAAACTTCTTCAAAACTACGGTCAACTCTTCGTCGTGTGAACGTTGAAGTTTTGCGTAGGACTTCGTATTGTGTGACGATCGTTTATTTTGTATAACCTAAAATCAAGTGTAGGAGGGCCAAGTTTCGGCACAACTGAAGTGAAGCCACGACCTCACAGCATCCTCCTCATTGTTTTTCGCTGTGGGTTTATGTTATCGGAGGCAATTAAATTCTTCCACTCCTCCACCCGTCCTCAATACATAAATCTCCGAAATTCAATTCCCTAAAAGGGCAGTAACGCACTAGTAACTCTTCTGGTGTTACAGGTGTCCATGGACGACGCCGATTACTTACCATCAGGTAATAAATATGTTTGTTTGCCAACCAATAATATAAGAAAAATGGTCTAAAATATTAAAAATGGTGGAAAATTCTCTAATATTATAACACGCATTGTTATAATATTAGTGTATGCATTCTCGCCAGGTTTGTCAAGTATAATCACCCGATGGTAAGAAAACAACGCTGCTTATGACATCCGCAATAACAGATGAGATTTGGGACACTAGACCTTTTGTTGTAGATTGTTGGGTCTACAGTAACTCTAACACGCCAAAACGGTAAAATAGTTGTTTCACTCCAGTTTTCTGTGAAGCCTGTACATAATTCAAGATCTCATCATAAACAACTTGATTCAGAAGCGATCCTATCTCACTCAATATTACATGACCATCGTCGTCATTGTAATCATCATCATTATCACTTCAGTCAAAAAACGTCCAATATCAAACATAGACTTCTGCATCGGCCAAGAATATAACCAAAATCCAAAATAAAAAATCTCAAAGTCTGACCCAAATACCTTCTTATATTAACTTACGTGTGCAGAAACTCAACCGTATATATATTTATCAGGGTATGTCTTGCTAGCCAGGAGGTTGTTTAGACTAATAGCTGGCCTACCGAGCGACCCTATTCAAGTGGCTTTGTTTCGGATTTGAGACCATAATGCCTTTTATTCGCCATTTTGTGACCGTTCCAGTGTACGTGGGAAACTTGCGGTCAATTTTCGCCTGATGAGGTTATTTTATGGCTAAGTGATGGTGGAGGGTTCAGTAAGAAATTATGGAGAATCGATTTGATAGATACTGGTTCTAACTATGCTATGTTGGTAATTGAATTTGCTTAAGCATTTTTCTAATTTAATCTGAAGGCGAAAATACGACATAAAAAATAGATTTTGAAACGCAACATGAACTTAAAAATATCATTTAATTAGATAAAAGTAGGTGCTTGATAAATGTCAGTGCTACGGAGCTACTACAAGCAAAATTATTTGTGCTCAAAACTTGTGTACAAAAAATATTAACTCATTTATCACCACAAGTCATCTTGAAAAATGAAGGAAAAATTGCTGAAATAAATAAGGGTGTTCAGCAAATTTCAATATGCATGCCAATATGAAGCAGCTGATGCCTCATCAACATGAAATACTCGTCCCATAAAGAAAAATGAGGGTAGGTGGCCCTAACCCTTTGAACGCGATCAGGTGTCAACGCGACCCAACAAATATTTTGCATGACAGACCATCTTTGATGATTTGCATGAAAATGGGTGCCCTATAAAGGTCTGGCTGTAATGGGCTAAGCGAGGAGTTGATGATAGCATAAGTTAGAAAAGCGTACCTACAAGATTTGAGAAAAGAGTGATAATATTTATTTTAAAAAAATGTTTTATGTGTATGCGTTTACGTAATAGAGCTAAATAGTGGCAGCATACTGAAACAATTTTACATAGGTAACCATTCAGTAGGCAATGTGTTGCGGGTTCGAGTCCTTCACTTTGTTATTTTAGGTCTAGCTAAATAAAATTGTAATGTTGACCAATAAAAAAAAAGTATTTTTATCTTTCTTTCTAAAGATAATTTTAAGACTGAGCATCTCATTGGTATTGTTTAAAAAGACAGTATTTGTTATTAAGTTATTTTATCGACGAATCATTATCATAAAGTACGTGACACTTTTTCAGAACTTGTTCAATGCTTATAAAAAAATTATAATATTTAATAAGCCTTTCTTTACAATCTAGGTTCATTTTTAAATCTAATTCTGTACTGGTGCTTATTAGGAGATGAATATAACGATATAACGTTATTTACTGAGGAAAATTATTCAAGGAGTACCTTCAGTATGTTTGCCAGCGAAGAGAATAAACAGTACCTAAAGACAATGTAAATAATTCAAAGATTTATGTCAAAAATTTCTGCGTCGTAACAAAACATTGGCTAAAGAAAAACAATTATTTATACATGCGTTATTTGCTTAGGAAAGTTTCGCTTACTTAAGAAGAATACGTTTGTCGAAAAAGAACTTCCAAAGAAATATAAATCTTAATCTTACATTTTTAGAGTACTTTTCAATGTGTTCAGAAAACCAGAAAAAAATGGAACGAGAAAAGAACAAAATTTGTTAATCGGCACTTTCAACCCATAAGGGAAGAGGAGGGTTAAGGACAAATCAATGATTAATGATGATAAGATTATGCTCCTTCATCTGTATCTACTTTGAGAAATACTATACCTACCTACCAATTATAATATGCATAATTGAGTTCGGCATTAGCATATGATATGTAATTGAATCTGATTATAGTTCTCAATTAACTTGAAATTGAACGCAATCTATGTATCAATGAGTTCTTAGAATGTATTAACTCGTATAATTATTTGTCTGTTTTTGTAAGGGAGAAAGTGGTGATGTGTCACATAATCCTATAAAATAATATTAGTATTGGTGAAGTAAGGGTTGTTTTGGTGATTTTAATTGTTTTCACACCAAGTAGATACGAGCAATAATCATCAAGCTTACTGAGTTGAAAATTATAATTAGAAATCAATATAGGTAAGTCTTGGATTCAGCACCTTATTTTGTTTCGCCGCTTGTCTGGGGTATCTATATGTATATTGTATAATCTTAGCAAGTAATTAATATGTAACTGATAACAAGTCATGTCGCGTCGGTAAGTATCGTACCTGCACCCTCATTCATGAGGAGCAGACACCTCAATCACCAGGCCTTGACAAATCTGACTAGAGGTAAAAAAATAATACGATTAAGAACAAAATTCGATATGAGGGCTAACTGGCGCCTTATAGAGCAGTATGCCTTCTCCCGGAGTGAAATACTGCCTCAATCTATTGAGCACACCTAGCTTCTTCGATGCTTTAAGCTCCAGGTGACTGCGGAACCGGACTTCACTCGATATGTCGACACCAAGTATACTAAATATTAATGGCCGATGCTGTTAAGGTTACGCTCTGAAACTGAAGATATACGATCAACTTCAGTTTTTTTTTGTCAGGGGAAAACCATCAATTTACTTCTTCCGCCTAGGGTAAGGCGAGAGAGTCTCAGACTCTTACTGAGTAAAAACCCTCCAGGTCCTGCTTCAGGCCGAGGCCGTGGTGCTACATTGCGCTTATCCGGCAACCCCGGAGTTTTATAGGGGTGAACCCACAGGCTTGTGTCTTTGTAGAGTTGATTGCAGTAAAAAGAGCCTGTTAAGAAGTTTTAATTTTTATCTACCAATTACTCCTCCATTTTCTATTTCACTTTAACCTTTTAAAGAGTTTCGTAAAAGCACTTTGTTAAGTGCTAAGTTGTAGTATGTAGCTAATTGTTAATGTTTGAACCGTTTTACGAGTTCCAATTAAGATTGACAGGGATTTTTGTGAAAGTTTGTTATTTAGAGACTACAGGAGCAGGTTCTTATCAAAGAAAATATTAGAAAAGTAGAGGAATTAGGAAAAAGTGACCCTTTGATAGCGAGATAGTTGGACCCATGCGAAGCGGGGGCGGGCCGCTAGTAATTTAAAAAAACCACTTTTTCAAAATTTGAACTTTATATATAGGTACATAGTTATTTTTCTTTGTTGTTAAAAAATCCAAAGTTTTCATTAAGATATTGTATGCGATTGTGTGATGGAACGTCATGTTTTTTTCGTCGCATTGCGAATTTTTTTCATAAGAATAATTTTATTTACAAAATAAGGGATTCATATTTTAAAGTGTGATTAGTACTTTACATTGAAAAGTTTCAAAAATGTTTGACTCATCTAAATATTTGCTTATATTGTCACTATATTAAATACTTTTCTAATGTTATGCCAATAAAAAAAAGAATAAAGTTTTATAAGAATATTTGTTTAAGCAACACATGTAGTTATCCGTCAACATAAATACCAGTGGTATCTAAATGAACTTAGAAAGAATATATAACTCGAAAAATATCACATTGGTACTTGCCGGGCTTCACTCAATGTCATAGTAAAGAAACAGGTGTGTGCCTCAATCACACACACACATACATCTGATCATATATAAACACATATGTAGATACCTTATCAAAATCCACTAAAGAAATAGAATAATATTAAATAATCTTCTTTTCTACGAAAAACAATATAACACTAAAATGTTACAGAAAATACGACCTTATTGCAAAGCTATATAAAGGTTAAGGGAATTAATATCCTTTGATAGTCTATTTACATGGAAAAAGGGTTATTTGTGCTATGAAGTTTAATGAATATTAGATAGGTTGAGAACAGATTGGTTTTGTGATCGTGGTTGTAATCTAATGAAATGTTAATGTTGTGAAAATTGTATTATATATTACTTTATAACCCTATAAGTGTCGAAGCACCATGTTTCGGCACGAATGGATCGGCTCGACCTGAGTCACCAGTCACCACGGCTTGAGCCTTGAAACAATCACAGCTTTATGTTTCGTTGTCAGATTTAGGTTACTAGAGGCCCAATTCGTCCCCTCCATTTCCTCAACCGTCACACACCAATCTCTAAATATTCGAAACCTTAACGCTCAAAAGTACGGCTACACACTTCTCCGATGTTGCAGGATCCATGAGCAGCGCCGATTGCTTACCATCAGGTAATCCGTATGCTCTTTTATCACAATGAAAAGTCTCCGAGATAAAGAAGTAACTAAATTGAAAAGTAATTCTGAAATATTACTAAAAATATATAACTTTATTATTCTTAACATGAAGTAAAGACCATAAAGTAACCTTTGGTTCGCGTTACAGTTTCCACATAATACAAGTTTATTTTATAAGGAAATTGTAAACTGATACTTTTAAATCTCGTGAGTGTACATGGATGATAGAAAAGATGGAGTGCTCATTCTTAAAGTTTAAAAAAAAATAAATGTATTTCATACATTGTTGGTAAATCTATACATATATTAGACTGGTCAAAAAACTTTTAGTAGACCCATAAAAACAACAACGGACCAACATAATTTGCTAGGTTAGTGCAGTTCGGTGTTTGGAAAGGATATGGGCAAAACTAACGAAGCAAAGGCGCAGGCAGAATTTAAAGTATAAGTATTTATCATAAACTGTCGAAAAAAAGTATAATTTATTTGAACGAAGACATATGTACATCGTTTCTTAAGATCATAAAAAGCAAATGGAACTAGAAAACTAATTTGAAGAATTTAAAAAAACACTGGTCTGTTAAGTGTTCTTAGAAAATTAATTTTCGTAGATACATGTGAGTTTTTGTATTCAGTTTCTTTTATAATTTGTCATTTTATTATCACCTTAAGTTTTTTGTTTTTTTGGGAAACAGTGTTCAGTACTGAGTTTTAACTGGAAAATATTATCAATAAAAAAAAACACATTTTATAATTATAAGAAAACACAATAAAAAGATTTTCTTTTCTTTAAGTTACATAATGTATCACGTTACTCGATTGTAGTTTTTAAATTAACATTATTATGTTGTTATATTTAATCAATAATCCTTGTCGTTGTTTTAATATATTTTTTTTATGTAATAGGTCGCCAAACGAGCAGATGGATTACCTGATGGTAAGCAATCAGCGCCGCCCATGGACACCCGCAACGAAGGAGTTACGAGTGCGTTGCCGACCTATTAGGGATTAGGGATTTGGAGATTTAGGGACTGGCGAGAGATTGGGGAAGAGGAAAAGATTGGGCCTCCGGTAACCTCACTCACACGGCGAAACACAATCCTGTAGGTAGTTGTTTCACGTAGTTTTCTGTGAGGCCGTGGTATCACTCCGGTCGAGCTGACCCATTCGTGTCGAAGCTTGGCTCTCCCACACTTATTGTCTTATAAAGCGATATCGAAATGCACACACACATTCAGTTTTATTAAGACACTAGCTTTTGACCGCGACTCCGTTCGCGTGGAATAGTGACTTCCTGCAAATTTTTGTTATAAAAACTATCCTATGTCCTTCCTCGAGTTCCAAACTATGTCAGTACCGAATTCCACAGAAATCGGTTCCGTAGTTTAGGAGTGAAGAAAAGACAGACAGAGTTACTTTCGCATTTATAATATTGGTTTGTATAGTTTGGATTAGCTTAAGCGTTCTTACGATGGGACCGACTAGCAATAATATATTTTTTAATGGCGCTTAAAGAAACAAAAAGAAATAAAATAACGCATCCATTTGAGCATTCCATTAATTTAATGCTTCATGTTCGATAATATAACCTGGATGAATTCCAAATGCATGCAGTTTTATATTTCCTAGTTTATAACATAAGCCGTGAGTTTAGACTTATGATATCTTTCCAATTTTATCGTGTAATATATCACGATAAAACCAAACATTGTTGCTCATGTTGTTTATTTGATCTTCATACTAAGTTAAAATTATCGAATATTCTATTTTACGACTGGATTTTGTTGTACCTAAATAACATTTTCTTGTATCATAACTCTAGTATATCTCTTCAGATGTAATTTGTGGGTGCAAATATGTATAATGATGTACCGTGGCGATGGCTTGGAGAAGGAGGAGGAACGGAGTGATTTTCAGTCAGTAAGAGTCTGACACTCTGGTGAGAGAGATTCACCTATTCAGGATGGGAGAGACATTTGATGATTTTTCCCTCACCGAAAAAAGATTATCTATAGGTACTAATATTATAAAGAGTTAAAATTTGTAAGTTTGTATGTTTGTAAGTTTGTATGTTTCGGGAACATTGTATAGGCTATAAAATATCACGCTTAAATCAAATGGAGCCGAGCAGCGAGTGAAACTGCGCGGGACTAGCTAGTATTATTATAAATCCATTATACTGAACGTTCACCTGCTAATTCTAATACTATGCTTAACTTGTTTTGTGTGCGTCTCTGATTAGTGTTTGTATTGTTTTCTCGCTTTAGCTACTGAATTCAACTGTCATAGTAGAATAGAGTCAGTAACATAAGTATGTCCATTATACAAAGGTTGGGCTAACAATCTACTACTAAGATTACTATTACAAAATCTAGGCATAAAGCAAGTTCATATATTTTTGGTTTATCATCTCAAATTGATCCTACCATCCAAACTAATATTATATATGCGAAAGTAACTCTGTCTGTATGTCTGTCTGTTTTTTCTTCACGCCTAAACTACTGAACCGATTTCTGTGAAATTTATACAGATATTTGATACAGACATAGTTTGGAACTCGAGAAAGGACAAAGGATAGCAGGAAAATGTGCAGGAAGTCACTATTCCACGCGATCCGAGTCTTGGACAAAAGCTAGTATTCATATTATAAAGCTGAATAATTTGTCTGTTCAAAGGCGCTAATCTTCGGAATTACTGGTTCGAATTGAACAATTATTTTTTTGTTTGTTAGTCTATTTATCAAGGAAGGCTACATGCTATATATTATGCGAGAGTACCTAGTTTCTCAATAATTTTAAAAAAATAAAACCTTCACTACTATTTATGAATTAGGTAACTACAGAGCATTAAAAATATATTACCGATCGAAATGTTTCAACGCTAGTAAAATATTTAAATTAAAATCACATGAATATTACAAAAATAAACAAGAAGGACGAATGGCGTACCTACGCCTACAAAAAATAGCTTACACACATACATAAGCGAACAAAGCGATGCGACAGCTCATTCACAAGCGATATGAGCGTTAGCGAAGCAATTGTCCCGCTTCGCAGCGACTTCACAGCTGAGCGAAGCGGGGCCACGGAGTCAGCGATTTGCATACAAAAGTTTTGGCAGCTGCATCTAAAGTAGATTCAAACTATTTCTGCGTTGGAAAGCTATTTTGTTGAATTTTGGTAGTATAGTTACGTTTTAGGTATATTTGGTTAGATTTTTAGGCATAAGTATAAGAATATATTTTTGCCAATAATCTTATTGGCTCCATAGGTACTTACCGTAGAAGTTATATTTTGAAAGTAAATTATAAACACCTATTGCTATATTTAATAGGTACAAAGTTTATCAGAATCGCCTCAGTATTTTTACCAAATCAGAATTGTTCAGTACAAGGTTTCATTTTACTTGCAATGTATTATACATTGCAATTTTAAGTGGAATTTAGTAACTTTTTCATTTAGAATCAGAATAAAAAATTTCATCTGAATCCCATCAATTACATTCTAATCAATTGAGATGTAATTTTGTATAGGTACTTACTCATTAAGTTTTCATTACGATTTTTAAAGATGAAACTGCCATATAAATTAAACCAACTTCATAAAATCTAAGTATTTATACATAGAAAAACAATCAATAACTCAACAACATTGGTTTTTTATTTACTTTAAATAAAATAACTTACTCATAATTTAGCATAAGGAAACATGTTTCATACCCCCAAACACCACTATGACAGAGCGATGACACTCCTTCAAATACAACTTCCCAACCAAAAGGTTTGAAATCATCAGCCTATAAGTGCCCACTGCTGGGCCCCTTTTCACGCCTGCTCAAGGGAGATTGGCAAATTCAAAATTATAATTAGGAATTATATGTCAATGGTGTCTAAATAAGCACAAAAAGTACATATAACTCGGAAAAATTAACATTGTGACGTGCCAGATTTTGAAACCACTCCCTCATGCATGAGATTCGGTCGCCTTAACATCAGGGCTACCACGACGACCACAAAAATTGTTTTATACCAAATGATATTAGTATTTATTCGAGTCCTTGGAAAGATGGTATAAAAAGGGAAATGGACCATATGTTTTGTACAATAAAGTTATCAATCGAATGTTATAGAAACAAAAGATGAATACAGATAGTATAAAATATAGGTATTTTTCTTATTAACAGAAATCAATATTTTCTTTTTAACATGCATTTATTAACAGGTCGTGGCGGTCCAGAGGTTAAGGTTGGCGCAGACTCGAAACCTGGCAAGTACCAATTCGATATTTCATAAGTTATATACTTTCTAAGTGTACTTAGATATTACTGACAAACTAAGAAGGAAAATATCGTGAGGAAACCTGGACTTCTCTGTAGTCATGCTAATAAATACATTTTTTTGTGAGGAGAAAATCATCAAATGACTTCTCCCGCCCAGGGCCGGGCGGGAGGGAGTGTCAGACTCTTACTGACTAAAAACCCCCCTGTTCCTTCTTCTGCTCTGGGCCGAGGTCGCGGTGCCTCATTGCGCTTACCCCGCAACCCCGGCAATAGTTACATGATAAGGTGATATAACAGACAGTAACGAATGATAACATAACATACTATCGCACCTTTCACTCCCCAAAATGAGGCAAAGAGGCAAATAGGCCAAATGTGCCAGCCTCACTTTTCCAATTACATTAAAACTAATCCCTTGTTATCTATACGAGACACAGTGATTCTTATTGAGAAGTCATAGGATAATTTTTCTTCCCTTTAAACAGACCTATCAATTATATATTATAGTAGCTACTCCCGCGCGATTTCACTCGCTGCTCGGCCCTATTTGATAGTAGCGTGATGTTTTATAGCCTATAGCACTCGAGAATATTGTAGCTATCAATAGATGAAAAAATTTTGGGAATTCGACCAGTGGTTCCAAAGATTACCCCCTACAAACAAACTTGCAAATCTTACCTCTTTATAATATTAGTATAGATAACTCTTGTAAAATAATACAGCAATTCAACCGATAATAATAATTTGAGTTCACCAGTACAATGATAAATATAATTTAATAATTACCAGAGAATAATATTTCTTCTCTAGAGAAACTAGAAAGAAATATTCTCTTATGATTAATGTCATCAAATTAGATATAATATGCCTCGACACAAAACATAACACAGTTCAAAGAATGAAAAAAAGAAATGGATTCTGTGAAAAACTGTAATGAAATTTGATGAAAGATGGAATGAAAAAAAAAAGTTTAAGCTGTAATAACATTGTATGATTTGATAGAAGTTTTTTAATAGTATGTCGTTTTAGCTAGATTATTTTATAAAATGAAATTATGTGAAATAAAAATAGACTTAGGACCATTTTTATACGTAAAAAAATTAGATATGTAAGTAGTTTACTTACTAATAAGTTTTATTTCAATTCAAATTGATTAAACGATCTTATTCTGACTTTTGAAATTCGATAAAAAAAATTAATCTTGTGTTACCTAAGTAACACTTGGTTGACTTGGTTTGGCATAGAAACTCAATGCAATCTTCAAAACTTCAATCTTAAAATTCCTGGCAACCCTATTTAATTTTGTTTAATGTAATTTTCTTTGGTATTGTCTGCCTATGGGGGATGCCGATTGCCTACCATCAGATAATCGATTATAAAAAAAAAAACATAACATCGAGATCGCCAGCTCAATCCTAAATCACTCGCAAAGGTGGATAATCAAAATATGAAACACTAGCTAATCTCACGCGGGTTCACCCGCTGCTTGCACCAGCTCCTTTTGATCTTAGCGTGATGTTTTATAGCCTATAGCACTCGGGAATATTGTAGCTATCACTAAGTGAAGGAATTTCGGGAATCCGACCAGTGGTTCCAAAGATTACCTCCTACATAAAAACTTATAAATTTTACCTCTTTATTATATTACTATAGATTAATTCACCTAAAAGGCCATTAAATCAATAAACGGCAAAAAAATAATAAACTGAAACACTCGAAATAAATAACCACCTATTTTATTTAGCAAGATATGTAAAGAAACATCTAAGATAAGCTTGTTTCACTTCACACATGAGGACAAGGAGCTCTTCATCCATCAAAATGAGTGGCAGCTGTTCAGATCCTTTGCTTACGATGTACAGATACTGTTCTTGGAACCCTTTGAAGTGATATGTCAGACATAAGGAAATGTATAAACTGTTTTAGTTGAATCGCAGGAAGGTATTGTTGTCTTTAATAGAGAAATGTCAACTACTCTGATGAGGTCAAGGCTCTGAGATTTGTATGTTGAAGTTTGGATACAGTTTCAATGATCATCGTTGTGAATCCCCAGAAGAATAAGTAGAGGTGCAATTTTTTGTGACCTTGATTTTTTTAGTGTCCTGGTGGTCATGCGCGATAATGTGGGCTCGAAACCTGACTTGAAACAAAGTGACTTTTTCTGAGTTTAATGAATGAATGAATGAATGAATATACTTTATTGTACACCATAATAATAAAAAACATAGGAAACAAAAACACAAAATATAGTACAATTGGCGGTCTTATCGCTTAAAAGCAATTTCTTCCAGAAAACCTTTGGATGGAGTTTAACTGTAGAAGAATTTGATACGTTCAGCTTACGGCGTACATATGCATTATAATATAATACATAATTTAAGGATATATATAATAAATAAACAAATAAGAAATTTTAAAAAATATGAACATAAATCATAACAATAGGTATAGCGATGATGGATATGTTACTGAGCCATATAGGTAGAGGTTGTTCACCATTTTCTTAAAAACTGTCTAATCGTCACTGGCAAAGCATTCCACAGACGCGTGGCCTGTACAGCAAACGACTTATCATAAAAAGACGTGGAGTGTACTGGCATCTTCAGTTTCAGGTTTTCTGATGACCTAAGAGATCCTGAATGCGTGTCACAGACAAACTCAACACGTTTTTTGAGGTAAGAAGGGGTCGTTGGGTGAAAAAGAATACTGTATAGTAAGGAAAGTATGTGAGTATGTGAGTTTTATGTACTTAGTGAAGGAAAAACATTTTGAGGAAACCAAGACAATATACTTTATAATTATAAATTGCAAATCTGCAATCCATCTTGAGGAAGCGTGGTGATTAATACTTAATTCTTCGCGAGAGAGGCTTTGCTCAGTAGTAAGCACATATAGGATAATGGTGATGATATATTTTTGCACATGCGCTTACTGGATTTGTTCAACAAATCGCCCGCATTTATGTAATGGATTCCAAAATGAAATAAGCATAAATAACAAAAAAAAATTCGCAAGTAAGCAGATTACTATTATATAAATAGTACTTAATAAACAGGTTGGCAGTATAAGTAACGCTATTGTCACATTAACGCAGTCAGGTAAGGCAACGAAGATACAGGAGATATATTTTCATTGCACTCCACTTAGTGACAAAAAGTCGCGAGGGGTCAATCAGCCGCGAGTCTTAGGTAGGAACAGAAGGATAATCCTCTTTGGCGAAGTAATCGCAATTTTAGGGATTATGGAAAATCAAGGGATTAGGGAAGGCTGGGGGAGGAAGAATGGAGGAAATATTAGGCTTCCGGTAGCCTCACTCACAAGACGAAGGTCAACACGTCTGTTTCACGCTGATTTTCTGTGAGATCGTAGTATCGCTGTGGTCGAGCCAACCCATTCGTGACACTCTGTTACACTAAAATAAAAAAAAAACAAATAATTGAATACTAAAACAACACAGCGACTTTACTTTATTTACCACGCTATTTCAAATACCTATTATATTCCCTCAATATACGTAAATATATTCTGCCTAGAAATAAAAGGATCTTGACAAAAATACTTATCTAAGATCCCTAAGCCAAAAGGAATAGTCCCTATTTTTTGAAGGAGTAGGCAGATCTCTTATCTGGTGAAAATGTTACGTTTTAGGTTGATATTGGATGGTTTCACATCATTGAACCCTTCTTTATTTCCCAAAACAGACCTTGCAAGAAAGGGTTCGATGTTTTTGAAGATAAATTGCGTATGGATGCATTGGGACTAGGAATGAAACTTATGTCAATCTACCGTCCAGATATTGGGAAAAGAATTAAAAAATATTCGAATTTTATATTGAGATTAAAAAGTCAAATCTTTAAAAAAGTAGTAGGGGTTTACTTATTTTTCAAGTATAAGTTTAATCATTGATTTAGATTAGAATATTATGGACACCTTTGAACGTAAAATATTTTGAAATTAAAATTTTGATAGCGTCAGTCTGTCATCAAGCAACGTACCTTATTTGTTTTGAGCGAAACGTAGATTTCTATGGAGACAAAAAACTCGTTACGAAAGAATTTTAACATATTATTTTTATTAATCTTTACATACTTCATGAAGTCGGTTAAAAAAATATATAATCGTTCCAAACAGAATAATAATTAGGTGCCTGGTGTGTATTATATATCCGAGTCCTTTTAACTTCGCGATAATCGTGGAGATTTTTTATTGACCTCCTACAAAAAACTTTGATCTCAGGAACATTTTAATTGCCATTTTAACATTATCTTATATATGAAATGAATTGCTGTCCGTTAGTCTCATTAAAACTCGATAAAGGCTGGACCGACATGGCTAATGGTTTTCTTGAAATACAGGAAAGGTTTAAAAGAACAGAAAAAAAATAAATGTTAGTTATAATTGAGGTGGTACAAAGTTTCATTTCAGATTTAGGGATCACCTTGTTTATTATAATTTTTAAAAGAATCGCTTTCTTACCTACTAAATTAGCTAATACTACCTATAATTGTCAGTGACAGATCTGTAGCGCTAAGCTTTTGTATTAGAGTCCTTTTGCGGCTTGAAACTAAAAGCTTTTCTAAAATAATTCACGAAAGTATATATGCACAATAGGCACCAAAAATGATATATACATATAGCTAGATCATTAGTGTTCATTTATTCATCCATACCTACTAAATAGAATTAGCATTTTCAGCCAAAATAGGTTGAAACTCTATTCCACGAACTAGGTTAGGAATGAGAGGATTGTCAACGGTTAATGAAGGTAGTGGAATTAAATTCTCGGAAACCGTTCATTAATGAAGGCCATTGTCTCCCAAATTATATTCCCTGTTATATTTAGCGAGGTCCATTGTAATATTTATTAGCGTTTTGTATGAGGGTGATAAAATATTTTTATCTTAATCTAAACAATCTATGCACTAATTAAATGTGGGACCAGATAGCGTGTCAAACCATTGACACGCTATCTGGGCAACCAGTGGCCGTTCAAGGTGTCTTGAGTTCGATTTTCGCAAAGAACAAAACTTTATGTGGTTAAAAAATTCATCATCAGCCTATAAGTGCACACTGCTGAGCAAAGGCCTCTTATCATACGGAGAAGGTTAGAGCATTAATCACCACGCTTGCTCAATTCGGGTTGGCGATTCCAAACTTATAATTAGAAATTATAAGCCCAGGTTTCCTTACGATGTTTACCTTCACCGTATGTCAGTGGTGTCTAAATAATCATAGAAAGTACATATAACTCGGAAAAGTCACATGCATGAGAAGCGGGCTCCTTAACGTCCGAACCACCACGACATTTTCAAACATTTTTTTTCAGTAATGGTTGTGATGTATAACTTTCTTAATAAGTTAAGACAACTTCACAAGTTCATCACAGGACCAACTAAGAAGCAATTTACCATTTTATTGACATTGATATTAGAAAATAATAATTAAATTCTTAGTATATTCCACAGTATATTCCACATCGTAACAAGAAAGAGTTGTTAAGTTTTGTCTGTAAAAACAAGGAAAAATACTTAATATAAATCAACGTTTATATTTCAATCGAAGAGAACAGAAATCTTGGCAGAAAAACAGAAACACTATCCAACAATTTTTTTATCTCTCAATAAATTAATCTTAGTTAAAAGTCTAGTTGACCGAGGGTTTAAGCTTCAGCCATTTTGGCATTTCGCCCAGATGTCTAGGCTTAAATTTATTGCCTTTAGCCTTTGCCTTTTTCCTCTCCTCTCTTTCGGTACAACAGTTCCATCAATTGCCAGCCCGATCATTGGCAATCCATGTTGTATTGCTTCAAAAAGATTGCGAATAAATCTGCAGCTTACCCACACCGTTGGGTATCCATGTCGGACAAAATTCTTTGTGCTCGATAGGGCAAGAAAACTAAAAAGATTTACAGAACAGATGCAAAATCTGTTTGGCAATAAATTGTGAATTTTTAATGGTTATTATTTTAAATTCATGAATCGTACTTTAATGATTATTTCACACGTGATCAAATTAAACATCAAGAGAGATTCTACTAAGACGAAGCTTAACTCTTACAAAATACATATTGTTAAACATTATGTGTTTTATTATCAATATCTATACGTATAATTAAATGTTGGTAGTATTAATTCAGATTTATTTATTGTTAAGTTGGCAACACATAGAAAAGTTAGTCTATGACAGTCGTCTATGGTTTTTTTCTCTTCGCAGTTGTAAGTACTTGTAGCAGAAACAGTGTGTGTGGAATAAAGCAGCTTGATAAATTTATACCTAAATGCTTTCTTTTGTCCAATAATAAAATAAAAATAATTTTAATTTGCATCTCCTAAGGTATATAGTATTTTAAATGGAATAACCATTAACCTGATTAAGGCTAAAACCAAATATAAACTAGAGTTTTCAAAAACACTTTGTTCCATAAAGGAGATTGATCTTAATTTACACGAACCTGTGTGTCCCTGTGTATGCTGTAGGTGGACCAGCAGCAAGGTTCCACCTGGTTAGAGTCCAGTCCCCAAAACTCCAGCTCTTCCTCAAACAGTGGACCGCACACATTTGTTGGGTAGTGCAGTTTGCCAGTTCTGGAACAAAATGTTAGCTTTTACATGACAAAATAAGACAGTCTTTCTAATGAGGATCAGTAGGAACATTTAAGGCCTTTGCACTAAATAGACGTTAATACTTTAATTGTATTTTATTTCATTTTATATGTGATTATACATATACATTTATATTAGTCTCTCATACAGGTACGTTTTAGAAGATTATGTCTTAATTTTTATTATTAAAAAATTTAATTTTGTTATTACTCTTTCTTAAACTTCTTTAAATTTTATTTGCTTGCTTGGTTGTAATTTCCTGTGTGCACGCTGTGGTCTCCTGTTATTGGAGGAGTACACGTACGTGAGAATATTGTCGCCCATTATTATTATTATTTGTTTGTTCTATCTTTCACGGCACCACAGGGTCCCGGACCTTTGGAAGGCGTACGAGGAGCCGAAACCAACTCGCAGAGGCCCGTTGAACAGTTTTAATCTAAATGTGATGGGACATCAGCCGGCAATTATCCCTGTATGCACTATTTAAGTGCACCCAAGGACAATCCCCGGTTGATGCAAGACTATTGTGAACTGTGGTAAAAATTTATAGGGTTATGAATATGGGTTGCTATGGACTGGTGGATATGATAACTATGGAAATACTATGGCCCCTGCCCCTGACCAATATTGATACATACGGATAAACAGGCAGGGGGTGACTGGCAAACTCAATTAATGGGCCCCCGGAAACGGCCGCTAGCATGTAGCGACACGGAGGCAACATACGTTGAGCTGCTTGGGGAAGGAGAGGCATCCCACGGCTATCAGAGCAATCCCGGAAGTACGGTCAAGACCCCTACCAGCACCTTACTGAGATACATCCTTCCCCCGAGTCTCCTTCAACTCCTACTCTTGCGAATCTCCACTCGAGCCAGCCAATTAGAGCAAGAATGAGGTAGGAGGGCTTGTTCTTCATCAGTGTTCACTCCAGCTCGTCACGAGGACTAACCGGAGAGAGAAGAACAAGACACCTCCCGGGAGTCAGGTCCGTGGGGTCGCCACTGCCCAACAGCTCAGAATTATTATTATTATTATTTCATGATTTGTGTAAATCCTTTGGTTGGAGATACTAAATAAAAAAGTAAACTTAAAGGTATGAAGAGGAGATATTGATGCTAAATTAAACATATATCCTAGCACTGGGGTTTTAAGTCTCGATGCCAGTCGAGGTTGCATCCCAATAATGTTAGCTAGCTTGGAGCAGGATAAGGAACAGGATGTTTTTTAGCCAGTACTAAGTCAGTCAGTCAGGTAGTCTCATACGTTGAGGTTGCATTCCGATAATGTATCTCTAGCTCGGAGCAGGATAAGGAACAGACAGTTTTTTAGTCATTACTCTGTCATTCAGGAAGTCTCATACGACCTCTCGCCTTGCAGCTTAAAACAGGTAACAAAAACTACACAGTATCGTTGCAATATACATACATATTATTACGTTTATTACACGTTAATTAAACTTGTTAACAAGCCCATAAATACTCTTAGACCTCATTAGCTCGTGCGTTTGTCGTACATTGCTGCAGCGGCTCTCGCCTTCGTTCGCTAAAATACAAACGTAATGAGCAATGAACAACGAGCCACACGACGCGACACGCGAATCCTCCCGTAAACGAAGTTCTTCAAGAACCTCTGTGTACTACCATAATGCCATACCAAAGAGGTCTTACTCTTAGAACTGAACCTGAACATGTTAACCTTTCAAAAGTGTTCCACTTTAAGTGTTGCAGAGCCAAGCTTCGGCAGGAATGTGTCGGCTCGACCGGAGTGATATATGTACATATATAGCCTCTTTGGCATGGCTTATGTTTTTGGTTGTTTAAGTTCTTTTTTATTGTTTTGTGGGTTATTTTTTATTATATTAAGTGTTTAAGAGCCATGCTTTGGCATGAATGTCAGCTCGACCGGAGTGATACCACGCCTCACAGAAAACCGGCGTGAAACAAACACAGCGTTGTGTTTCGCCGTGTCAGTGAGGTTACCGGAGGCCCAATCCCTCCCCTTCCCTTATCCTTTCGCAATCCTTAAATCAGCAACCCTTATCTCTAAAAGGCCGGCAACGCACTCGTAACTCCTTGGGTGGCCATGGACGGCACCGATTGCTTACTATCAGCTAATCCGTCTGCTCGTTTGCCTACTTTCTCTATAAAAAAGTCCTCCCTTCCATCAGAAATTCCCCTTATGGATAAGTGAGATCCGCCATCACTTCCGAACAATATCCGTTCAATAAAATAAAAATAAACTTTGTCTTCCTGCCTAAAGTAACTCTCGTTTATTTATTAATGCTCCCTTTACGTAGAAAGCAATAGGGAAATGTTGAAGTAGATATTGTTACTGTATATCCTATATCTATATAGGATAGGTAGTTCTGTTTGGAAACTTCGTGTTGTTCGTCTCCGGTTTGGTAGTAGATATATTTTTAGTAGTATGTAGTATGATATTATTGGAGAAGTTGTACTTAGAATTCAAACTTTTATAGCAATTTCCAAAACAATGTTGACTTTTCAATTTCGGTACCTATATGTTTTTTTATGGGATAAGACTCCATAAAATCACACATATCACTTCAACCATTCGTTGACACTTAAAAGGTCAGAATGCTTTCAAATACGGCCTGCCAACGGCCAGAGGTCAAGCAACCTCATTCATACGACAAGACACAACGTTATAGTTGTTTCATGCCGGGATATTGTGAGACGGTTGTATCACTCCTTTCATTAGAAAAAACATCAGAACCATGACTCTCTCTGGTGTGACTGCCACACGACCACGGAAACCAAATTCTTTAGCAAAAAAATGCAATTTTATATTGTAACACCAAATTTTGCCACTTTTATCACACACTTATCCATTTTACTTATATGATAAAGAGGTAAAATTTGTAAGTTTGTATGTAAGGGGTAATCTTTGGAACCGCTAGTCGGATCGCCAAAATTCTTTCACTGATAGATAGCTACAATGTTCCTGAGTGCTATAAAACATCACGCTACGCTCAAATGGAGCTGAGCAGCGGGTGAAACCGCGCGAGAGTAGCTAGTCTTTATATAAAATACATACTCTTTAAAAAACTTTATCACGATAGCATAAAAACGTGTTAATTGACAAATATAAGTGAATTTGTGACGTGACGAGCGTGACAAATGACACTCGCGTTGTAAAGTATGAAGAATGGCGACCCCCATAAAAGTATTACGGCGTGATAGTCGTAACATGAGCTTAATACCGCGTTGTAATGGTTTTATCTTGTATTATACGGTTGGACATTAATTTCTGTTTTATCAACGTTGCCTCTTATGAAAAAATTTAAACTACAGGTTGTAAATTCTTGCCTGGGTTGCGGGTTAAGCGCAATGAGTCATCGCAGCCTCGGGCAAAGAGCAGGTGAAGGAACGGGGGGGTTTTAGTCAGTAAGAGTCTGACACTCTCTCTTGCCTTACCCTGGGCGGGAGAAGGAACGGGGTGGTTTTTGGTCAGTAAAGGTCTGACACTCCCTCTCGCCCCAAATATGGCGAGAGAACTCTATGCAGTTGTCTACGAAGCCTTTATCGCTCCATTCAAACCGGCCAAAGCCCCAAAGCATAGACCAAGTAAATGGTAAGATAATAATGTTTTTCAATTTCGATGTTTTATTCTATTCCACAAACCTTAATAAATAACAAACTTAACGATTTAATTTTTTTTTATTCATCACAGTCCGTCACTTCGTTCTAAAGAATTAAGCATACTCTTTTGGTACCTACTACGAGTGCCTATGGGCGGTGCTGATTGCTTACCATCGGGAATCCGCCACCGCGTTTGCCGGCTTATCATGTAAAAAACTGGATGTGACTTCGTTTTATACCATGTAGCAATGATTAATGGGGATATTAGAGTTCGCATATTTTCCCAAGATGTCTGATCAAAAGAATTAACTGTTTTTTAACGTTGCCCCACACTAGGATTTTCTCCTGGATCGTGGGTGTGGTTACAAACATACAATTTCACATGCACATGACACCCAGACCCGGAACAACCATTTGTGGATCACACAAAGAGTTGTTTCGTGCGGGAATCGAACCCGCGACACGTTGTACGGCAGCCAGTTGCCCAGCCACTGCACCAAACATGCAGTCAAAAAACTGATTGTAGGTAAGTCCGTAGTTTCTCACTATCTTCAATGATATCCGGCGTATGAAAAGAGCATACACACAACACTTTCGCCAATGTCTTACAAAGATCTTTGAGGATTGATATAAATAGGATTAAACGTCTCATTCAAATCGCCAGGGATTCACATCTAATGCCAGAATCACTGGTTTAATCTGTTTAGTTTACAGGTTTCATAATCCAATCACAGATGCCGAGCCTAAATCTTGGATCACGAACCACTGCCCCAAATAACAACCAACTTTTCTCTCGATATACAACCAAACTTCCTACATTCGACTCCGTTACATTACTCTAACACTTAATTCAAAGCTATAAAGTTCATTATTGATTGCCACAAACCATCTCTTTATTAATTCAGTGATTTCAAACTGAATTCAATTTTGGTGAAACGGAATAAGGCTTCAAATAGCTTGTTGTGACCTGTTTCAAATAACTATGAATGTTTCAGAGGTTAGTGTTTGTATCATTTGTCTGTAAAGTTGGAATGAAATAGTTTTTGTACTGAGACCTTGTACTAAGAAGTTTTTTTTACGGAAATAGAAGTTTTTTTATCTACCTAATCTACTCTTCCAAATAAAACATCTGTAAAAGGTGTGTCTGTACGTTACCTTATTTTTTATTAATATATTTTATAGGAAATAATAATAGCCCAACTATATTTTAGAAAAAATACACTTTTTAAAAATACCCTGAAAATTTGTTGATTGTAAATTGTAATTGTAAAATTTGTAAATGTTAGATTATAACAAGCATAGGTACAAACAATTTCATGTTTGTTGGTTTGTTTGTTTGCACGCGCTTATCTCTGTAATTAATGGACGGATTTTAATGGAACTTTAGCTTAGTTTAACTAACAAACCTGAGCGATATATATTTACATATTTAGTATATTTTTGCCTAAAGCCATTATGGTAGTGGCCTGAAGGCTAAGGAATCCACTTCTCATGCAGGACTCAGGGCTTGAAACCAGGCAAGTACCAAAGAGGGTTTTCCGAATTATATGTACTTTCTATTATTCTTTTCACACCGCTGACATACGGTAGAGGAAAACCTCGTGACGACACCTGGACTTAAGTTAAGTAAGAAGTAAGTAAATTTGAAATCCGCCTTGAGCAAGCGTGGTGATTAATGCTCAAATCTTCTCCGTGTCAAAAGAAGGCCTGTGCTCAACAATGCCTACTTATAGGCTGATGATGATAACGATAACAATTTTCGACTTGAGTAGAAAATCAAAAAACTTGCTAGCAGACCCTATTTAACGATGTCTGGGTAAAAAAAAATTAAAAAAATGTAATATGTTATTAAAAACATGATTATGTAATATAGCTAATAATAGTGGCTGGAAAGTAACTTTGTTGTTATCGCATCAAACATTAATCGTAGTGTGAAACACAGAAACACGATTTGAAAAAAGAACTTTATTCGAGTAAATATTTTGACATAAATTGTTGTGGAAGAACGCGGAAAGTTTTGAACATTTTCGGGAGTTTATTTGGTAAATATTTTTCTTACTAATTAACGAATAAACTGACTTCTTTATTTCTGTTTTATAATTAGGCTAGGGAGGTCTGTCGAGCTGCAAAACTCTTTATATTCTTATAGAATATTTTGGTTATATATATGCTTATTTATCACGTCAACACGAGTTAATTCTGTGGTGATGATGATGATGATAAATGATATAAGGTCTACTTTTACCTTTTGTAACGCAGACGACACCACAGATTTTAGCTAGTACAAATTCTTTTCAGCCTTATCGTGCCAACTCCTGAGCAAAGGCTTTTTCTCACACAAAGAATAATGAGCATACGTAGATATAATATGTATAATTAAGCTTACTCAAATTGCGCAAAATCATCATCTCCAATATACAAAAATGAAACTTAACCAAATAGTCTCAGAGAACAAATTTGCCTTCACTTCAGCAACGTACAGATTTGACATGGACGAGATCGAGCAGAGGCTACTCGGAATGCAAGAGGGGCTGTCAAACCGTCAATCTTGCTAGCATAGCATCTCTAACTGTCTCGAGTGATAGGCAGAAATCCTGATCCTATAATTGCTTGACGGAAATGTCGAGTTTCGATGAAAAATCTGAAATTCAGGTGACATTTTTACCTTAACTATGATGGTAAAAGCCTTCAGTTTTATTATTTTGTGATAGGTCGGCAAATGAGCAGATGGATTACCTGATGATAAATAATCAGTGCCGCCCATGGGCATAATTAACCTTCAGAATTCCGAGTGCATTGCCAGTCTCTTGGAATTCTGGTTTCTAAGATTTAGGGGTTTGGGAGGGATGCGGAAGGGAAAGATCCGGTATCCGGGAAGGTCCGGTAACCTCAGGACAACGCCGAAACACAACGCTGTGGTTGTTTCACGCCAGTGTTCTTTGAGTCTGTGGTACCACCCCGGTCGACCCGACCCTTTCATGCCAAAACTTGGCTCTTCCCCAATTAGTAACAGAAAGTGATTAAAAAATGAAGTCCTACGTTTATTCATCTAAAACCTGATTCTTTGTTTTTTGATGATAATTCTAATCACCACGCCACGCCAGATTTTCGCAAAAATACCCTTATTTTTCAACCAAAATCTTATAGTTGATTCTGATTGAATGCTACATAATACAGCCTATCCTGATCACCACTGAAACCTTTTCAAACCTCGATGATACTTTGCCCTGAAAATAAACCTGAAACCTTGAACATCAGAAGTCACGTTTCAGATGACTAGACAAGCGTGCCAGTGAAACAAAAAAACAGAACAAAAATAACTGAAATATTGCCATGGATTGATCGTTTCATCTTTCAGCTTTTATTTCAGTCATAAATTATTACTTTCGACAAACGGCTAATGGAAATTTGACACGTTGAAACAAAATGAATGACTAGAATAGATTTGTAGCACAATCTAACAAATTGATATGTTACAGATTTTGAGAGCATTGTAAGTAGTAATTATTGCTATTTGCTTCTAATAGACATAGGTCATCAATAGACATCGTCAGCTTATAAGTGCCCACTGCTGAGCAAAGGTCTCTTCTCCCACGGAGAAGGTTTGAGCATTAATCACCACACTTGCCCAAAGTGAATTAGTGATTTCAAATTTATAACTAGAAATTATAAGTCGAGGTTTCGTCACAATGTTGTCCTTCGCCCTGTGTAACGAAACAGGAACCTACTGAAGCTTGCGCGCACCTACGTCAGGCGGAAGACGAGGACGGCACGGTGCCTCTCAAGCCACTCGCTCCCGCTGCTATAACAGCGTGTCCGGCTGGTCAACTGGCTGCTACGCAACATGGAGTGCGTTCGATTCCCGTACGGAATAACTCTTTATGTGATTCACAAATTGTTGTTCTAGGCTAAAGTGTGTTTTTAAACTCACCCACAATATAGCGAAAAATGCTAGAGTGTAGTAACTTTTTAGAAAAACCTCTTTATTCCCCTAGATTTAGACAGACACATTTCTGGAATCCTTTTTACTGGGGAACAGTTTACAATACAATACAATACAAAATTATTAATAAAAAAATCCAATCAAATCAGAAGACATCTATCAAGCAACGAAAAAGGAAGCAGCTTTTATATAAGAGTTTACGAAAAACACCATATACTCACTCGTAACAATAGTAAGTAAATCACATTTTATCGTCTCCAAGGAAATTCGTTTAAAATTTTAGTGATCTTTAAAAACCAATGTTTAGGACTTTATTGTTATTTGCGTTTAAATAACTTTTAATGGTGTGGCGAGGTGAAATGATCAACTGTTGAGGGTAATAAAAGATTCACGATCAGTTCTTGGTACTTAGATAGGACGATGGTTTTTTTAGTCTTTACGATTCCATATTGAGTTCTCCAATTAAAATTTTGCTCGTGGAATAGAGCAGACTGATCACCTGATGGTAAGCGATTGGCGCCACCCATGGATATATACAACTTTTCTAGCCGTTTGTCTGCGCAATGGATCTTTTAGGAACAAAATTGTGTACTGAGCAGCTAATCGGCTAACTTCAGACTCGCCAAGATACGTCGGCGGTATTGTACCTGATGGTAAGCAATCAGCGCCGCCCATGGACACCCGCAACAACACAGGAGTTACGAGTGCGTTGCAGATCTTTTGGGGATAAGGGATTTGAAGATTTAGGTATTGGGGAGGGATTGGGGGAGGGTAAGGATCGGGCCTCCGTTAACCTCACTCACACAGCGAAACACAACGCTGTGGTTGTTTCACGCCGGTTTTCTGTAAGGCCGTGGTATCACTCCAGTCTATCACTGTAAAAAATAAATAGCTTTGCGCTAAAATAAATGGTTTGTCTTTCTTTTTTTCTTTCTTTCTTACACTTGCAACTCGATTGATCACTTAATTTTACCAAGTGCTGTGGTGGCGTATGGTCGTGTACACTAGCCCTTACGCTTAAAGATTTACATGCATTCCCTTGACTTTCCTGGAAAATGGATTTACTTTGAAAAGGATAAAGGGTGTGTGCGGAAAGGGACAATCAGCCGACAAGGGCCGGAAGGTCGTGGGTTCAGATCCGGCTGCGTCAATTTATTATGGCCTACCCACTTTTGATAGTAGGGTCATTATACACCCAGGAATATTAATAGGTTCTTAATGTCTCGAGTTATTTGTTATTTATTACGTAAATAGCAAAGGTGACCAATTAAAATTTTATGAAGATGAATGAGGGGTTAAGGAAATAAAGTTAATGTTAGGATAAATTTACACCATGAAAAGGGTTTTGCATCTCAGAAGACTCATTAACAATAAATTTTGTGGTTAGAGATTGATTTAAAAGGTTCAGTTTTATCAGATATATGCAATCAACAAATATATAAGTCATGGTGGTCCTGATGTTAACGTTTCTAATGCATAAAAATGAGATCCAATATTATTTTTTCAAAATTATACTTTCTATGATTATTTAGATACCACTGACATATGGTGAAAGAAAACATCGTGTGGAAACCTGGTCTTATACTTCCTTATTACAAATTTGAAACCGCCATGCGCGCGCCATGAGCAAGCAGCTCTCCGGGCGAGAAAAGGTCTTTGCTCAGCAGTGGGTAAGTACTTATAAGCTGATGTTTGCGATCAACGCTCTGTCTTATAAAAATGGATGGTCTTCTGGTCATCTCTTAAAGCAACCACGGAAAGAAAAGAAACGGTAATAAATGTATTACTTACAAAACTTCTTGTATAATATCGTATATAAAATTCTTCCTAAAACGAAGAACATCGAAATAATCACTGAACATTAATTTTAATGAACATTTACAACCAAGGCACTTACTTTAAGTGTATCGAGCAATTAAGCTCTGACGAACCTACATACCAATTTAAATCCTAAGCACTGGAATTAAGACCTAAGCCACGTTAATTATATAGTACATGTAGGTACCGGTTTTATTTTACCTAAGTACATCGTAAAATTCTAAACGGATTCTAAGCAAGACTCTTATTTTTTATGTGATAGGACGAAGCTGACGAATTACCTAATGGTAAGCAATCGGAGCCACCCATGGATACCCACAACACCAAAGGAGCAATAAATACGTTGCCAGCCTTTTAGGGATAAGGGTTTCAGATATTTAAGGTTTAGGAAGAGATGGAGGGAGGGGTAAGAATTGGTCCTCCTACGGCAAACCGCTACGCTGAGTTGTTTCACGCCAGTTTTCTGTTAGGCCGTGGTATCATTTCGGTCGAGGTGACCCATTCGTACCGGAGCTAGGCTCTCCCACACTTAGAGTATTCATCATCAGCCTATAAGTGCCTACTGCTGAGCAAAGGCCTCTTCTGATACGGAGAAGGTTAGAGCTTTGATCACCACGCTTGCAATGCGGGTTGGCGATTTCAAACTTATAATTAGAAATTATAAGTCCAGGTTTCCTCACGATGTTTACCTTCACCGTATGTCAGTGGTGTCTAAATAATCATAGAAAGTACATATAACTCACAAAAAGTCACATTGGTACTTGCCAGGTTTCGAACCCACACTCTCATGGTAGAGAAGCGGGCTCCTTAACCTCCCGGCCACCACGACACACTGTACTGAGTTTGCTCAAACTTGCAATGGTCGTTTGCGTTGAACTAGGCGACATTTTATTACCGGGTTTTAGAGGTATTTCGTCAACTATGGACCGAGATAAGGGCATTAAATCATTAAGTAAATAGTGAAGGAAGACCTTCATGTGGTTTGACCTCTATATTGTTGATAAAGTTGGATATGGTCCTTATTTCGTAAGGGATAGAGACGGTTTTCGTTGTCATGTCACCGTAGGATAATCGTGATTCGGTGGTTGTTTTGAATTAGTTGGTGTTTGTTGTTAGTGCGTCTTCTGTACTAGGTTTGATTTATGGGTAAGATTAACAAAATAGGATTTTCTCCTGTGTCGTGGGTAGGTTTACAAACATGCAATTTCATATACACAATACACTCAGACCCGGAAGAACAATTTGTTGATAAAAGTATTGTTCCATACCGGAATCAAACCCACTTCAAGTTGTACAGTAGCTGGTTACCCAACCACAGCCGTCCAATCAAATTCTACGTGTGTGTATCATTCATACTATTACTTTACTATTATGTCATACAAATGAAATACAGGATAAGACTTAAAATTTCAAATTCATTTGACAAATACCTACCCCACATACCTACGTTAACGCATAAATCTGTATCACAGAATTTAGATTCTTAAATTAAATATCGACTTTATCTTTTAGCATAAAGGTTGAAAACCGTTTAAAAATACAAGACATAAAAGTTACTACTATTTATTTAAAAAAGGAACAGCTGTATTATAATAGTCATTGTTATAGTTTTTATTATAAATCGTTTATTCGAACTGTCAAAATGTTGTTTGTATAATGTGAAATACGGGTTGTATTCAAAATAAAGTGTTGGCCTAAAATTGAGCAGAACTAAAACAGAGTACTTGTTCTGCGATTTTGGCGGTCTCTCTAGTTCTGTGCCCATAGCTCTCGCCGGAACCCCCATACCAACTTGTTCTGATTTTCGGTACCTTGGCTCGCTTATCCAAGGAAATTGTGAGATAGACCGAGACGTGGCACATCGGATCAACTCAGGATGGATGAAATGGCGACAGGTCACTGGAACAACTTGCGACCCACGGATGCCCCTCAGGTTGAAGGGTAAAATCTACAAGTCAGTGATAAGGCCTGTCCTACTGTATGGGTCAGAATGTTGGGCTCTGAAAAAGACGGATGAAAAGCGATTGCATGTAGCAGAGATGAGAATGCTGAGATGGATGTGTGGTGTGACGAGATTGGATAAAGTGAGAAATGAGTATATTAGAGGAAGTTTGAAAGTGGCGCCAGTGACTGAAAAGTTGAAAGGGAACCGTTTGTCTTGGTATGGCCATGTGAAAAGGAGGGATGAAAAGCATGTTACAAAAAAAGTCATGAGTATAAATGTGGATGGATGGAGAGGCAGGGGGAGACCAAAGAAAATATGGATGGATTGTGTGAGAAGTGATATGGAAGACAGAGGAGTTAGCGATAGCGTGACGAGTGACAGGACAGAATGGAAGAAAAAAACATATTGCGCCGACCCCAAATAAAACAGGACAAGGGCAAGAAGATGATGATTCAAAATAAAGTGTTTTCTGTTACTTATAATAAAATTGAAGGTCGATTGCAGCAGTAATACAAGTAACAGCTTGCTCCCTATTTCCATAAACGCTAGACGCACATACACGCGGAGAACCGTGTGAGAAGAGGCTCAGCAGTCTGCACTAAATATGCTGATGACGATAATGGCGGTATCAATAAAACTGCAGTATATTTCACGCTCTAGCCCCATGGGTTTTTTTTGTGAGGCGAAAATCATCAATTGACTTCTCCCGCCCAGGGCCTCGGGAGGGAGGGAGTGTCAGACTCTTACTGACTAAAAACCCCCCTGTTCCTTCTCCTGCTCTAGGCCGAGGTCGCGGTGCCTCATTGCGCTTACACCGCAACCCCGGCTGAACATCAGCCCTATAGGGCCCCGTCAGAGGTGGTCTATTGGGCCTGGTTCTGGTCGGGCGGTGAGCTGCCCTTACTCGCCGACCGCACACTTGCGCTTACGGTGATCTGATTTAGTCTGATCTTGTGTTTTTTTTTCGGATTCTTTGGCAATTTTTTCTCTCACCCGGCGATACATAACGCTGTTATGGTTTCACGCAGGTTTTTTGTGAGGCCATTGTACTACGGCGGACGAGCTATTCAACACTTGTATTAAATAAAGGAAGAAGCAATAAAACAATGTTTACTAACACGATATAACATACTATGGAAATGAACACGACATAATTTATTGAGGCTGATAAATAAGGAAATTTCCTCCTAAGGGGAGTCAGCTTGTTGCGCTGTTACGCACTAAGCAAAAAAGTCGTTACTGCTTACCGAAGATTGATTTAGTTTGGAGTGTAAGTTATAAAGAAATAAAATGGAGTGAATATAAAATTGAATTATTTCATAATAACAGCCGACGCATAAGATGAACTTAATGCCATAATATGCCATTCTTTCACACTTCTTGTTAACCTTAATTAACAACAACCTTAATTAATCAGTACATTACATAAAACAAAGTCACTTTCTCTGTCCCTTATTCCTTATCTTATCTTTAAAACTACGCAACAAATTTTGATTTTGTTTTATAGAGAGATAGAGTGATTTTTAAGTGAATAATAACATCCATTAAATAGTTGAGAAATTAAGTATCAGCATTGCACCCGTGTTAAGCCGGGGCGGGTCGCAAGTAGGTATGACATATACATACACTTTTTTTTGTCAAGGTAAAATCATCTAATGGCTTCTCCCGCCCAGGGTAAGGCGAGAGAGTGTGTCAGACTCTTACTTACTAACTACTCCTGCTCTGGGCCGAGGTCACGGTGCTCATTGCGCTTACCCCTCAACCCCGGATATACATACACTTGCGTTGCCGTTGTTATAAAGAGTGAAATAATTTGACTCATCAGCTCAACCAGACATTATATAGACTGCGGTATAAGAAAACGTTACGTGTATTTAACTGTGTGCGTAAACATGTTTATACAGCACAAGTACCTAACGGAGCGGAAAATCGTTTCGAGCCAACGGGCCGGTCATTGCTACGTCACAGCTGGTTATTGGTTGAAAACCCCGTCAATTTACAAATTAATACTAAATAAACTTATTTCTAAGCATTGTTCTTACAACTCTGTAAGGTTTATTGAAAATTCGACTTTAAACTCAAACATTTTTAAGTTGCATTTACATCAACTGTATTTTTTTTTTTTGCTATGGTTGGTATACACCGTTCTTTCGGCTCAATCGTTCAAGTAAGTCTTTCAAAGTCAAAGTCAAAATCATTTATTCATTTGAACGTCAAGCAAAAAGAAAAGAAAAAAATATATTTCAAGAGGTTTAACTTAATGCGTGTCAGTCTGTCCGTCTGTCCTCTAGTCAAGCTGTTTGCTCGTTCCAAACTGTAGATTCCTTTGGTGAAGAACGTATTGTTTGTATGGGGGTGTTCTTAGTCAGTAAGAGTCTGACACTCCCTCCCGCTCGACCCTGGGCGGGAGAAGTCATTTGACGATTTTCCCCCTAAACAATTATTTTTATGTTGCGGTTTTTCATAAGCGGCGCTGATTGCTTACCATCAGTTAATCCGTCAGTTCGCTAGCCACCCAGTCTCTCAAATCTATGCTCAAAATATGTCGAGTTACATAACTGGTACCAACATAAGGAATTGAAATGCTAATCCACAATGTTCAAACTCTGACGTCATTATCACTTACAAATCTTGCAAGATCTAGATCTAAGATAGGAATACTAAGATTTCCAGGTTCTCGATTTCAAAGCACTAAGTTTGCTAGATAGTCACTGTTTGAACTAATCTTCGATACTCTGTGTTATTCTAGTACTATTTCAATATTACTAAGTGACTATAAAGTACTTGAGAATAATATCTTTCTTTCATACATCTATCTGTATAGTGACTTTACATGAAATGTCGGTAAGCTATCGGCGCTGCCCGTGGGCACCCGCAACACCAGAGGAGATACAAGTTTTTTTTTTTTTTTTTTTTTTATTTATTTATCATTTTTACAAATATTACAAGATTATTTACGTTAAATAGCAACCAAAAAACCACTAAGGTTTAAACTTGTGCTATCATGAATCATCTCAAATCGAAGGAAAAGTGCGTTGTCGGCCTTTTGAATATAAGGTATTTCAGATATTTTGGGTTTGGGATGATTGCAGGAGGGTAAGGCCAATCCTTACCTTCCTGCAAGCCTGCTGCCTCCGGTAACCTCACTCACACGGCGAAACACATCGCTGTGATTGTTTCACGCCGATTTTCTATGAGGCTGTTGTACTCCGGTCTTATATCGTCTTTGATTCCAAAATAATCAGTACACTTGCAACGATACAAAACTAAAAAAATCTTACCCGTTCAGTCGCGACGCCTGGCTTAACAAAATTTAATATGGAAAGGGCAACGCACCCATTTATAAAAAGCTCGGTAATCAAGCCGTATCCAGGTTGTCGAATTTTATTTTACTACGTAGTTCGTACAACTACACAATGTTACCTAAGGCTACGAAGGCTCTGCTGCCACAACAATGTACCTGTGTACCTAATCCCTATTTTCAGACGTTGCCATGACAACCCGACCCATTCTCACTTCCAAGAATTTATTTGTAAAAATATTACAAGCAGGTCTTTAGCTCATTAAAATATTTACAAGAACCAAGTATTTTATTGAAATGAAACAAAAGAATTATGAAGTTATTTTTTGCAGACAATTACAAAAAAAAAAATAGAACATTTTTTTATATAATAGTGAAGTTGATTTAGTTGTCATTTAGCTTTAGTATGTGTGTTGTAATCGTTCATACAGTTTTTTTTTGCATTACCCTCAAAATTAAGTATGTTGTCTTCCCACTTCGACTAATTTCAGATTACTGCCAAATCTGACAAGTACAAAGTTGAACAAATTCGAACCACAACAACTAGTTACCGATCTTGAAAACTAAAACAAAACAAAAGTTTGGCATGTAATCAATGAAATTATTTTGAAAAAATAATAGCTCTTTAAAACTATTTCTGAACCATGACCAGAAGCAGAAAAAAGGATCAACCTTTTAGACGAAGACAAGAGACCCCTAGCACGAAAATTACATTTATAATTATTTAGGTCGACCAATGAGGTGTAAATTAAAAATATACAAATGTAATATAAAAAATTAAATAAAAACGGCCTGACTATCCTGAAGGTCACTAAAATACAATTCCGACACAAAAAAAAAAACCAGGGAATAAGACCGTACAGCAAGTCACTGAGGTGTAGATAAAAGATTTCCTCCAGATTAGAGAATTGGAATTCTGAACTAATTTGCTGCTGTTACCATAATGGATTCTGATCAAATGGAATTGCATTCGTGAAAGTGCTGATGCATTTATTTAATGGGGATCTAGGTGGGAGTTTTGTAACTGGTTACTTTAAGCGTAGTTTCTTACTAAACATTTTTTTTTTCGTTAAATTAGTTCTGTTCTAGTTGCTAACTAAGATGTGTTTAGTTTCGTCCAATTAGTTCTAATTCTAGGCAAATCATAATTATTCTTCGTAAGTGATATTAATTTTATGGTCCTTTGAAAACATTTAAGTAACAGGTTATAGTCTAGTAATACGTATAGGTAATCACTGTGTATTAGCGTGTATAGGTAAAAAATAATTGGTAAATTTCCTGACAAAAAGAAATGTTTTCAACGCGTGATAGAAAACTTTAATCAACTTGTAATTAACTTCATATTCTTCTCTTATTTTTTGATAGCTAGGGGGAGGAGGGGTTGCGCCTCCATATGAGTTTTGACACTCACGCATCGCAATCCTTATTTCACGCTTCATTCTGTGAGGCCGTGGTATAATTCGAGCTGGCACATGCGTGTCAAAGAATGACTTTCTCCACTTAACCAAATCACTATAATTAGCAAAGTAACCATATTTACGGTAAAACAACTATAGCCATTATCTTAGTGCCATAAAAACAAAGAAAAATATAAATAGCAGTTCCATGAAAACTTATGCTCAAATAGTCAAAGACCTTTCAGATGTTTGAGAAATGTATTTCTGTCTTTACAATCTCTTCGCTTTAAAATATATTGTAGAGACTTGAATGCAGTTTACTATTGAGCTGCTTTTAAATATTCCAGCATTCTAGACTTACTGGCTGAAATATGTTGTACTTATTTGGATTATTTGTCAGTTTGAAGAAATTATTTTTATATTAAATAGTTGTTTTGGTTTATGTTCTTTTGTTATGTACGTTAAAGGATATAAAAGTCTTTGTTGGCTGATTCTTTATACGTACATGTATATAGGAATAAAGAGGATTATTAATAGTAGTGTAATAAAAAAAAACAATGTTAGATCAATCTGGGTGATTGATCCATCAAATTAAGTTATTAAATACATCATCAAAAAAACAACAATAACAATATGAACACCCAAATGAATCTTCATTATCGCATAACCCAGTCCTTAGCAATTGTTTTCGAGACACAATCGTTAATAAAGAATAGTTTAAATAATCATTCAATGTCTGTGGGTACAGGAGGTGAAATATTTTTGCTTAAATAAAGCTGGTCCTTTTTTGGTCCTAAGAGTTACATGTAATTCACTGTTGTTTTCTTAAATCTAGACTCAATTTTTAATTGTGATTTTTAATATTAATTTACCAATTCATAAATCATTCATTAGAAAGCTAATCAAAATTCGTAATCTAAATATCTATATTCCAGATGGATATTGTAAAATTATTCTTATTATGTACTTCGCATCTACAAAAGAAATAGTAGAAGAAGTAAGCATTATGTTTTTTAGCAAAAGGGATTTTCTAAGTTGAATATTTCTAGCTTCTTGATTTCCAGAGGAAGAGACTGTCTTTCACAAAAACACATCCTTTGTACACAATAATCTTCACAAAAACTTATACATAATATGACATCAACATATATTTTCTCGATCCCCACAAGTGGGTTCTACTTATCCCAAGATAAGTGGAAACGATTCATCTTTGTAGAATATCTAAAATATGTGTCAAACGCCACACTAATGATACTCTGGAAAAAGTGCTGTGGTACTCATATATCAAGACTTCTTCACATCCTCCAGATATTTTTTTAAAAAGGAATCGTTTCTGGTTTGTTGAACTAAGCAGCGGTATCCTAATTAGCACATATTTTCCAGTTAGAGAAATAACTATAAGTACCTATTATAGAATTCGTAATCATCAAAGTCATGGTAGCTTGGAGTTTAAAGGCACCCGCGTCTCCTGTCTCAGGCAAGAGTGTGATCTTAAAACCTGGGCAATATCTCCAACGTTACATTTTCCAAGTTATATATAAGTTTAGGTACACAAATATTCAGACATACGGTGAGTTTCTTTCGAAACTTCGTGAGAAAATATGGACTTATAAATAAATTGATAACTAATTTGTATAATATATAATATTCGTTTCAAATCGCAAATCCGCCTCTAGCGAACGTGTTGCTTAATGCTCAAACCTTCTCGGTGTGAGAAGAGGCCTTTGCTCAGCAGTGTACACTTATAGGCTGACAATGATGGTAGTGATGATATGGATTTGGGCTTCCCCTACATAAGAGAGGTTTTGTCAAAATCTGGTTTGATCATTACAGTATAACAAGATTAATATTTCTGAAATTTAAAAGGGAGCTGCAATGTTGTCTCTTATACGGTTCATATGATGACTACTTTTAGAGTTAGGGCGGTGTATTTAACTCTTGTAACAATTTTATTATTAATATTAGCCGTTCTTATCCTATTGCAAGGGCAAAGGCTTTCTTACCCTTCTTCCAATCATCTCTACATAAAGCTTTCTGCGGCCAATCATTATCGAAGAAGTCAAGTTTGTCCCGCCATCTTTTAAACATACCTCAAAATAATTTCTAAATTCTACATAATTTAAAAATATAAAATTATTTTTGAAAAATAACTAAGCATGTTTCCTTATGAGGCAAGGCAAAATAAAGTTTTTACCTCCCTTTCAGGTTTTATCTAAAAACGATCCGTTTTACTTACAAATGGTAATCAGAACAGAGGTCGTAATCCCAAACTGTTCCCATAATTAAGTCCACAGATGCTGCTAATGGATGGTTACTGATCTTCGCTTTAGTACAAGAACTACAGTTAATTATTATGAAAGATATTAGAATAACAAGTTAACAATGAAAAATGGTTATTGGTTTGTATTTCGTAAACAATAGCTGACGTTCTCTTAAAAAATATTAAATAGGATTTAACCATTGATTTATTTGGACATAATATGCCCATTGCGAAGTGCAGACCAGAAGAAATTCCCGTGGTGCACCCTATCTCTCTCTAACGGGATGGTGACTGGGTTTTTTGAGGTGACACGGCGTCTAACTACTTAGTTCGACCAAGTTTTAAATCCACATCAGAAGTGGCAGTGACAGAGCAACGCCTGTTAACTCAACTGCATCCATTTAACAATATCTTTGACTTTTTGATGAGTACAAATTATCCAATTTCTGGACTTCTCTCTCGCAGGGTGAGGCGAGTAAGAGTGTCAGACTCTTACTGACTAAAAACCGCTCCGTTGATTCTCCTGCTTAAGGCGGAGGCCGCGGTACCATATTGCGCTATCTTCGCAACCCCAGCTGAACATCGGCCTTCTAGGGCCCCGTCTGTGATCTTTGGCTTTGGAAGGGACAACAGAAATAAAATACAACTTCACTTCATAATACTGGTATTGTAATTACACCATTGATTATATTTTACCGCGCCAACCGTGCAGCCTATTATATGATTAGAGAAAGAATATCTTATGATTAATGTGCGTACTCCATAGATTAGTGTTTATCGACATTATCGGGTCGCGTTTGATTAATGTTGTCAAACGCGGAATTTATATCGATGTTTGCTATGAACTCGTGAACCTCCCTGCATTAGATAAATTCACTTTATAATGTTGGTTGAATTATTTTAATCACCATGACCAAATAAAGCTATCAACCAAATACGAGGTCTGGTGTCACTTTTAATCCAAGCGAGGATTATCATCAATATTACCATCACCATCATCATCCTCAATCTCTTCCTATTCCTCCTCCTCCTCATAATCATCATCATCATCATCATCATCAACAACAACAACAACATCGTCATTATCATTATCATCGTATTTTTTTTATAATTATTCACTTTAATTAATTGAAAAAAAGTCTACTAGTTTCAAGTCACAACGAGACTTATGCATGAGCAAGGTGCGCTTCATGGCTCGCGGCAATGTCTATTTTCAACAAATTTATTATTATTCTACAATTATCATCATCATCATCATCAGCCGCTGACTAAAGCCTGTTTGAGAATAAAATTGTATTCTTTAAGGGGTGTTAAGCAACTATCAATTACTGAGTCAATATCAGACTTTTCGATATTAATAATTTTAAATTCTATACACTTTAACCAAACAGATGACTTGATTCTGATGATTCATTCATCATCTATTTCTAAAAATAAACAGTACAACCGTACTGTTACATTAATTTTAAAATCGTACAAAATGATGTCCAAACATTTAGTTTTAAAAATAAATGGCCGACCGCGTTACTAAATATGTACAATACAATCGTACTCAACTCTTGACCTTTCCTTCGGTTGGCTATCGTTTACCTAATGTCGAATAGACCTTTTATTTTTGACTCCCACTCGTGTATTTAAAGGTCATTATGTCGTGGGAGATATTGTTGTGCCTTATTGATATTACATCTATAACTTTATTTTCATTGTAGTAAATTGCATTATCGATTATTGCCTTAAATAGAATCCATCAGAATCTAAGTCTTCTTGGTACGACAAAGGTTCCACCAATATATATAATAATCAAGTGTGGGAGAGCCATGCTTCGGCACAAATGGGTCGGCTCGATCGGAGTGATACCACGGCCTCACAGAAAACCGGCGTGAAACAACCACAGCGTTGTGTTTCGCCGTGTGAGTGAAGTTACCGGAGGCCCAATCCTTCCAAGCCCCAATCCCTCCTCAATCCCTAAATCTCCAAATCCGTAATCCCTAAAAGGTCGGCAACGCACTCGTAACTCCTCTGTTGCGGGTGTCCATGGGCGGCGCTGATTGCTTACCATCGAGTTATCAGTCTGCTCGTTTTTTTGTAATAGGTCGGCTATTACAAAAAAATATATATATTACACTAATTCTGGCAAACGAGCAGACGGATTACTTGATGGTAAACAATCAGCGCTGCCCATGGACACTTGTAATACCAAAGGAGTTACTACAAGTACTACAAGTACGTTGCCAACCACTTGTGGGTTATAAGGGATATAAGAATAGGGCTTTTGAATGTGCGATGGGTGGGAAGAACTGGGCCTCCGGTAACCTCACTCACACGGCGAGACACAACGTAAATGTTGTTTTCCGTGAGGCCGTGGCATCACTTGCGGTCGAGATAGTGATGGTGGTCTTTTTTGTGCCGAATCATGACTCTCCCACATTTCTTTTATTGAAAACGTTAAACTTCAACTTGGAACATTCCTTTGTTTCTTCTCACGAGCAGTTCATCAAAATTTAATAGCTGCAACTGGTTAGTATTCTTGAAAGATGTCTCCAATAGCTCTCTTAGCTTTTTTTATCTCCGAATAACTCCAGTGTCCCACATCCAAAGCTGGCCATTACTACAAACGTTCAGTGCTCAGAACATTTTCACGTCGTCCCTGTAAATCATAGCGACTGGGTCGTTACCTGCCTTTTCCAGATCATAAGACATGAAAAATGATATAACCAATGTGTCTATAAGTTTTATTCCATCAAGGTGATAGACATCGATGTATCGTGCCTGACCGTGTTACAATATGTTAAATTGAGAATAAAATAAATCATACCTACTTAAATGCTTAATCCCTGCCCCCTATCTCTAATCCCGAAATACACAATCCTCAAAACCCATGTAAGATCAGTATACCACTTGCAACTCTTTGGTTTTGTAGGTATTCAGAAGCGGTGCCGATTGCTTACCATCAGGTGTTCCGTCTGTTTACTTGCCGGCCTAAGTAACAAAAATAAGATAAAAAAATGCGTTGATATTCCAGTTATTTTAATTTTGAATTTAGACGAATTAATAAATATTCGAAAAACGGAAGGTCCATTTTGAGCGACAACTAAAAAATATTACCTAATAATTTGTACTAGACACATTGAACAAACGAAACCAATATTGGTTTGAAGAACCACCTCCAAAAGACCCTCAACATCAAAGCAAAATTAGATGAAAACCCAAATACAACCTTAATGAGGGAATCAAAGGAATAATAATATAAATTTTAGCTTGAAAACACGAAAATGCATAAAATACATGAGCTGTTAAATTCTAAACTAACGCGCAAACACATATGTGCTAAAAGCTTTTCCAAATGAAGCGGTTTTACTTGCGTGAACAGAAATATGTGTTGCATCTGCATTGCACTGCGAATAGACAAACAGACAGACAAGTATTTAGTGCGGAATTCGTGTTCTACGTGGAGAACGCAATAAGCTAGCTAGGTAAGTCATGGGTGCTGCAATTGGGACAGTAAACATGTGAATGTCGACATTTCGCTTCGTTAGTATCGGGTTATTGGGATCGGTAGCGTTAGCCGAATTTTCGAATTTGTGTACAAATGTGTGCATTGTATTATGACGCTTGAACGCCTTAACTAAGTATGGAAGTTTGTTTTTTAATAAACGCTGTGCCATAGTCAGATTTTCTCCTGTGTCGTGGTGCGTTTAAAATCTCACTCAAACATCTCACCCAGACCCGGAACAACAATTTATGGATCGCACAAATAGTTGATTCGTGCGTGAATCGAACCATGCAGTATATTTCGGCACGAATCGGCCGTCTCGACCAGAGTGATGCCACGGTCTTACACGGCTTTATCTTTCTAGTGGCTTTATCATTGCGTGAGTGAGGTTACTAGGGGCTCCTCTACCCTCTCCAATTCCCTTATCCTAGAAGAAATCCCTAACCACCAAAAGCCCGACAGTGAACTTTCAACTCCTCTGAACCCTCTTGTGACATATCCGTACGTGAGCCACGCCGATTGCTTACCATCAGGTGATTCGTTTGCTCACCTGTCACCCTATCTCGTAAAAACATTGATCATTTGCTTTACCGATCTTAATTGATTCTGATATTAATGAATCTTGCTCATATATAACGATAAAACAAAAGTATCTGAGACTGTATGAACAAAATTAATATTAGCGCAAGCAAAGTCACAGGCTGAAACCAGTATATAATAATATCGAAACTCTCCAACATTTTACTTCGGAAACCAATTATCTATTTCATCCTCTAAGTGAATTAATATTGTAATTCAATTATTTTCAGTACACTGAATATTCGCTTGATTAGCAAGCCTGAAGGCAGTATCCGACTAAGAACCGAAAATTTCGTCGTGTATCAAAAATTATTCAGAATTCACCCTCTAGTCATTTTCGTTTTGACTAGAAAAATGGTTCAAAGGTCAATTTATGGTGGGTGATGGTGATTCTTTATTGAATCCAGTGTAAGTAGGTCCGAGGCATTTTAGAGCTTTAAAATCTTTTTATAGCAAAAGAGAATTTGGCACGTGACGATTAAGATAAAAGATTTTGCCCATTCCAGTGTTTTAAAATGAAATGATAGATAGGTTTAGTCGGAAAGTTTTATCGTTCGTTTATATCCTATACGGCTTTCAAGAATACGTTATGGTATTGTAGACTAACACATTGTACATGTCGTGGTGGCCCGGAGGTTAATACGCCCGCTTCTCATGCATGAAGGTGCAGGATCGAAACCTGGCAAGTACCAATATGACTTTTTCCGAGTAATATGTACTTTCTATGATTATTTAGACACCACTGACATACGGTGAAGGTAAACATCGTGAGGAAACCTGCACTTATAATTTCTAATTATAGGTTTGAAAGCGCATTGAGCAAGCATGGTGATTAATGCTCAATCCTTCTCCATGTGAGAAGAGGCCTTTGCTCAGCAGTGGGCACTTATAGGCTGATGATGATGATGATGATGATGGTTGTAGACTAAAATTAAAACTCTTATATAGACTCTACTCTGCATTTGTTGAAACTGTCTCGCCGGTTTTGGCTCTAAGCCATTCGACATGTGTTTCGCTGCAACTATACTCGTAAACATTGTTATGGCGTTATTGATTTGAATACATTACACTATAACTTTACGTTACAATCTTTGTGATTTTTTCTTCTTAACATACAAATTTCTTGTAATTACTTGTCTTGAACTTAAGATGGATATTTTGCCAACTCACTAATTTCTATATTCCTAAGCACCAATTACTGCATCATCAATTACACCAGCTGTCACTGGATCATCTATTACTTCAAGTTCGAAACTTTCATCGAAACTATTAAAGCGATCTGTATCGTTAGTAATATTATCATCCTCATCTTTGATGCTATCACAAAAAATCTTAATTTTCACGGTAACATTATCAGCAACATCGGATAACTTTGAGTAAACGTCTAAGTTGTTGAAAGGCGGACCGAAGTTTGTTTGGTCGTTAAAGCCTTAAACAGTGAACGTTAATCAATATCTGGACTTTGGCAACATTTGGTCAAACATGACGATGGACGTTCTGGAATATTAAGGACGTATATTGTTTGTAGTTTCAAAATAAATATTTTCTTAAAATTTTCTATTATAAACACATTGTTATTATTTCTTTCCATTGTACTTGAGATTTTTTTAAGAATCATTGTGCGTGACAATTTGTTGGACTTCTTTATTGTCTTTTTACTTTTACTGTAAATTTTGTAATCCCCACAATATATGGTCCAATACTATTACAAGGCATCAACAAAGTATCAAAATAGTATTCCAGTTCTGCATTGTATTTTGTATCTAAGAACAAAATCGATGAAACATTAGCGAAAGCATAAGAAAAAACAAACTAAGCAGTTTGTCATCAACACACAACCGCATGCTCAATGTTCTGTAAATTCAATTATCTGTAATGTTCTAAATTGCTTTCGATCTACGTACATGTTAATGTTCCATGTCTGGCTCGGCTTACATCTAAGTAATTGTCTTCCTTTTTTACCTTCCTCTCTTTTTTCTTGTAATCGGCTTTGTCTTTGTCAAACTTTGATCAATTTGCTCAAGTTACAGTAACAGGTATTTTGTTAGAGCAATTATTAGCTTTTTTTGTCTCGTTTCTGAGTGATACATAATATAGTATAGAAAGTTAAATTAGTAAAGATATCAAGATAACAATTTATTTTAGTACTTGATTTTACTACCTTGAAATAAAAGAAAAAAAAAATTTGTTGGAATAAACCCATTGCTAATCAAACAAAAATAAAAACCTGTCCGTGGGAAAGTTTTCCCTAATTGTAAATGCAATAACGGAGGAGTTATGAGTGTGTTACTAACTTTGAGGGGATCAGGGTTTTGAACATTTAGGGATTAGGGTAGGGGAAGGATTAAACCTCCGGTAACTTCAATCACAACACGAAACACAACGCTGTGGTTATTTCACGCTGCGTGCCAGTTCTCTGTAAGGCCGTGGTTTTACTCTGGTCGAGCTGAAGCATGGCTATTATACCATTTTTTAATTAAACTAGCCTACAAATGGTTCAGAATCAGAATTGGATTCAGTCAGTTAATCTACTGGGGCTTTAGTAAAACATATCAACATTAAGTTTCATTGCTTGCTACTCGTGCAAAAGCAACAAATTTAAAATAACAGTAGAACGTAAATATGCAATTCAACAAAATTGAATTGTAAAGAAAATCGCAGTTTTGATATGTCGTTGGTTGCTGATCGTAAATTCGACAGTTGAACAAGATACAGCAACCAATACTGAGTCGCGTAAAGTGCAGCTTCTCAACAGAAATACAGATTTACGAGCAATGTTTATGGCAACAGGGTTACCCGCAATCGGTGGACTAGGGAGTGATATCAAGTCACGACCAAATAAGCATAAATTCCAATTTTACTAACAATTCCAAAGAACCGAACATGTTTTGGAATTGCTCTGTGAGGTAGAGAATAAATATTTCTTATTAGCTATCACAACATTTGGAATTGCCCTGTGAGTTAGAGAATTCTTAAATATTTCTTACTCACTTATTTATATCGCATTTGCGTCTGCGTAACATTTTACACTATCGCGCGGGGACACTGTTTTCTTTAGAGGTCAAAAGAAAATAATTGTACTAAAACTAAAGTAGTGTAAGTCACTTCGTATGATATCAGCTACCAATAAATGGCTGGTCAAAAGCTGTGGTTCTAGCCGTTTTAAAGATTGGCTGATACAGTCAGACATCTAATGTGAAATATATGTGTTAGATTTTCGACCTAGCTCTATTTGCCCCTTGAAATAATCACAGGAATAATTAAATTTTGTCTGGAACATTAGTCTCGAGGGGAAAATCAAAATCATCAAGATCAGCTTCACGAAATTTCAATGTTTTCAACTCATTCTAAATCCATTCCCTGAAGAATAATTATCTTAACCGAAATCATTAGATTTCAGATTCCCTTCAATGTCACCCCCGCGGCCGATCAGCATAATTAATGACTTTCTGAGACCATCTATTGTACCATCAGACAAAGTCTGTGAATTGACGCTGTCCATTTGTCCTATCTCACTTCTTCGGACATGTCCATCGGGACCCAAGTCTTACTTGAAATGGCTCGCTAAAAAGCCTTTCAGTTTTTGTCATTCACGGCTTCAGTATAAAAAGGTCTTTTTTTTTTGTTTTGCTGTTTTACTTTCACACAAGAGCCTGATTTGAAAATCTAGATCTTCTATAGGCGAATCGATATTATCTTGATGTAAGCTCGTATCAAATTGATTTCTTTTCAATGTTTTATCCCTTTGTTCAAAATAATCTTGGCAATTTCTTATAAATTCACTTTGGAAAAAACTCTCGTGAAATGTATTTGCATCCTCCAGTGAATCTCGTCTCGTTTCGTTGCGAATTCCACTCACGTTCGTGGCACACGTGTTAAACAGGCCTCCGAATTAATCTACCCAATTTACGAAGAACATTTTAAGCAATTTTTTTCACCTACAACAAAACAATTGAGAATTACCTGCGCAAAAATCTAACCTCTATATTTTTCGCTAAATTAAATGCTACAGAAGCAGTTGCGTTTCAGACTAAAATAGACTTAACAGGTACGGTATTAAAACTCAATTTCCTTTGATCCAAGTTACAGGGATAAAGTCCCAGCCTTTTAGAATATTTGGCTTGAAAAATCCAATTGCCATCTGTTGTAGCTGTTTGTAGGAAATTACAGTTTTTCGAGAACATTTTGTGAGCAGAATGAGTATTATATCTATGTTTTTTGCGTTGTTTGAATGCTTTCGGCAATGTGTTCGTTACCTGTGAAAGTTGAGCGCTAATGGCTTCTAGCTTTCTCTTATATTTTCATGAGGGACATCTACGAGCGTTTATAAGGTCAGAACACACTCACTGTGCAAACTTTCCTCTATTAGACTTTATACAGTGCCTACTTCAGGACCTGTTGTTTGCCTTTTTTCTTCGATAGTGTTGTTTCTATAGGATCTTCAAGTATCTTTATTTGAATTATGTAAAACAATTAATAATGCAATGGTTGCAATCCCTTTATATCCTGATGATTGATCGCTTTAATCGTCCTGATTTATTCGAAGGAGGAGGTTTTTGAAACTGATTTATTTCCAGATTCTTCAGTAATTGATTCAAATAAATCACGTTAAATCTATGGATTTAATGTATTAAAATTGGGAAAAAAAATGATCCCGAAGTGAACAATTTCTCATTGCAAAAAAGACAACGACAGACCATAGATTCGTGTCTTCCTAAAAAAATGTCCGTTCAATCACATTTTACGACACCAGTGGCCTGGAAATAGCTCCTACCTACCCATGGGGGTCATAAAATGCTATTTGTACCTCCCTGTTAAGTAAACGGAACCTCGACAGGGTGATAATGGGCAGTATCTTCATTTTTATACTTTCCGTCTAGGGACATCGGCTGAGATTTGTTTGAAGATGACGAAATATGTGGGAAATAGTGAGGTTTTTAAAATGAACATAATCTCATGGTTTAATGATCAGATCAGAGAAAATAGTAGGTATAGTTTTTTAAACGGTTATTTCTGTGGCTACGTTAAGTTTATTTATTTTCTGGTGGTTACCAATGATGCTGCCTATGATAGAGCATGGCTACCAGTAAACAAAATATTTACTTGTGTCTTAAATACACCTAGGTCATATCCTTCGAGAAATATAGAGCATGGTTCCTTTTCTAGGAAAGGATGATTTTTGAATGAATAATTCTCAAAAAAAAACCAGTATAGTAGCTAGGTTGTTCAATCAACTCCAGATTGTAAAGGAGATGCTTTTCAATTGGCCAAAAATCTTTAAAGATTTCCGAGAAGAGAGAATGCCTATAGACGGACGATGAATTTGATGCTTCAATCAAGGCAGGGGAAAATGAACCTTATGTACACGCACATCTCTATCTCTTTGAACGAGAGCCACAAATATCCTTATGTATTAGTATTGTTTGAACTATAGTCACAATATTTGTTTAGCAAATATTCCGCTTGCTGGCTAGGATTACAATTTACAATGTTATTCCATGAGTTAAGATGTTTACACTATAACGTTTCCAAACCATTGTACCCTAGCTTATAGCTCTATAAATCGGTTGCTCTAGAAATTAAACGTAAACAATGGCTTAATTGTTTGTCAATATAAAATCTTTATACGTGCGTTAGTAGATTTCGGTTATTTGTTTATTTATTTGTCGGAGAACGTACATAATTTTTCATGGCGTAGATCGTCAAACGAGCAGAAGGATTACCTGATGATAAGCAATCGGCGCCGCCCATGGACACCCGCCACACCAAACCAGTCACAAGTGCACTGTCGGCCTTTTGGAGATCATTTGGGAAGGAATGGGCGGAAGAGGACGGATTGGGCCTCCAGTAACCTCATTCACACGGCGAAGCACAACGCTGTGGTTGTTTCACGCCCTTTTTCTGTGAGGCCGTAGAAAAAGGACGTGAAACACCGACCCATTCGTGCCGAAGCTTGACTCTCCCACAATTACTGCTAGTTTCCTAACTACAAGTCACAGTGACTGTTTGATTTCGTCAGTATGTTATACTGCTGTCTGGATTAATACATTTACATTCGACTTACGAACTATTATCATTTAAGATAAATTGTTACTGTTCGATACATGTGCATGTGTGTGTAGGTACCAATTGTAGTATGAGTAAGAAGCTATCCTTTTAAATCATTGTAATATTATAATAACAACTAGTGTGAAAATAAATCCGTTCAAGCAACACCTCTTTGCATTTATCCAAGCTATCTAAACTAAAAGTGAACCTTATTACCAAAACATATGGTCGAATTTCGAGCCGGATTAATTAATTACCTGGGTTGTCAATCGATCCCAAGTGAGAACAAAGCGCCGCATTCTTTAGATAAGAAACTCGTTTGCTATGAGTGATTTGTGTCTTTTCAAGAAAAATTAATAAGCATCTGTGTTAAAACATTACGACTATTTTATTCTTCAACTACGTAATCTACATAATCAATATACTGGATTATCTTCATAATAATGGCTACGACAGCGGAACAATTACTACAGGAATTAGAAAATGTTGCGTTACTGCTACAAAAGGCTCAAGTTAATTTGAAGAAATGTCCAAAACAAAGACTAACCAAAGGATACGTAGAAACACGTTTGCAAACAATTGAGGAGTATTGGAACAAGTTCACCACGGCGCATTATAATCTTCTGAAAGTGGTCCCGAAAGAGAAGAAAAATGATATCGCATATTTTGTTAATGAAGATTACTTTGTTATTGAAGACCTTTACTTATGTTTACAAGGCGATTTAAAGGATCTTATGGGGTCAATGATGAACCCGAGATTAAGTGATAGCACAAGCCCCACTGGCACAACTTTTGAAGGAAATGTGAAGTTACCTAGAATTCAACTACCATCTTTTTCCGGAATGTACGAAGATTGGACCACGTTTAAGGATCTTTTTACATCGTTAGTCCACAACAACTCCACGCTGTCCAAGGTACAAAAGCTTCATTATTTGAAGAGTAGCGTCAGTGGCGAAGCAGCTATGTTACTTAAACACATACAAGTCACAGAATGCAATTATGATCAAGCTTGGGATTTATTAAGGGACAGGTTTGGTAACAAGCGACTTATAGTGAATTCTCTCTTACGAAAACTTATTACACAAAGGAAGATTCCCGCGCAAACTGCCAATAACATCAAGACGTTGTTAGATACAACTAGTGAATGCCTTAACAGTTTGAAGAACCTTAACGTGTCGACTGATTCTTGGGATCCACTTATCATATTTCTGACGGTGCTGAAGCTCGATGGAGAAACACACAGAGATTGGGAGGAGTTTGCGTACAAAGATAACTTAGAAGAATTACCTAAATGGGAAGATCTTGTGAAGTTCTTACAAACAAAATTTCGTACCCTAGAACTGCTCGCTCCGCCTTCAAGAGAGAAACTCTCACGAAATAAAGAATGTACAGTCCACGTTTCTATGGCACCTACTGCAACCAAACAAAGAACTTGTATAAAATGTAAGGATAATCACACATTATGCCACTGCAAAGAGTTTACTACAATGGAACCAGCAGAAAGATGTGAATATGTGAAGACCAACCAGCTTTGTTTCAATTGTCTGGCACCAGGACACACAGCTAAGAAATGTCGATTAAACATGTCCTGTCGCATATGTCACAAACGTCACCATTCTCTTGTTCATCAACAACCACAGAGTAATATCTCAAATCAACAAGATAATATGCAAGCTAAGCATCATCAAATCGAAGAACATCAACAACATGAAGCTTATGAACAAGCTGAGCTTTCGTCACACTTTACCGCTAGCACGCCAACAGCACTACTGGCTACAGCTCTAGTACCAGTAAGTGATATGTCGGGAAGAATGACTATACTACGTGCGTTAGTCGACCAGGGCTCACAGGCTACCTTCATTAGCGAGAGAGCCGCCCAACTGTTAAAGCTTAAGAGAACACCCGCACAAGCTACAGTCAAGGGTGTTGGCTCAACTACGACTGCCATCAAACACGCTGCTCAAATCGAGCTGCGATCAAGGCACGATGACAGTTTCAAGTTACAAGTGAAGGCATACATCATGGCCACGCGAATCACAACGCAATTACCATCACAAACCATTCCAATCAATACCTGTTCTCACCTAGAAGGTCTGAAATTAGCTGACCCGAGTTTTAACAAACCAGGACGAGTTGACTTGCTCCTGGGTGTAGAAGTATGTGCCCAAATTATAAGAAGTGAGTTTATCAAGGGCCCCCCTGGATCTCCATGTGCTCAGAATACCAGCCTGGGGTGGATCCTTTTTGGAAACATACTTAATGAAGGAAATAAAAATGATTTTATTGTGATGCATCACAGCCTTGATTTAAACAAAATGTTGAAGGCAATGTGGGAGTTGGATAATGAAGACAAATCAAAATTAACCAAGGATGAAAGAAAATGTGAACAAATTTACCAATCCACTCACTCGAGAACACAAGACGGACAGTATATAGTCAAACTACCAACAAAAACCAATAACTTACAATCAATATATGGAAGAACAAGAGAAATAGCTATGAAAAGACTTTACCAATTAGAAAAACGGCTAGAAAGAAATGCTACACTGAAAACAGAATATATAAAGGTCATGGAAGAATATATTAGTATGAATCATATGGAAGAAGTACCAGAGGAAGAAATTAATAGAGACAGCTACTACCTGCCACATCATGCAGTAGTCAAAGAAGAAAAGGAAACAACAAAGGTCAGAATAGTGTTTAACGCGTCACAAAAGGGCAACAATGGTATTTCATTAAACGATGAACTTCTAGTTGGACCACAGCTTCAAACTGACATGAGGAGTCTTATCATGAAGTTTCGAATGAGGAGGATTTGTTTTGTGGCTGATATACAACGTATGTATCGCATGGTCTTAGTGACGAAAGAAGACAGGGATCTGCAAAGGATATTATGGCGAAATGACCCTAGCCTGCCAGTCAAGGATTACAGACTCACACGTGTTACCTTTGGTACGGCGTCAGCTCCATACTTAGCCGTTCGAACACTCCATCAAGTCGCTGATGATGAAGGAGCCGTATGCCCTGCTGCTGCTATAATGATCAAGGAAGATTTTTATGTCGACGATCTTATGGCCTCAAAGGACAATCTGAATGATGCCATACACACAGCAAAATACCTGGAAGCCATACTGCAGAAAGGAGGGTTTACACTACAAAAATGGTGTTCGAATGATGCTAACTTCTTAAAGCAATTTGATCCTGCAAAACGAACAACGCATGCCATTCTAGACATCACTTTAGATGGCACCATAACAGCCTTAGGCTTGCGATGGAACATGGGTAAAGATGTGTTTCAGTACAACCTTAAATTGCCTCCTATAAGCAAATCAATTACCAAACGCACGATTCTTTCGGACATTCAGCGACTGTTTGATCCATTGGGTTGGTTAGCTCCAGCTATGCTACCCACAAAGCTCCTGATACAAAGGTTATGGTTGCAAGGAACTGGTTGGGACGAAGAATTAGATGCAACTACCAGAGAAGAATGGATTGCTCTTCGAGAGAGTCTTCAACATCTGAATGGCATAGAAGTACAAAGATGGCTTGGAATCACAGATCATAAGACAGCCAACATTGAAGTTCACGGATTCTGTGATGCCTCTACTAAAGCATATGCTGCTGTTGCGTATGTCAGAGTTGAACATGAGGAAGTTGTTACTACTCAAATAATAGCTGCAAAGACTCGAGTTGCTCCTGTTAAGCCAGTTTCTTTACCTCGGTTGGAATTGTGTGCTGCTCTTCTTTTATCACGACTTCTTAAACAAATTAAAACAGCAATGAAAATAACTGACAACAATATATTTGCGTGGAGTGATTCCACAATAGTACTCTCCTGGCTGCAGGGTGACCCTACAAGATGGCATGTATTTGTGAGAAATAGAGTTGTTGAAATCTTGGACAACACAGGAACCAATTGGTTTCATGTACAAAGTAGCAACAATCCTGCTGACGTTGCATCACGGGGAGAACTTACCCTGGAGTTAAGGGATGATGAACAATGGTGGAAAGGCCCAAAATGGTTAAGAGAGCAAACAATCATATTAAATAGACCAGACAACATAACCACCAGTTTAGAAAGAAAGGAAGAGATACAAACTAATACAAAGGTAGAAGAAGAATCAAGCTTAGAAACCCAATTTCAGCATTATGACAACTTGGAAGAACTTTTAAAATCAATAATTTATTGCAAGAGATTTCTAAAAGGTAAGAAAATGAGAAACAAGGAAACTGTCATCACCACTCATGAGATAGACGAAGCACTTAAAACCTGCATAAAGATAGCGCAAAAGGAAAGATTCTTTGAAGACATTATGAATTTAAAGAAAAAAGGGGAAGTAACTGGAAATAGCAAATTAAAACTACTAAAACCTTACCTGGACCATGAAAATATTCTTAGGGTGGGCGGCAGACTACGTCATGCAGACATAGCAGAAGACACAAAAAATCCTATAATATTAGACAATCACAGTAACCTAGCCACACTAATTGTGAAAGATGCTCATCGCAAAACACTGCATGGTGGAATTCAAATGATGATGGCCTACCTAAGAACAAAATTTTGGATTATCAAGGCAAAACATTTAATTAAACATAGAATCCGTAAATGTCTCATATGTTCTAAACATAGTGCATCGTCTAGAAACCAACTCATGGGCGACTTACCTAAAGTCAGAGTCACACCAGCCAAACCCTTTCTAAACAGTGGGGTTGACTTTGCTGGACCATATCAAATTCTTGCATCTAAAGGCAGAGGAATACGAACCAACAAAGCTTATATCGCGCTATTTGTTTGTATGGCCACCAAGGCTATACACTTGGAAATGGTTGGCGATCTCACTACCGAATCCTTCATCGGAGCCTTCAAAAGGTTCGTTGCTAGACGCGGAAGATGCTCACACATATGGAGTGATCAAGGCAGAAATTTTGTAGGAGCCAATAAGGAATTAGCTGATGCTTGGAAAGAAGCAAAACTTGAGTTCGACAGCACGATAGCGGCGTCTCTTGCACTTGACGGAACTCAGTGGCACTTCATTCCTGCCTATAGTCCACACATCGGTGGCTTATGGGAAGCAGGAGTTAAATCTATGAAACACCACATGAAGAGGGTATTGACCAGTCACTTAACGTATGAAGAAATGAGTACGCTGATTTGCCAAATTGAGGCATGCCTAAACTCCAGGCCACTAAGTCCAATTGATGATGGTGACACAGATAACCTAACGCCCCTAACACCTGGCCACTTTTTAATCGGCGAAGCTCCAATTACTGTCCCTCAAGCTGATTTTCAAGATGTTACAATCAATCACCTGTCCCGCTGGCAGCATATTCAGAAGTTGCTTGGAGATTTCTGGCAGAAATGGCAAGCGGAATATCTGACCAGCCTACAGCAGAGACCAAAATGGCTCAAGAGATGTAAAGAACTTGACATCGGTAATATTGTACTTATTAAGAATGAACAGCTTCCTCCCGGTAAATGGGCTTTAGGTCGCATTGTAACCAAATACCCAGGCGACGACGGCGTCACAAGAGTGTACGGTGTTAAAAGTGGTGACAGTATAACCAAGCGTAGTTTTAATAAATTATGTCCTTTACCTATAGATGTTGATGATTAGGATTGTGTAAAGTGTCATTGCATGAATGAGTAAATCATATGAAATTGTTATTTTGTAAATGTTTTTTTTTTATGTATTTCAAATCACATTACTATGTCCATGAATAACTCTTAAATACTCTGTTAGTATAGTTATCATTAATTAGGTTTAATTGTTTAAAGGCCTTATGAGCCCTTTGGTGGGCGGCATGTTCGATACATGTGCATGTGTGTGTAGGTACCAATTGTAGTATGAGTAAGAAGCTATCCTTTTAAATCATTGTAATATTATAATAACAACTAGTGTGAAAATAAATCCGTTCAAGCAACACCTCTTTGCATTTATCCAAGCTATCTAAACTAAAAGTGAACCTTATTACCAAAACAGTTACTATATGAACAAGACCCGATGGGAGAAACGAAGGTAAATGTGTCTCATATTCATCCTAATCTGCGTACCCAAGCTATTTTGAGTAAAAAATGAAGTCTATGAATCATTATTTTCATCCAACCATCCGAAAGAAAACAGCCCATTCACTTCAAGGTCTCACTATGACCAAACACAAAGAGGTGATTCTCTAAAGAAAAAAACAAAAAGACATGACAAGGCCCGTCCATATTTTTCAAAAGTCTAGCTAGGATATAAATCAAATTGATTGTATCTCGGTTCGCAGTGGCTCTTTTGTGTGCACTAATGGAATATCGAATCCCAAAATTTAGGCCAACTGTGTTTGACAGACGGCGTCTCTTAAAGGTCGGCGGATACTGGTGTGTAGCGTTCATTTCTAGTGCTTGTTCTCTCACGTTATTGGGGCGAATATTATCTGTCAATTTAGGTCCTACTCATATTATCCTATTTCCTAATATCCTACTCATAAATTTAAATGTGAAAGTTTGTAAGAGTGTATGTTGTTATTCATTCAAGAAAAAACAGCTGGACTGATTTGGTTTAAATTTTGTCTGTACGTGTGGATATGACACGAGTGAACTTGCGGGCGGAATCTAGTTTTATCAATAATTTGCTCACGACAATCCACTGCTGAACTTCCTTCGTTGTATAATTGGTTGAATGTGGAATAACTACACTTACCTACTGATCTGGTACGTATTGCACAGCAAACATTGTCGAAATTTAAAAGCGGCCTTGTTTTTTTCGTTCACTAGGCATCCGCATGTCCCTGCAAGAGTCCACCTGAATTTCAGCGTCAGGTATTACAACCTGACAATTTGCTGAGCTAAATACCCATTTGGTGTATCACTAATACACCCGCACTCATCAAAGTAGGCAACCACGGTATTAGTGTTACCTACCTTTATTATTTTTTTTTTTTCTAAGTCTCTGTTTTATTTATTTGTTTCTGTAACGTGTGCCGAGATGTTTTGAATTTATTGTGTTTTCTTAAAAATAGATCACACTTCTTTTATTTTGTTTTGAGTACACATAGTCTCCTTGCTTATTAGGTTTGTAAAGGTAAGGTAAATCAGACAGTATCTTACTATCCTTATCAAATATCTGGTGATCGTCTGAACTATAACTCTGTTAATCAGTTCGTGATGCACTGCCCAATAGTTGTTTGCCTGCAAAGCTCATTAAGTCGCTACCAAACGCTTTGGGTCTCTTCAATCGTATCGAATTACCATCTAACTAGACAATCAGAGCGAACAGAAAATAAACCAATACCTCTTCTGCTGTGAGCTAGACTAGCCATGACATCAGTGATTGAACAGTCAGGAATTGACAATGATACTTAGATTTTCTTCTAAATCATGTTTGCGTTTTCAAACAACCTATAGTATAACACAATGAATGTGGGAGTATTAACCGCAACACATTGACCTAAGCTACCTTTTTGTGAGAGGGGAAGCATTAAATTACTTCTCTCGCCTCAGAGAGAGGCAAAAGGGAGTGGCAAACTCTTACTGACTATAAACTACCCCGACCTTTCTGCTGCTTCAGGGCTGAGCTACTGAAGGTATATGTCCTAGAATTGCAACCCCTTCAACCATCAGACAATGCTTATATTGTAAATAGCAAAATTTTGAGTTGTTTTTTTGTGTGTATGTTTGTAATCAATCAATGATCCCAAAAACTACTATCCCGTTTGGGAAAAATCTTTCACCATTGGAATGCTATTTTCAACCTGAGTGACATTGATTATAATAATTATTTTGACTTCGAAAAATTAAAAATTGAATATTCTAAAGACTTTGTTACAGATAGGCAGAATGTTATAAGCATTTTATAGCCAGCATCGTCTTTCCCCAAGTATTGCATTCATGAATGATGTAACGCTACCATACGCTCCACAATGGATATTTTTGCAACATTGAAATTTCAATATCACATACCAATGCAGTTCGTATTTTATTTAGTTTGCGAGTACGCTTCGCTTTAAAATATATCATTTAACAATTCTGAAATGCATTCTTGAGAATTGTCTTCGTTAAATGGCCTAGTAAGTGTTTGTGAATGCAAATGGCGTCTCTTAGTCGATGCCGGATTGCATAGGGATATATATAGCATGATTTCTGTGCACTACCCTATGGTTGACTGTTAGAGAATGCCTTAATTTATCCCGCCATTGACTGAGATTGAGATTGGTTTGTGCTAGGAAAAGCCTTTAGTTATTTCTTGTTATATTTCTTCTGCGTTCGCCAATTTGATACAGGCATGATGCTATGTACATTAACATTTTCAAATTTTTGAAAACTTTAATCCTTTTCAAAGGCCCAAAGCAACTGTTAAAACTATTACATTTGCTGCTAAATTTATTTAAAAAACTAAATGATCGTTTTGATATTCTTCCCTACTTTCATCAGTGGCGAATGCTCGACAGTTAAAACCAATCCCAACACACGCCAATTTTAACAAGTGAGAACATCGAACCGCATTACACCACAGTGCCCGCAGACCCTATAGATCATTTTGATAGCGACTGAATTTGAAATATCGAACTGAATTAATAACTCTTTGAATTGGCACCCAGCGTTGTCCATTTGTCACTATTGTTTTTAGTTATAGAAGAAAATTATTATGGTGAAATCCTATGCGGGTGAGAAAATTTATTAAAAAAAAATCGTGAGTTGTAAGTGCAAAAACCAGAATTCTCGTGGTCGATTCTCGAGTTGGATAAAGTATGATTGATATTTTTTGGCTGAAATAGTTTATAGTCAATACATTCTTACACTAGGTCTGGCAGAGTCATTAATTTTTTATGAAAAGAAATGATGATTTTCGCCGTCAGAGGTACCTTGTTCACCATTTATGGTTTATTTGGAATAAATAATTCTAACTTTTAATTTCACTAGACCCCTTTTAAGGATAAGGACTCACTATGTGAGCTTCCGCCCGCGACCTGGCCCTCGTTTTATGTTGATAAAAAGTAGCATTTGTGTAAATCTATTTCATCCAGATCCAGGTGAAAGATAAACAAACATACGTCCATACATTCTTACAAAGTTCACACACATTATATCACATCACATTTATAATATTTGTAAGATTAAGCTTAAAAATAGGAGTTACAAAAAATACGTCCAGTTAAGCCTCTTTGAAAATTAAAAGGCGTGACTTCATGTTTTGTGATTTACCCAGAGGGTCATGTCAATTTGACCCTTAGAACATAACAAAGGTTGGGCTGACCGTCCATTTGTCTAACACAGGGTTCTGTCTTAATACAGGTTCTTGGAAATATTCAGAGATTGCCTTACTATGTACCAATTCCTTACTTACCTACTAGCTACTTATACCTATTTCAATTTTAGCGTGGCCATGGTTGTTGAGTCATCACTTAGAGCATTATTCACCAATTCGCGATTTTAAAAAAGTACCGGTCTCATCATGATGTTTTTCTTCACCGTATGTCAGAGGTGTCTAAATAAACTTGGATAATGGTTGGAAATTAACAGATGCATGTATACAAAAACGTGTAAGACAGGCCGTCTTCAAAAATACTCAAAAAATAATAAAAATCTTTTTAAGAAAAGGTGTTGTTGCAGGCGATGGAGACCACTTAACATCAAGTGATCCGTTTGCTTGTTAGCCTCCTAAAATTTCCTTTTTTCATTCCATAAAAAAGAGAAAATTTTACGACAGTAATAAATAAATGCAAACAATATTTTAAGAATAAAATATCAAGTTATCACATAAAAGCAATAACTACTGTTATTTACTAGAAAATGCACTTTAAAAAAGCCCTTCTTTATTGTAATTGATAATATTTGAAATGAATAATAAGGAAAATGACTCAAATGAAGGTACGATGGATCGATTTATTGAAAGTTGACATCAATGGGAGTGAATGATAACAGCTGAATTGAGGAGGAATTGATAAAGCAACCCCAGTCACTTGAGATAAGAGAGGAAGAAAATTCATTGTTGTGACGACATGGCCGCACGTAAAGCTACCCCAATTTAAGAGCATTATCAATGAATTTTCGACTATATTACGATACAACAAAGTTAAAAATACGAAATTAATATATTACAGAAACAAATTTGCGTTTATCTAACTTCGTCAATGCGAAGAGTTTTATAATATGTTTAAAATTAAATATGGTTTAAAGAAAATAATTATTGTTATTTTCTCCTTGAACTACCCAGGAACACATAGGTTAGAAGCTAAGTATCTCAATAAAATATTTAGTTGCTTGTTCATTTAAACTTTGCAATATTTGCTATCTTGCGTATCTTACCTTAAAACAACGCAATAAAAAATAACTTGTTTGTCATGAATCATGACAAATGTATACTTTTTGACGGATGATAATCATCAAAAGACTATCTGTTGTTACCCCAGAACTCAATAATGTAATCATCATATGCGTGTAGACTAATAGTAATAGTAGAGTAAAAAAAGTTTAAATATTTTCAAAACCTTTGCAGAGGAAATGACAAAACGATAAATTTGATTAAATATAAAAGAACAAGTCATTCTTTCAATTTTTCTTTTGTTTGTTTTCATGTCAATATTTCCTTTACTGCTCTCCATCACCAAATGGCTTCTCCTGCCCAGGGTTGGGCAGGAGGGAGTGTCAGACTCTTACTGATTAAAAATCTCCCTGTTCCGTCTCCTGTTCTAAACCGAGGCCACGATGCCTCATTGCGCTTACCCCGCAACCCCAGCTGAATATCAGCCCTATAGGGCCCCCTCTGTAGTGGTCTATTGGCTCTTTGAGGTGTGCGTGGGACGCTACGCGCCATACGCTCGGGTTCTTTACCTTAAGTATGACTTTTTAATAAAAATAGCCTCCCTTTAAAATACCTACACAAAACCCAATCTCTGCAACACAAAAAGATAAAAACCACGATTATGCGCAAAAAAAACGCTATAATAACAATCGCCATTAATTCTAAAACAGTAGCTACCCAAAAAATCTCCCACGTGCATAGAATACGAACTCACATTATTTGTAAAGACTTCCTTGTCTTGCTTGAATAAAGTATGTTGCGGTGTTCCTGCGGCCCTCCCGTACCTCTGTTACCCTCTGAGGGAAGGTTCCCTCATAAATTATACATTTTTACATTCATTCACCTCGTTAGGGCATTTAAAGTGATGGGATTTGGATGTCTTGTTACAGAGTCCGTGTAAATACTCCCCATACATATTATGAATGAGAGAGATTTGAATATATGAAGCGAAATTTATTTATTTATTTGAGACTTCATGCACAAAACATTGTACATAGGCGGACTTAATGCAATGAGCATTCTCTACCAGTCTACCTTTGGGTGATGCAGAGATAATCTAATTGCAGGTGCAGAAGCAGAAAATTCAATTTAATATACCTAACATATATATAAAAATATACATAACACACTTTACATATATACATACTATATATATACATTATAATACATATACATATATATACTGCCTTTCGTTGCCTATGACTATGACTGCATATACGTATATATATATATATACGTATATGTATATATATATATATATATATATATATATATATATATATATATATATATATATATATATAAAAGTATATGCAGTCATAGTCACGATGATTCCCCCAACCTCTTCAAAAGAAGCTCCCGAACTCTCTGCTTGAAAGACAGCCGACTAGTCAAGATCCTGATATCGGAGGGTAGCGCATTCCACAGAAGAATAGCCTGAACGACAAATGAGGAATGGAGAAATTTTGAGTGATGAGTGAGGGAGAAATTTTGAGTGAATGACGAAATTGCGTTTGCGATTATAGGCAATACACTTATCTGTTTTGTACACTCAGCCAAACTATGTAGCATGCAGTTGAGAAAATGTGAGATTTAAAATCAATAGTTTTTGATGTATTAAAATGTGTGTTTAAAACAAAAACAGCGTAGTCAAGGAAGAATTTAGATTGCAGGAAGATGTAGTAGCAAGAATTGGAAAAGGAATGGCTTACCAAGCCCTTACTTGGTCATATTGAAAGGATGGATGCTAGAAGATTCACGAAAGAGGTCTATTAAGCAAGCATGGAAAAGGTAAACAGACGGATACACATTGACCAAATAAGACGATATTTTGGAAAAAAGTTTATATTAGAAGCAAAGTCAACGAGCATGCAATAAAGATTGTATAATAAATAAAAGAGGTGTGCTGGAATCCAACTTCAATGGGACCATGTGTAATGAAAGTATGTGTTTCAACGAAACCGAAGCCAACGAAATGTTCTTGTTTTTATTGACAAGGAATATCAAACATGGATTTTTTCAGTCCTAGGCGAGAGGCGAGTCAGACTATGCTAGATTGCTCGATTCCCTATATTATGGTTGAGTTGAGTGTCATGTTCGTGAACAGCCGCCGTCAATTGGGACTGGTCAGCTCCGGACTGCCTATCGTCCTTAAGGTTATTTTCTTTTTATGTTTCTCTGTATATTAGCGTTACACTGTTTTCACATAATCAAACCAACTAAATATCGTACCAAAGAATCTTCATGTGAAACTGATTTAAAAAGAGTAACCATGGCGTTTCTTGCTCGTTCTTCTCCATCGGAATCTACACTTTGTAACGAACATGGCCGATCACTTGACTAGACGGCATTGGTGATAAAGTTAAAATTACTTTGTAAAACCTGGCTTGTGCCAGGTTTTGAACCCAACCATCGATAACTATGAATTTTTTGCAACTTGAACCGGTTAACTATATTTTTATTATAACTTTCATTCATCATCATATCAGCCACAGGACGTCCACTGCTGAACATAGGCCTCCCCCATTGACTTCCAGATAGGCCGGTTGGAAGCGACCTGCATCCAGCGGCTTCCTGCGACCTTAATCAGGTCGTCTGTCCACCTTGCGGGTGGACGTCCTACGCTGCGCTTGCCGGTACGTGGCTGCCACTCGAGAACCTTTCTGTCCCAGCGGCCGTCGGTTCTACGCGCTATGTGCCCTGCCCATTGCCACTTCAACTTACTAATCCGCTGGGCTATGTCGGAAACCTTTGTTCGTTTGCGGACATCTTCGTTTTTTATACGGTCTCGCAAAGAAACTCCGAGCATAGCCCTGTAATAGGTATAAGTAATAGGTATAAGATAACAATAGTTCTAAGAATAATATATATTAATATTGTAACATGATCCTAATATGATATAGTTCTATATTTGGTAATTGAGGTTGTAATAGTATCTAAGTATAAACAATTGAACCTGAAGCCTAACCTACATACCGTAGGGGGCAACAACCTATGACATCATCCCTGTAAACCCTAATCACTATAAAAGGGGTCCATTAATAAAAATAAAGTTAGTCTTATAACCAACTTCTTGTGTTTAATTACTTCCTCGCGTACCGCTATCACATGGCGACCCTGCCAGTGCGGCTCACTTTAGGTTCGGGTTACAATTACTAATATGGATAGGCGCCGGTAACGATCCATATTTAGATGAGTGTCTTTTAACATTAAAACAATAACAGTGTTCATCTCTAAGATGGGAAAACAATACAGTACTCCTAGACCTCCGGCTGCCCTTGCAAGTCATAGTGATATTTATAATCAATTCGGGAAGACGAACTCTATCGAGCAAAATACGTCGATCACCCAGGGAATCGCAAATATAAATTTCTATTTGAGTATATTCGTATTGACAATAGTTCTGATAGTTGCTTTCGTACTTATACGATACTGCATTTTATCTGTCAATAAGAAGATTGAAAGAAGAGCGCGCAGCCAAGTTATAGACTTGAGCAAAGCTGGTGTTTAAACAAAAACAGAAGTATGGAACAGCATATGAAGGAGATAGCTCAGTACATGGAAATATTCAGTCAAATTAATGATTTAAGGTGCCAAGGTATACGAATAGGGAAAAAACAGGGAAGAACTATTGTCGAAGCATTTATAGAAGGCAGGAAAGGACATTATCTATTATGCCCAGAACGGATAAATAGCCGGTCATTCTGCTTGATTTCTAACTCACTGGATGTCGAGTTGCATGATGGGACAACTGCAGTAGCCCAGCTGACATTGCAATACGAAGGAAGACTATCCTGGATTTGGAAGATTGAGTGGGAACGTGATTCTACGTACAATGAGTGGTAGTGAGTGGTAGTGTGTAGTGTTGTGAACCTGTGAGCAACGCGACGATATCAGGACAATAAGAGAACGTTATTATGTAAGTACGTAGTCTAATGATTAGTTTCTTATCCTTTTTGTGTATTCATAATATTAAGTGAAATAAAATGTGTTAGTTAAATGGCAGATGAAATCAAATCACTTATTGCTAAGTTAAAAGAAGTTAGAACTTATTTAATAAAGTTAGGTCCGAAAAGACGGAAAGGCGAAATTTTACTTAAAAAAGCAGATGAAAGTTATGTGCTATTTTCAACTTTTTCTTCTGTCCTAGCGATCATTAGTGACCAAGTAAAACTAGGTAAATCGGACAAGGACACAGAGAAAAATATCAACGAATTAAGTAAAGAATTTTTAAAGTTGTATGAAGAAGTCAAAAAATTGTGTGAGGTTGTAGAAATGGAAACTTTTAGCTTAAAGACAGCATTAGGCTTATTGCCGTTAATGACAGATGATGAAACAGTAACCCAACAATTAATTGATAACATAGAATATTATGGTTCTACTTTATCTGAAGCTGCTTGTAAAGTAAAACTAATAAATTTTGTATTAAAGAGTAGGCTGTCTCAAGCAGGTAAATTAAAATTAAATGAATCGTATTCAACTATAGGCGAACTGATTCAGGATATGAAATGTAAATTACTTGCGCAAAAATCTGCAAATTCAATTCAAACAAAATTACAACAATTAAGGCAAAATGATAAAACGATAAATGACTATGGCCAGGAATTATCGCAATTATTTGTTGATCTTACGATATCTCAATCAAAGGGCGATGCCAACAGTTATAAAGTGTTAAAACCTTTAAATGAAAAAATGGCTATAAAAAGATTCGCGGATGGACTACGGAATCGTAGACTAAGCACCATTATTGCATCTAGGAACTTCGATTCGCTAAAGGATGCCGTGCAAGCCGCGTTGGATGAAGAAATAACAACAGCAACTACCGATATAATTGGTACGTATAATTCCTATAAACCTCGATTTAGATACCAAGGTGGCTACCAACCCAGAGGACACCTTAGAGGACGTTACGGAAGAGGATATAAACCAAATTATCAGGATAATCGTTATAGGTCACAGGGATATTCCCAACAATACCATAACGGCGACAGGAAAACATTCTATAGAGGAGGTATGGTTACAAGAGGAGTTAGTCAGCAGAAAAGAAACCATTCAGGTGGGTACCACAATCACCAAAGGGGATTCTACAGAAGACCACAAAAACATGGTGTTCACATGCTAGCAGAGGAACAAGAAACTGAACAAAATAATCCCTGCGAAGATAGAGGACTAAGCGAAAATCAGTTTTTTCGGGACTAATCATATATTAATTGGGGGTAATTCAATCATAATTAAACTAAAAACAAATAACCAAGATTGGTCATGGTTAATTGACACAGGTGCAACTATTTCAGCTGTAAAATACAGTTATATTAGAGAAAGAAATATTCCAATAACGAAAGCTAGAATGAATATTAAAGGCATTGGAGGTAGTTTAGAGTCTATTGGATTTACTAAGTTGAAAATTCTAATAGGAAATGAATTAATAGAGCAAGTAGTGTATGTGTTCAGTTCATTACCATGCCCTACGGCTGGAATTTTAGGTCATAATTTTTTAAATAAACATAAAGCACAAATAAATTATAGAAACAAATCTATAACCCTGTCAATAAATCAAAATAAGACAATAACCTTACAATATGGTAATACATTGGTACAAACATGTTACAATTTTAAAAAACGATCAGAATCAATTAATTACATTCAAACTGATCGAGTAAATGACTGTGTCATATGTGCAGAAGAAATAACCAAAGGAGTATTCATAGCAAGCACTATTGTAAAACCTATAAATGGTAGGATACCAGTTCAAGTTTTAAACACAAACGAAGAAGACATAACAATAAGTGGACTAAAGCCGAAATTGCGTGATCTTGATGAATATGACTATTGTTACTTTGGTGAAAGTATTAAAAATGCAGAAAGAGTAAAGAATTTATTAGGACAGCTTAATTTAAAACATTTGACGTTAGAAGAACAAGTAGAGATTGAAAAGATTTGTGCGAGATATGCTGATATATTCCAACTGCCAGGGGATAAATTATCAGTAACTAAATTATATAAACATAATATTCAGCTAAAACCAAATGTAGATCCAGTTTTTGTTAAAAACTACAGGATACCACATTCGCAGAAAAAAGAAATTGATAAACAAATAGACCAAATGTTGAAGGATGGAATAATAGAACCAACACAAAGTGAATGGTCTAGTCCAATTTTATTAGTGCCCAAAAAATCAATCGTATCAGGGGAGAAAAAATGGAGACTTGTAATTGATTATAGAAAACTTAACGAACGAATTAAAGATGACACATTTCCCCTTCCAAATATAACAGAGATATTAGATTCATTGTCAGGTTCAGTATATTTCAGTCATTTAGATTTATTTTCCGGTTATTATCAACAAGAATTAGAACCAGATTCCAGAAAATATACAGCTTTTAATTCTGGACAATACCAAATGACACGTATGCCAATGGGGCTAAAGACGAGTCCAAGTGCATTTAGCAGAATGATAACGTTGGCAATGTCTGGTCTAACATATGAAAAATGTTTTGTCTATTTAGATGACATAGTAATTTTTGGAAGAAGCTTGGAAATTCATAATAAAAACCTTTTAAATGTTTTTGAGAGATTACAACAGGTAAATCTTAAACTAAACCCATTAAAGTGTGAATTCCTTAAGAAAGAAGTGTTGTATTTAGGCCACGTAGTTTCAGCAGACGGAATTTTACCTGATCCAGAAAAAATTAAATCAATAAAAGAATACCCAACTCCATCAAACGAAAAAGAAGTAAAAAGTTTTGTAGCCCTTGCAAACTATTATAGAAAATTTATACCAAATTTTGCAGAAAAGGCATTTCATTTAAACAAATTAGGAAAAAAAGATGTTAAATTTAAATGGGATGATAATTGCCAGCGGTCATTCCAAGAATTGAAAAATGCTATAATAACACCGCCCGTATTGCAATATCCTGACTTTAGCAAAGAAAATGAATTTATTTTGCATACAGATGCCTCAGGCTACGCGATAGGTGCCGTTCTATCTAACAGTAATGGGAAGCCTGTAGCTTATGCAAGCAGAAGTCTAAATAAAGCAGAGAGTAACTACGCCACTATAGAAAAGGAACTATTGGCAATCGTTTGGGCAACAAAACATTTTCGTCCATATTTATATGGTAGACATTTTAAAATAAAAACAGATCACAAGCCGTTGATATATCTATTTAACATGAAGGATCCATCAAGTCGACTACTTAAGTTTAGATTAGCATTAGAAGAATATCACTTTACAGTCGAATACATTAAGGGTAAAGAAAACACTGCAGCTGACGCCTTATCTCGAATTAAAATAACATCTAAAGAGTTAAAAGAAATGAATGAATGTTTATATGTCATTACCAGAAAAATGGCTAATCGACAAATGACAAGTAACAATGATAATGAACTAATTAATAGTGATTCTACTGACAAAGGGACTGATCAACCTAGAGTGGTAGAACTCACAACAATACCAAAAGAAGGAGTAGAATTGCAATTCATTAAAGGAAATGAGCTCAATAAAGTAAATATAAATGACAAAACTAATATAAAAGAGTCAAAAACATTAATATATTTAAAGAAAGAAAAAACGTTATATATAAAACTAGTATCACCATCGCAAATGACGCGACGCGCCTTTGTGCGTGAACTAGGTATAAAATGCAAAGAATGGAATATAAATAAGATAACAGTGAGGAAAAATAAAAATAATAATGTATTTGTAAAAACCCTTGCAAATGAAATACAAAAAACAAAAGAAGGGAGTATTCCAAGTTTGTGTATAATAAATGATGTAATAAAAATAACTAATAAAGATGAAAAAAAAAGTGATATTAAATGATTTTCATATATTGCCTACAAGTGGCCATGCTGGGGAACGGAAAATGTATAACAATATAAAAAGAAGATATTTTTGGTCAGGTTTAGAAGAAGATATAAAGAATTATGTACAAAAGTGTGAGAAATGTCAGAAAGAAAAATATTCAAGATATACTAAGGAACCAATGACAATAACAACAACAGCTACAGAGGCATTTCAAAAAATATTTATGGACATCGTTGGACCATTAGAAAGAGATGAAGAAAATTTTTCATACATACTTACTATACAATGTGAATTAACAAAATATATTGAAGCTTATCCTATGAAAACAAAAAGTACCAAAGAGGTTGCAGAAAAGTTTGTTAATAACTTCATTCTTCGGTTTGGGATACCTGAAATCATTGCTACAGATAGAGGAACAGAATTTATATCTACAACATTCCAAGAGGTATGTAACTTACTGCATATAAATAAACTTACATCCACAGCTTATCATCATCAAAGTATTGGCGCACTGGAAAACAGCCACAAAAGCCTAGGTACTTATTTACGTATTCAAACTGATAATCATAGTGGACATTGGAGTAAATGGATAGCGTATTGGTGCTTTGCATATAATACGTCTGTCCATACAGAAACTAAATTTACACCATTCGAATTAGTATTCGGAAAACAAGCCAACTTGCCAAGTAATTTAACAATTCATCCAGAACCAATTTACAATCATGAAAGTTACCCTTTGGAATTGAAGTATAGACTTCAGTTGTCACAAACAGAAGCAAGAGAAAACTTAATAAAAAGTAAAATGATTAGAAAAATAAAATATGATAAGAATTGTAATCCGGTAGTGTATAAACCTAATGATAAAGTATTAATTAAGAATGAAAATAGGAATAAATTGACCAGCATATATTCAGGTCCTTATATAGTTGTAAGAGATATATCCCCAAATGTAGAAATCTTAGATAATGGAAAAATAAAATTAATACATAAAAATAGAACAAAACTGTTCAAAAATTAAAAAAAAAAAAAAAAAAAAAAAAAAAAAAAAAAAAAAAAAAACCTAATAATATTTTTTTTTTTTCTATGAAAGGGGAAGGTGTAATAGGTATAAGTAATAGGTATAAGATAACAATAGTTCTAAGAATAATATATATTAATATTGTAACATGATCCTAATATGATATAGTTCTATATTTGGTAATTGAGGTTGTAATAGTATCTAAGTATAAACAATTGAACCTGAAGCCTAACCTACATACCGTAGGGGGCAACAACCTATGACATCATCCCTGTAAACCCTAATCACTATAAAAGGGGTCCATTAATAAAAATAAAGTTAGTCTTATAACCAACTTCTTGTGTTTAATTACTTCCTCGCGTACCGCTATCACAGCCCTCTCCATAGCGCGCTGAGCGACCTTGAGCTTCTTTATAAGGCCCACAGTAAGAGACCACGTTTCAGTTCCATAGGTCATCGCTGGGTAACACACATTGATTATAGACTTTCGTCTTAAGGCACTGAGGTAAGTTGGACGAGAAGATGTTGCGTAGTTTCCCGAACGCTGCCCATCCAAGTTGGATTCGACGATTGACCTCCTTCTCGAAATTGGACCTACCTAGCTGGATCACTTGTCTCAGGTATACATATTCGTCAACAATTTCGAGGTTAGAACTCCCAACTGATATCGGATAGGGCGTGACATGGGCGTTAGCCATGACTTTCGTCTTGTCCATGTTCAACTTTCATTAGGTATTCTAAATTACTTTAATTTTTATCATGCTCAAAAATGTTTCCGTCTTAGAAAACTTAGACGCTTTTATCAAAATATTTCCTTAAGTTTTACCTACGTAATCAACCACTCTTTATTTTTCGTCAAATACGTCTTTTGTTTTCATAAAATCAAGCATGCGAACAAGGAGAAAAAAAGATTCAGTTCTTTACATAATACATATGGATTTAACGCCAGCTTACTTATCTTGTGGTTTGACTGTGTTGATGTTTGTTCTTAGATTTACAAAAATATTGACGAGTTTTGGAAGATTTTAAGTAATATTGCATACGTTTATGTTATATTTTGATCGCTTGAGAATCTGTTTTATCAAGTCACAGGGCAGTAAACGTAATCGTTTGCCCATCAACAGATGGATCGTATGATGGTGATCCTGATTCCCGATTTAAATTTTAGACGAATAGATTCCATTTCTGATTAAAACAAGAAACAATAGCTTCTAAGTCGTGTCTTTAAAAAAAAAACATCCTATTTGGCTAGTTAATACAACGCACCTTGTTACAGAATTTCAATCTCACGAAGGATTTTGTATCAACCCCAGTGAAATGTGAACAGGTGTCACAGTGCGTGAAACAAGATGATCCAAACAAATCCTGTACGTAACACTACAGCTAATACTGAGATATTTGGGAAAAGTGACGAAGAAAAGTAAATTTTGTTATTCAGTTTTTTTTTTTAATACTCTTCTCCCAATTAGGATTTTCGCCTAAGTCGTGATTGCGTTTCAAACTTATACTTTCAAATTCATTCTACATCTAAACCTTTTTAGCGACATTTTTGTGGATCACACAGAGAGTGGTTTTCCTTTTAAAGACTAGTCTATCCATGGAGGTCATGACTTTCTTTTTGGATATAAGCTGTCAATGATGTGTGATTCACAATTAATTTGGACCAGGTTTGCTCTGGCCACATTCGAGGCATACTTTTGGCAAAGATTCGGGTCCGAATAGTTTGAAAACACGTGTGTAGTAGAAATTTTGCCAATCTATAACTTTATATAACGCCCCTTCCGGACTAGAGCGAAGCCATTGACCGCATAACATTTCATACTGAAATCAGTCGCCACAGGTGCTGATTGGCCTGTGAAGTAGAGGGGGCAAATGATGTTTCACTCATTTCATTCGGGCTAGCTAATTAAAATCAATAGTGATATGTTATTTCAGTGAAATACATTACCAGCCTAGGTATATATATGTATGTGTTAAGCAAAAGCCTCTTCTCGCACGGGGAAACATTAATCACCAGACCTGCTTAGGACGGAATGGCGATTTTAAACTTATGATTTAAATATATATGACCAGTTTTCCTGTCATCTAAATTTCTTTATCAGCAAGTACAACTCAAATGATGTCATATAGGTTCTTAGTAGAATTTGCACCTGCATCTCATCCATGAGAAGCGAGCAGTGACAACATTTGACCCTACATTCAAAACGAACCTTATTCCCTCTTCAAACAATCCACTAACATAAATACGAGAAGTGAACATTAAAAATAAAAGTGCCATAAAGGAAGAGACTGAATTTAAACTTTAAGCCGCTTTAGCGCTCAATAAGGAAATTGATGCACTTATAAAATCAGCTGAGCGCCTGACTGTCGAAGCGCTTTTTAGCGCTTTAAGTTGAATGTTTTGTAGGTAGATCACTGTATTATTTATATATTATGTAGACGTTTATATATAATTTAATAGTGTTAACTTGGTTTTGGATTCAGTCTCTTTTACATGAAGTTCATAAAATTACGGGCGGAGGGTAATTTAGAGGTATAGGATAATCAACCAAGGATACAATAATGACATCTCTATCTCGTAGCAGAAGTTATGAAGTGGTCATCTATACTAATATTATAAAGAGGTAAAATTTGTAAGTTTGTATGTAGAGGGTAAACTTTGGTCGGATTTCCAAAATTATTTCACTGATATACATTCAGTTAACAAAGTATCGGGAATGAATGTTTTTTTTATGGTTCCAAATTCGAATATTAATTTTGTTTGTTGTTGTTAGATTGGCATTGTTTCTCGCCGGTTTTCATTGATGTCACTCAGGTCGAGACGTTTGTAACAAAATCTCTCCCAAACTTCCTGAAAGTAGTAAGCGGAGGCGTATTGCCAGATATGTCATTCTAAGCGTTGTAATGATAGATGAAACTATATTGGCAAGCATCAGTGGTTAAATCACAATATGGGCTAATTTAGATTCAAATTTAATAAAACCTTTTGTTAATATTTGAAACTATGGCAAACGCATCATCATTATCATCATCATCATAATCACCATCAGCCTGATAACGTCCATAGCTGGATTTAGTCCTCTACAATAGCACGCCATTGAGGTAGGTACATGTTCAGCTCTTCCCGTCCAACCACTACCAACCACACTACGAATATCGTCAGTCCACAAACATCGGAAGGACACCTACACTACATTTGCCTAGACATGATCTCAACTTGACTCCAGAACACGTCTACCCCAGTCATCGATTCTTTGACAAATGTCTGACCACTGCCACTTCAGTTTGCAGTCCTTTGGGCTAAGTCGACACTTTGGCAAACGCATATAAAAGATTTAAAGCAATGATTTAATTAGTACTCAATTCACATAAAATTAAATAAATGGACACAATAAAAAAAACAAATCAAAACCAGTAACGATGGACACAGAATTCCAAATCATAAGAATAACACGTTAAGATAAAACAGGGGACGAAAGTAGACGCTTTATAGTCGTCACAAAACACTGATTGGTACCGAAACTCGTAAAACTTATAAATCAGGCGCCAACAATACCTTGGGGCCTGCCAACCCCCTTAAACTGAAGATTTATGAACGAACCGCTGGTGTTCAATTGTAAGACCTTGACGATTTTAGCTATTGTAATTTTTAGGTTGGTTTTAATTTGTTAATATAGATTTTTAGTTAGGTTTCTGATCTGATCATAATAGGTATAATTATATATACATAGGTATTAATTTGTTATCAGTAATGCAAAATTTAAAATGACCTGAAGGTTGTGGCACCCACTTTACATGCATGAGAGTGCGAGCTCCTAAAATTGGCCATCACCAAAGTGACTTTACTTTCTAAGATTATTAAGACGCCGCTGACATACGGTGAAGAAATCTGGGCTTTTTTATTAAAGGTTCTCAGTTCACAAAATTAGTTTCATTTTATATGATAGGACGGCAAACGAGCAGCCTGATTATCTGATGGTAAGCAATCAGCGCTGCCCATGGACACTGATCACACATGACCTTTTCGGGATTAGCGGATTTGGAGATTTTGGGATTGGGGAAAGGGAAGAATTGGGCCTCCGGCAACCTCACTCACACGGCGAAATACACTGCTATGATGGAGTCACGCTGGATTTTTGTTAGGCCGTGGTATCACTCCACCCGAGCCGTGCCCTTCGTGCCGAAGCTTGGCCTCATCTCCCACGCTTAGATAATAACATTGCTAATACACCTTGAGCAAGCTTCGTATTTAATGCTCAAAATATTTTCTTTTTAATTAAAAATTATTCCGTAAAATGAAGACTGTGTAAGCACAGTGCGATTGGCACTAGTAGAAGATTTCAGATGTATTATAAGTACTGGCTAATAAAAACACAGGTTCTAACAAGTACCTACTTTATTCCTAAAAGCGTAAAGTGCAAAATTGAATGTGGTGAGAGTTTTCAAAAGGCTTATAGATATAGAAAACAAGAAGTGAGAATGATGATTGAAACTATAGTTTGCGCAACAAGCCGACGCACGGATTTATTAGGTAATCAATCATTTACAATGGCATGCAAACGTTAGCTGAAGTATGGTGTCCATGTATTAAGAGGAAACGGGAAAAGTGTGGGTTTGACGTCATATTAGAATCAATACAAATAAATTAACTTAATAAATATCTTTTAAATTCATATTAAATATTGCCATGGACTGTAATAGATATACCTATAGATAGAGATAAACAATTAAATATAACCAAGGATATGAAAAAACACCATTTTAAATTCCAATATCATATCATTAATTTATTTAAAATATCAGATCTCTCTTTTGCCCCAAAATAATTGATAGATATGCAAAATAAATTCAAAAAAGGTTACAACTACATTCGCCATTACAGCAACTGATAAAAATAGAAATGATTTTATAAAAGTTTTTTTTTTCACAAAAAAATGGCCGCCCCACTCCATACATCACGGGCAGTAAACGCTTGTTCAATATAACGCATTTAGTGAAATACGCGCGTATTCACACTTTACGTACTACGCAACTTTTACAATACCTACGTAGCACTTTGAAAAGGTTTTATTTATGTTACACTTTCGTCTGTTTACTTTATATATTGTTTTGTGACATTAGAGACAAGTTGAAATATCTATAAAATAGGTTCAAACATACGTATTTTGTTTTGCTTTTAAAAGGTGTGCAAGTACCATGTTTTTTTTGTGGTATAGGTCGACAAACGAGCAGGCGGATTAGATGATGGTAAGCAATCAGCGCCGCCCATGGACTTCGGCAACATCAAAGGAGTTGTTCTCGAGTATTAGGGATAAAGGTTCAGGATATTTAAGGATTGGGAAGGGATGGGGATGGTCAGGGATTGGGCCTCCGGTGACCTCACTCACATGGGGAAACACAACGCTGTGATTGTTTCACGCCGGTTTTCTGTGAGGCCATGAAATCACTCTTGCCGAACCGACGCATTCGTGAAGCACGGCACTCCCACACTTAAAAAGTAAAAAAAACTAAAAGGAAGACCTAATACATTTTAAACGAAGTATCTTCATATAACAGCACATTGGACTATAGCAGTCATCTGTACCACGGATCTGTATAATCAACAGAAAAAAGCTGTAGTCTGTAATAACACCAATTATGATTGTTGTCCATATCACCAATGGGCCAATGGGGTACGATTTCTTTGCATCATTTAACACAGTGAAGAATAAAGGCGGTAAAGGGTTATGAGGTCAAAGAGGAAATTGCTATAACCGTTACCGGAACAATGGTGCTCACTAAATTATGGATTCGGACTTACACCCATAGATTCACTCTTGTTATGGGGCAAAATGCAACCTATGGTGTGATAAGTCATGGGGTTATTTGTTCTGGACCATGGTATTGTCATAGCTACTTAAATAGATTATCTCATTTTAAGCTACTCCGGCCAAAGATGGGTAAAGGAGGTGGTAATGTTCTGAAAACACTAAGATTACTGCAACGAAGAGAACCCTAAGTTTCTAGCTGTCATAATACATATTTAAATTCTATAGAAACTGGTGGAATTTTACTTTTTTTCATAATAATAATATGTTTATTGCTTAATCATTATTATTTTGAAAACTACAACTAAACAGCAATTTTACACGTTTTAACATTATAATTAAGATTAAGGAGTTCGCAATTTCCTTAATGATAGAGAAGCCTAATTCTTACAATAGAAACATTGTAGCTATATTTCAATGAAAGAATTTTAGCAATCGGACCAGCCCCCCCCCTACATACAAACTCACAATTTTTATCTCTTTATAATAGAAAAAAAAGTACTATAATATGAAAAAAACAGTCAAATTACAAAAAAAAAGAAAATCGTGTACCATTTTATTCATTTCCCAATTTTCACCCTGACATAACCTAATTTTTTGCAATTTAATAACATATAAGAAGTCATACACCCATTACCAGGCCGCCATGAAAAGTGTTGAAGCAAATCGAATATATTTTTTGATCATAATATGAATTATTCGAGCCATATGTCAAACCTTTCCATTTCATTGGCTTTTTAAGGGTCGAGGAATGTGAATAACGAAATAGATAGTCGTGATATATTCAGAATGTCTTTTTATATTACGTTAAACATGTTTTCCCAAATACATAGGCAGGTTTTTAGTTCTTAAGAATTCAATAAGTTGACTAACATATTTATTTGCTTACGTAAATATTTAATACGCGTATGGCGTATGTTCGGGTTTGTTTCTGGTTGTGTGGCGAGCTACTCCAGCTTGCCGTCCGCAGTCCCAGCTTATGATGGACGGAGATCGTCATGCAATCCCTGATGTCTAGAATATCTCTCGCGACGCCCTGAATATCTCCTACATAGTAGATGGGCCTGAGAATGATAGTTATGTATTAAAATGAGCTAAAAACAAAACACAACGCCCGACAAACTTTTCTAAACACTAAGCAACCTTACGTTCAGGAAATCAAATTTAATCGAACCCTGACTAAAAACAAAGCTTAGATAACCACATACATTCATATGTATTCAATCACTAATTTGACAGCTCATGAAACGGGTACAAAGATTCAAAAAAACTTTCGACCAGAGCCGACCTTACCCGAATACTTCCAACTAAACCCGAACCCTAAAAACTATGTAAAGGGATTTTTTCCAGGGCAAATATTATTCGAATTTATTCCAGCTACATAAAGGCTTCTTGTTTTCAATGTAATTGAATATTTTCAGGAGATTTCAGGCTAAATGTATTTAGGGATTGTAACGATCGCGGTAGGGATAACCGTTTTATTTTTGTATTGACGAATTCATATTTGTTTGGTAAAAATGTTCAATGAATTTTTTGTCGAATTCTCTTTCAGGCATTTTCACGTTTATTTGATTTTTAGGCGTCTTTTCGGCGATTTTTGTGAGGATTTTAAATACGACATTGGAGTGATACTTTTGTGGAAGTGTGTGAGAATATTTAGTGTCTTTTTTTAATGTCTACAAATTGTAACCCCTTTCTATACGTTAGTATGTGTTTATCAATGCAAGAAAAAACCTAGGCTAAAAATGTAGCAAATTTTTACTAGGCGGGGGCACTACCGTAACTACTACTGAAAAACAAATCCTCAGGAACCCTTGCACTAAATTTACGGTCTGTTTCATAATATGTGAATAGCCGCAATGTATCAGATAAATTTGAATATAGCACGTACTTTGACTGCCCGGTTGGCTTGGTGGCTAGGCCACTGACTGCTGCGTAACGTGTCGGGGTTCGATTCCCTCACGGAACAACTCTTTGTCTGATCTACAAGTTTATGTTCCGGGTCTGGGTGAGATGTGTATGTGTAAATGGTATGTTTGTTAACGCACTCAGAACACAGGAGAAAATTCAATAGTCAAGTTCAATATTCAAAGGTCAACGTTTTTATAAAAAAAAAACATTGTATGACCTGTGTACCTATCATATAAATTAATCGAGAAGGTAAATCAGACGCTAAGCCTACAACCATTTATATACTAAACAAACCACTTACACATACATATATTTTTTGTTATGTTTTTCCGTCGTCCGACAAAATAAATACACACTAATTACGATACTAAAAGCGACAAATGGCAAAGTTATTGACTACATAAGCAGTAAAAATGTTCGACATAAAATTAAAATGGCCACCCGCGGTTTATGTTACCTCTTCTTATGTATTATATTTATGGTGCTTAATACATAAGAGTTGTTTTTTTTAGGGAGAAAATTGTCAAATGAATTCTCCTGCCCTAGGTGGCGAACGGGATTGTCAGACTCTTACTAACTAAATCCACAACGTTCATTCTTCGTTGAGCCGGGCAATATTAGACTGCACGGTTGGTGCGGTGGCTGGGCAACTAGCTGCCGTGCAACGTGTCGCGGGTTCGATTCCCGCACGGAACAACATTTTGTGTGATCCACAATTTGTTGTTACGGGTCTGGGTGTCATGTGTATGTGACATTGTATGTTTGTAAAGGCACCCACAACACAGGAGAAAATCCTACAGTGGGGCAAGGTTTTATAAAAAAAAAAATAGATTACCTTTAGTGTGTCACATTGCACCTACGTTTCACCCTATAAATATCTGTGGACTATATTATGGAAAAAACACTTTAAGATTGTTTTTATCGGCAAACAAGCCGACGGATTACCTGATGGTATGCTATCAGCGCCGCCCATGGACTCTCATAATACCAAAGGAGTACACCCCTCTAATTGAATCCCAAACGCCCCATAGTGCAAACATTTCGCTTCCATTCGCTTCCCTGGCTGGACATCAGCCTGCGACCTGCTGACTCGTATCATGAATCAAAGTGTAGAGGAAGCAAGCTTTGGCACGAATGAGTCGGCTCGACCGGAGTGATACCCCGGCCTCACAAGAAAACCGGTGTGAAATAACCACAGCGTTGTGTTTCGCCGTGTCCTCCAAAACATCAACAATCCCTTAATCTCCAAAACCTTTAAAGGTCGACAACGCACTCGTAACTCCTCCGCTGCGGGTGTCCATGGGCGGCGCTTATTGTTTACCATCAGGTAATCCGTCTGCTCGTTTGCCGACATATTGCATAAAAAAAACTGACAATTATATCAAAGTTCAGATACGAAAGTATCATATTGCTGATATGTCAACTACATCAAAAGTAAGTTAGCTCAGTGAACGTGATCTAACAACATGAAGTTAGCCACAGACTAAAGTGATACATATGTCGCAAGCTATCTCCAAGTAATTAACTTAACTAAACTTGTTAACTTTGAAACTTAATACGTGCATCGCATGAGGAATAAAATTCCTATTAACAAGTGTGATTCGAATAATTTATCTAAGAAGATGTTTAGAGAATAGGGAAGACAAATAAATGAGTATTTGGTCAAATAAACGTGATAAAGCCATGCTTCGATACGATTGATCCGGGTTATCTAGAGTGATACCACAGCCTCATAGGAAACCAGTGTGAGATAAAGCTTGATGTGCAATTTTTCGTGTAAGAGAGTTTGCTAGAAGCCTTATCCCGCATCCACAATCCCTATATGCCCAAAAACTCACAATCTCACATCACATCACATCTTGTAACTCTGGTATTGCCAGTGTTCTTGGGCGATACCAACTGCTTACCATCAGGCTATCCGTCCCCTGAATTTGCCGAAAAATTATAATTATTATTAAAAGTAAAGATTTTTACTGTAGTAAGGTACATTTAAGGAAATTTTTCATCATCATCACTATAGTATCCACAAGTCCCCCAATAAGTTCCATACAATGAAGTTGTTACTTAACGATTTCTATAATAAGATATATATTCAAGGTCACACGTGATCAGTGGTTATGTGCTTCCACGAAACAAAATGCAGAAAAAATATATCTAAAACAATAGCAAATTATGATTTAACCTGAATAATTATTGTTATACCATTGGTATGACTCGATTGAACAGATTGAACTTAGGTATTTAGGGTATTGGACCGAAGGACCATTTTACAAAACCACATCCCTTCCGCATATCCCTTAAGGCAGAACTTCACAATTACGATTTATCTTCGAAGTCCTCTTCAACAGACTTGGTCACCACAAATGCTCGCAAAGTCACCTCATACTCGAATAGTTGACATGAAATTACCATCTAACAAACTCGAAAGGGTGATAAAATTTTACAAGTATTTTCATGGGATACCAAGGGATGTTCCAAGACCGTAAAATGTGGAGACCGCCATAAATATGTTCAAACTTATACCCACTGGTTTATGGTGTAGAACGACAAGGTGTTACAATAGGGACCCGTAAAAAGTTTTAACGAGTCACAATTCATGTAATTGTTTTGTTATTTCATTGCAAATCTGTTTACTAAGAAATTGATTTGTAGTTGAAAAGATTCAATGCATCACTAAAGCCGGTATTTAAATAAAATACAAAAAAAAAATAACATATCCATCTTTTTAATGCATATATTAATGGCAGACCTTCAAAAGTGTGGGAGAGCCAAGCTTCGGCACGAATGGGTTGGCTCGACCGGAGTGATACCATGGCCTCACAGAATACCGACGTGAAACAACCACATCGTTGTGTTTCGCCGTGTGAGTGAGGTTACCGGCCCGGAGGCCCAATCCTTCCCCTCCCCCGATCCCTCTCAATCCCTAAATCTCCAAAACCCAAATCCCTAAAAGGTCGGCGACGCACTCGTAACGCGGGTGTCCATGGGCGGTGCTGATTACTTACCATCAGGTAATCCGTCTGCTCGTTTGCCGAACTATTCCATAAAAAAGTCACCTAGGTACATCACACTTTAAAAAGGCTATCGATTTTGATTCCAACATAACACGTGGCAACTTTTGCCTAATAAATTGGCAATACAACGCGCCTGATGCTATTGTCAGGCAAATTAATAGCCACATACAAATCAAATAGCCAATATATTGTGTATTCGAGCATGCGGAACGTCGGCATTTGTTCAAACATTCATCAAAGCTCTAAATAAAAATGGCGGACCGAACGATATTTCAAATGAAATAGAACAGTTAGTTTTTAATTTTAAATTCGTTCGATTTTCGAACTCGTTGTATCGTTTTATTTGTCAATAGCCGCTGCATAATGAAACATTGAGCCAGTTTATTTATTTTTGTAAATAGGCCATTAAACAGCGCTTTTACATGCCAACATTATCTATATAAAAATACTCGTCGGAATTGATTCTTTTCTTGACTATTCTCTTTTCAATTTTTTTAATTCTCATTTCTCATTTCAATTACACATTAGACTGGGGCCCCAGCCCATGTCAAAACCTTCGGCATGTAAACCTTCAGGCGGTTCTTCCGAAGTCCACCAAATAAGTAAGAGCGACTTACGCACTAAGTAGATTTTGACCAAATTAACTAAAATTCGCGGGTTACTCGCGTGTAAATGTTGAGAAAAGCTCTACTAGTTTCGAACCACAGAGGGGTTCTTCCTCATGAGCAGCGTGCGCGGACGCGGCGACGTCGCGCAGCCTACTAAACCGCGTCCGCGCCCCCCCCCCCTCCGTGAACCCCTCTGTGGTTCGAAACTAGTAGAGCTTTTCTCAACATGTATACGTGAGTAACCCGCGAATTTTAGTTAATTTAGTATGTCTCACGATAGTTATTATAAAAAGATTTTGACAAAAGTTCTAATTTCTAATTTATTTATTTAAGAATATACCTACTTTTGAGATACGATATTTCAGTACAATATATATTTTTTAATTACTTAATAAATAGGTATTGACTTGAGCATATTGTAAAAAAAGCTTATTTTGAACAGTCCTGTGTCTGGAAGTTACTGAGGCTTTTGATTTTTTAAGAAAAACGTTCGTACCTTTACTTTCATACAATGATCATACTACTACATCAGACTCGGAACAACAATATGTGGATTACACAAAGAGTAGTTCCGTGCGAAAATCTAACTTGCGACACGTTGCACCTCAGTCAACCGACTGCCCAGTCACCCCGTCAACTGTGCATTCAATTCTACTGACATCAAACAATCACTCTATAAAAGTATTGCTTTTTTAATTCTTTTTTTGAAAAAAATCAACTAAAATTACTAATGATGTGGAATATTTTCCCTATCCAGTAACCTGATTATACTGACCTTGACCGATATTCAGTTCCTAAATTAGGGTTAGCAGTAAAGCTAAACCAAACTGAGCTGATGTATTCTCACGAAATGCGACCACAGGGTTGTCAAATGTCATTATACCGAAAGATATCATGGAGTCATCTATTCCATTTACTGTACATATAGGCAGTAACAGAGGCAGTCCATTTAGTACCTAAAATTGAACGTCCTATAAAGAGCAGCTACATATTAGTCCTATTGGTAAGAAGAAATGAAAAATAAAACAATTCAAGAGAAACATTTTTTTTTATAATGTTCTATGACGGTGGGAAGACACTACAGATAGTCATTTAGTACAATTATACAGTCCTTTCCGTTCACGAGACCACAGGATCCCGCACCTTTGGAAGGCGTACGAGGAGCCGAAGCCAACTCGCAGAGGCCCGTTGAACGGTCAATGTGATAGGACATCAGCCGGCATTTATCCCTGTATGCACTATAAAATTACACCCAAGGACAATCCCCGGTTGATGCAGGACTAATATTTTATTGTTTTACTGGCTACCTTCTATTATAATGTTGTATTTAGTTTGGTGCTGGTAGGGTAGAGGTGATTCAATAAGGACACAAGTTGACAGTTACATGTCGGTTTATTGAATGAATAATTATACTCTAAAGTCTTACATTATAACAAACTTACATACTAAGCAAAACGTGATCAATACATTTAACAATTGATTTTCTGCGAATATTATTTCTCAATACCTTACAGCTCCCCTGAAAAGTAAAGGGCTACTACCCCTTCCCCTTAAGGAAAAAAAAATCATATACAAAAACACAAAGTATAAAAGAATCTTAAATTAAGATACAAATTTTATAGTATTATTTTTATGTACCACAACAACCTTATTATTTTTTAAAATCTTAACATTTGGGGAAAGATCTTCTAAGACCTCAAATGGACCATTATACACAGGATCAAGTTTAGTACCTGTTTGGTTTTTCAATAAAATTAAATCCCCTTTTTCATATTTAATACTATTCATATTTTTATCATATACATTTTTTCTTAAAATCTTACTCTTAATTAAATTTTGTTTAGCCTCAGCTAGGGCTTTGCTTAATCTATATTTTAGTTCCTTAGGGTAATCCTCATAGTTATATAAAGGTTCTATTTCTAAAAATACATTGCTAGGAATGTTACACATTTTTCCATAAACCAATTCGTATGGAGTGTACTTCGTTTCAGTATGCACTGATGTATTATATGAAAAGCACCAGAAAGGTACCCAATCGCTCCAATTTGTCTTATTGTTTTCACATTGTATTCTGAGAAATGCTCCTAAGTGTTTATGACTGTTTTCCAGCGATCCTAATGTTTCGTGGTGATATGGAGTAGAAGTTAATTTTTCAATTTTTAACAATTTACATATTTCAACTAGTACACTTGACGTAAACTCGGTTCCTTTATCTGTTAAAATTTGTTTTGGTATGCCATAACGTAATATAAAATTATTAACAAAAGTTCTAGCGACAGATTCTGCATCTTTTCGAGACAAAGGGTATGCTTCTACGAATTTAGTTAAATTACATTGTAACGTTAAGATATATTTATTATTATGATTATCTATCTCTAGTGGGCCCATTAAATCTAAACTTATACTATCAAATGCCGTATCTGGTGTTGATGTAACAACCATCGGTTCTTTTATTCTTTTATTACAGTGCTTCTGTATTTGACAGCTTTTGCACTTTCGGACATAATCCGTAACGTCACTGTTTAATCCTGGCCAGTAATAACTTTTCTTTATATTATTAATCATTCGATTAATGCCTGCATGTCCACTCGTGGGCAAGAGGTGAAAATCATTTAATATGACCTTTATATGGTCTTTGTCTACGACGCGAACAACGTCTCTCACAATTAAAAATCGTGGGATAAGAATTTGAAATTCTTTCATTACCCTTAATAAAACTTTTATGTGTAATGCATTACGTTTGTTTTTAATTATTAATAATTCTTTAATCCCTAAATTTCTGCATAAGTTTTCTAAATCCCTCGCTAACACTTCCGGAGTAGATAACGATCGGGTATTTAGCTGTATTGCAGACTGTGTGGGAACATAAGTGCAAGTCACAATATCGGAAAACGACAAATTCGATTCCCTACATTCATCACAAAATACTAGCTCCACTATTTCGTCAGGTTTTTTGAGAACCTCGACAGCGACAGGTTGATCAGGCCTATCCACTGAAGAAGAATTCTCTACTACTTGTCTATCATTTAAACGTTCTTGTTCTAATTTCTTCTTTTGAGCTCTAGTTAATACTGAAATTGTTTTGTCACGCATATTCTTAAAATCAGAAGATGTCACCGTGATTCGGCTTAATGCATCTGCAGCTGCATTATTACGACCAGGGACATATTCCACGTCAAAGTCATATTCTTCTAGATATAATCGAAACTTTGTTAATCTACTTGATGGGTCATTTAAACTAAATAGGTATACAAGTGGCCTATGGTCTGTGAAAATCTTAAATTTCCTTCCATATAAATAGGGTCTAAAGTGGCGAACAGCCCAAACGATAGCTAATAGTTCTAGCTCTATTATCGGGTATCTAGACTCGGCTGGCTTTAAACTTCTACTTGCATAAGCGATAACTCTTCCATTGCTATTACTTAATACTGCACCTAGACCTATTTTTGAAGCATCAGTTTGTAATTGAAAAATATTTGACTCGGAAAAATCTGGGTAGTCTAATATGGGTGGTCTCGTTAAAGTTAACTTTAAGTTTTGAAAAGCGGTTTCACAATCGTTTGTCCATCTAAATACAATACCCTTTTTGCACAATTGATTCAATGGAAATACAATGTCGGCAAATTTAGGTATGAATCGCCGGTAATAATTGGCAAATGCAACCAATCGTTTTACTTCGTCAGCACAAGTGGGTCTCGGAAAATTAGTCATTATGTTTATTTTGTTTGGGTCTGGGAATATACCTTCCGATGTAATTTTATGGCCTAAGTAAACAATTTCCTTTCTCAAAAACTCACATTTCATGGGATTTAACTTTAAATTAACTTCTCTTAACCGATTCAAAACACTGATAAGATTTGAGTTATGTTGTTCCATTGATTTTCCTATTACTACGCAATCATCTAAATATTGGAAACATTTCTTATAATTTAGGCCTGACATTGCAATAGTCATCAGTCTAGAAAAAACACTAGGACTTGTTTTTAATCCCATTGGGCAACGCTTCATTTGATATTGCTTTCCCGCTGAGAAAGCAGTACATTTACGTGAGTCCTTGTCTAAAGAAAGTTGGTACATTTTATCCAAATTAAATGCTGTATATTTACGTGAATTTTGATTTAATGATAATTGGTAATATGATTGCGATAGGTCTAATTTGGAAAAATAAATACTGCCAGAAAGAGAATCCAAAATATCTGTAATATTTGGCAAAGGAAACTTGTCATCCTGAATTTTATTGTTTAATTGCCTGTAATCTACAACAAGTCTCCACTTTTTCTCATTAGATTTATCGGCTTTTTTCGGAACTAATAGGACAGGACTAGACCACTCGGAAACGGTTTCCTCTATGATGTCGTTGTCTAACATCTCCTGGACCTGTTTTTCTACCTCCTGTTTTAATGAATGGGGTATTCTATACGGTTTTACGTAAACAGGTGTCGCATCACTTTTTAATACGATATTATGTTCCATTAAGTTAGTTACAGATAACTTATCACCGGGTAAATGGAAGACATCTGCGTATTTAGCACAAATTTTCTCAATATGAATTCTCTCGTCTTTATTCAAATAATTTATATCTAGTAAATCAAACAAAGTTTTAACGCGTGCTACTGACGTGTTTTTCTTTTGAAAACAGCATATCTCAAACTCATTGACTGTAAAAGTTTTTACTTTAGATAAGTCTAAATTTATCTTTGTATTCAAAGTATTTAATATTTTAATCGGAATTCGACCTTTATTCGGTTTTGTTATCATTCCGGCAATAAATACTCCTTTCTCGATCTCATCAGCTAAAATTACAACATCATGACACGATTGACAAGGTACGTATTTAATTGTTTCGCAACGAGGTGGTATTGAATGAATAATTATACTCTAAAGTCTTACATTATAACAAACTTACATACTAAGCAAAACGTGATCAATACATTTAACAATTGATTTTCTGCGAATATTATTTCTCAATACCTTACACTATAATTCGTATCTTGTTTACATAGTTAATTTCACTATTCTTTTTTTACAAACATGACTAGTGGGAAAATTATCAAAATAGTTAAAAACCCACTTAACACATTATTCAAAGGTGTTGTTTCGTTCCCGCCTCAAACCAAAATGTCATAACTTGTTACAAAATCCTTTCAAAACCCCGCCATTTTTTCCAATGATCCGATGATATTCTTGAGTGTCATTCTGAATTACGACTAGACCTTTTTAAGAAAAAGATGATTGCGTTCAGCAACAGAAGATATATCCAAACTTATATTATAAATGCGAAAGTAACTGTGTCTGTCTGTCTTTTCTTCACGCCTAAACTACTGAACCTATTTGTGCAAAATTTGGTACAGACGTAGTTTGGAACTCAAAAATAAACATATTATGATAGTTTTTAAAACAAAAAACTGCAGGATGTCACTATTCCACGCGAACAAAGTCGCGGGCAAAAGCTAGTATTTTACGTAAAATGATATGTTATTTACATTTGATATAAAAATAAAACATAAATAATTACGAAAACAAAAAATATGAGGTTACCCGAAGCTCAATCCTTCCCCGCCCCCAATCCCTCGTCAATCTCCAAATTTCCAAATCCAGGCCACGTACTCCTACCCGAGCGGACGGCGCGTAGCGTTCCGCGCGAGCCTCAAAGAGCCAATAGACCACCACAGTCGGGGCCCAATGGGGCTGATGTTCAGCCAGGGTTGCGGGGTAAGCGCAATGAGGCACCGCGACCTTGGCCGGAGAAGGAACGGGGGTGTTTTTAGTCAATAAGAGTCTGACACTCTCTCTCGCCTAACCCTGGGCGGGAGAAGTCATTGGATGATTTTCCCATGACAAAAAGCCACGTACTCCTAACTCCTCCGTTGTTGTGAGTGGCCATGGACGAAGCTGATTGCTTACCATCAGGTGTCATCTTCAATAGGCATGCTCGTTTGCATTATTTGGTATCTATCACATAAAAAATCGTTTCTATCTATACTCTACATTCTTAACGATATTGCTGTAAAATTCAGATTCAGTAAAATTCTAAAGCTGTACGAACTGGAATTTTCAACTGGACTCCGGTTGCGAGATGTTACGATGTAAATCAGTTTCATTGTGTTGGCAGTTCGTATGTATAAAACTACGTACCAAGTGCAAATTGACGTCTTGTGTTTAGCTTTTCATTTTAACGTAACCCGTTTTACCATTTGACGTATACCCGTTGTAACGTAACGTGTTTTAAAATAGTTAAGATTAATGATTTCCTTTTTGATGGGGAAAGTTATCAAATGACTTCTCTCGCTCAAGGTAAGGCGAGAGGGAGTGTCAGACTCTTACTGACTAAAAGCCACCCCGTTCTTTCTCCTTCTCTAAGCCGAGTCCGTAAACTTGTAGGCCCTAATCTGTGGTGGTCTAATAGCTCTTTTAGTTCAGCGTGGGCTACCCTTGCTCGCTGTCTGTCCGGCAGACCCGGATGAAATAAGTTGTTTCCTTTTATAATAATCAAATGAAGAGTTAGGAAATTGGCAAAAATTATGGTACATAAATATTACTATGTGCCCCGTAGAATAGAAATCTATTGCCATTATCTGGTGCGGGTAGTAATAATATTAGTCCCAAAAAGTTAAAGTTTCAAAAAAGTGAATGAGCCATACTTCGGCATAAAATGGCCGGCTCCTCTGGTAAATCAGGGCCTCTCAGAATACCGACGGGAAACAACACAATTCTCCCTCTATCTCATTCCCAATCTTCAAATCTCTAATCCCTAATAAATCACAAAAGTATTACTCTATAGTGCTATGGACTAAATAGAGAGCCGTCCATGGCCGGCGCTGATTGCTTACCATATTAATCCGTATGCTCGTTTGCCGCTAATAAAAACATACGTGACGAAGTCTATTAAATTCTCTATTAAAACAGAATCAAAAATGCAAATCCAAATCTACATACAAGCGAACAACGACTAAACCGTAGATTTTTTATTGAAACAAAAACAAAATTTTTGTATGATCCATGTGTAAAACGGGATTCGTATGAACGTAGTGTTTATTTGCATTCGTCCGATTACTTCCAAAAGTCATGAAAGCCGAGATGAAATAAAAATAGCCCCGATCGATCGTAGGTGAGTCGAAATGTTTTTTCAAACTTTTTATACCCGTGTACCACGGTATTTTTAACAGTAGTCAAATTCAAATCATGTATTCCTATAAGGCACTTTGGGACGTCAATCAAAATATCTATTCCATTTTTTTTATAAAACTGTTGAGTTTTTTCGTTTGTCTAGACGCTCTTATCTAAAAAAGTACTAGTTCGAAATGAACAATTATTTTGGTGATGGATAGTTCATTCATTGAGGTTAGCTATAGAATATACAACATAACAATTCAACTAATGGAAGCCATGCCGAGAAGCGAGTTTAAAGGTTTTATGACATTCTATCATCAGCCTTCCAAAGTTAAGATTCTTTTAGAAAAGAACGAGCAAGAAGCTCCTTGGTTGCTCTTTATTGCTACTAGGAAACTAAGATCAATCATGGGTTTTAATTTGATAAATCAAGACAGCAGAAAATAGTTGACAAAGTGGGGAGATTTAAAAAGAACTCTCATATCGAAAAATATGGGTTCAAAAAAGGCAAAAGTGGCAACATTGGAATCATACACTAGTAATACACTTATAGTTATTCCTGCATTAATATGTATGAATACTTTATAAAATAATACTAACCGAGGATTCAATAAACTATTAGCGGCCATTGCGTATGATTATATCTCCCTTGTATAACTCATCAACCTTTGCTCCGTCGATTTTACTAGTGGCGTATCATTTAATCAACTCAAACACAAAATCTACGCTTTTCGTTTAACTTAGTTTTGTCCGGACGAAGTTCCCTTTATTATATTTTATATTTTAGTAAACCTACCAAATTTTTGAACATCCAATTAGTAGACTCATGTGTCTGAAACTATTTCCACATTTATTTTTTAATCTGCACACAGCGTTTTCATTAAAAGTATGCTCGACCACGCCACGGGCTTACTGAAGTTATTAATTTGCAGGTGAGTTTAAAAGCTGTTATTTAATTTTAACTATTATCATTTTGTAGAAGGAAAAGTTTATGGCTATTCCGAAATCAAATATTATAACTTTTACTATGATGACACTGAGCATCTGGTCGTCGTTTTTTGCTATGACCAACTATCATTGACATTTATGGTGATTATTTTTATTTTATTCAACCAAAATAATGACATCAACAATATCATCATTATTATCATCATCATCATCATTATTATTATTAACATCAACCTGTTTCCCTCCACTGCTGGACATGGGCCTCTCCAATTGCTTGAGCTTCAATTCTTCTCATCAAATCACTGCCAGTCATTATATGGATATTGCCAGTCCACCTAGCTGGAGGGCACACTAAATATGCCTAGATGTGGATTTGACTCCAGAATACGAAATTATAATTTAACAACAATATTACCAATACCAATAATTTAAGACGAATAAAGTACTTCAGACAAACCTGTAGTAATTGAGAATCTGAGCGAAGACGCCAGGATGCCTATCGAAGAAGTACTCGTTAAGGACGGGGTCGTAGTTGGCGAGCGCTTCCGTCAGCCGGGAGAGCCTGGTCGCCGGGATCTTCTTCAACGTCGCCTTGTACGTCTCGTATCTGAAATAAACAGAAAATTAAGAGTTATTAATGGGAAGTAATATTTTTAAAAAGGATCTGGTCTGCCGACTCTAACTGTAAGTTAGGAATGTATGTAGTTTAATTTCATAAGATACCATACTTATTGAATCAAGAAAATACGTAGTTCAAATGCTTCTACAGTTTAAAAAATATTTTTTTTATTCCATTTTATGTGACAAAAACACTGGAACTGCTTAAAATCGTGACGATTCTTATAAAGCAGAATTTTCAGTTAAAACAATGATGAACACACCATAATATAGGTAATTACCATTCGCAAAACACCAATAAAACAACTTGTGAGTTCGACTCTACCAGCATCGCATACAATAAAAGAATCTTCGGAAAAAAACAGAAACTCCAAACAACTGCATCTAATTGAATCCAGTTTCCCGATTTCTCAGCACAAAACCCCCCAGTCATGCTAACGACCCTCGTTTCAAAAACTGACACTTTAACTTGCTGAGTTTATCCAATAAAGGAGACCTTTTCGGAAAATGTATCCTTTGCATGCGTTGCTTGCAAAATTTCAAAGCAAAACGGTAAATGGGCTGAGAAGAATACATTGTTTTTTTATTCCGCCGGTTTTTCAAACACATTCTAATCTTGATTTCTTTTTCTGTTAATTTCACATAAATTACTTTTAACTTAATCTTCACTTTAAAAAACAATCCACAAGATAATTATACTTATATAAATACCAACAATTTGTACTCAAGTGTGACCTTCTAACAACTACGTCTAATGTTATACATATATATGTCTGCACTCTAAAATAGAGTTAGTAGTCCCCTGAACCACGCCATTTGCATAAGTAGTAGAGCAAACGTGGAAGACGATAGTTCGGTAATAGAAACTGACAACGGATATTCTCTTTAACTGGTTTCAACCGAGTTTGGAATGGGCTCATGGCATAATTGAAAATTGAATCGTTTAGCTAAGTAAATAAAAGCTAGTTTTAAACTGCAATGTCTGCAGATAAAAACTACATTTGCAATATACTAAATGTAAAACTAATTTAATCGCTACACATGTGTATATTAGTAATATATTCTGATTTAAGCCTCCACAAAGTCCGAGCCTATTAAAATGTACAACATCGAAAAACCCACACAATACCTGGGCCCAAAATGCTACCTTGAAGAACTCCGCCTAAATTGAACGTGATATGCTATGAACAAGTTGTTCAGTCATTCCCCGACCAGCAATACACACTTGTGAATTCCCGAGCGTGGGAACCAATCCATTCCAATTGATCTGCTAAGTGGTGAACTTGTTCCGTATCGGTCAGGAACTAACAGTGATTTCCCACGAGGAGTCGAAAGTTTTCGTTGGGACGTTGAATATGAATGATTTTTTCTCAGTAGTAATTACAGATTTGTTTTAATTAGTTGGCAGAAGTTTTGGTGAGAGTTTCGCCTACTCTAAAGTTTAGGTTTGCTTGATTTAGTTACAGGTTTGTAAAGGTTGCATGAAATAAGTATTCTGAGTACTTCGATTTTTTCTTCGTGTCATTATACGCCAAAAAAGAAAGAAAACTTATAATCAATTCAAAACAATGAAACAAAGCGAACAACGGAAACTTCCATTTTGTATTAGCGCTGTACAAACAGATATTTCAATATTTATTTCCACCAGTATCCCCAAAGGACTAGTCTAGATTCCTCGTTATATTATTCCTAAGTGCTAGAGGTGAGATACCTGATCACACTTATCGTTCCTCACCTATGTCTGATTTCCCTCGAGAGGAATTCACGATTCCTTCACCAATTGTACAAATGGACTTCGCAAATGGTTCGATGCCTAGTAAATTTTGTATTAACGAGTAACATGACGTTAGTTGAAAAGTTGAATACAAAAGCTTTGTGAATATATTACTTTATTTAAATGGTTACCGTCCATATTGAAATAGCACTAAAATAAACACCATTCATTCCTCTATTTTCGGCCATTTTATGTTCGTTAAAGTTTTATATTTCAATGGAATACATTCGGGTTGCCGTACAGGTTTTTTAACGCTCTAATTGTTTCAGTGTTTTTTACTAAAAATAGAACAAACAAGATATTCGAAATGTTACTGTCCTTTTGCGTTTAAAATGTCGAATGTTTTCTATCTTGGTATTAAAGTAGGATAAAACAAAGAAGTTTTACAAAGTATTTTACATATAACAAGTCTAACACGGCAAAGTTCTCTGATCATACAGCTGTGACTAAAAAGTTGTATCAAAATGAAAACGAAAGTACTTACCTAATTTCAACAATGGTAGGAAAAGAATAATATACTACATGAACGAAATTCTCCAAGCGTAACAGCGTCTTTTGAATTACCTCCTATACCTATACCTAAGCATTGTGTAATAGGCGATTGTCCCACTGACTCACAGAATTACCCTCTCTATCCTGTATCGTACTTAGGTGCGTTTATAAGTCAAATCACATAGACCCAAAAAAACATTTTGAGGATTTCATAAAGAGTTGCTCTGTTCAGGAATCGAACTCGCGACACATAGCATAGCAGCCAGTTTCCCAGGCACTGCATTAATATAGTAAATACAGAATAAAGGTGCACGCCCTGAGTCAAAACATAGATTGACACATGTTGCATTATTTGCAACTACTTTATATATCTTATGTTTACAAATAAATGTTTTCATTTTGTTTTTACGAAATGCCAACTAACAGAAATATACATACATTATTAATGCATATCTTTCATTAAATTAAAAACATTTAAATAAACTTCAAAGGACATCGCCAATAAAGCTTTTTCATCCGTTAAAAATACCAAAAAGTTTTATCTATTCATTCGTGAAGAATTTTAATTTGGATTACGTTATCTGTGGTAGATCAGCATTGCGTTCCCGCTTAAATTTGTTGCTGAGTTACAAGTTAACAACGTTTATTTGAAAAAAGAATATTTTACAATTTTAAACATTCTATTACTTATTTTCGTTTGAATGTTAATAATCAGTAGCAGTTTTTTGAGGTGAGATATTTTATTTACCAGCCTTTTTAGTTATGAACGATTTGTTGATGATATGGTGTTCACAAAATCAAGTAGCAACTACAATCTTCTTACAAATTCTATGTAAGTAAAATTTAAAAAAGTACATTGGAAAATAGACGCTAACACTATCGAACGAAATGAAATAACTGACGAAATTTACATGCGCTGTTGTTCATCAACGATTTCCCCAAAATTAATGATGAAAGCAAATAATTCTTCGTAGTCTTTGAAAGACGGATCAACAGCAGTTTAGTATCATGTACTAAACCTATCAAAGTCACACAAAAACTCGATTTACTTCCGTAATATGTTGGCAAGCAAGAAGACGGGGCTATCGTGTAATAAATCCACATTTACTAGCAATAAATCAATTTGAAAACGTTCAGGATGTCTGGCCAAGAGTTGTATTGAACGGGAATAATCCAACGCTACTTAATCTGACACGCATTCTATATGCTGCGATTGCCACATGGGTTGAGAGTGGGCGGTTATTAGGGCTAGGAGTAGAAATGTTATTCCCGGTTTAGTGTTTTCTTTTCAAATTACTTATATGGCAATAACCGAGAATCTGCTAGGCTGGATTTGTGATCTATATTCAGCGCAGACTACCACAGGTGTGGCCATGGAAGCTACAGTTTTTTCCAATGTAAATTACAATAAAATTAATAAAAATATAAATTTTCGTTCTCAAGTAAGCAAGTAAAACTTAAAAAGTTTAGCCGAGGTTGCGTGGGAATAAGGTACCGCGGCGTTGGCCCAAAGCAGTAGAAGGTAAAGGGGTGTTTTAGTCTGTTATAGTCTGACACTCCCTCTTGCCACAGTCTGGGCGAGAGAGTCATTTGATGATTTACCCCTCACAAAAAAGGATGATTTTAATTTTAAAATTGTAGGTATAAAGTTTGTTGCTACATCTAGTTTTTATTTATTTATTATTTTCATGCAACAAATATACTACTTTTCACAGTATCTCTTACTGGAGAATTTTACATCACCGACCCACTCATACACTTCAAAGTATATGACGTATTTTTATGATTTTTCTAGATACATTTCCACTCACATTCTAGCTAGCAATACGTAGAGCTCATATGTAACCAAAATTGATCTTGAAACTGAAGTATAAAAAAAATAACGAGTGACCTTTTCTCATATCGTATAAAAAACTCTATAGGTCATATGTATTTATGTTTGCGGTATTTCAGTCCCAATGTCGGTATGAAAGTTTTATTTTCTGTACGAAAAAGTTTCGCGAAGTATTTGGTTTTTCTTAATGTTGCCAAATTATAGTTTCGGTGTGTTAATTGGTTGGAGTGCAGGCCTGAGGTGAAAGGTTATTTTTTATCTATACTAATATTATAAAGAGGTAAAATTTGTAAGTTTGTATGTTTGTAAGTGTTGATATAGGGGGTAATCTTTGGAACCAGTGGTCGGATTGCCAAAATTCTTTCAAAAAATGAAAGAATGTTACAACCCGGTGTTCCTGGGTGCTATAGGCTATAAAACATCATGCTACGATGAAATGAAGCGGAGCAGCGGGTGAAACCGCGCGAGAGTAGCTAGTAATATTATAATATTATAAAGCTGAAGAGTTCGTTTGTTTGAACGCACTAATGTCAGAAACTACTGGTTCGAAATGAAAAAAAATTTTTGCTGAATAGATTATTTATCGAGGAAGGCTTTAGGCTATATAACGTCACGATATGATCTGTAGGAGACGAGCAGCGGTTGAAACTGCGCGAGAGTAGCTATTATGTATAAATATTCAATAGGCCGGCGTTTGATCCCTATATCACCTAATGGTAAATAATGATATAACATACGATGAAGCACGCCTACCCTGAAAACACTCAAACTCGGTTGTTTAAAAAAATTTTTTATTTGACTTTATTTTAAACTTGTAATTCCTAATAATTAGTGCAACATTGTTTTTTATAGTGACTCGACACTTGGCGCCTGTCCTGTATCTTAGCATAAACAAAAAGAAAATCATAATGTATAATCAAACAAGGTGTTTATCAAAAGTTTATTTATCTACTTTCACGCCTAAATCGCCAAATTAATTTTGATGAACTTTACTATTAAAAGAGAAAGGACCCTAGGGGAGGCTTATACAGCTTTTGTATAAATAATATTACGTAAATTAAAAAAAAAACGTGGATGTTGAATTGAGCTAACATTATTTTGTTACTAGATGGCGTTAGTGTCGCCGTCTCGCCTTTCCGTCCGTCCAATAGGAAATTTGCTAGTGTCCCACTATTGGACGTTGAGGCCCTTTGACATCTACATTAGCTAGATTAGCGCCATCTATTAGCAGACATTGGTAACCTCCATTAAAAACTAATTATTTTTATTGCCAGTTTCGGATAAAGTTAATATTTGAGTTATGGGACTTTCTTCAGTTAAATCTCATGAGTAAGTCGTCATTCTTACGACGAGGGCAGCATTACATTTATGTAATGCCTCCCTCCCTCGGGATATTTATTATACTAAAACTTATGTACATATATGCTTAAAATATTTAATTTGGTGTACCTACTTCCTTATGAAAGCAAAGCATGACATAATAATTTTTGTAGACTGTATAACTTATTTAATACCGAAAATCCCCCTAATCTTGACCGAACAAAAACCCGACGAAATTACGCAATTTAACCCGAAAAACAGTATAAAACAATTTATAATTACTGTCTCAAAAAAAAAGAAATTAATCACGTCGGAAACAAATGGAATAGGGTTCAACAAATTATCTGGGAAAACGTTAACGAGCCACCGTTAGGACTAAAGGGTTCAGTACATAAAAATCCATTAAGAACAAGGAAAATTTTCCACCTTCATTTAGCTTTTATATTGATACAAAAATGCTTTAATTTGAAATCTTAATATTGCTATATTAATTCCTCTATTGAAATGGCTTTATTAATTTATTTGAGGAAAAACTCATGTTTTAATAACTGAAAGGTTTTTGAAAAAGATTTGTTTTTTTACTTCATTTTTATGTACCACATACTAGATATTGCCGCGAGGTTTCACTCGCGTCTATTGTACTGTTGGGTGATATTTTATAGTTAACAGCACTCAGAAGCATTGTCTATCAGTGTAAGAATTGTTGAAATCCGATTAGCAGTTCCAAAGATTGCCCCCTACATACAAACTTACAAAAACATCTCTTTATAATATTACTACAGATGTTGTAGAAGTAGGTAAGTTGTTGATAAAGACGGAATTATCACAGGCACTAAATCTCCGTATTATGCGACTCTTACTAACAAAGAGTATTCTTACACTAATTAATAAATAGAAACGAATAAATAATTTGATAAAACCTGCCTAGATCACTTCATGTTAAAAATAAATAAGAAAAAGTTTTCCGCCACTATTGCTATCCTACACTCTACCATCACAGATCATTTCACAACGTTTTTAGTTTTGTCTAAGCAAAAACATAAACCAGATATACCCAAAACTACTACTTCACTTAATTATGAACAGGCTCTCACACATCTGCGGGAAAAGAACTTAAGCGATTTACTATTTTGTAATGACCCGGATTATTTATGTACACTCCTGTTGCAATCTCTTATTGATACTATTAATTCAAATACTACTGTAATAAATATTCCTAGCAGCAAACGCATCATCAAACCTTGGATCACTAAAGGCATCTTGCGCTGTATACAAAATCGCAATAAACTTCAAAGGAGGCTTCGGCATGACCCAGATAATTTAATTTTAAAAACAACTTACACACGGTATAGGAATTATTGTAACAACCTGTTAAAAAAGTTAAAAAGAAAATATGAAAAAGAACTACTATCAAATTCAATAAAAAACTCAAAGCAACTCTGGAAAAATATCAAATCTATAACATACACAAATAAAATCAATAGTCAAAATACAGAATTGCTAAACCTAAAGTCATCCCCTTCTGAATCCGCAAATTTTATTAATAATTATTTTGCTAACATAGGATGTGAACTAGCTCAAGAAATTCAACCTAGCCACCAACCTAGCCTGAATTTCTATACTCCACTTTGTGATGTACCTACACAAGCTAATTCTTTTGTGCTTCTCGAAACCGATTGTGATGAGGTATATAGAACTCTTATGAATCTAAAGTCAAATAGCGCTTCGGGCTGGGATAACATATCCACAAAGTTTTTAAAATATACCAGTATGACAGTGGTCCCCATCATTACACACTTTGCAAACCTGTGTTTTACGAAAGGAATTTTTCCGGCCCCGTTAAAAGAAGCTATCGTTACGCCGGTACACAAGGGTGGAGATAGAGACGACATCAGTAATTATAGACCAATATCAGTTCTGACTTGTTTATCAAAAATCATTGAAAAATTAATAAACACTAGACTATTAAATTACTTAACTAAATTTAACATATTATCCGACTCACAATTTGGATTTAGGAGAAATATATCTACGGAAGATGCTGTTAGTTCTTTATCCTCTTTAATAGCTGAACATTTAGATAATGGAAAGAAATGCCTCACTGTATTTTTAGACCTCAAAAAGGCGTTTGATACCGTCTCTACCTCTATCCTTGCGAGCAAACTGGAAAAGATTGGCATCAGGGGAATAGCTCTTGACCTACTTAAGGACTACCTATCGAACAGGAGACAAAGAGTAAAGATTGGCCAGCATATCAGCGGCGATGCGTCTGTATTATATGGAGTTCCTCAGGGAAGTGTATTAGGTCCAACCCTCTTCTTAATATATATTAACGACCTCTGTAATATGAAGATACCTAATGCTAAAGTCTTTTCCTACGCAGATGATACAGCCGTTGCCTTCTATGGGTGTTCTTGGCACGATGTCAAACATCATGCTGAGACAGGTATTTCTCATGTTGCTGACTGGCTAAAGTCTAACCTCCTAACGTTAAATACCTCAAAAACCAATTTTATTTGTTTTAGTATCTCGAAGCGTAATGAACCTATGGATAATTTTGATATAGTGATTCACACATGTAATGGTGCATACGGCAATACTTGTAACTGCCCGAGTATTCGCAAAGTAACCGAAACTAAGTATTTGGGTGTAATAGTAGATAATAGACTATCCTGGTACCCTCACGTAGAACAAGTTACCGCCAGAATTAGAAAACTAAGCTGGTTATTCAAAACCCTTAGATATGTAGTACCAATGGGTAAACCAAATAACAAAAATTCATCTACAAATTTGCTCACACAAATATACCTTGCACTGGTGCAATCTGTGCTAGGATATTGTATTCCGGTTTGGGGAGGTACAACTAAAACGAAACTCATACATCTAGAACGAGCACAACGTGCACTCTTAAAGATTATGCTTTTTAAAAAACTTAGGTTCTCTACTGTGGAACTTTATAAGACCAGCGATGTACTCTCTGTCAGAAAACTGTACATAGTTCGGACAGTATTAAAAAAGCACAAGTCTTTGCCCCTTAATGTGGGTATTGCCTCGAAAAGAAGGAAGTTTGATATAGCGGATATACCTTCAACTAAAACCAGATTTGGATGTATGCAATATAATAAACGTTCAGCTCAATTATATAATAAAATAAATAAAAAGATACATATACACAACAAAAAAACCCATGACTGCAAAGAAACAGTAGTTAAGTGGATAAAACCACTTACGTACGAGGAGACAGAGGCTTTGTTATAACACGAAATGATAAACATACACAACCTATCACACACATCCCATCACACAACATCACACACCCTCACATACACACACAACACTCACATACATATCCTCACAAACACACATACACCCATCTTAAGTATTATTCACTGTTTAATTTTAAGTTCAATGTTTGTTAAAATAAATAAATATTGTGTTAATTATCACGCTGTGCTATCGGGGAGAAGCGGAATCGTCTACTACAGGCATTATTTGTCTAAAAGATGATTCCGAACACAAATCTTTGTAAACCAATTATTTGACACAATAAACTTTATTTATTTATTTTATTATTTATAACCAAGGCAAATTACATAATCTTCGTTACGACGCAATGATTGCCTATACAGCGAATAAAAATTAAAAATCGGTAATAAAACTACTATGTTGATAATAGGTGTTTACCTATGAAATTGCCGTTCTGCAGTACTGGCCATTTCAAATCAAAATAGTTTTTGTTAGGCTTAGGCTCATTTATTTTGTTTTTAAAACATGGGATTATTTTTCTAAAAGTAGTAATTTGTTTATTGATTAGTGTTACATTTTCATCGCATTTTAAATCAAAAAAATCGTTTAAATTTTTTCATGCAAAACGGCAATTTCATAGGTATAGACCTATTATTATTATATGGGTAAGATAATTAAACTTAATAATACTTTTATAGAGAGCTAAAGCGCTATTGGATCAAAAATATACATAAATGCTAGCTAAGTATACATACCTAGTCTAAAAACCATTTTAAAAAATCAACAAGTGAACCATCCTAGTCCTTTTGACGAAAACTCTCCCAGTTTACAAAGCAAAGACGAAACCACAGACTAAAAAGAATTTTAAATGCCCAAAAACGAGGTGTTAACGCCGCACGCGGATAGACTGCGGTATTATAGTCTGTGGCAGAAGTTTATACTCTGTGGTTGTTTTGTATTCAATAAAAACTTGAATAATAGATATCACTGAATAGGGGTACAATAATAGAATAATGAAATATTAATGAATGTGATATTTCCGTTTGATTTTAATTGCTATAATATTCACGGCTGCTTAGTTTAGGTCAACTTTGCGGTTTGATACTACCTATATATATGTTGCAGTATCACATCTCAACATCATATCGTCAGCCTATAAGTGTCCATTGCTGAGCAAAGGCCTCTTCTCATACGGAGAAAGTTTAAGCATTAATCACCATGCTTGCTCAAGGCAGATTAGCGATTGCAAACTTATAATTAGAAATACAAGTCCAGGTTTCCTCACGATGTCAGTAGTGTCTCTAATTTTAATCATTAATCCTAACTATAATATTATAAATGCGAAAGTAACTCTGTCTGTCTGTCTGTCTGTCTGTCTGTTACGCTTTCCCGCTTAAACCTCGAAACCGATTTTAATGAAATTTGGTACAGACAATCTTTAGACCCTGAGACAGAACATAGGCTACTTTTTTTTTCGAAAAACAGGGATAAAGGGGTTGAAATAGGGGTTAAAAGTTTGTATGGGATTTCGTAATTTTTAAAGATAAAACCATAAAACTTAGTATTTAAGCACTTGATAAGAAAATATGAAATATTTGTTCTAGCATTTTTGAAATTTCGACCAGCTAGGGGGTGAAATAAGGGTTGAAAGTTAGTATGCAATTTCGACAAATATCACGTCATAAGAAACAAAAAATCGTTTTAATATTATAAATGCGAAAGTAACTCTGTCTGTCTGTCTGTCTGTCTGTCTGTTACGCTTTCCCGCTTAAACCTCGAAACCGATTTTAATGAAATTTGGTACAGACAATCTTTAGACCCTGAGACAGAACATAGGCTACTTTTTTTTTCGAAAAACAGGGATAAAGGGGTTGAAATAGGGGTTAAAAGTTTGTATGGGATTTCGTAATTTTTAAAGATAAAACCATAAAACTTAGTATTTAAGCACTTGATAAGAAAATATGAAATATTTGTTCTAGCATTTTTGAAATTTCGACCAGCTAGGGGGTGAAATAAGGGTTGAAAGTTAGTATGCAATTTCGACAAATATCACGTCATAAGAAACAAAAAATCGTTTGTACTAGCATTTTGAAAATTTTATTAGTGTATATGTAGTATGGATATGTAGTGAAATAGGGGATGAATTGAAGATAAGACCCGGAACGGATTCGGAACGGGATCTACAAAGCCAACCTTTATGTAGGTAAGTATACGAAATCTTAACTATTGAACCTAGGAACATGTAATTTAGAAGTTTTGGGTGTATCAAGTTACAAAATACTTTCGAAGTATAAATTCCTTTTAATAAACACTCTGCATCGCCGTCGCTGCCGTCGGCGTCGCGCACATTTGCCGAAGTGCGGCTCGGCGCTGTCGTGTGGTGGGGAAGCGCACGAATCTAACTGGTAGACATACCCGAACGGACAGACACGTGAGGACAGAGGTCGTTGTCGGGTGCGATAAGAGAAATTTGCGCTTTAGAGAATTACATTTTTCGAACCAGTAAAATTATTTTATTGTTTCGTCTAACTTTTTAAGTGTTTCTTTATTCATTGGATCCTGTAAATAAATTTTGCACATACTTAATATTTCTTTTAGTTCATAGTTACAACGTTATAAGTAGGTAAGATAGTTTCCGTTACTTTAAATAAATACGATTTGCATTTATTTCCTTTTTTTATTCAATTAATCTAATAGCATCATACTTTTTTGCATTGGTTGTAAATGAGTACTTATGTAAGTAGGTGCAGGAAGGGTGAACAAAGCTTTTTTAATATAATAAATCTTAATCTGTACATCTGTTTTGTTCGATTCATTTCATTTTTGTTGTTCTACGATGCCTCGCAAACGAAAGTCCAATTTAGCTAAAAGCTCTAGCAGAGTCCGGGCTGCTAAACTTGCCAGATCACTGGAATGAGACTTCTCAACAGACCCAAGCTCACCAAGCCATTGATGCCGAGCGTCACGCGGCTCAAAGAGCTGCTGAGACGTCTCAACTGTCCCAAGCTCGCCAAATCATTGATGCAAAGCGTCACACGGATCAAAGAGCTGCTGAGACTTCTCAAAAGACCCAAGCTCACCAAATCTTAGATGCTGAGCGTCAAGCTTCGTACATAGCCGCAGAGACCTCCGAAGAAACACGTAGATGACGTTTAATTAATGCCGAGCGGCAAGCAGAAAGGAGACGTACGTTTACGATGAATACGTGGGAGGCATTTGCCGATGCTGCTTTTAATTATGATCTGTTACTTAATTACTTTAATCATCGATTAGTCCTCATAGGTAGAATGGCCATTAAATGCAGACACTGTGAGGCACTCAAGTGGAAAGAAGAGACCCTAGGTATGTGCTGTTCTGGAGGCAAAGTATCAGTACCAACCCTTGGTGACCCCGAGCAACGACAGAAGAAAGGACAGCAATGAATCTCGGCGATTTTTCCTGTCATCATGCCTGGATTTTCACCCACATTTACGGTACAAGGGCAAGTTTATCATAGGATTGGTTCTTTGCTTTCCACAAACAATAGTCAACCAAAATTTCTACTGATTGATTTTATGGGAGACGAAAACAGCGAGGTTGACCGTTGATGGCAAAATATTGAAGGAGTCGAGAGGGACATTTTTTTAAAAATTCAAAAAATGTTGCACGAACATAATAACCTCATTAACACCTTTAAAACAGCCTTAGAAAAAATGCCACGGGAAAATCACAAATTGGTAATACTCGGAGATCGTACGCCAAGCGGGGAACATGAAAGACGTTATAATGCACCCTTAATAAACAAGGTCGCTGCCATGGAGTGTGGTGAACAGTTCGCATCGCGCGATATTGTTTTTCAAACCCATGATAACACATTGATCAGGGTGTCCGACACTCACAAGTTTTATGACGCACTACAATACCCGCTTATGTTTAGCAATGAGCAAGAGGGGTACCGTTTTCAAATTCCACAAGAAGTGTGGAATTTGAATGGTACTCCTGGGCTGGCCTCTGTAAGAGTCTCTTAGACATAAGGGACCAGGATTGACAAAAACTAATTTGACGCGGGCGAAGCCGCGGGCGGAAGCTAGTAGTACATATAACTAAGAAAAAGTCTCATTGGTACTTTTCAGGTTTCCAACCCGCACCTTCATGTATGAGAAGCGGATGCCTCTGGGCCAACACGACTTTGGTGTGTTGTAATGTATCTACACGAAAAAAACTATTCTTTCAGTGGATTCTTGCTTGAACTGAATTATTTATTCAACTCAAGTAAAATTAAACCATGTCACTAAAAATAAATGTGAAAAAAGGCAATTATTTTCACAAAAATATAGTGTATTTTTTTACCCACTGCACAATGGTCGTAGTTGCTATTGTAAATGAAACATAGATTTAACTGTATAAAATAACCATTGTTAACCCGAATCCTGAAATTGTGCTTTTTCATTACTGATGGAATTGGCGGTGTTCCATCATTAAAAAACATCTGTATTAAAAATAATTTTGTATTAATAATTTTATTTTCAGAATTTAATTTTCTAACATATACCTAAGTACTGAACAAACAACAATGTTATAGGCAGACTTTGAATTCCATATACAAAAATATACGTGTAGATTTTCAATTTTATCTGAACTCATCCGTTCAATTTCAGCTTCATAACACCGCCATAAAATTCAACTTGAAACTCAATAGCCCTTCAAAAACACATATACTGAAATCAATACTCACCTGCAGATCCTCTTTACACACACAACGCTTATATTTTTATGAATAAGTGTGAGGCATTTGATGGGATGGGGGCTGTGACGTCACATCCAATAAATTGACTAAAGTAATGCTGGTATGGAGTATGGAATTCAGGAGAACTGTCTCTGTGTAAAAATTGATTTTTATAGGATTGTAAGTAATTGGCACCGCTAATGATCACTCGCAATACCTGAGCAGTAACAAGTTCATTGCTGGCCATTTGTGAGTAAGGTATTTGGACGATTTGTCCAATGCTTCGCTTCCCTCCAAACCTACGAAACCTTATTCACCAAAAAGTCGCCAACGCTCTCATAATTTGTCTAGTGTTGAATGGCCATGGGTAGCGCCGAAGGCTTACCATCAGCTAATAAGCAAGCACGTTCGGCGCACTATCTAATAAAAAACGTCTATCTAGTGAAATATTGCAGATTGCAAACAGCAAAAAAATTTACTTTTTTCTACAAGACGGTACTCTTGTTTATCATACTCCATGCTTCTGGAGATGAAGCTTGCCATATGTCATCCTTGTTACTCCGAAACTCAAGCGTGGTATGAATAAGGATACTCAGACAGACTGGTTTTGTTTAAGTTGTGCATTTTAGAAGGTTTTTTTATGTCGTAGGTCAGCAAACAAGCAATTGGATTACCATGGTAAGCAATCAACGCAGTCCATGGTCAATAGAGGAGTTACGAGCGCGTTGTCGACTTTTTCGGTATAAAAAATTTGAAGATTTTGGTATTAGAGAGAGATTGGGGGAGGGGAAGGATTGGGCCCCAGTAACCTCACACACACGGCGAAACATAACGCTGTGAATAATTTTGTAAATGTATATTTTCTGAAAATTACAAAGAATGGCTTTTGTGATTGTGATACTCGTATATAGTTAGCGACATCATCACCTTACCTCACGACAAAATGACTAATCCAAACAACACATAAAACTCTTTACCACACAGTACCAAAAACCTACTGCTTCCATTTTTAATTTTAAAAAATAGAACGCGAGATCTTTTTTTTATCGACATCGAATGAGGACGCAACTCTATTCGGAAACTCAGAAAGAAAATGCACTACTGACACACTTAAACAGGCCAAGGTCACGAAGACCAGATAAATGTAGACTGCCTCACTAAGTACTTTTTATTTTTTTACTTTAACTACTATTACTGCAGTAATAGATAAGCTAAAAGGTTTCTTCTTAATTTTTTTTAGTGGTAAGACGGCAAGTTGATTTAACACTTGATGTTAAGCAATCTACAAAGTAGGATTTAAGGGTGTGTTGCCGATCTTTTGGGGATTAGGGTTTTGGCGATTGAGGGATTGGGAGACGGAAAGAATTGGGCCTCAGGTAACCTGAGTTAAACGGCGAGCCACAACGCTATGGTTGTCTCTCGCTGGTTTTCTGTGAGGCCGTGGTATCAGTCCGGCTGAGCTGACCCACTAGTGCCGAAACTTGGCTCTTCTAAACTTAAAACACATGATATGAACGACTAATGAAAATGATCAAGGATATATTGCTAGTTTTGGCTCTTTGTGTGATCCATAAAATTGTGGTCCCGGGTCTGGCTGTGACGTGTATTTAAAATTGTATGTTTGTAAACGCACCTCTATACAGGAGAAAATCCTACTGTGGGACAACCTTTTATTAAATTTATCACTAGTTTCTGTCCACAACTTCGGTATCGTGAGAAAGTGACTTTAAACTGAATTATCTGTGCCAATTTCCACAACTCATTATTCCCTATATGTTGCTCAAACCTATTAAGTTCTTGGTTATATAACATAACAGTTTCATTCAAATCTGATTACGTGTTTCCGAAGATAACGCGCTTAAAAAAAACAAACATAGGGATATATTCTTCATCTATTGTTGTTTCCAAATAATTTACTGTATTTTATTTTAACTGTTACAGATTTATCATAGCGTACAAAACTTAAGAGTATAACATATTTATAAAACCGACAAAAATTAACTCATAAAATTGTACTAATAAAATTGTTGCTGTCACTGTCTTATACAAACATTCTGACGCGACAGCATTATTATTATTCCCGGCCTTAGTCGAGGCCATGGTGCGGAGTGAGAGGAACTGGGACGCCGTCTCCTCCTTTTGTGAAGCAGTCATGCTCGCAAAGAGAGAGGCGGCCCGCGTGAGGGAGCAATCCTCCTCCTCACGCCCCAGCAGCCGCAACTGGCGACACTACGGGCGTCGGGGATCAAGGGACGATCTCCGGCCACCGTAAGCACGGGCCTGCGGTCGGCGAGTAAGGGCAGCTCGCCGCCCGACCAGAACCAGGCCCGAGCGTACGGCGCGTAGCGTTCCGCGCGCGCCTCAAAGAGCCATTAGACCACCACAGATGGGGCCCTATAGGGCTGATGTTCAGCCGGGGTTGCGGGGTAAGCGCAATGAGGCACCGCGACCTCGGCACAGAGCAGGAGAAGGAACGGTGTTTCGTCGAGAGAGAGTCGGAGGAGGGGTGTTTTTAGTCAGTAAGAGTCTGACACTCCCTCCTGCCCGGCCCTGGGCGGGAGAAGTCATTTGATGATTTTCCCCTCACAAAAAAAAAAAAGAAAAGCATTATTATTATTAGGTACCCAGGTAACTTTTATCTAGCAGTAAGCATTGAAAAATCAATCCTAAAAATATCAAAGGTATCTTAAACGTATCATTCAGTAAACACTTAAATAAATGAAAGATAGCAAAGCTTTATGCCTATCCATTCCTTACCCCCATTCCATTCTATTCCATTCCATTCTGGAATTTCTCCAGCTCTGAATGAATCCAGCGAACTGGAATCATCGCTTAGTGAATCCATGATGCGATTTCGGTAAGCCATTGGTTGGATTGGTTCCCGAAAGTATTTATGTGTGATTTTAAATTTAAATCGCATTATGGATAAGCTCACGTTTGCGCATTTTTCATCTTTCTTTGATAATCGATTTATACAGGTTACCACATGCAAAGATTTAATTTTCAGGTTGTACATATAAATATCTTTTTGACGCTCAAAAGTGCCTGTAAGGGTCTAATTGAAATAAATGATTTGGGCTTTGAATTTAAATCTTAAGTTTTGGGAAGAAGTTTTTTCGAAGCGTATTTTATGACTGTTAAGCTTACTATACAGGAGGAAGAGGAAAACGAAACAGTTTGCCTGATTCGGAAATTTAACTTAACACTATAACGCTATACTTGTAGCCAAAAAAGCGTTTTTATTTATTCATTAAATATTTATATTTGTCTTCAACACTCAAATAACAGGCACTTCCTACCAAGGAAGTCGTTTAGGAAAAAATTTCAGAAAGAAATCAACATTTTAGACAATTTCAATTAAATTTATTACAATTTGTTCGTTGATATCCACAGTGAAAAACGCTTCATTTATATTTCCATTAATTAATTGTTTATTGTATCAATTGCCTTACCAGTTTGCTAGACATTCCAATACAATTGTGACATGAATTTATTTTATTACAATTACTAAGATACCTATAGGATCTTATATCATCATCATCATCATCATCATCATCATCAGCTTATCTATAAGTGCCCACTGCTGAACAAAGACCTCTTCTCATACAGAGAACGTATAAGTCTTAACGTTTACCCAAAGTGAATTAGCAATGTCGAACGACAAGTTGCTAACTGTATCCGTTGCCGCCCCGCGACTCTGACGATTCATCGTCACCTAGCGGGAGGCTTGCCCACGAGTACTTTCGGGCCCACTGGCCGTCCGTCATTCGAGAGACGTGGCCTGCCCATTGCCACTTTAGACTGCAGATTTTACGAGCTATGTCGGTAACTTTGGTTCATTGGCGAATTTCCACATTTCGGATTTTGTCGCGTTGAGACCCCGAGCATAGCCCGTAGTTTTCATAAAAGGCCAGAAGTCAAGGACCACGTCTCAATACCACACGTCATCACCCAGTCACTGAGTCACTGTACTAAAGAAAACAATGCCATTGATCATTATTATCAATAGGAATGTTCTTAAGCCTTGTCTCGATATACTTTCTAACAATCTGTCTTACTTATCAGAAGTTATCGATGTTGTATGTAGGTATTTATTGTAACGACTGCTTTCTATTTATTTTGCATATTTTGTTCTGAGTATGTATTTTGTTTAAATCTAGGTGAACTAGCAAAGATACATAATGAAAGGATTTATTGGAATGATAAATGACCTGTCATTTCCACACTTGACGAAATTCATTCATATCTAATGCATATAAATGAATTTTGTCTATGAGTCAGCTTATTAGACTAAAAATATTGTGCCTAAATTCAGTTTCTGTGCTTATTTCTGAGACATTATCAAAAATTCATTATAATAATTATAATATAAAATATATGTATATATTTAAATAGAGTAGTCTAAATGTATATATTTAATATAAAATATATGTATATATTTTATATTATAATTTATATCATATTTTAATTGATTCTAATAGTCATTAATTTTCCCATTTTTCTGACAAATTCTTAAAGAAATTCGCAATTTTATTAATTTGTTTTACGATATCATTTTTTTTTCTATTTTTTCTGACAAATCAAATCAAATCAAAATCATTTATTCCAAATAAACCATAAATAGGTACTTTTGAAACGTCAAAATAGAATAGTAGTCTGTCAGTCTGTTCGTCAGTGAAGCTAGGTGCTCGTTCCAAATTGTAGTTTCGAATGGAGAAGAACGAGCAAGAAACTCCATCGCTACTCTTTTAAAAAAAATATTTGTTTTACAATTCATCAATAATACATTTTTTATACATTACTGTACCCCTATGTGAGAACAATGCAGAGACATTTTAAAAGAAATAAGTCTGTTATCAATCAATAAAATTCATTAAGAAACCATTCTTCCAGAATAAGTTTCATATACTATAAGTTTTCACGCATCCAATCACTTTAGTATTCGCTTAAAATCAGGCAATAAGTAAATATAGTTAGTTCAATAACCAAAAACAAAATACGATCTTCACGTAGATAGTTACATAAGAAAACTGTACTAAAAATACCATGTCGTAATATCGAAATAACATGATCTGATTATATCGATATCAATCGACAATCGACATATCCCACGCATTAACTCGCTGGTGAATTCGAGTAAACTAATAAAACGCTCGTCGACACCCAAATACAAAACAAAACAGTTTCGTTATTTGTAAAACACAAAGTTTAAATATACCTAGAAACAGTTTGATCATACTAGTTGTTGGAGAACTGATGAAAATAAATCTGGAAATAAATGAGGAACATTTGTTCAACATACTTGATTCTGTGGTGTTTTGTACCACCCATTTTGGAGTATGTATTTTTCCTAGACAAATGGCATTCAGTAGTCGACCGAGTAAACAACAAAATACAACCAGTAGCAGCGCGACGGTCTCCGCGTCGCGTGTCGCGGAATGCTGCTCATGAATATGGGCCTCTAGGATGGCTTGAAACTAGTCGAGTATCTCGTCTTATTATTATATTAGTAAGCAGAAAACAATAGATAAAATACAACCATGCAATTGACAAATCAGTCCGTTATTTCCACGTTTTGAACGGGCTGATCCTAGGACTTTAAGCAAAACTAGCGTCGCGTTGTTTTTCGATCCATTAATTTCCAAACACCCAAATCTCAAATTCTTATGACCTGCAAGCACAATAATGCACATGTATGTCCATTGGAACGAGCACCTAGCATCTCTTACGAACTTACAAGCAGACTACTCTATTTTGACGTTTCAAAAGTGCCTGTTTATGGTTTTGCTTAGTTCTCATAAATGATTTTTGACTTTGATTTTGTGTTGTATCTATAGCTAGCACCAATTGGTTACCGATTTGTCCCAATTGTCGATACTGATATACTTTCCTAATTACCTATCTTCTAACTTAGTTAGGCTCATCTTATCTTTCAATTCATATTTTCAAACTATATTAAGTTCCTAAAAATGTGACCATATTGCCAAAAAATCCATGATCAGCATACTTAAAAGATGTTCAGAAACCTACTCATATATTCTTCTGTAATAGCGACATCCATTAGTACCTTGAGTGGCACTTCTTGTGTGATCAATCAGGTTCGGCCTTCAAACCAGACCTCCTTTAGTGACGAAGTGACTTATTTGAGGCATTGAACGCCTTTTGTCATTATAATAAGGATGTTCGTTGAAGTAGGTGCTTACAGAGCTAATTTTGTATGGATAGATTTTGTTGAATGGACATATTTAGTATTATTTGTGTCCTAACTGACGAAATGCTTTTCTAGGAGTTTCAGTTTTCTTGTAGGGTTACTCAAAGTATTTTTGTAAATCGTTCAGTTATTGGAGGTCATTACATTCTTATGTTTAGGGGTCTTCTTCAATTGGGATCTTATGCAATTTTCAGGTTTAAAGGTAATTAAGGAAAATCATTGTTGACTTTCACAATTCTTTACATCAGTTTAACAATATAAGTGTGGGAAAGCCATGCTTCGACACAAATGGGCCGATCCAACTGCAGTGATACCACGCCCTCAGAATCGGCGTAAAATAGATCATGTATTAATTTTCGCCATTCGAGTAAGGTTGTCGAAAGCCCAATAATGTTCACTCCACCAATCAATCCCTGATACTCCTTTAACCCCCGAAAGAGCCGGAAATGTTCTTGGAACTCTTCTAGTATAGCGAGTGTCCAAGGACAGCGCCGATAACTTACCACAAGGAGGCCCGATTATAAACAAACACTATGTGGTAGCATAGACAAACTAATAGATAAAACCAATAGAATTATCACAGGGTTATCACAATATCAGCAATCATAGAAAAAAATTGGGGTCTCGATTTAAAAGCTTCGAACTCCGTCGAAAAGTTACAAGCCCCAAAAACTTTTGGTTTTTTATCGGATACATTTCGGGGATGTGCCGGGGAACAGAACTACTTGATTCCTCCTAGTCTTTTCCAACCTTGTAACTGTACCAGTGTACAACAAGATAATTAATAAATAATTTTGGATATTTCATTTATATGAATTCTCCCTTCAAACAGGACAGCGTTAAATAGCTTTTGCAGCTCCCTGAGTACCGGTTTGCTGCCTGCTTTTAGAAGCTCTGTCGTAACGCCATCCTCTCCAGGGGCTTTTCCATTTTTAAGCTGCCCAAGAGCGATCTCGATTTCGTCAATGCTGACTTCTGGCAGGTCTTCGGTGTAATGGCGTATTAAAGTGGCTCTAGAGTCCTCATTTCCGGGGTCAGGTCGAGATGCATGCGAAGCGTATAACCGGCCGTAGAAGTTTTCTACTTCCGAAAGAACTGCCGGCTTCGAGACAACGACTTCTCCACTTGCTGTGGTCAACTTCGTCAGGTGGCTTCTTCCAAGAGATTGTACGAACACTTTTGGCCCCCGGTTTTGCTCGATCGCTCTCTCGATTGCATGGGTATTCGAGCACCGGAGATCGTGTCGCACGTGTTTGCTAATCTCTCGGTTTAGAGCCCGCTTCTCTGACGAAGTGACGGGTGGGTTTTCACGTCGTCTCTTCATAAGCCCTAAAGTCTCTTCCGAAAGCTTCGACTTCTTGCCCTTACGCTGCATTTCACAAAATCTCGTACCTTCTTCCCTGAGAACTCGAACCACGTTTTCAAGGTTCCGGTTAACGTCGGTTGTGGTTTCCAGGGCAGCAAATCGGTTCTCCAGGTTTAACTGAAACGCTTCAGATCCCATTTTGATTTGAAACAGGGTTGGTCGGAGCCTGGCCTTCATCAAGCGGACTCGTTCGGCTCTGAAGTCGATATTCAGAGAGCCTCGGACGAGTCGGTGATCGCTACCGGTATTAAACCTATTAATCACGGAGACGTCTCTGAATATGTGCCTTTTGTCCGCCATGATGAAGTCGATCTCGTTCTTTGTCATAGTGTCGGGGCTTTGCCACGTCCACTTCCTTTGGGGCTGCTTCTTAAAGAATGAATTCATTAAGAACATCCCCTCCCGTTCGAGGAAATTGACGAGCATTTGCCCCCTATGATTCCTGTTTCCATACCCATGGGATCCTACTACCGATTCACTGCAATTTTGTACTCCCACTTTGGCGTTAAAGTCCCCCATAACAATGTTGAAGTGAGTCCTAGTGGTGGAGTGGAGGGCCCTCGATATATCATCGAACATCTCCTCCACCTCATCATCGGAGTGTGCCGAGGTCGGTGCGTACACTTGGACCACCTTAAGGCTATACCTCTCGGTGAGCTTTATAATGAGGTACGCCACCCTGTTCGACACACTCGACATTTCCACAACATTGTTAGATAGGGACTTGTTAACCAGAAACCCAACGCCACCTTGGGATTTTTGGTCTCCCTCACGGAAGTACATCAGGTGGCCTGATTTGAGAGTTATCGTGTCCTCCCCCTCTCTTCGGACTTCACATAACCCTAGTATGTGCCACCTGATCTTCCCAAGTTCCACCTCTAGTTGCGCTAGATGCGAGTCAAGCCGTAGCGTGCGTCCGTTGTACGTCGCCAGGGTCAGTCTGTTGTGGTGGCCTCCCGTAGCCCGGAGATTCTTAGCACCCCCTACCCCACCGTTACCATGGTCGCCACCATGACCAGGAATAGTGGGGCTGCCGGGAACTGGGGGCCGTGGCCTTCGTTTTTTGCCCATAGGAGGTATTGCCCATAATCGCCACGCTGGGCAGGCGGGTTGGCGATCGCAGGGCGAAACTTTTCGCACCGGTAACGCTGCTGCCCGTCACCGGCCTGCGGTACTTAATTTCGCCTGTTTGTAAGGGACGGATATACCGCCGTCGGTCGGTCGCCAGAGCCTCGTTCGTTGACCAGCAGGATGCACCGCGTGCAGGTGAGGTTGGCTTGTTTGGCTGTCCTGTTTGAAGGGAGAACTCCAGAGGCGTGGAGTCGGAGTGTGGTCGTCTTATTCTTCAAAAAGGGTGACAAAACCCTACTGAAGAATTATCGACCCATTTCCCTTTTAAGCCACGTCTATAAGCTGTTCTCGAGAGTGATCACGAACCGCCTTGCGCGAAGACTTGACGAATTCCAACCACCGGAGCAGGCTGGGTTTCGGAGCGGATACGGCACCATAGACCACATCCACACAGTGCGGCAGATTATACAGAAGACTGAGGAGTATAATCAGCCCCTGTGCCTAGCATTTGTGGACTATGAGAAAGCCTTTGACTCGGTCGAAATCTGGGCTGTTCTGGAGTCCCTGCAGCGATGCCAAATAGATTGGCGATACATCCAAGTGATGAGATGTCTCTACGAGGCCGCCACCATGTCCGTCCAAGTACAGGATCAGCAAACAAGGCCGATACCGTTGCATCGAGGTGTGAGACAAGGGGATGTTATCTCCCCGAAATTGTTCACAAATGCAATGGAGGATATGTTCAAGACGCTGAACTGGAAAGGACGCGGCATCAACATAAATGGCGAGTACATCTCTCACTTGCGATTTGCAGACGACATCGTCATCGTAGCAGAAACGCTGCAGGACCTACAACGGATGCTGAATGACCTGGCTGACTCTTCTATACGCATCGGCCTACGGATGAACTTGGATAAAACCAAGGTCATGTTCAATGAACATGTACTACCGGAACCGATTGCAGTACACGGCGCTGTTCTCGAAGTCGTTCAAAAATATGTATACCTCGGGCAGACATTGCAGATGGGTAGAAACAACTTCGAGAACGAGGTGAATAGAAGAATTCAGCTAGGTTGGGCAGCATATGGAAAGCTGCGTCAAGTCTTCACGTCGTCGATCCCACAGTGCCTAAAGACGAAAGTCTTCAATCAGTGCGTCCTACCTGTCATGACATACGGAGCCGAAACGTGGACACTGACGGTGCGGCTGGTTCACAAGCTAAAAGTCACTCAGCGAGCTATGGAGAGGGCTATGCTCGGCGTTTCTCTGCGAGATCGAATCAGAAACGAGGTGATCCGGCAGAGAACCAAGGTAATCGACATAGCCCACCGGATTAGCAAGCTGAAATGGCAGTGGGCTGGCCATATTAGCCGAAGAACCGATGACCGTTGGAGTAGACGAGTTCTTGAGTGGAGACCGCGTCTCGGCAAACGTAATGTAGGACGTCCTCAGGCAAGGTGGAGTGATGATTTGCGCAAGATGGCTGGCAGGAGCTGGATGCGAGTGGCCGAAGATCGATCCCAGTGGCGTGCAATAGGAGAGGCCTATGTCCAGCAGTGGACTGAAAAGGGCTGATGATGATGATGATGATGATGATTTATATGAATAATGCGATTCGCCTCCTGCTTTTTCACCACAACCACTAAGGAGGGGAATTCTTTGCCGAAGTCTGTGTGCATTTAAGGTTCAAGTGAGTAGGTTTCTGCTTATGGGTTTGGCGAAGTACTGGCCATAAGCTGGCTCATGGCAAATAAAAAAAACGTAGGTAGATAGCAGATAGGAGAATTAGTATTCTGGTCACAAATAGAACGCCTTCAGTTTTGACAAGCAGTGTGATATTCGTGACGATGTTAGAAGCAATTGGCTAACACCAAAATGTGAGGTTTATTTTACATTCTAACCACTTATTGATAATTCATTGACATATTGATATTAAGTGCCATTTCTTGATAAAGTTATTTTTTGAGGTTTGGGATACTGTCAAAAATAAACATTACTGCTTATTGGTTTTTCTTTTCGGTTATAGCAAGGAGCTATTATAAAACCTTTTTTCATGCCCTTAATGGAGCTAGAGGACAGACTCTTACTGACTAAAAACCACCTTGTTCCTTCTCCTATTTCGGGCCGCGATACAGGAGAAGGAATACCTGTACCTGCAACTCTGGCAAGGTTTTATAACCTTGTAATTATCATTATAATACAGAGCAGAGAAATTGGGTAATCATCCTAAAACCATAAAAAACCGAGATACGCTCCATCTATCCAATTCAAAATTAGTCAGTCGTCAGTGAAACTAGGTGATCTTTCCAAATTGTAGATTCGGATGGAGAAGAACGACGAAGAACGAGAAACACCATTACTCCAGTAACTAAATAGCCGTTTTTAAGTAAAATGACATATTACTTAATTAAAAACAAACATGTCTGCTTACCTCACTAAAAGTCACCGTGATAATAAAATGCAAACCCGACATAAACCAGGAGTAACTCATTAGTATTTCCAAGCAATTAGCACCGGTCTTCTGCTACATCAACGAGAAATTAAAATGTTGAGAAAATTCTAGACTAACTTAAAGTTCTAGACTTGTTAAGTTACTAAGTTTGTACATGTTTTATACAGATACTTTCTTATCTATGTACTTTTTTGTAGAACCTGTAAATATTTTCCTGCATCTGCTAAGAAAAGACCTTTTCGCACACGGAGAATGAATAAGCATTAATCACCATTCATGCTCAATGCAGATAAGCGATTTCCAACTTATTATGGCAAGTCTAAGTTTCCCTTTTACTCCCTGCCACGTTTAAGAGTGTTTTTTAATGGTGATAGGTCGGCAAACGAGCACTCGCCTTACCTGATGGTAAGGAATCAGCGTCGCCCATGGGGATGTCCTTGGGCGGCGCTGATTCAGCGGAGTTACGAGTGCGTTGCCGACCTGTCGGGGATTAGGCATTAGGAGATTAAGGAATTGGGGGAGGGGAAGAATTGGACCACCAGGAATCTCATTTACACGACGAAACATTGTGGTTGTTTCACGCCGGTTTTATGTAAGGCCGTGGTATCACTACAGTTCGTGCCGAAGCATGGCTCTCCTACACTTAAAATGTTGTCCAAATAAATTATATATAGAATGTACTAAGCACAACGTGTAGGGCCGAAGGTTAAGGTGCTCGCTTCTCATGCATAAGGTGGTCTCAAAACCTGACAAGTACCAATGTGACTTTTTCCAAGCTATATGTACGGTAGCACTAACAACATAGCCCAAAGGAATAGCAAACTGAAGTGGCAGTGGGAAGGTCACATCTGTCGAAGAACCGATGACCGTTGGGGTAAACGTGTTCTAATGTGGAGAACACATCTAGGCAAACTTAGTGTGTTCCACATAGTTGGAAGGCGCCCTACCTTCCAGCTATGTGGAACGACATCCGCAGGGTGGCTGGCAGTGGTTGTATGAGAAGAGCTGAACATCGAGCTCAGTGGCGTGCCATTGGGGAGGCCTATATCCAGCAGTGGACCACATGAGGCTGGAGGTGTACGCTAGGCACGGCGAAGGAAAACATAGTGAGGGACTTACAATTTCTAATTATAAGTTTTAAATTGTTAATCCGCCTTGAGCAAACGTGGTGATTAATGCTCAAATCTTCTCCGTGTGAGAAGAGGTCTTTGCTCAGCAATGGGCACTTGAAGGCTGATGATGATATAGTAAATGTAATAATTATTGGGATGGTTTTTATTGACATGGTTGCACTTGACATGCAGTCCTTTTCAATCTCTCAAGTAAACTTAGTACATTACAATATTATTCTTACAAATAACTAAAACAAAAAATCAATTAGTTACAAAGCAATAAATTCTGAAGAACACACCTGTCGAATGAGGGTTTAGCATGAACCTGTACGTGTTTAATTAATTAAGAACAAAAATAGTTCGGTCCGTCTGTCTGTAAATTTAATGGAAGTCATTGGAAAACATTGAAAGGTCAGGTGTATTTCAATACTTGTTGATAAAAAGTTTTTCCAATGAAATAGTATTTGACTGCACGATTGGTGCGGTGGCGTGTCGCGGGTTCGATTCCCGCACGGAACAACTCTTTGTGTGACCCACAAATTGTTGTTCTGGGTCTGGGTGTCATATGCATGTGAAATTGTATGTTTGTAACCGCACCCACGACACTGGAAAAAATCCTAGCGTAGGGCATAAAAAAGAAAAATTAAGTTCAGCAAACAAGCAGGCACATCACCTGATGGTAAGCAAGGGTAACTCTCCATAGACACCCACAATACAAAAGGAGAAGTGGTTCTCCAGTGTCATGGATGCGTTGACATCACATCGATATCATCATACGACGAAACCGAGGCGTTGCTGACTGTGGTCAAATAGACATAGGTTTAATTGGGTAGTAATGTAGAAATAGTTAAGTTTTAATGTATTCCTAAATTAGGTATAAATCAAATGTATGATTATGTATGTTTAATCAAGTTAGTGTGCGATGTACCTACCTAGCTATAGTTATAGCTTTTACTTTTAAGTATACAGTTCACTAAACACCGTCATTAATTGAGTTCAAAATAAAAAGTCAAACAGTCCACACGTAGTTTTAATGCGAAAATCCTTTCAAGCCATCCTTATTGCCTAAACAATGTATAAATTATGAGTTAGTTATCTAAATAAAAATAAATATTGTTAAGGATGAATCATAGCATAACAGTGGACAGAAAGTGACCGTAACGCCTGTGGTACAGATTCAATTCTATACAGGCACCTTAATGTTATTTACCTAGATTAATTAAAATGTAAGACCTAATATAAGATATTTATGTACAAACGAAAATAAATAAATTTGATTGATTTTGATTGACTCATCATCACCCAGCACAAATCGTGGATCACACAAAGAGTTGTTCCGTACAAGAATCGTACCCGCGACCCCTTATATGACAGTTGGTAGCCCACACAACGCGTAAGCGCAATGAGACACCCTGGCCTTGGCCTAGAGCAGGAGAAGAAACGGGGAGTTTTTAGTAAGTAAGAGTCTGGCACTCCCGATAGACCATGGGCAGGAGAAGTCACTTGATGATTTTCCCCTCGCAAAAAAAGAAAAAAAACCGCCAATGCGTCAACTGTGCAAGAAAACACGCGTGGAGTGATAGCTAGCGAACGTCATCGTGTTAAATGTGCAATCCTCCTCCTCACGCCCCAGCCGCCGCAACAGGCGACACTAAGGGCGTCGGGGATCAAGGGACGATCTCCGGCCACCGTAAGCGTGGGTCTGCGGACGGCGAGTAAGGGCAACTCGCCGCCCGACCAAAACCAGACCCGAGCTTACGGCGCGTAGCGTTCCGCGCGCGCCTCAAAGAGCCAAGAGACCACCACAGACGGGGCCCTATAGGGCTAATATTCAGCACCTCTATTTAGTAATCAGGCACCGCGACCTCGGCTCAGAGCAGGAAAAGGAACAGGGGTGTTTTTAGTCAGTAAGAGTCTGACACTCCCTCCCGCCCGGCCCTAGGTGGGACAAGTCATTTGATGACTTTCCCCTCACAAAAAAAACCGTGTTAAATGTGCAAGAAAACGGAATAAAAAAAAACATTTTCAACAAAATTCAACGAATAATAATACTTCTTGATAAGTGGATGTTCTACAAATCTCTCTGAGTTACATCATCAAGAAAATTAAACGAACGCTCCCACTTAAATTAGGACTCCATTCTGACACTGTTAAGTCTCATTTTCCTTTTAAACGTTGTGTCGAAAATATTTTTCTTAAGATTCGTTATATTTCAGTTCTTATCTCGAAAATTTTGGGCTTAGCAAGAAAAGTAACTAGTCACTTTTACATAGAATTTATTTCTGCAATAGTTAAATGTTTATGAAACGCTTTTTATTTCAACTGAAAATCTGACTGACTGACTACTAATACACACATGACTGTTCGGCTGTACCTCGTATAATTATATGATTCAATATTTAATTCATCAAACCCCAAGCGAACACCGGCGTTCGACAACTATTGTTCTTCTATTGTCTCAAATTATCACGATTGAAAGGTTAATTTGAATGCCTTGTCGCCGTTCTCGGCTTTAAGTCCGGTATTTAACATAAGTGTGCGAGACACATGCATCGGTGCGAATGGGTCAGATCGGAGTAATACCACGGCCTTACAGATTACGGGCGTGAAACAGTACTTGCGTTGTGTTTTGCCGTGTGAGCCAGGTTACCGAAGACTAAATCCAATGAAAAATATTAAGTAATTTTGTACATAGCTGGTCTTAATCGTAGGCATTATCCAGAGCTCCTCTCAGTCTCAGTTATTTACTAGTGTGTTTAAGTCGTAACTTTCAATAAACTGATATATAATATAAAGTATATAATAAGTATATTAAATAATTAAAAAAATACGTCAATGATTTGTTTTCTGTTCACTGTTTAGGGTACATTAAACCTGCCATTAATGATCATCAAAAATTGATCACAAGTCACCAATAATTGGTAACTTTTGATCACAAGTGTGATAAAAGTCGCCAATAATATTTCATTAAAAACCTCAAGTCTTAAACCCGCACCGAAAGTTGCAACCTTGACATTTTTGCTCTATTTAATAGTTGCTATCATACACACACACTTTCCTCTTCAATCATTCTATCTATTAAAAAAACCACATTAAAAATCCGTAGCGTACTTCTAAAGATTTCAGCAGACATAGGGATATAAGGAAAGAGAAAGCGACTTCGTTTCGTACTATGTAGCGAATAAAAAAGAAAATATCACTATAATATCAAAGCCTACTAGTAAAGAGATTGTCCTGTACTGGTGGAAGACAGACAGACTTCTCACCTTAACATGCTTATAACAAGAGTAATCCTTCACAAGGATCTAACAATGCGACTTGACATGACATACAATCAGCTTACTTGTACTTAAGTTGTATAATACTAAACTATGCTGTTAAAGGCTACTCCTCCGCTGGCGTTGAACGCCATTCACAGTCCGTCACGGCATGTGTAAAGGAATTCTTAACATGACGCAACAGGGTAAAAAATACCCTATGTACATATTATTTCGGACTATATTCTATCTCTATGCCAAATTACATTCAGATCCTTTCAGTAGTTTTTACGTGAAAGATTAACAAATATTCGTCTTAGTTACAAACTTTCGCGTTAATAGTATTATATAGGTATAGTAAGATTAGGTATATAAGATTCAAAAGTTGTCTAGCGAAAAGTGATTGATATGTTTATTATAAATGGTATTCTGCTGAATACATTTCAGGGATGAAAATACGATACATGTGTTAACAATCAGTGTTTTTTCAAATAGTTATCTTATATGAAGTGTCTTAAAACTACTTTTCTTTTAACCAGTGAATTAAAATAAATCTCCAAAAAATGATGACAACGTATATACTTATTCCAGTAAATCTCACTCGTCCTGGGAGGATTAAGAAGCATGCCGCCATTGTTATGTATGAATCTTAAAATGTATGATAAAGTACATACATTTTCGGATTCATCGGCATAGTATTTTAAAATAGATAAACTCATAAACACCTAGATTCCAACAACTCCGGGCGAAAAACTTAATTAAACTTTTCACGAAAATAAACACTAACTTCGCTTTACTACGTGATCAAAAATAACGATGCCTTTCGTATTTCTATACTAGACAATTTAGTAGTTTTCTAGGCCAATAGTAGTCTGACTTTTCAATACAATGAATTATTCAAAATTATCATAGGTATTTTAATTCATTTATTCGATGATAGACTTAATTTTTAAATTTACTTTAATTATTTTTTCGAAAATAGAAATGTTGTTATTATAACTAATTATTATGTTTTCGGCTTACTCAAGTCAGTTTCAAGCCATGCTAGAGGCCCATATTCATGAGCAGCACACGCGCAACACGCGACGCGGCGACTGTCGCGCTGCTACTGAAACTAGTCGAGTATCTCGTCAAATAGTTACGTGGGTAAGCCGAAAACATAATAATTAATAGAAATGTTTTTTGACGTAAAAATACAAATGTTTTCTATTATTTTACCACATAGCAATTCCTTAAAGTATTGAAAGAGCAGACAACCGGAAACCCACAACACCAAAGGAGTTACGATTGTGTCAACCTTTTAGAAATTAGGATTTCTAAGATTAAATGACTGGGGAGTTAAGGAGGGATGGTGAAAAACAACGCTGTGGTTATTTCACGTCAGTTTTCTTTGAAGCCGTGTTATCACTACTGTCGAACCGAACCATTCGTGACGAAACTTGGCTCTCCCACACTTTGCTTACGGACGAGAAATCGGTAAACAAACTTTCCTTCTTATTCATAAACTAATTTTGGTTTTGAAACCTCAAACTGTTTATTTAGCTTTGAGTCTCACAGTCAAGTTATAATGAACTGTTTTCAAGTAAAACGCTAATTTGAGCCTGTACAAATTTGCTAATACTTGATTGGCTGACTAAACTGCTGGCTGTACCGTAGGACTTCAGATACGATTTATTTAGAGGCGTTTTAGGGAAAGGAAGGTCTCGCCTTGAAGAGATAATTTAGAGTAACCGAATCTATGATAGGTCGTGGCGAGATGCAGGTTAAAGCGCCCATTTCTCACGAGGATGCGGATTGGACCTGACAAGTACGTTGGACATAATTATACATATATATTCTAATACTAGCGGCCCTACTTCACACGGGTGTTGAACAACCTCGTTTATAATAAATAGATCACCACTGTTTCCAAATATTTCTATCTTTATCTATAGATAGATATCATAAGAACTTTCTCCTGGACATAAAAAACACAACAAAAAAAAAAGAAATAGCTAAATTTATCAAGGCATTATTGAGTTTAATTTTTATATACATAGAGATTTCTGAAATCGCCTCAAACCTTTTCTGGTGATGTGTAATGTAGGTACATCAACTTATATCTACTTTCCCTAAATTTTTATTCTAATGTGCAAACATCTCGAAAAGAAGTAGTATAACAATGCCTACTTTACACGTGTTCTTTTGGGAAAAAGCGTCAAACGAGCAAACGGATCACCTGAAGGTAAGCGTTCAAATCCACCCATGGGCATTCACAAAACCAGAGGAGTTATGAGTGCGTTGCTGGTCTAAGAGGGTTAGAAAACAAACCGCTTGGGATATATACTAAACTTTTATTGAAAATGTCGACTAACTCACGTGAAGTAACTGTCAAAAGATGCGCCAAACAGTCGGCTGAATAGTCGGTCGCGCGCTTTGCTTATGAATAAGAGTCCCGTTGTGACTTGAAATTAGTAGAGCTATGTTAATTCACTCGAGTATATCTCACGATAGTTACTATTATAAAAAAATACTATAGGTTCTATACAAAATGTAAAGATGTAAAATTATAAAAAGGTAAAATTTGAAACCGCTGGTCGGATTGCCAAAATTCTTTAACTGATAGATAGCTACAATGTTCCTGAATGCTATAGGCTATAAAACATGCCGCTACGATCAAATGGAGCCGAGCAGCAGGCCCGTGAGAGTAGCTAATTTAATTATAAAAAGAACAATAACTAAAACATATAACCTCTAATAATGTACTGAATACAATTTTTCTCGCAGAACAAACGAACTCTCACGATCCTATGTTACTCAGATTAATACAAGTTTCCCTACAAAAGGTAAATGTTTTAACTCCATTCCTCAAGGGATTGTGTATGTTTGTTTAGCTAATCAAGAAATATAACACGCTATGACCCAAACAAATATATATCTTAATACCACTAGTGAAGATTTATGTTGCATTAAAATGGTTCTGATATTTTGAAGAGGACAAGGTTTTTTTGTTAACTTGCTATGATTGTTGTATTGTCAATGGAAGTACATACGTTCTGTGGTCGTTTTGACGTATTACAGCATGAAGTTCGAGCTATATTTCAACTAGTTAAGCACAAATACAATAATTTTAATATTTCTATCTGGTAGGTCAATAAGTCCTTATAATTGTGCTTATGGGTATAGAGTAGAGTCATTCAGCTTAGTATTTATGTTCATGTAAATTAAATGTGTAATTATACTAAATCTGCTTCAACATTTATTTTTTTTATTTTATTTTACAAGGCAATACATTGATAGTATTAAGGAAATATTTTGATTAAAAAAAATACAATTACTTACTAACTATTAAATGGTTACACCGAATTGGATGATTATTTTTGTCGTATATATTTATTAGAAAATAAATCAACAATCAGACCATGCTGGGGCTAATCGCTTCTTTCATGTTTATGCAATTAACTATAATAATGCTAAAACCATCTTTTACCAACGCTGGCTGTGATGTGAATTTGTAATTGTATGCTTGTATACGCACCCACTACACAGGAGAAAACTCTAGTGTGGGACAAAGTTAAGAAAAAAAAACTGGTGATTAATGTGTTATGCGAAAGAAAGAAAGAAAGAAAAATAATTTATTTGGCATGAACAATTAGGAAAAAAACAAAGATATGTACAATAATTACAATTAAAAAAAAGGTAAACAACAAACTAATACAACAATGTTAGCTTAGGAACTAAAATAATATCTAAAAAAAAAGTGCTTAAACAACTAAAAATTTTAATATAACAAGAAAACAGCATACCCATGCCAAAAGGGTTGCCATCTCAGTATGAGTTGGGTTAAGTTTATTTATTTTCATCACCATAGTTTGACCACAACACAATCCAAAAATTGCCAGACTTTTCAAAAAGCACAAATAAGCAATATTTTCATTTTATCGAAATCTAATTAAGCCAATCAAAGACCAGACGATAGCAATAAGCGTCATTACTTCTCAAGTAATAAGATCTAATCTAATTATTAATCCACCGCTTCAGAGATTACAATTAGCTAATTACTTGATGAGAATTAGAAATTATATTGGTTGGGAAATATTTTCTTGTCATGTGATGGTAAAGTATGGGTGCTGACCATGTGCCAGAAGAATTACGAGTATATTACTAGCATAAGTGTGGGAGAGCCATGCTACGGCAAGAATGGGTCGGCTCGACCAGAGTGATACAACGGCCTCACAGAAAACCGGCGTGAAACAACCATAGCGTTGTGTTTCTCCGTGTGAGTTAGGTCACCGGATGCCCAATCCTTCCCCTACCCCAATACGGAGATTTGGAGATTTAGCTCCAAATCCCTAATCCCGGTCAGCAACGCTCTGGTTACTCCTCTGTTGTTGCGGGAGTCCATGTGGCGCTGATTGCTTACCATCAGGTAATCCCTCTGCTCGTCTGCCGATCTATCACATAAAAACACGTTTTGGAGATGGATGGGAAAATGGGAAATGGTGGTCTCCAGTAACGTCACTCACACGGCGAAACACAACGCTGTGTTTTACGCCGGGTTTCTGTAAGATCGTGGTACACTACGGTCGAGATGACCTATTAGTGCCGAAGCATGACTCTCACACATGTAAATATAAGGTTAGTTGCTTTATAATTCGACCACCTTCTCACCGCGTTTGAGATGCAGCGTTGTGAGTCAAGCGCAATAATAATTAAAGAAGCAGGAGAAGGGAACGGTACAGTTTTTAGTCAGTAAGGTTCTGACACTCCTCGCCCCACGTAGGGTGGGAGAAGACGATTTAATCCCCACACAAAAAGAAATCACGATTGGAAGCATAGGTATAAATTCAGTAACAATCTGATGGTTACTTTCATCCTTTCTAAACGAGGGGACTCCGCAAGGATTTTCCATCTTGAGGACAATAATAAGAATTACTGCCAAGCGAAAGGTTTTGGGCCCAGTCTTTGAGTTATTATTTAATTACAGAGTGTATCAATCGTGGTAATGAGAAACACACACACAAATGAGACTCAATAGTAAGACTATAGGAGCGTGAACGCTGGCGTTCGGTTGAGTTTTGATGAATTAAGGCATTTTATAACAAAACATTAAAATAATGGATTGCAATTTAAATAACAGTCCCGTATTAGAACCTATGTAAGAAAATAGGCTAATCTTTATAACAAGCACAATTTACCCTTGTTAAGCAAAAACCAATGTATTATCATAACAAAGGACCAAACATTTATGGATACTGAAAACACATTGAAAACATACTACTTACAAAATTCCTGAAATAATAGCATATGTCACAGCAAACTGGTCAAAATAGCAGTTCCATCAATCAGCTTTACCTTTGATCACAGTACACTTTGAGTAGCTGTTTATTTGCGAAAAACAGGAGAAGGAACGGGGGCTTTATAGTCAGTAAGAGTCTGACACTTTCTCTCGGCTTACCTAGGACGGGAAAAGTGATTTCATGATTTTCCCCTGACAACAAAAAAAAAACAGTTTTTTTTACGACTAGTCATTAACTGGCAAGTGTTAGAGAGCCATGCTTCAGCACGAATGGGTCGGCCCAAATGGAGTGATAACAAGGCCTTACCGAAAACCGGCGAGAAACAACCACATCGTTGCGTTCGCCATATGCGTGAAATCACCGGAGGCGCAATCCTTCTACCTCCTAGTCCTCCCCCTTCACAATCCAACCCCAATCCCAATATCTCTAAATCCCTTATCCCCAAAAGGTCGGCAACGCACTCGTAACTCCTCCGTTGTTGTCCGTGTCCTTGGTCCGTGCTGATGGCTTACTATCAGGTAATCCGTTTGCTGCATGTCGACCTATCACATAAAAAATAACAAAGAGCCTAATATTTTTCGAACACTGAAAAACAGTGAAAACATGGGCTTGCACAATTCGTATGAAAATCCTTGCAGATCTAGTTTCACACGTGCTAAAGCGGCTTTGTTCTGACATCGTTTGGGCTGACGCTGCTCAAACAAACATGCTTACAAACTCACACCTTTTAATCCCCGGAAATAGCAATGAGACCATGCTGGGGCTAATCTCTTCTTTCATATTTATTCAATGAACTATAATAATTCTAAAACCATCTTTTACCAACGTAAGCTGTAATATGTATTTGTAATTGTATGCTTGTATACGCACCCACAACACAGGAGAAAACTCTAGTGTGGGACAAAGTTAAGAAAAAAAACTGGTGATTAATGTGTTATGAGAAAGAAAGAAAGAAAGAAAGAAAGAAAAATAATATAATTACAATTAAAAAAAAGGTAAACAACAAACTAATACAACAATGTTAGCTTAGGAACTAAAATAATATTTAAAAAAAAGTGCTTAAACAACTAAAAATTTGAATATGACAAGAAAATAGCATACCCATGCCAAAAGGGTTGCCATCTCAGTATAAGTTGGGTTAATTTTATTTATTTTCATCACCATAATATGGCTACAACACAATCCAAAAATTGCCAGACTTTCTCAAATATCAGATATAAGCAATATTTTCATTTTATCGAAATCTAATTAAGCCAATCAAAGACCAGACGATAGCAATAAGCGTCATTACTTCTCAAGTAATAAGATCTAATCTGATTATTAATCCACCGCTTCAGAGATTACAATTAGCTAATTAGTTGATGAGAATCAGAAATTATATTAATTTGGGAAATATTTTCTTCTCATGTGATGGAAAAGTATCGGTGCTGACCATGTGCCAGAAGAATTACGAGTATATTGCTACCATAAGTGTGGGAGAGCCATGCTTCGGCATGAATGGGTCGGCTCGACCAGAGTGATACAACGGCCTCACAGAAAACCGGCGTGAAACAACCATAGCGTTGTGTTTCTCCGTGTGAGTTAGGTCACCGGATGCCCAATCCTTCCCCTACCCCAATACGGAGATTTGGAGATTTAGCTCCAAATCCCTAATCCCGGTCAGCAACGCTCTGGTTACTCCTCTGTTGTTGCGGGAGTCCATGTGCCGCTGATTGCTTACCATCAGGTAATCCCTCTGCTCGTCTGCCGATCTATCACATAAAAACACGTTTTGGAGATGGATGGGAAAATGGGAAATGGTGGTCTCCAGTAACGTCACTCACACGGCGAAACACAACGCTGTGTTTTACGCCGGGTTTCTGTAAGATCGTGGTACACTACGGTCGAGATGACCTATTAGTGCCGAAGCATGACTCTCACACATGTAAATATAAGGTTAGTTGCTTTATAATTCGACCACCTTATTACCGCGTTTGAGATGCAGCGTTGTGAGTCAAGCGCAATAATAATTAAAGAAGCAGGAGAAGGGAACGGTACAGTTTTTAGTCAGTAAGGTTCTGACACTCCTCGCCCCACGTAGGGTGGGAGAAGACGATTTAATCCCCACACAAAAAGAAATCACGATTGGAAGCATAGGTATAAATTCAGTAACAATCTGATGGTTACTTTCATCCTTTCTAAACGAGGGGACTCCGCAAGGATTTTCCATCTTGAGGACAATAATAAGAATTACTGCCAAGCGAAAGGTTTTGGGCCCAGTCTTTGAGTTATTATTTAATTACAGAGTGTATCAATCGTGGTAATGAGAAACACACACACAAATGAGACTCAATAGTAAGACTATAGGAGCGTGAACGCTGGCGTTCGGTTGAGTTTTGATGAATTAAGGCATTTTATAACAAAACATTAAAATAATGGATTGCAATTTAAATAACAGTCCCGTATTAGAACCTATGTAAGAAAATAGGCTAATCTTTATAACAAGCACAATTTACCCTTGTTAAGCAAAAACCAATGTATTATCATAACAAAGGACCAAACATTTATGGATACTGAAAACACATTGAAAACATACTACTTACAAAATTCCTGAAATAATAGCATATGTCACAGCAAACTGGTCAAAATAGCAGTTCCATCAATCAGCTTTACCTTTGATCACAGTACACTTTGAGTAGCTGTTTATTTGCGAAAAACAGGAGAAGGAACGGGGGCTTTATAGTCAGTAAGAGTCTGACACTTTCTCTCGGCTTACCTAGGACGGGAAAAGTGATTTCATGATTTTCCCCTGACAACAAAAAAAAACAGTTTTTTTTACGACTAGTCATTAACTGGCAAGTGTTAGAGAGCCATGCTTCAGCACGAATGGGTCGGCCCAAATGGAGTGATAACAAGGCCTTACCGAAAACCGGCGAGAAACAACCACATCGTTGCGTTCGCCATATGCGTGAAATCACCGGAGGCGCAATCCTTCTACCTCCTAGTCCTCCCCCTTCACAATCCAACCCCAATCCCAATATCTCTAAATCCCTTATCCCCAAAAGGTCGGCAACGCACTCGTAACTCCTCCGTTGTTGTCCGTGTCCTTGGTCCGTGCTGATGGCTTACTATCAGGTAATCCGTTTGCTGCATGTCGACCTATCACATAAAAAATAACAAAGAGCCTAATATTTTTCGAACACTGAAAAACAGTGAAAACATGGGCTTGCACAATTCGTATGAAAATCCTTGCAGATCTAGTTTCACACGTGCTAAAGCGGCTTTGTTCTGACATCGTTTGGGCTGACGCTGCTCAAACAAACATGCTTACAAACTCACACCTTTTAATCCCCGGAAATAGCAATGAGACCATGCTGGGGCTAATCTCTTCTTTCATATTTATTCAATGAACTATAATAATTCTAAAACCATCTTTTACCAACGTAAGCTGTAATATGTATTTGTAATTGTATGCTTGTATACGCACCCACAACACAGGAGAAAACTCTAGTGTGGGACAAAGTTAAGAAAAAAAACTGGTGATTAATGTGTTATGAGAAAGAAAGAAAGAAAGAAAGAAAGAAAAATAATATAATTACAATTAAAAAAAAGGTAAACAACAAACTAATACAACAATGTTAGCTTAGGAACTAAAATAATATTTAAAAAAAAGTGCTTAAACAACTAAAAATTTGAATATGACAAGAAAATAGCATACCCATGCCAAAAGGGTTGCCATCTCAGTATAAGTTGGGTTAATTTTATTTATTTTCATCACCATAATATGGCTACAACACAATCCAAAAATTGCCAGACTTTCTCAAATATCAGATATAAGCAATATTTTCATTTTATCGAAATCTAATTAAGCCAATCAAAGACCAGACGATAGCAATAAGCGTCATTACTTCTCAAGTAATAAGATCTAATCTGATTATTAATCCACCGCTTCAGAGATTACAATTAGCTAATTAGTTGATGAGAATCAGAAATTATATTAATTTGGGAAATATTTTCTTCTCATGTGATGGAAAAGTATCGGTGCTGACCATGTGCCAGAAGAATTACGAGTATATTGCTACCATAAGTGTGGGAGAGCCATGCTTCGGCATGAATGGGTCGGCTCGACCAGAGTGATACAACGGCCTCACAGAAAACCGGCGTGAAACAACCATAGCGTTGTGTTTCTCCGTGTGAGTTAGGTCACCGGATGCCCAATCCTTCCCCTACCCCAATACGGAGATTTGGAGATTTAGCTCCAAATCCCTAATCCCGGTCAGCAACGCTCTGGTTACTCCTCTGTTGTTGCGGGAGTCCATGTGGCGCTGATTGCTTACCATCAGGTAATCCCTCTGCTCGTCTGCCGATCTATCACATAAAAACACGTTTTGGAGATGGATGGGAAAATGGGAAATGGTGGTCTCCAGTAACGTCACTCACACGGCGAAACACAACGCTGTGTTTTACGCCGGGTTTCTGTAAGATCGTGGTACACTACGGTCGAGATGACCTATTAGTGCCGAAGCATGACTCTCACACATGTAAATATAAGGTTAGTTGCTTTATAATTCGACCACCTTCTCACCGCGTTTGAGATGCAGCGTTGTGAGTCAAGCGCAATAATAATTAAAGAAGCAGGAGAAGGGAACGGTACAGTTTTTAGTCAGTAAGGTTCTGACACTCCTCGCCCCACGTAGGGTGGGAGAAGACGATTTAATCCCCACACAAAAAGAAATCACGATTGGAAGCATAGGTATAAATTCAGTAACAATCTGATGGTTACTTTCATCCTTTCTAAACGAGGGGACTCCGCAAGGATTTTCCATCTTGAGGACAATAATAAGAATTACTGCCAAGCGAAAGGTTTTGGGCCCAGTCTTTGAGTTATTATTTAATTACAGAGTGTATCAATCGTGGTAATGAGAAACACACACACAAATGAGACTCAATAGTAAGACTATAGGAGCGTGAACGCTGGCGTTCGGTTGAGTTTTGATGAATTAAGGCATTTTATAACAAAACATTAAAATAATGGATTGCAATTTAAATAACAGTCCCGTATTAGAACCTATGTAAGAAAATAGGCTAATCTTTATAACAAGCACAATTTACCCTTGTTAAGCAAAAACCAATGTATTATCATAACAAAGGACCAAACATTTATGGATACTGAAAACACATTGAAAACATACTACTTACAAAATTCCTGAAATAATAGCATATGTCACAGCAAACTGGTCAAAATAGCAGTTCCATCAATCAGCTTTACCTTTGATCACAGTACACTTTGAGTAGCTGTTTATTTGCGAAAAACAGGAGAAGGAACGGGGGCTTTATAGTCAGTAAGAGTCTGACACTTTCTCTCGGCTTACCTAGGACGGGAAAAGTGATTTCATGATTTTCCCCTGACAACAAAAAAAAACAGTTTTTTTTACGACTAGTCATTAACTGGCAAGTGTTAGAGAGCCATGCTTCAGCACGAATGGGTCGGCCCAAATGGAGTGATAACAAGGCCTTACCGAAAACCGGCGAGAAACAACCACATCGTTGCGTTCGCCATATGCGTGAAATCACCGGAGGCGCAATCCTTCTACCTCCTAGTCCTCCCCCTTCACAATCCAACCCCAATCCCAATATCTCTAAATCCCTTATCCCCAAAAGGTCGGCAACGCACTCGTAACTCCTCCGTTGTTGTCCGTGTCCTTGGTCCGTGCTGATGGCTTACTATCAGGTAATCCGTTTGCTGCATGTCGACCTATCACATAAAAAATAACAAAGAGCCTAATATTTTTCGAACACTGAAAAACAGTGAAAACATGGGCTTGCACAATTCGTATGAAAATCCTTGCAGATCTAGTTTCACACGTGCTAAAGCGGCTTTGTTCTGACATCGTTTGGGCTGACGCTGCTCAAACAAACATGCTTACAAACTCACACCTTTTAATCCCCGGAAGGGTAGACAGTGGTCACTAAGAGCCATATTAATATGGCTCTATATATATATTAATATAACCCTCATATTTCACTAGAAAAGTTATGAGTGGTGAAACAAAACCTATGTTTTATTTATTTATTTTGATTCTTGAAACACAAAATGTACAATGGAGGGCAGGCATTTTCATCCAATCTACCTTATGGTGATTACATAGACAGGCCATGGTAGAAATGATGACTCTCTCAAGTTGACCGTTTCGACATGTTATCTATTTACTGTGTACAAAGAATAGATGTAAGTAATAAATGTAATAGCAGTAAGTAGTTATTGCACTTACAAATGTTTTTTTTTTTTTACTTGCAGTAAACTAGTGCTTGACTGCGATCCCACCTGATGGTAAGCAGTGATGCAATCGTTGATAGTAAGGCGCACTAGTTTATTAAGAGCCTATTCACTCTAGCCTTGAAGACACTTAAATTGTATTCGGACGGAAAGACTGCAGCCGGCAAACTGTTCCAATCCCTCGATGTACGCGGTATAAATGACGAGGCAAAACGCTTAGTCCTTATAATGTATTTCTTATATTTTTGTATCTCATAAATGTTACAGTGTACATAACTGTTGGCTAGCCTAATAAATAAATACTATACATATACACATTTACACCATGTATTTATTAACTTTGTTACTATATATTATTACATGCACACCCGTTACACCAAAGGAGATACAAGTGCGTTGCCGGCCTTTTAAGGGTTTCAGATATTCAAGAATTGGATAGGGGTGGGGAAAAGGGAAGTTTATGACTTTATTGAAGTCATATTTAAATACATAACAAATGTATACACAAGCACCCACCGTATACCGCCAACGTTCAAAATGATACGATTCTCTCCATCCATTCCTGTTAAATGCTCACAGTTATAAACATTTGCAAACTATTTCACAACACTATAACAATCACAGACAAAAAACCGTTATAAATAAAATGGCGAATCGAATACGAAAATTTGAAAATGACACTAGAACGCGAACTGTTGTCGATTTGCGCGTGTTCTCGGAGACGGCGGGACGCGCGGACGCGTGCGATTCCCTCGGCCGTCCACTCGGCACTGGGATGAAATGAGATGAAGGGGGCGAATTTGCCCCCCCACCTGTAGCCCTGCACGCACTGCAGTCGACCCCTTTTGCGCCTTTCAAGTTTATGATGAAGCCACCGGGCACGCTTTTAGCGGTTTTTTCATTCAACATCACTTACGTAAATGTTGAATTTGTAATGATTTTAAATAGGGATGACGCCTCCGTTTAGTGTGGAAGTTCTTTTCAATTTGTAGTTTCTATTTATGCCTCATTAATCGTACTTGTTCAGTACAAGGTCATACTTAGACATGAGTTACCTAATCTCTTTTACAGGGTAGAAAGGCAACCTCCTCTGTGGGAAGGTCCGGAGAGGACCAAAGGCAGCACCAGTAACGTCGCCAGTCCATTACTGGTTTTTTCACATATGGAAGGTAAGGGGTAAGCTTTGGGCCTCTGATAACCTCAGTCACACAGCGAAACACATCGATAGAGTTCTTTCATATGGGTTTTCTGTGAGGCCGTGGTATCACTCCAGCCGAACCGATGCATTCATGCCGAAGCTTGGCTCCACGGCGTTGTTTCGCCGTGAGAGTGAGGTTACCGGAGGCCCAAACCTTTCCCTCACCCGATCCCTCTCCATTCCCTAAATCTCCAAAACCCTATCCCTTAAAGGTCGGCAACGCACTCGTAACTCCTCCGTTGGCGGTGTCCATGGGCGGCGCTGATTGCTTACCATCAGGTAACGTATATTATATAAAAAAAACTAGCTTACAATTAATTTCCTTTCCTTATAGATCAAGCTATGAAAAACTATGTTCCTGTGACCATACCCTTGTGGTCATGGTGGATTTTTATTAGTAAGACAGTCACAGGCAGTCCTCTTCGACTTTATCAAATTGGGTGCTCTATGGAGATTTGGGTAAAAAAGTATTTTGTTAAATCATCTTTTACATTGTGTTGTTAAAATTTATTCAAAAATACGTAGATATGGCGCAGTGTGCGCCTTCTGTGTCCAAGGACGTGGATTTGTATCCCGCATACGAATAAAACAAACATTTGTATGGCCAGCAGATTTTTGGACGTAAAAGGTTTTTTCAGACTACAATCGGATCAACAATGAGATTTTACTTTAAAAAAAAATCTTCTATTGTTATGTTTTACTCGAAGCAGCTAATTTAAAACTTGCATTTTTTTACGTGTATAACAGATCTCAATTAAAAATCCCTTAAATATTTTGTAAAATTTAAAAAAGCGTGACACTTTTTTTTATAGGTTAATAGTGTTGTCTCTCTCTAGCCCTACAGACTCAGACTCTCTCCAGGCCAGAGCCGCAGTAATTTTTTTTTAAACATAAAGCCCTACACTAGGATTTTCTCCTGTGTCGTGGGTGTGGTTACAAACATACAATTTAAATACACATGACACTCAGACCTGGAACAACAATTTATGGATCACACAAAGAGTTGTTCCGTGCGGGAATCGAACCAGCGACACGTTGCACGACAGCCATTTGCCCAGCCACCGAACCAACCATGCAGTCATTATTGAGCTTAACCCAACAACTTTGGTTGTTTTAGCGTAAGATGGAGGTTGCCAGAGGACCAACTCTTCCTCCCCGTCCACAAAATCCTAACCTCAAAAAGTAACTCCTCGAAGATGGATGCGGATGTGCATAGGCGGCGCGTATTGTATTGTATACATCAGATCAGTGTGGTCGATTGCCGAACTACCAAGTCATAAAAAAAATATTTCAGTGATTTTTTATTTTTTATTGTCGTCAATAAGTAGGTATTTTGATTTTAGTAGAAGAAGTAGGTTTTTTGATTAGAAATGGCTTCATATAATTTTATTGGAAAGAATCTAAGATAAATACATGAGCTGGAAAGGAAATCCTTTCATAAAAGTAAATAATAAAATTACTCAAAACGTTATATACTTAGGTAAATATTTATCTTGATTTTGTTCAAAAGCGGTTTGGTTAATCGAGAAAATAATTTCAACTCGTAAATTAAGGAATTTATTTTCTGAAACAATAGCGATTGTGTGTTTTTTATTGTTTCCATCTGATTAACTTGTAGATAACAATCGGACATGTCACTATTATGACAGTTAGGTAATAATTAATTTAGAACAATAGAAATCGTAAAATAGAGTAATTTGAAATGGACACTAATGTACTATTAGATTGGACTAATGTATTGGACTATTGGATTGGACCATTGGATGAGTTTTATATGTAGTTTTTAACATTAAATATATAATAATATAACATTATAAATCTGAAGACTATGTTTGTTTGAACGAGGTAATCTCAGGAACTAGTGGGTCGAATTGAAAATTTATTTTTGTGTTTAAAACATCACGCTACGATCTTTAAGAGCCAAGCAGCAGGTGAAACCGCGCGAGAGTTTTATATATAATTGCAAATAGTAACTACAGGCAGAGCTCATTTTTGTGTCGAGCTTGTCGTACCTTTAACGACATCAGTAGCAAGCAGATATCTTTTGTACAAGCCTGAGAAAAGCTAGAACCATGATAAGTGAAGAATTTTTTAATAACTAATTTATGTTTTTTCAAATATGCTTTCATCATTTTTTCTTTAAATAATTTTCTTGCAGTGTGCCTACTGTTTTATTATATTTACAATTTTAATTTGGTCGTTAACTATTTTGTCATTATTCGTGTGAATCTGTAAGTGGCTCAATGTTACTATTTTTCTGCTAAATTTGTATAATGTTGCTGTTGATTCACCATTTAATAAATAAATAAATAAAAAATTTATTGCTCTTGACTGTGTCTATGCCTATATTTCAGTTTATAAAAAATGTAACACTAAGTCCGTTATAAAAGCATATTCTCAAAACCAACTCAATTCCGTGTCACACATTTACTACGCAATGAAAAAAAATGTTAACCCTTTACCGCTACAAAGTGATAAACATTCCCGTACAGCACACAGATAAAAAAGTTAAATTGTATTGAGATGAGATTACTGAATTATAATGCTTCTGAACACATTTTATTATTTTGTTCAATATTTTATGAAAAAGGTACTTTAGAAAAAGTTCCACTATCAGAATATATTTCCAAAGTATTATTACTCTATCCACTGATTAAAATCATATAAAAATTTGTTTAGCAGTTTTCGAGTTGATTTCAAACAAGCGCTGAAGTGATTGAGTCTCGAATTAGATTTCAGATGGGACAAAGCATTGTAGATGGTTTTCTAGTTTCATAAATAATTCTAAAGTACAGTAATTAATAATACAAATCCTGAAATTTTCTCCTCTAGGTACTTATAACAAGAAACTTTTTTTTAATGGTATAAGTCGGCAAACAAGCAGACCGATTACCTGATGGTAAGCAATCAGCGCCGCAAATGGACACCTGCAACAACAAAGGAGTTACGAGTGCGTTGCCGGCCTTTTGGAGATAAGGGTTGCGGATGTAAGGATCGGGAAGGGATAGAGGAAGGGACGGGATTGGGCCTCCGGTAACCTCACTCATACGGCGAAACACAACACTGTGGGTTGTTTCACGCCGGTATTCTGTGAGGCCGTGGTATCACACCGGTCGAGCCGACCCATTCGTGCCGAAGCTGGCTCTCCCACACTTAAAGTCCTTACCAATAGATTAAAAAATATTAATATATTCTCCTGCCTTCCTCATAAGGATTAAAACTCGTATTCGTAATATTACATTTATTAATACATCTTCATTCTAATTAAACACTAACTTGCACAATAAGGTAAGGTACTGTTTATACCCGACCGCACCTAGTGAAGGGTTGATGTCTATATCGTGTGTATATGTATGTATGTTTGTATGTTGTTTAATCTTGATGTGATTTCAGTTGATTGTGTTAATTTAATACGAGGGACAAGGCTGGGTTCGCGGAGATTATGACGTCCATTATAAAATGGTTTGGACTAAACTCGCTCTGTTATTTGTGTAAGGATTTTGCATAGAAATAATGTTCTTTGGTGTTTACACGTTACAATCCTAAACAAGTCTTAACAGAAGACTTAATGTACACATATAAATAAAATAATAAAAAAACAAAACAAAGTTTTGAAAACAAAGAAATAAAGCCATGAAAACCGTAAAAAATACAACATAAAAAACAATAATAAAAATACATTAAAACAAAAATAATTAAAATAGGTTATACATGATAAAACAGACTTATAATAATAAAACTTGCAAATCGGGTATATAAATGTCCAATCCGAATGTGTCGCCAACTCAGCGAAAGATGGGCACAATGAGCACCAAACACCGATTTCAATTAGCACCCCTGCAGTGACGCACGAAAACTTAATTTTATTATTGGAAAAAATCATTAACTATAAATAATATCTTGGGTATGGGGACGGGGACTGTAAGACTCTTACTTACTCTCTAGGCCGAGGCCGAGGTACCTTGGCGCGCTAGACCCGCAATCCCGGGTAAGCATCGGTCCTGTTAGTACCCATCTGTAGTGATTGGCCTTCTACTCTTTCTGTTTTTTTTCTTTTCTCTTTTAAAATAACATGTTTAGTATTTTCTCTTGTGTCGTAGGTGCGTTTACAAACATACAATTTCATATACACATGACACCCAGACCCAGTACTACAATTTGTGCATCACACAAAGAATTGTTCCGTGCGGGACTCGAAACCGCGACACGTTGCGCGGCAGCACGTCGCCCAGCCACCCTGCCAACCGTACAGTCAAAATGGTCTGAGACATGGGATAAAAATATAGGTCTAGAAAACATTCAAAACTTGCTTCATATACCAGTTTAATGCTTCGTATTAAACACAGCATAAAATAAACACATTATAGCAAAAAACAAATAAAGATCACTCTGTAATATTAATACTGGTTTTACAGTAAAATTATAACAATATTCATACAAAACACACACACGCACACACAAATGAAACACTATTCCTAGTTTAAATTTTGACAAGTTTCAGCTTGATGAGGGTAGGACGTTATGCCGGGAACATTCGCCTTGCGTCGCGGCGCGTCCGTAATTTTTCATTAAAATTGAAAATTTTAGAAAGGCAAACTGAAAGAGAATAATTTTTAAATTAAATTTTGATGTTTGTTTTCTTTGTTTTTTTGAAGTGTTTTATGGGAAGTTATTTTTAAATTGATTGCCAAAAAATACAAATAAACTTTTTTTTGGATGTTTTTTCTGATTAAAATATTTATGAAAGCAATGCTAAGCCAGCTTTAGAATCATTTATTTATTTAGCTTTATGCACAAAGTACGTAGCTGGGCCTAATACCTAAACACATTCTCGCTAGCCAACCTTTGGATGGTGCAGTGAGAATTTGGTCGGGGCAATAAAGTATCTACAAGAAAGAAAAAATAAAATGAAAGTAATTGGTTTAAATACGTAATAAAATTAATGTTAGTACTTACACAATCATTTACATAAATACGCATACCATACCTATAATTAGAATCATCATTTTCAGCCTGTGGCAATCTGGGTACAACCGGATTATAACCGGATATAAAAAAAGGAATTTTTTGTTTTTTGTGAGGGGAAAATCATCAAATGGCTTCTCCCGCCCAGGGTAAGACGGGAGGGGGTTATGAGTCTTACTGACTGGAAACCCCCACGTTCCTTCCTACTCCTGCTCTGGGCCGAGGTCGCGGTGCTTCATTACGCTTACTGCGCAACCCCGGCAAAGTAAATTGGTTTATCAGAATCACACTTTACATGCTGATTTTAGGTCGCTGAATTGGACAGAAATTACAAAAATGTAGGGGATATGTTGGCACAAGTAGGCTGGCTCAAGCACGGAGTGATACCACGGCCCAAAGAAAACCGGCGTGTAACAACGCTGTTTTGTATTTCGTCTTCTGATTAAGGTTACCGGTGGGCCAATCCTGTTCCTTTTCCCATCCCCTATCCCCAAATATCTCAACCCTCTAAGCAGTAACCCTCAAAAGGCCGATAATGCATTTGTAATTGAGTATAGTTTCCTAGGTAAAAAATAAGTAAATGCGACGTTTCAATACAATAATATATAGAGAAATAACTATAATTTTATTCGTTGATCGATCGATACACTAAATTTTAGATATTTTTAGCAAATTTTTAAAAATAAGTTAACGATTCGACGCTAAAAAATTCAGTTTTTCATACCAATTTCATAGAAAAGTATGCATTTTGACATTTGGATAAAAGTATTGAATTTGACTAGTTGGAAACTACCGTATTCCTCGATGTTGCAGGTGTCCATATGCGGCACCGATTGCTTACCTTCAGGCGAACCATCCGCTCTTTTGTCAACCGAAAAAACAAGTTCTAATTAATCTCAATATGTGTAATTTATTAAAAAAGCTGTCACTTTTTAAACTTATTCCTTTTAAATCTCACAGCTCCATATTTTGAAGGTAAAATTCCAATTGATTTTTCTTTTGTTGCCAATGTTTGTTTTATAAAGATAAGAATTCAAAGTTATCAATATATTTATGTAGGTTAAAAAGCAAGATACGCTTCTTGCAAAGATAACTTTATTTCGTTAGATTACGAAACTTAGTTTTCAATGCTGCATCTGTGGATATTGATAAGATTTTCGTTAGATTTCATACAAATCTTAAATCATACATTACCTACAGTAAAAATTTCGATGTTATAGGTTATGGACCTATGCAAAATTATTAATTACAGATTTTGTTTGTTTTCTTAATTTGACTAAGCACGATGTCATGAATTTATTTATTTGGTTCCAAATTATTTTTTATTTTAACATTCTCTGTAATGTCAATAGTTGGCAGTTGGTTATCCCACAAAAATGTGACAAAACATCCTAGGTATTATTCCTAATTACAGCAAACTAGATCTGACAGTGGATGTAACTAATAATTATGTACAGATGAACTTGCTGCTTAGTGCTTTAAATAAAGAACTAAAATTCAATTTAACCCTTACTTTGTAAAAAAACAATGTTGATTCCGTGCCATGCTATTTGAATGTTTTACGACCAACACCAAAATGTTTTACGAAAAAAAATTGCCCAAAATTTTAATACTTTACAATCAGCCACCCCATACTTATTACAACGGAGCCCTGAAAAAGTAACTTGCAAATATTTAAAAATACTAATAAAAAAAGTAAATAAGCCTACAGGCAATCTCTAAGAATCAACTGACAAAATAATATTTTATGTTTAAACTAGCTACTCTCACGCGGTTTCACCTGCTGCTCTTTTCCATTTGATTGTAGCGTGTTCCTTTATAGCCTATAGCACTCAGGAACATTGTAACTATCTATCAGTGAAAGAGTTTTGGCAATCCGACTAGCAGTTCCAAAGATTACCCCTTACATATAAACTTACAAATTTTACCTCTTTATAATATTAGTATAGATAACCATTCTGAGTATATGAATATTGTTGTACCAAAGAATGGCAGTGTGAAAATTTTGAATACGACTTTCCGCTTTGCGTTTATAGTCAAAATGGAATATCATTCACTTGCATAATATGAGCGAACCGGTTCCATAATTAATGCAAATAGTATTAATTTATACAAACCATTTTTGTCGAGTAACGTTGTGTTATAATCTGTGAGGTATGAGGATCGAGGTAACGTCAACTCAACTTGAGCGTTGAAGGTTTGTTATGGGATTTAGCGTACAAACCACCTGAAGGTAAGCAATCGGTGCCGCCCATGACCATTTCCAACATTTGAATTGTTTGCAATGTCATTAAGCATTTGAGGATTGCAAATTAGGAATGGGGAAATAATTAGGACCCGATAATCTCACCGACTTGGCGAAATACAACGTTAGCACTTTTTTACGCCGCTTTTCCGAGAGACCGTAGTAATACTCCGGTCAAATCGAATCGTCCAAAATCTCCAAATCCCAAAACCCCAAAAGGTCGGCAACGGACTTGTAACTCCTCTGTTGTTGCGGGTGTTCATGGGCGGCGCTGATTGCTTACCATCAGTTAATCTGTCTGTTCGTTTGCCGACTGATCACATAAAAAAAACACCAGAGGAATCACGAGTAACCTTACAAAAGGCGAGTCTTTAGGATCTCGGAGATTTAAGGATTTGGGAGGGTTTAGGATAAAAGAAGAATTGGGTCCCCAGAAACCTCGGTCAAAAGAGCACTCGGCAAAACAGAGCGCTGTAGTTATTTCACGACATTTTTCTATGAGGCCGTGGTATCACTCCGGCCCAGTCAGCCGAAGCTTGGCTCTCCCATACTTAAATAAATAATTCCACTTAAAAACAAACTCTAAACCACAAAACAGTCGAAGACTTTTGTATGAAACCACGCTATCTGCCTTCAACAAGATGTACAAAATATTTCGTATACGCATAATCTCCATTATCAATGATAAATCTCAATGACCTGTCAGTATGTTCAAATGATTCAGTAGTCTATCGCGCCCCGTCAGTATTCGTTAGTAAAAATGTTGCAAAACTGGCTGCTTCTGTTACTTGCTGTGACTTCAGTGCTGTGCTTCCCAAATTGGTATGAAACCAAGAAATTCAAGGTCGGAATTGAATATGAAAGTGAGTAGATACATATTGTATTTATTTTATAAACTTCTTCCATTTTAATAGTATCAAGAAACATATTAAAGTAACAGCTGAATATAATGACATAAACACGTAAATTAAATGACACAAGTTCGACCAGTTTCAAGTCTCAACGAGACTCTTATTCATGAGCAACGTGCGCGTCGCGGCACCGCGCACGCCTAATGCGTTAGGCCTTCTATCAGTTAATTTACGTGAGTAGTTTATTTTCAATGAACGTGTATAGTGTGCTAAATAAGGATACATGAATCTAGTGTCATTATTTCATTTATTTATTTTCATTATTGATCTTTTAATTGGCATTGCTAAATTATAGGAACACGTGGTTTTCAATGCGAAAGTATAGATACACTTAGTAGACGCATTTAGAATGTGTTTCATTAATGTTTACGAGTTCCAAATTATAATGGACAAGCCTTTTTTTGTCAGGGGAAAATCATCAATTAACTTCTCCCGCCCAGGGTTAGGCGAGAGAGAGTATCGGACTCTTACTGACTAAAAACGCCCCGTTCCTTCTCCTGCTCTGGGCCGAGGTCGCGGTGCCTCATTGCGCTTACTCCGCAGCCCCGGCTGAACATCAGCCCTATTGGGCCCCGTCTGTGGTGGTTTATTGGCTCGGGTACGCTCGGGTCCGGTTCTGGTCGGGCGGCGAGTTACCCATACTCGCCGACCGCAACGCCTACCATTAGGTGATCCAAAGTCTCGTTTGTCCATCACTCCTTTGAAATCATGAAAGCCAAACAAGATCCATAATTAATTTATACCATTTTTCCTCAGATTCCCTTCCAATGAAAGGTGGTTCAGACAGATATCGGCACAGGAACAACTATGACCCATTCTTCGTCACCATAACCGCCCAATCCAAGGTCAGTATCGAAGGTTATTGTCATCCTATCTTAGATCTAGACACAGTGTTTATTTTTTGCGAAATGCGAAGTTGTTGTGGATGACCATATATGTGTAGGTATCTTACCGTACATTTTACTCACTTATATACATTCATATAGGTAATAATATTTTTCTATAGCTGTGTTGATAATTTCATATGACTCCTGTGATTCCTGTAAACTACACTTTGTGTGATCCACAAAATGTTGTTCCGGATCTGGGTGTCATGTGTGTGTATGTGAAATTGTATGTTTGTAACCGCACCCAGGACGCAGGAGAAAATCCAAGTGTGGGTCAACGTTTTTTAAAAAAAGAAAACGAAATAGTAATACAATATTATTAATAACATATATTATTTTGTTCTTGTATATACTCGTAATCTATTCTTCCCATATTTAATTATATTATTTATGTATTATTTATATGTTTTATGTGTATTTGTAGGTTATATTTATTGTATTCATATATTATATTTTTGTATTATATGTATATGTCGCCTTATATGTCTATGCTTTTTAATCATTTGTGTGCTTGTTTAGAACCTATTGTTAACACTTCTCTGCATCACCCGTGAGGTTGACTGGTAGAGAATGCCTTCGGGCATTAAGTCCGCCTTTGTATGTATTTTTTTTTATATGTACATAAAGTGTTAAATAAATAAATAAATAAATAACAATATTTATTACGAAGTTGACTGCACGATCACGTAACAATTTTGTCTCTAGTGTGCTGGGTACACTCACAAACATACAATTTCACATACACATCCCACTTTGACGCAAAACGATAATAAGTGGATCACTCAAAGAGTTGTTCCGAGCGGGAATCAGAACCCGCGACACGGTTGGTTGCCCAGACAACGCGTCACCCAAGCATTCGTCGTGTTTAAAAATAGAATTAGGAAAATATATTTTAGATTATCAAAATAATTTACAGTATTATCATATTTCATGACATATAAGTACAAATCAGTATGTCATCATTGAAACCAACCAAATGTGAATCAAAAACGATCAATCTCTTACTATACCAAATGCTCTTAGCTAATCATTTATTTATTTATTTATTTAAAAGGTTTAAAAACAGCTTCTGTGTAGATAACACTTAAAGTACATTTTCTTACATTATTAGGACTTACACAGTTGCCAATTTTAGGTTAACCAACATTTACAAAACAATGATAGGATAAGTACATACCAGCAGAACTAGAATGAGTAACAAGTATCCAATATTAGAGAACTGTACCAAGCTATGCAAACAATGAAACAAATAAGTACCTATTGGATCATGATCATTATTGGACCTCCTCTATGTACCTATTAATGAAGTGTTTGCCATAATCTTGTAGCGACATCTACCGCACAACCGGAGCAACAGCACCAATAAGAAATAATAAATAATCAATCACAATCATATTTCTACATTGTGGTATAACAGTTCGCAAGGAAATTGCCAAGGGCCCCATATCACATCTCTGGCAGGACGGTTGAGTTCTGCAGCATTTGCTGTCTGGAAGATCCGACAGCTAACAGATGTGGACACTGCAAGACTGGTGTACTTCAGCTACTTTCATAGCATTATGTCGTATGGCATCTTGTTGTGGGGACAGGCTGCTGACATTGAGTCTATATTTGTCTTGCAAAAGCGTGCAATCAGAGCAATTTACAACCTAAGGCTTCGCGAATCTCTTAGAGATAAATTTAAAGAGATCAATATTATGACTGTGCCCGGTCAGTTTATTTATGAAAATATAATGTATGTTAGGAAACACTTAATATTATTTGATAAGGTATCAGACAGACATAATTACCAAACTAGACATAGAGATAGATTGTGTCAGCCATTATTTAGATTGGCAAAGGTACACAAGTCGTTCATGGGATTCAGCGTTAGGTGTTATAACAAAATCCCAGGCGAAATACAACAATTAAATGAAAGAAATTTTAAATTGATTATATTGAGGATAAGGATGCTTGGAGACGGGCTGGTCCTGCTCCACAGGATAATATACCTACACGAATATAAATAATGTTCCAGTGGATCTTTGCTTGAACGGAAGTTCTTAGATTTTGTAAATTTGTAACCATGCTATTTTTATTGTTAAACTTGATAAATTTGTAAATGTGAGTGCCCTGTAACCTATTAAAATTAGTTAGACTAGCAGAATGTCGGTCCATATGTCAGCTTGGAGTTGTCATGCTCACTCAAAGGTCACATTGGCGGTGGCACGGTCACTGGATCGCTCGATTCCCTATATTATGGTTGAGTTGGGCGATGCTGGTGTACGTGTCATGCTCGTGAACGGGCGCCGTCAATTGGGACTGGTCAGCTCCGGACTGTCTATTGTCCTTAAGGTTATTTTCTTTTTATGTTTCTCTGTATACACGCGTTACACTGTTCTCACATATTCAAACTAACTAAATAATGTATCAAAGAATGTTTATGTGACACTGATTTTAAAAGAGTAACCATGGAGTTTCTTGCTCGTTCTTCTCCATCGGAATCTACACTTTGGAACGAGCGAATAGCTTCACTAAGAGGACTGACCGACAGACTGACACTTTGTATCTTTAAAGTTGTGTTGACGTTCAAAAGTGCCTGTATGGGTCTAATTGAAATAAATAATTTTGACTTTTGACTTTTTTTTGAAATTAGAACTGATACAAAATCCCGACAATATCTGTCGGGCAGCAGCCCCCAAGACATAGGTAACACCTTCAATTCCACCCTGTTCTCTCATACCTCCAAAATCCAAACACTTTTTTTTTAAATAAAACGTTGCCCCACACTAGGATTTTCTCCTGTGTCGTAGGTGCGTTTACAAACATACAAGTTCACATACACATCACACCCAGACCTGGAACAACAATATGTAGATCACACAAAGAGATGATGCACTGCGCCGACCGTGCAGTCAAAAAGAAAAACACTTGGCCGTCTAAAAGGGTTAGGTTAATCAGCAGCTTCCCATTCTGCCAAATACATTACTAAAACAATCCATAAATTCCACAGAAGGGTTTCGTGATCACATACCTTCAAGTCACAGCAACAATTGACTCCGGAGGGCAAGTAGACTTCAAAGTGGTTCAAGGTCAAACTGGATCCAGAACCATGATCTTCCAGCTGGTCTCCAATCATACAGACTTCCTCTCCTACTCCTATTTGTCTTACGGGATAAGAGAAGAAGAGTATAAAAAGGTGATGTTAGCCTCGCTAAATTTTAATTAGGTTAGTAATCAAAAAGTAGTGCAATTTTATTGTGTTTTATTTCACCCAGAATGTGATGTGGACTAATGAGGCGACGAATCTCATGGTAACAAGTTTATGCAAGCTATACTCAAACTGTGCTAAGCGGAACCCCAAAGCTCTGCAAAACATTTGTAGGGGCTCCAAGAAATGACTCGACTTTCTTCTAACGAACCTTTTTATATCAACCCCTACGGATTCTTATTGTTTGATGAACAATGAGAATTAGTTCGTAGGTTTCATCCGATTAGGCTTGTTTCTTTTGTTACTGATAACGAAATACACTTTGGGGTTTTATGTAAAAAACGATTTTATAACTGTTTTTAGAATAACCCACAATACAAGAGACACTACAAAATGTTTGAGGATCACTGGTCGATTCAAATAGGAAAATTAATTTTGATTTTGTTTTACAATGAAATTGAATTACTTATATTGTTCTGTATTAATCGTGTATTTAAAAAAAGTTATTAAAAAGTTTAAAAACAACGCCATCTATTAGTATAAGCATAAATTAAATGAATCGTTTCAGAATGAATTGCTGTTCTAACGTCAGTGTTTAAGTATAGATGGCACTGAAGTCAAATAAACAATTTTAAAATTTAATTTCAGATGGCGAATATCATCACTCTTCCACGACCAACGAATAAAGGATTAATGCTACAAAATACTGGATTTAGTATAGTAACATTATTGTCGTTAATTATGTGCTTGTTATAATATTAGGATAGATAATGATAAGAATTCGAATATTTTTTTCGTGGTATTATTTAGCGTAATATTTTTTTAGTTATAACAACTCTTGCACTATTTTTTTTAATACAAACCCTACCTTTTCATTCATGCTACAACCTGTATGCCTACATGAGAACAAAAAACTATGCAAAGGGATATTAAGTTTATTTAAGAACTTATTTAGTATGATAATTAATATAATAATGACAAGTATTAATAATTAATGTATTCGTTTATAGATACTCGTAATTAATTTATACTTAGATATTAAGAAAGCAATATCCTGAATAAATGTTTTATCAAAATATCATCATTTTGTTAACCATACAATTTCTTTTTCCAATTTGCCTGCTCCTTTGTATTTATTTTTTTCTGAATTCTATGCCTCTACATGATTATCAGAAATAAGGTACTTTTATTGTACTTAGCGCCATCTATACTGTTCTGTGCACAATTAAATTAATTCTATAGTACTACAACTGAAATAGAGATGGCGGCATCAGTTGCTTATTCACTACCTAAATTGTAAAAATTTAACCTCTAACAATATTTTGAAAACATTACATATCAGAATTAATACATAAATAAATAACATAATCATATTTAAACTAATATACTGCACTATAATTATTTTATTAAAACTTCTGAAAGCACTGCCATCTATAATTCATAAACGTCAACTACTTTAATCTCACACTAAGTAAAGTTTTTGTTTGCTTGTGTCACTACAGATGGCGTTAGTAGTTAATTTTGAGTCATGATCAATACGATTCATCTTTTTTACAAAGAGGTAGGGCCGTGGGTAGAGCAAAGGTACCTTAGTCGAAGGCAACAAAAAAAACAGTTATTTTAGGTATTCAAATAAAACATGGGAAATTAAATTAAACTAGTATTTAATTGTTTGTTTCTAAGCCTTACTACAAATGTAAAATCTTATTAATATTGTTAATAACACTCATATATTGGGATAGAGCATCGTCGGTGTAGTTCCCGCATTTGTCAACACTCACACACTCGCCAGCCGAGTTGCGCAGGAGTCCCGGTGCGCAGACGCAGCCGCCCTTGCAGATTTTAGTGCAAATCGGCTCTGGATCATCGCAAGATGCCTCACAAGCGGCGTTGCACAGATCATACACTTCATTTTGGTTCAGACATTGTTCTGTAAGTTAAGAATGTACTTAGATATTTTTATTAGACTTCTTGCACAAGAAACAATATTTGAATAGTTACTAAACTAAAAAATAGAATATTTCTATGAATCTTTCATGAAAATTGGTTTATTAGTTTCCAACTGAAGAAAATCGTTGCAAATAACAACTTGATCACGTGAATTCACTGAGAAAAGCTACACTAGTTTCAAGTCAATACGGAACGTTAATGCATGAGCGAGTCGAGGTCGCGCAACCATCGTGTACTTAGATAATTATTATTCAAAAACCAAGGAAAATCGGTTCGCCGAGGAGAAACTCAAGACTTCATACTATCAGGAAAAGCGTTCTTCCTATCGCTTTTTTCTTAAAACTGACAAAATATTCAATTTAATAAACTCAATGAACACTCTTGGTACTTATATTATAAATGTAGGTAAAAATGGGGATGTTTTATTACGCTTTCACTCTAAAACTACTTGAATAAGAATCATGAAACTTTGCAGAGTATGTAACTCTCAAAGGCGCCAGAAGTATCGCAGGTTACTTTTTGTCAACGAAAAATGATTTCGATGCTAGAAAAGTAAAACTATTCTAAATCTAAACTTCTAAACTAATATTATAAATTTCTTCCGCCTAAGCTACTGAGCCGATTTCTGTGACATTTGGTATAGACATAGTTTAGAACTTCAGAAAGGACATAGGATAGTTTTTATACTAAAAATCAGCAGGAAGTCACTATTCCACGCAAACGGAGTCGCGAGCAAAAGCTAGTATTACATAGAATAGAACCACCAAAATACTCACCAACTGGACATTGGTCGAGCGTCACGCATTTATCGTTGACAGTATCCCGCACATATCCTGATTTACAGAAGCATCCCATCCCGCAAGCAATCCCGCAGACTAGCGGCTCTGGCTGCTTGCATGTGAGAGGGCACACTGTTCCACAGGATAGGAACTCTTCGTTGGGCCCGCACATTTCATCCTTGCCTGGAAAATGTAGGATAGAATTTGAAAAATACTTCAATAGACAACATGAATTCTAAATTTATTTGATTCCTTTGATTTCTTAATTCTCAGTAAAGTGTGGGAGAGCCATGCTTCGGCACGAATGGGTCGGCTCGACCGGAGTGATACCACGGCCTCACAGAAAACCGGCGTGAAATAACCACTGCGTTGTGTTTCGCCGTGTGAGTGAGGTTACCGGAGGCCTAATCCTTCCCCTCCCCCAATCCCTCCTCAATCCCTAAATTTCCAAATCCCTAATCCCTAAAAGGTCGGCAACGCACTCGTAACTCCTCCGTTGCGAGTGTCCATGGGCGGCGCTGATTGCTTACCATCAGGTAATCCGTATGCTCGTTTGCCGATCTATTACATAAAAAAAAATATGATAATTATCAGTAAATTATGAAATCAAGAAGTGACCTTCTTCGAAATGAAGCCTAGGTTCTACATCCATAGTGTTCAAACCTCAAATTACCAAAAGGCAAATCTTGGTACTTTTTTCTGTTGATAGTATGATTTGTGCTACAGTTAATCTATCTTATCCTAGACCATAAAAAGCTAGATACTTACAATCTTCTTCCTCAGAAGTCATGCTATACTTGTCTATATGACCAAAACGATTGATAAATTATCTTAAACTTATATTATATTTAGGAAATAATATAATTGTTTATATGAATAGAGTAAGCTCCGAAACTACTTGACCAATTTGAAACTACACAATCTCCAGTGAACAACACCACATACCTAGCATAAAATAAAGTCGTTTTCTATGTCCCTGTATCAATGGACTGTGATAAGGTTTTTTTTAAATAGTTAGAATATAATAACACCAATTAAATAGTAAAGTATTGCATACGTGCTGTTGTGATACGGCCCCGGATAATTAATTGTCTTTATAAAAAAGTCAATTAAAAAAAACAGATTTTTAAAAATTATACATTTTATATCCACGTAAAATGGAAATCTTTTGGCATCCGTTTATAACTGAGGTCGGGAATGGATTGGCGCGAGCGTCGCTTGGTCACGTTAAATAGACTATCGATATGGTTAGGTCATCTATAAAGGTGCTAAGCTAGCCTTAAAGGTCTAACATAGCCGGGGTATAACAGCAGAGCAGGAGAAGGAACAGGGGGGTTTTTAGTCAGTAAGAGTCTGACACTCCCTCCCGCCCGACCCTGGGCAGGAGAAGTCATTTGATGATTTTCCCCTCACAAAAAAAAGACCGGACATTAAAAAAAAATACATGATAAATAAACTCACCAACACACTGGTCCATCGTAACACAGGTCCCGTTGTCATTCCTCAGATATCCAGACTTGCAGAAACAACCCTCAGCACAAGCGTCAGTGCAGAGGACTGGCCCCTGAGGGTTCGAGCAGTTGAAGGGGCACGCTGAACCGCAGAGCAGGTACTCTTCATTCGGAGGACATTCTTCTGTGAACAGACAAAAAGATAAAATAAATACTTATTTGTTGTTTGAAATGTTTGAGGTAAATAAAACCAATTAAAACTATTATTAGACTATTTGATACAACGATATGATGACGTTACAAATTAGTATCTCACCAGTAATTCAAAGTAAGTAAAGTATCTTTTTAAACATGTTGTTACAATATTGAAATATACTAGTTATTGTATTATCTAAATATTTGTCTTGTTGCACCCTTTTATTTGTGACACATCTCAGCGGAATTTACATCAGATAGGTAGTATATAAACTTGAAGAGACATAAGTAATCATAATTAGAATGATTACAACATTTTTTCACAGCCGAATTTGTTTTTGTTCCATAAGAACAAATAGACACTAAGTAAGTACCTACTTACAACTGCTTTACGTAGCCAAATACATATATATTTTTCAAATTCTAATTCAAATCCAAAAATATTTATTTGATAAACTCTTTCCATTGTAAATGAGTTTCAAAATTATATTCTATAGCTTCTCCTCCTCTGCCCCCAATTTAGGCGTACAAAATTGTTATTTTTTTTTATTTAACTGTAAACACTGTTATAATTTCCTAACAACAACGTTAATTCTGGCGAGGACCAGCACAGCTTTACTTTTCCATTGACAACTAAAGAATAAAGCAGTAAAAATAAATACAACTCAAAAATCACTTTTCCAGTCCCAAATAAGGTTCAAATCAAACTAAAAATCGACAGAAATCATTAGCCGAATAACCATTGATCATTTAAAACAAGCTCACTCGAGCGAGAGATCCTCAAAAAATAACTCGGAAATCGTTCACAGAGCGATTCTCAATTGCTTCCACATAAAAAGTCGGATGGTATATTAATTGGTTTCATTACACACTTGACTTGCTAATTACCTTTCAGTGGCGTTTCTTTATACCTACCTTATATTGATTGGAAATGTTAAATTGTAATTACATTACTGCTATGATTTCGTAAAGTTACTTTTGAGACTCCTTTGGGACACACAATTTTTTTTTTATGTTATAGGTCGGCAAACGAACAGATGGATTACCTAATGGTAAGTAATCAGCGCCGCCCATGGACACCCGCAACGGAGGAGTTACGAGTGCGTTGCCGACCTTTTAGGGATTAGGGATTTGGAGATTTAGGGATTGAGGTGGAATTGGGGGAGGGGAAGGATTGGGCCTCCGGTAACCACACTCACACGACGAAACATAACGCTGTGGTTGTTTCACGCCGGTTTTCTGTGAGGCCGTGGTATCACTCCGGTCGAGCCGACCCATTCGTGCCTAAGCATGGCTCTCCCACACTTAAATACACACAATATAAAACCATATTTTTTTATTTGAACAATCAGTAGTTGTCGCATTGATTAGACTAGCAGAATGTCGGCCCTTATGTCAGCTTGTCAGTTGGGACAGGTCAGCTCCGGACTATTCTCCGATCTTGTCCTTAAGGTTATTTTCTTTTTATACTATATATCTCTGAATAAATATAAGTGTTACACTGTTCTCACGTAATTGAACTAACTGCTTGTATAAAAAAATCTGTGAATGTAAAACTGATTTAGAAAGAGTAACCATGGAGGCTTTTCTCCATCGGAATACACACTGGAACGAGCAAATAGCTTCACTGAGAGGACCGACCGAGAGACTGACACTTTATATCTTTAAAATTTTGTTTAACGTTCAAAAGTAAGCCTGTAAGGGTCTAATTGGAATAATTGATTCTTGACTTATTACTTTAAAAAATTGTGGGTGTATCAAAGCGTAGAAGAAGCCCTGTATGGCCGATGTTTAGCTGGGGATGAGGGACAAGCGTAATAAGGTACCGCGGCCTCGCCTAGAGCAGGAGAAAGAATGATTTTTAATCTCTTTTCTGCCGGTAGGTATGTGACAATCAATAGAAAACACAGCGTCTCTTGCGTGGATTCGCGCTCCGGCATACCACGGGTTAATCAGTTAGAGTTTAACACGCCTCTCGCCTTACCCTAGGTGAGAGAAGTGTTGATGAGTTTCCCCTCACATAGAAATTAATAAAACCAGAGCATAATAAGGGTAATAATGTCCTGCGGCCCCGGACAGGAGCAGAAGAAGGAGCGCAGATGGTTTTTAATTAGTAAGAGTTTGACACTCCCTGAAGTCGTTTGGTGATTTTCCCCCCTTAAAAATGATTCCTGCATGGTAGTTAACTACCCTTTATTTATTATTCTACATAACACGTTGTTTTTGACATTTTAAATTCAATATGGTCATGAAAACATTTCTGTAACGTAAACAAAATGATTCAAAAAAGAAAATCTTTAAAAAATTAAAAAAATGTCTTTCTAAATACATAATTAATTTGAAAATTGGTATTGTAATATGTTGACTGACAATAGCTAAGAGCTAGTTATAATTATTGTGAAACGATAGTGGTGTCGATATGGCATTTTTGGTCTTGGTTCTATGTACATTTAAAGAATATTTTGTGATTTAAAATGAAATTATCAGTTATAGTACTAATATTTATTTTAGACGTCGCTTTAAGTATAACGTTACGTAAGTATTTTTTTCCAGTTATTATTGTTTTTCTCTTTCTTCAATTGCTTTCGAACAACCATCAACGTGTGATGACAGTGTGGGAGAGCCAAGCTTCGGCACGAATGGGTCGGCTCGACCGAAGTAGGTAATAACACGGCCTCACAGAAACCGGCGTGAAACAACCACAGCGTTGTGTTTCGTCGTGTTTTTGAGGTTACCGAAGGCCCGATCCCTCCCTGTCTCCTCATCTCTTCCTAATGCTTAAATATCCGAAACCCTTATCCCCAAAAGGCAGGCAAAGCACTCGATCGTAACTCCTTTGGTGTGGCATGGACGGACCGATTGCTAAGATGCTCTCATAAATACATAAAAAACTATAACATCACTACATCTCGTTTTTAATTTACCGCAATATTCAATCAAGAAATCCGTTATGACTATACAATGTCCCATTAATTTCTTTTGACGTAATAGCTTTCTATGGCGACAATGGATTTTAAAATAAAAGCCTATGACTTTATCAGTCCGGAATGGATTTTTTAATAATATTACTAACTGTTTACATTTAGGTGTGTATCGAAAGAAACGGGAAATGAATTATTTTATGTCCAATCCAAGGTTTGATACCTAGATGGATTTCCGATGTGATTACTTTTTTTTGCTATAGAAGCTCAAAAAACAAATATATCAGGTTTTGTTCTGCCTGTTATGACGACTTAGCATTCACCCGTGGTATGCGCGCGCCGGAACGCAGATCTACGCGAGACACAATGCATTTTCTATTGTGTTTTATATACCGGCAGACAAGTGCTTAACTGACTTACTCCGAAGTAGAATAAAGTATTATTCTTTATCGAAACAAATATTATAAATACGAAAGTAACTCTGTCTGTCTGTCTTTTCTTCAAACCTAAACTACTGAACCGATTTCTGTCAAATTTGGTACAGACATAGTTTGGAACTCGAGAACGGACTTTAGACTTAGTTTTTATTCGAAAAATTGCCGGAAGTCACTATTCCACGCGAACGGAGTAGCGGGCAAAAGCTAGCATAAAATAAAATGACTGAAATAGAACAAAAGTTCCAATTTCAAATACAACCTTTTCTTCGTGTACTACAAATTTGATTAATGTTTTAAAGATTTTTCTTATGCTTTCAGGTAAGGAATGTCCTCCTGGCGAGGTGCACAAGTCCTGTGCTCTCATGCAAGAGTACACTTGCTGGTTGCGCAAAGATCGGATGCAGAGAGTCAAGTCTTTAGCGAAACGGCTGACACACTGCAAAGCTGGCTGTTTTTGCAAGTATGGGACCTAGATCTACGCGTTTTAAACGTTATTAATATGTTTCCAACTGGTTCAACAAATTAATTTTCTTTTGGTTCTTTTTTATTAACGTCCCAAGTGCTAGCCCAGTCTTAAAATGCTTACCCACGTGCCTAATTTTGTTATGTGTTATAGGACAGCCATTGCTTACCATCAGGTAATCTGTTATGACATACAAAAAAGAGCCTGACGCTCTCTCGCCTTCACCAAGGCCGAAGAAGACATTTGATGATATTGACACAAAAGAAATATTATTTCACACAGGAATTCTTATTATTCTTAAAGGTCGCCAGCGGATCGTAGCTCTCCTACACTTAAATGTTAAAATAATACCCCTTCTCATTCCATTTTCAGGAAGGGTTTAGTCAGAGAATATCCTGGTGGTTCCTGCATTGCAGGCGCTGGTTGTCGAGACCGTAATCTACTAGCTGTGCTTATGAGCATACCCACAGGATCCCCGTTCGGTTTCAAAGCAAATTGTTAAGTAATTTTTTGTTGAAATTAAATAAATTTATGTTTGTCGTCTGTTTTGTTTTTAATTGTTTTGACTTGTTAACCCCTTTTTATGATGTGCTTATTTGTAGTGATAGGGTCTTTTGCGTCTATTAAGGGTTTGTAAAGAAGGACATATTATCAGCCGCTCCTACAGATCCTAGCGTGATGTTTAATAGCCTTCCTCAATAAATGGACTGTCAAACAAAAAAATATTTGTTTAATTCGAACCAGTCGTTCCGGAGATTGGCGCGTTCAAAAAAACAAACAAAATCTTTAGCTGTATGTTTGTTACTCTCTCTGACAAAAACGTCTAGACCGATTTGGTTGTAATTTTAATGTGCAGATAAGTAATTGCCCTGGATTCACACACATACTTTTAATCAACATACGACGAGAGCGGAAGCTATTCAATAGAATACTTAATCCAGAACACTCATAGCCCTAATTGCCCGTCTCAAGAACCGAATCAAACTCAGCACTAATGCTTAACAAATTTGATAAATAACAACATTTTGCATAACATAGCATGAAACCCCAGTTTCAAATGATCCTCAACACATTCCCCTCAACACATTCCCTAGACCGCATGAGTTGCTGTTTCCATTAGAATTATCTCTTAATGACATGATGCGAGGAAATGAAGGAAACAAGCCTTATGTCTCACTCACGCCCTCTATGGTATCGTTGTTCTAAATTTAACAAACTTACGATCGTATTTTTTTTTCATACTGTTGATACACTTTGTATAGGGTACAGAGATATTCCTAAGATCGGAAAAGGAGGATCCTCTGACCAGGCTTGATGATCAGCCTGGCTGGCTGGAATTTTGTATACTTGTTTAATTGTGCGAAAACTTTACTTGCGTGATGTAGAAACTGTGACGTCAGAAGTTAAATGTTGTTAGTCTTCAACATGTTACGCCATATTTGTATCGAAAACCGTCAATTATCGTGGGATGATAATGATGACGATGAAGAATTTAAAATATTCACTTAAATATTTTTCATATACGCACCAACATAGTGCAAATAAAAATTCAAAATAAAGCCCGCTTCTCTGGCATGGGGGCGTCGTTTCAAAACCCGGCAAATAAAAATTTAAGTGTTCCCGAGTTTTATGCATTTTCTTAGAAAGTTATTGAGATACCACCGACAAACGGTGTAGAATATAAATCGCGATTTAGCCTGGCCTTATAATTTCTTACTGTAGGGTTGAATCTAAAATATCGCCAATTGACCTGAATAAGCGTACCTAGTGATTAATCCTTCTTCGTCTGAGAAGACACCTTTGCTCAACAGCAGCACATTGGTTGGCACAAGTTGCTAGCGACAAGTAAGTCTTGTGCGCCTTCACCTTCGTACATTGTTGAGAAAAACCAAGTAGCCTTCTTCGATAAATTGACTATTGAACACGAAACTATATTTTCAATTCTAACCTGTACTTCCTGAATTCAGCTTGGAAAGAAATTAACTCTTCAGCTTTATAATATAAAATGGAGTTAAAAATTACCTTTAGCGATGTAAATAGCAGCACTGAATCCAACGGAGAAAATAACAAAAAATAAATTTTTGCCAAAAATGTTCGACATTTTTTCAATTTTTGTGAAAAATTCAAAAAAAAATCTGACACAAGCGTCTTTATTGGTGAACCAAAACAGTCTGGTTGTTACTGTTTAAATGGTTTCAGACCAGGGCTGCCACTCGACCTTAAAATTGATCAGTTTTTTGTTCAAACATAAAAATGTGTCATCCTTGAGTTTAGTGCAATGAAGCGTGTTTTCATTGAATTAATATCAACGCACATCAACGTATACTAATGATTACAATTCTACAATACAATTTCGACCTTATTATCAAAGTCTAAGGTTGAGATTCCATTATGTATTTGGTAAATTTTGGGTAGCTTGTAATGCGGCTGTCTGTATATTTGAGACCATTCTGGAATGACTGCACAATAGATGATGGATTCGTCACATCTATTCGTATGTTTGTGCAATAATGCATTGTTGTATCTATGGTTAATGGCTATTTTGTGATACTATTCATTTGTTTATTTCGCAACTGTATCACATTATCAGTCTACAAGTGTCCACTGCTGAGCCTCTTCTCACACGGAGAAGGTTTGAGCATTAATCAACCACAGCGTTGTGTTTCGCCGTGTGAGTGAGGTTACCGGAGACCCAATCCTTCCCCGCCCCCAATCCCTCCTCACTCCTTAAATCTCCAAATCCTTAATCCCTAAAAGGTCGGCAACGCACTCGTAACTCCTCCGTTGCGGATGTCTATGGGCGGCGTTGATTGCTTATCATCAGGTAATCCGTCAGCTCGATTGCCGATATATCACATAAAAAAAATACACCAGGTTTACTCAAGGCAGACTGGCGATTTTAAAATTATAATTAGAAATTATAAGTCCAGGGTTTCTCACGATGTTATCCTTCACCGTATGTCAGCGGTGTCTAATTAACTAAACATTATTCGGCAAAAGTCACATTAGTACTTTCCAGGTTTCGAACCTCTTGCACAGGAAGCGGGCGGATATTATGTCTAAAATACATATTACTAGCTACTCTCGCGCGGTTTTACCCGCTACTCGGCTCCATTTAATGGTAGCGTGATGTTTTATAGCCTATAGCACTCAGTAGCATTGTAGCTATCTATCAGTGAAAGAATTTTGGAAATCCGACCAGCTGTTCCTAAGATTACCCCCTACATACAAACTTAAAAAAATTACCTCTTTATTATATTAGTATAGATAACGATTCCACCATATTTCTAAAGAGTTCTGACCACTTTATTTCAGAAATATTATAATATAACCTATATGGAATGTTTGTCTGTCGATCCAATCAACGTAACGTGATCGGAGAGCAAACAACGCCGGGCCTCGATCAACAGCTTTATACTACGTAGATACATCATTGAAGTGGTGTGTTATATGACGGTATTGTAGCATAAAGCTTTTTAAATTGATCTTGGAAAATTTTATTGCCTTTTTTACAGTGCAGGACGGCCAAAGAGCAGTCGGGTTACCTGATGATTTTTTTATGTAATGTGTCGGCAAACGAGCAGACGGATTAACTGATGGTAAGTATTTAGCGCAGCCCATGGACACCCGCAACAAAGAGGTAACGAGTACGTTGAAGACTTTTTGGGGATTAGAGAATTTAGAGATTTAGGGATTGGGGGAGGGAAAGGATTGGGCCTCCGGTAACCTCACTCACACGGCGAAACCCAACGCTGTGACTGTTTCACGCCAGTATTCTGTAAGGCAGTGGTATCACTTCGGTCGAACCGACCCATTCGTGCAGAAGCATGGCGCTGGCTAGTCCTATACTTGGTATACTTCTGTTATGGGTATGGATATAATTTCTATACATGTGATTGTGTATTTGTAGAACTCAGATCGATTACTGACTTAAAACCAACCGGTCCTTTCTCTTGCTCTCACTCGGGCCGTCAAAACGCCACACGTCGCCATTACCACTTGTGCCCATAAACCGCCATGGAATCAGAAAAGTAGCTCACTCCCTAATCAAAACCAGAACTGAAGGCACGCGCCTCAAAGAGCCATCACACCACCACAGATGGTGCAAACTAAGGCCGTTGTCCGTGCAGGATGCCTGATACGCGCCGGACGCTCGGGCCTGGTTCTGATTAGGAAGTGAGCTACTTTGCTCCTACTGACGATGGCTGGAGATCATAACGTCTCTCTAGTCACTCCTCAAAAGTGGGGTTTACCGTTGCGAGAACAGAAAGCCCGGACTTCGATTGAGATACTGATACTCCGCCATAAGATGGTGTTGAAGTTCATCCTGCAACGCACTAATTCGAATCAAGATGAAGACTCGTATGGGCGCTTACTATAACTGATCCCATAGCGATTATCAATCAGGCAAGGAACTTGGTCCCCGGAGATCATGATGCGACCATCGCGCGAACTGGCCGCAGAGAAAATACAGATGTAAGGCAACATTTAAAACACATTTAAATATTATAATGATTCTATAATTTTAAAATAGCGAATTAATGACGTGGTGTCCTAGAGGTTTAGGCGCCAGCTTCTCATAAATGAGGGTGCGGGTTTGAAACCTGACAAGTACCTATGTGACTTTTGCCGAGTTATATGTACTTTTTATGATTATTTAGACACCACTGACTGAACTTAATCGTCTTAGCGTGGTGATTAATGCTCAAATCTTCTCCGTGTGAGAAAAAGCTTTCGCTCAGCAGTAAGCACTTATAAGCTGATGGTGTGATTATCCCATCCTCTCTTCTCCTCAAATGATGTCTTCTGATTTATTTCGTAGCAGGGATCCAATACAGTAGTAGTAGTAGTCCCTGAGACCTAGAGACTTCAGTGTTTCGGTGGATTTATATAGGGTATTTACTGTAGATCCTGGCTTCCAGGAGTTACAGCAGTTTTGGGAGGTTCTAGCAAACCTTGTACAGTCTGTGACTAAAATTGAAGTCTTGTGAGAGAGAGAGAAATAGAAAGAGATACTCCCTTTAGCCTAATTCAGCGTGGAAGAAGACAAACGATGATTTGACCACGTTCAAAATAAATGTGACACTCCCTCTTTACCATCAACCATGGCAAAAAAGGCAATTTGGTGTTTTTTCCACTTCAAAACAAAAGAGAGCCTTCTAAGCCTTTTTTTGTGAGGGGAAAATCATCAAATGACTTCTCCGGTCCAAGGTAAGGCGGGAGCGAGTGTCAGACTCTTGAATGACTAAAAACACCTCTGTTCCTTCTCCTGCTCTGGGCCGAGGCCGCGGTGACTCATTGCGTTCAACCCGCAACCCCGGCTGAACATCAGCCCTATAGGGCCCCGTCTGTAGTGGTCTATTGGGTCTTTGAAGCGAGCTTTCTAAGCCTAGAATTCTATTTGCACCAAAATACAATAAAATCAACGTTTTAAATAAAAAGCGGTACACAAATTTAAACCGATTGCTTTTACACATTTCCAAAAGCGAAAACATTATCACAAGTTTTAGAATTACTCACGAAATGCATGAACCTAATTGTTTCAGGGGTTCTGTCGCTACATAAATCAATTTCAACCCCGAATTATAGTTTCTCAACGGTAACTGAAATAGCAACGGAAAACCAACCTTTTCATAACTGCATAGATTGCATTTTGGACTAACATTTAAAACAAAGGAAGGACTGAAAATGAAATGTTCATTTTTCATTTAATTCAAAAGAGATGTCAAGCAAATACTGGGGATATTATATGTATTAATTAATTACGGTTATATTTTTGCTGAAGGGTTGACAGAGATGGTAGTACGGTAAGCTTTTAACATTTCCTATTCTATTCGTTTCAAGATAAAATGTGTACATCTAGGTGCTAACTAAAGGATGACGTTTACAATTATATCTACCTATATGTATGCAAAAGTGTGTTTTTCTTTCTTTCTAACAATCCACTCTACGCTGTAAAATTTGTCCCTGAGGATAATCTAAAGAAATCTGTTTCGGTATTTAGCTATAGGTAAACAATCCTGCTATATGTTTTTATCTAAAAGTTGTCTAAAAATTATGTTTACAATCAAGTATCTAAATCGATGTTTGGTAATCAACAAAATAATGTTTATATGCATTTTATACGACCTCTTTAATATACAAAGATTGTTAACCCTTAGTAAACCACCTTACTACTCCTTTTCGTTTGTCCATCCGAACCAAGTCGTACTTAGGCATAACTAGCTACTGGCAGAGGTATGACAGAATCAAAAACAAAAATTTGTTTAATTGACGTCAAAGTCAAAAGTCAATAACTTTAACTTTGAAATTGTATTTCACAAAAAAAAATACAAAATATACTACAGACAAATAAAGGCTGCAAATCACAGAAAAAAAAACAACTAAGTAAATCAAATACCAAAAATTTTTTTATAATATTTTTCGGAATATTTAATATCCATATTCTATATTCAAAATTCAAATCGCTCTCCCATCATTACAGCGTGAATCCTTCCAATCTACGTCAAAATCCGTCTAACGTTCAAACGTATGTAGAAGTCAGCATTTGACCTATTTGCCGACACGACACCAAGGATGCACGCCTGTCTTCCACTCTACTTATCCTCAATAAAGAACCTTAGACTACAACCTTACACATGCACACCACAACCACCCTATAACTTCAAATATAAAGATCATATTCCCCCGTACAAACTCAGCCGAATCTTGGCAAAACGGAATTTAATTTTCGATCCCCATTCGCTTTGAAGGGATCTCAATTTGATGCAGTTTTACGGATTTTCAATTTGGTTTCTTGTTTTTTAAGGTTTATAAGGTTGTTTTTTGATTGTATGATGAGTCTATTGAGTTGCTTCTATGATTGCATGGATAACTGAGCACGGAGGTTTGATTTCATTTTGATAAGCACTGTTTTAGATATACTTTTTTTATTGAAACGTATGGCACAGACATAAGTCATGTCGCCTTGATGTTATGAATTACTGCCACAGCAATTGCGTTTAGGTAAGTCAAAGTCAAAGTCAAAGTCAAAATTATTTATTTCAATTAGACCCATACAGGCACTTTTGAACGTCAACACAACTTTAAAGATACAAAGTGTCAGTCTGTCGGTCAGTCCTCTTAGTGAATATCAACTATTATATTATGAACTAGATTTCTATCAAAACACACATAAATGCTCACGGCAAATGAAGGCCTGTTTTCACACGAAGAATATTTGAACACCTTCACTCAGGGTGGATTGGCAAGTTCAAAATTGCAATAAATTATAAAGTCCAGTTCCCCTCGCTATGTTTTCCCGAATACCTAGCGGTAACGATCAAAACTTTTGACTGCACGGTTGGCGTGGTGGCTGGGCCATCGGCTGCCGTGCAACGTGTAGCGAGTAAGATTCCTACAGGGCTTCCTCTTTGTGTGATTCCAAAATCGCCATCAAAACGTCACCACTTTGAGTAAAATTTATTGACTTTGACTTTGACATACCGCAGCAATTGTTTAATTCCGTAAGAAAAGAAAAAAAAGGGTTTGAATTAAGCTACAGACGGACATAAAAAAACAATCAACATTTCTAAAGCCACACCAAATACCAATCGAGAACAACAATCTAATCTTAAAACGCATTTCAAAACATTATAAAAGAATTCACCTTTACTGCACCATTGGACATGGCTACTCTATCATCGAACTAATGCATAACCCGTGTAGCAATAATATAAATTATTGGAGTTCAGTTACATGTCAAAGAATATGGTGTTGCCCACCATAAACCCAGGACCGTTATGGTGTTAACCGTTTTGGAAGGTGTCACTTCTATGTCAGGTCTATGGTGTTAAGTTGGTGGTGTCATAAATGACGTTTACTAACGTCAATATTGTGATTATAGAGGTTTTTGTTTATGGTCAAGTGAAGCAACACTTATCTAGTGTTTCACCGTCTGAGTGAGGTTAAGCCGAATTCTTCCATTTCTTCGAATTCTCCCCCCCCCCCCCCCATTCTTAACCCTCAAATCCCCTATCGCTTAATCCCTAATGACCCACAAGAGGTCGGTAACGCACTTGGCGTCCTTTAGTACTACGAGTGTCTATGGGCGGCGATGATTGCTTACCATAGCTATTTAGGAGGCGTCAGATAGGCCAAAGCCAACTACGCAGGGGCCCTTTAGACAACTTTAATCTAAATGAAATGGGACACTAACCGGCGACTATCCTTGTATGCACTGAAGCACAGCCCCCAATTAGTGTAGGACTATTGCAGATAAAGGAAACAACAGAAGGTAAGGCTATGGGTGTGAGTTGCTGCAGACTGGTATGATGGGAACTATTGAATAACTATGGCAATTGCCGAAACAGAAATGTAATTTGTAAGAACTTTGTTAAGAATACAAGTAAATGATAGTCTGTCCCCACCAAATCTTGTAATAATCTTACTTCTTATCTTACTCATATGTATGATAATCAAAAATGTTTGGATGTTTGTATGTTTGTTACTCAATCACGCCAAAACGACTGGACGGATCTGGATGATATTTGGCACAGGCATAGGATACACTCAAGAATGGGACATAGGCTACTTTTTATCAACATACCACGCGGGCGAAGCCACGGGCGGTAACTAGTAACATAATATAAAACAAGTAGGTATGCAGACAAACAAATCCACTTTAATCCACCCCATCAGACATTAAACTGAATATAATACAATTCAGCGATGAAAACAGACTTTACATAAAGAAAACTTTACATAAAAGTTCACCCGCTCATATGCTTCAAATCTAAAACCTTACAAGATATATTTTCTCAACTGAAATATAAAACATGTAGGTACTCAATTTTGTTCCTTAGCGACACAGCGTCGTGGCGACGTAGATGCATGTCGCGCGTCCCGGCCACCGAGCGAACACGCGACAAAATATAATTCTTTTTCATACAAAACTAAGTTATCGCGCTCCTAAATCGCATTACTGTCTCAAAAATTGGTGTAAAATATAAGATTGAAGCGGTTTTTGTAATTTTTATTTATTAACCCCCAATACCTAAATCTCCGAAATCTTAATCGCCAAAAGGACGGCAACGTACTCGTAACTCCTCTGATGATGTGCGCGTCCATGGACGGCGCTGATTGCTTACCATCAGGAAAGTTTGACAGGATGGGTAAAAGCTGATAAACCTCATCATCATCATCAGCCTATAGTGTCCTCTACTAACCAAAGATTGACACTTGTCACACGGATATGGTTTGCGCATTAATCACCATGCTACATCAAGGCGGATTGTAGATTTCAACCTTATAATTAGAAATTATAAGTTCAGTACCCACAATGTTTTCTTTCTCTGTATATCAGTGTCGTCTGAATAAGCTTAGAAAGTAAGTAAAGTAATTTTATTTGTAATAGAACCGATGGAACGCCGGAGATTTAGGGATTAGGGAGGGATGTGGGCCGTGGAAGAATAAGGCCTCCAATAACCTTTCTTACACGGCGAAACACAATGCTGTATTTGTTTTAAGGCCGGTGTGTTCTGTGGGACACACTTATTTTATCTGTAACATTATTCTGCAAGAGATAAAAATTCCACTTACATGCCACTATTTCTACTTAAAACTTTTAAAACTATTTTTTTGGTTCTTTTCCTTTCACGGGACTAAAGGATCCCGGACGGATTTTGTTTAAATGTGGAAGGGAAAGGACATCTATTTATAATTATTATTATCTTAGTAGTAAACCCGCTAACCGCTTATAGCTTATACCGCGGAATATTTATATACCACCGGTTCCTTCAGCCACTGCATACGAACAGCTGTAGTCTGCAATACCGCGTTATTAGATCCCAATGTCGAACAAACCTGGGTGCAGGTACTAGTCAGATTGGATGTTCGATTCAATTTGTATTTTACTGAACGTTGCATTTTAGTTAAGACTGTACTCTGTGCAAATTGTGTTGGAGATGCATTTGGAGTGATGAAAAGTTTATTGTATGGGATTTGCTTAAGAGACGTTTTGTTACACTGTTAAGGTTCGAGTTTTGTCTGACTGCAGCACATCGACTCTGTATTTGTTATATTTTGAATCGTTTTCGAGTGTAAAGTGAGCGTCGAAGTGACCAGAAATGACATTATAGATATACCACTTTTAATGTCATCTCATAGTTTATCTATCAAAATGTTGCGGTCAATTTAGTTCAACTCGCAAGTGTAGCGCTAGTGTACTACCCAGAGCGGATTCTGTCGAAGTTTAGAATGAAGTCTTACAGAATCATACTGCAGTTCCAAGTGTGGGAGAACCATGGTAAGTGTTGGTGGAAAACCATGGTTCGATGTTGCTTTCATGGCTCGACGGGAGTGATATGGCCACAACACAATCTCTCCCTCTCCCCATCCTTAAAGCCGTAAAAAACAGAAATATCTCTAGTTGAGAATGGATTCTTATGATTAGACGCTATAGTGGAAAAACAAGGAAGTATACCTATCAATAATTTGTCGTTTGCATATTTAAATTAATTGGGATTTTGAAAAAGACCTATTTACACATGTTTTCTACTAATATAACAATCGGGAAAGTTTGTAATGAACGAGAAATGGATAAGTGCTTGTCACTTTTTTATGTAAAAACAACTGAATGGATTTGATTACAATTTTGATACAGAAAGAGATTATAGTCTGGAATAATATTAGTTTGTTTGTTAGTTTTATTTACAGTAATGCGGGTCAAGCTGCTAGCAGAAGCTAGCGAATATTTTTTTTAGTACTTCTCGTAGGTACGTCATACTGAAATATACTATAATAATATATGCGGTTAATGAAAAACCATTTTTTCTTACAAAACTGGATGATTTCAACTCTATTCCAATCAGAAATTTTTTTTTTGCTACATACTATGTGATGTCAACAAGAAGAAACAAGATCGACAGACAAAATTGTTTTCTTATAAATCAGTAAAGAAATAAATATACGCATAGAATGACAAGTCGACATAAAAAACCAATACAAATTCACCTCAATAAGCTTGCTAATAAATCTTACAAGTCTGCCGACCCCCGTTAGGAGAGGTTTTATGAAGGCAGTAACTCTTTTTACGATGTAGACAAGGTACAGAAAACTAAGTACGAACAACGTTATGGTCGGTGATTATTAACTTACATCTTACTCTTTGTGTAGTAGTGTAGAAGAGCACCCGAGGAGTTATGAGTGAGTTATGAGTGTCACTACGACGACTACCCTCGCAAAGAAGGCATTAAGCCCCAACCGTAGAAGACATTCTGGCTGTCGGAGACCGAGCGACGATAACCAGCCACCGTAAGCGCGGGTCCGCGGACGGAAGGGTAGCTCGCCGCCCGACCAGAACCAGACCCGAGCGTACGGCGCGTAGCGTTCCGCGTGCGTCCTTAATGAGCGAGTAGACCACTGACGGATCCCTATAGGGCTGATGTTCAGCCGGGGTTGCGGGAGCGAGATTTAATAAATAAATAAACAAAAGATTTAATTGGTCATGGAAGTTATTCATACGATTTTAACCTCAAATCAAACAACAGCAATGACATGCTGAGTTACTGAACCTTCTGCCACATCATTATAGCTAACACAGTGACCCACATTCGAACTTACACAATTCTGTATAGAGATATTCTGATTGATTTAGCTGCGACATTGATTGCTATATTTGTGTAATGATTTAGTGGAGGTTTGACTATTGTAGTTCCCTGTTGAATTGTTCAGAGGCTTTTCGAGGGGGAAGAATCATCGATGCATTCTTTCGCCCAGGGTGAGGCTAGAGGGTGTGTTAGACGGAGTGATACCACGGCCTCACAGAAAACCGGCGTGAAATAACCACAGCGTTGTGTTTCGCCGTGTGAGTGAGGTTACCGGAGGCCCAATCCTTCCCCTCCCCCAATCCCTCCTAAATCCCTAAATCTCCAAATCCCTAATCCCTAAAAGGTCGGCAACGCACTCGTAACTCCTCCGTTGCGAGTGTCCATGGGCGGCGCTGATTGCTTACCATCAGGTAATCCGTCTGCTCGTTTGCCGACCTATTAAATAATAAAAAAAAGACTCTGTTCCTTCTTCAGACCGGGTCCGTGGTCCCTTATTGTGCTTGACCCGCAATTGCAAGGCTAAACATCAGCCCTGTTGGACCTCATCTGTAGTAGTCTATTGGTTATTTGAGGCGCGCGCGGAGCGCTACGTGCCGTACTGAGGGGATTCTCATCACACCTACACGTTATGGTTAAAAATTTGAATCAAATACTTCTCAGCAATATAGAAACAGTTATACAGCCAAATCGTTTAGTCACTACGGTACAAAATTGATAGCGCTTAGCTGAATGCTGTGACCTGGCCAACGAAGACATACGGACAAGAAGAGCTCACGGAGCTGATTTGCAACATAAGACAGCCAACATATTTATTTCTAATAGTAGCTGTTACGAGTTACATTTAACAATAACTGCCTCCTACAGAGTCCTGGATTGAGATGGTTATTCCTATGTTAGCTCTTAATTCATATTAACGCTTTGGTACTAATTTATAACCCGAATTAACATTGATGAAAACAATAAATTATTTGTACTTGAACTTTTCACATTCTTCTTGCTTCACAGATTAATTCCAAACTCAAGCCGTACTTTGTTTGATTAATTCCAAAACAACTTTATACATAGTCATCCGACAATCATACTTCTAATCCTAAATATACAGTAAATCAACCCAACGCTCATAATATTAAAACCGCGTTAAACCACGCTTTAAAAATTTAACCCACGAATGGAATGGATTTCATGAATTTTCAATAAAGGAGTGAGTACATGCCACGAGACAATAGGGCAAAGACCTCCCCTTATAGACAATAGATCCGGATAATCTTATGAGAGATTCTTAACAGTGCACGGATATTTGCCATCGAGGCTAGGCTAGGCAGGGCAAAATATTTCCCATTTCAAGAAATGACGGGACATTTTTCATGTTCAATGGATTTATTGTTTTGTTTTTGGTTTTAAATTTTACTGTTTAGGGTTTAAAGGTGGTTTTAGATCGACGTGTTTTATTTTATAGTTTACTAGCTACTCTGGCGCGGTCTCACCCGCTGCTCGGCTCCATTTAATCGTAGCGTGATGTTTTATAGCCTATAGCACTCAGAAACATGGTAGCTATCTATCATTGAAAGAATTTTGGCAATCCGACCAGCGGTTCCAAAGACTACCCCCTACATACAAACTTACAAATTTTACCTCTTTATAATATTAGTGTCGATTAAAATGAAAATGACGACTTTTAAAAAGTATGTTTTGCTTATCAAGTTTGGTTTTAGAAAACAGTGTGATTTGATAGCGCTTTACATGGCAACAGATAACCTGACTAAACAGAAAAAACAAAGAAGATGCAAGAACCAAATTTTTTGGAGTCTGAATTTTTACACAGAAAATTATGGTTTATTTTTGCTTATGAAACGTATAATTTTGAAACAGTTACTTCAGTTGCAGATACTAGATTTCGATACAGCACAGACTGTAGAAAAAATACATGTATTAACTTATATTGTATGTTTGACAACGCTGACACGCAATCTGAAACTAATATCATATATAAATACTATTATGTACTTTTTGTTTTTTCTTAGTTAGTCCCGTGTATGTGTAGTAGGTGCTTTAAAAACACTACAAATCAAATATTAATCTGTTCACTTTCCAGACTTCTAGAAATTGTGACGTCATAACATTAAAAATACGTCCTTTATATTTTAACACTCTAAGTAACTTAGAAAATTAATACTGTACATTAATTTAATTAGTTTAAAGAGTAATAAAAGTCAGGATAAATCATAGCCAGTAGACTTAATGTGACGATTTAATGCGGTTGTAATGCACGCGTCTATTGTTGCGCTGTGGTGCACGCGTGCATACCAATCAGTAGGGTGGGTGCCACTGTTATTAGACTGACAACTTTTTATTTTGATGTTTATTTTTTTTTTTTAATATGGTTTACTCCAATTAACTGACTAGGAGTACGGTAAAGAATGTATACGAATAACATAATTTTATACCTATGTACATAACTCAGCCTCACAGAAAACCGATTGGAAACAACCCTTACGTGTTTCGCCGTATTTGTAAGGTTCGATCTCCACCAATCTCTCCCCTTACTCACATCCCCAAAACCCTAAACCCCTGAAATCTCTAATCCTTAAAGACCGACAACGCATTCGTTACTCTCTCTGGTGTTGCCAATATCTATAAGAGACACTGATGACTTCATCAATTTGCCTTCCTATCACATGAAATATAAATTGAACTATGCCTTAAACATAACCTCCATAACTTAATAGCAACCTATGGACCATGGCCTGCAACAGTGTCCCCCACCACATCACAATATCCCGCTATTACGAAACCGGATGCATTTGTTAGAATCAAAGCGGGAAGGGACAATTGTGTTATAATATACATATAATATGATAATTTTGTGCATTTTCACCTTCCGACTACTTTTTACGTGGTACAAGTCACATGAATCAGCGTAAATTTTTTATTATTTATTTTGAGTGGAAAATTGACAAATTATTTATCTTGTCCAGGTCGAGGCTGCGGTTTTGTTTAAATTGAATCAAACAACTTATCCTCTGTGATAAAATTCAAACTACCAAAACGAATACAACCAGTTAATTATGAACTCATTATAATATGTCAGGATCAATTTTTTCTGCATATTCAACGGTCAGAAATTAATGATTATGCAAAGCTTCATTTGTTGCCATATGTCAATGTACTAAACTGACAGCAAATTGATAACCTAACCTCTTTTATTATGACAATAGAAGTGTGATGTCCGATTTGAAATATCGCTACTAGTGTATAATCTCAAACTTCCTATCCTTCTTTTAATTTATATTATATATTATTTTATTTAATAGCTACTGTCTTGCGGTTTTACCCGCTGCCCGGCTCGTACATGTCGTATCGTGACGTTTTATAGCCTATATCCTTTATCAATAAATGGAATAACAAACACAAAAAAAATGTTCAATTCGAACCAATAGTTCCGGAGATTAGCGCGTTCAAACATTATAAGTATAAGATAGAAAGAAAGGAAAACCATTTATTTGTATAGATTATTTAACTTCATACTTCATAATTCCAGTCACAAATAATTATGACAAAATCGCTATCGCCTATACCTCGGTCCGCGCCCACCACACGTGGTAACATTTATGTTTAAAACATAATAGTCGTATCAAAGCGATATTAAGCTGTTTCAGCTAACCGCTGCCCTTCAATAGCTATGCATTATTAATGGACAGACAGACGCTTGTCTGTATTAGATACTAGTTTTGTATCGCGACTTCTATTGCTTGTATAAATTCGATATGTCTAAGAGTTACACGTTTCGGACATCAGACAGAAACCTAAGTAGGTTAATACACTCTTTCACATACGGTTTCTCTTTTTTGTAAAATAGGTCAGCAATCGAGTAGACGGATAACCTGATGGTAAGCAATCGGCGCTGCCCTTGGCCACTCATATTAAAGTTAATACTTACCAACAAAATTACCAAATGAGTTGCAAGTACGTTGCCGACCTCTTGTGGGTTATAAGATATTTAACAATAAGCGATTTGAGGATTGAGGAATGGGCCTCCGGTAACCTCAGTCACATGGCAAAGTGAGGCCGTGGTATTACTCCGGTCAAGCGGGCCTATTCATGCCGAAGCATGGCTCTCCCATACTAAGTGTTCAATAATTGTTATGTTTTGAAGTAATTTTATTGAAATGAATTATTCATTTTTACAGTCATTATAATTACACGTTCTTACAAAAGGCACAACAGACGCCATGTTGAACAATTTAAATTTGATTGCAGCGCGATGCTATAAAATATATCAACAAATAATCGAACAAGTATTCCGTGAATGAGCTGAACGGATGAATGAATGGCGAACGAATGAACGATGCATTGCAAATAATGGCCTATGTGGGTATTTTTTTGTTGCATCGTGTCGTGATAAGCCGGTCCGATTTTTACCATTTTTACTTTTAAAATTTTTGATGCGTTTGTTTATCTGTTAACTCTTTAGAGATTGCGAGGATTTTAACTTATTAAAAAAAAGGGTCTTTTGTACTCATAATAGTATATACTAATATTATAAAGAGGTAAAATTTGTGACTTTGTATGTAGGGGGAACCGCTGGTTGGATTGCCAAAATTCTTTCACTGATAGATAGCTACAATGTTCCTTAGTGCTATAGGCTATATAACATCAGGCTACGATCAAATGGAGCCGAGAAGCGGGTGAAACCGCGTGAGAGAAGCTAGTATTATATAAATGAGAAAGTTTTTAGGGTTTTGTTTTTTTATATCAAACTAGCAGACTGATTACCTGATGGTAAGCAATCAGCGCCGCCCATGGACACTCGTAATACTAACCAAAGGAGCTGCTACAGGAGCGTTGTCTACATCTTTCGGGTTATTAGGTATTTAAAGATGGAGGATTTGAGGATTGAGGATGGGGAGGAAGGGTGAGACCTCCAAAAACCTCACTTACACGGCGAAAGACAACATAAGTGTTGCTTTACGCCGGTTTTCTAAAGCAAGGCCGTTGTATCACTTCGATCAAGCCGACCCATTCGTGACGAAGCTTGGCTCGCCCACACTTAATGACGTCAAATCCTCCATAACACGACTTTTATTCCACAAAAGGCTGGAAGATAAGTGCTTCACTTTCCCACATAATATACTCGTTTACGTTTTTTAACATGAGATGAGACACAAGACTTTGTACTGAGCGTTACAAAATCCTTAAAGACGACAAGACCATTAGGACAATTGGTGTACTTTATTTTGTTTCGTTAGTATGTGGTTTAATTAATTAGTCTTATAAAAATTGTAAGGCTAATTAATAATGTACTTAATAATTTTAAAAAGAGTAACGATGGAGTTTCTTGCTCGTTCTTCTCCATTCGAAACTACAATTTGGAACGAGCACCTAGCTTCACTGACGAACAGACTGACAGACTACTATTCTATTTTGACGTTTCAAAAGTACCTATTTATGGTTTAGTTGGAATAAATGATTTTGATTTTGATTTCGATGAAATAACTACCTTCAACTTGTTGAAAGAATTATTGAAATCCTTCAAATAATAAGGACCAAAACATAACTGCGTTTAAAAAAATATATAAATCTCCTGTGAATGTAAAAAAAAAATATCAGGTAAGTATTTTGTTTTTGTAACATACCTACGTCGTCAAACGAGTAGACGAATTACCTGATGATAAGCAATGCTATCAGATACCCACAACACTAAAGGTGTTAACAGTCATTGCCACCCTGGATTTGAAGATCCCGCTCACACAGCGAAACAAAACACAAGAGGAGATTCAATCCGGTTTTCTATGAGGCCGTGGTATCACTCCAGTCGAGATCCATGGCTCCACACTTAGGTATAAATACTTATTCATATCTAGTCGATTCCACCTACACAACATACTGTAATTAAATTAAACATCTTTGCTCATCCCAACGAAGCAACACACACACACACACACACATGCTTCGCTACACCCATCCTCATTAAAGATCTTTCAAATGAAAACCTATTTTTATCACCCTAACATTCATTCATACACTCGAATCTAACTAAACATAATTATTACTGCCTCAGATGGTAGAAATCTAATAAGAAAAAAGTTACAGGAAGCTGTCTATCAAATCAACATTAAGTACTCTGATAGACGGGTAACGAGGGAGCGAGACAAAAATAAAAGAGAGGGAGATAACAGATGCTGTTGATAAATGATAGCTATGAATCAAGGAAAGATGTGAATTGAGATTTATGTTCGTTTATGGATTGGAAAGTGTAAATTTGATAGCTATGTGTGTATATAGACCTATGTAGATTGTCTGTTGTTTTGTTTAAAAGGTAGGTAGAGATTTAGGTGGGTAATATATTTGGACTAGTCATTAGCAAGTCATTTGATGGTAAGCAATCAGCGCCGCACATGGACACCCGCAACGGAGGAGTTACGAGTGCGTTGCCGACCTTTTAGGGATTAGGCATTTGGAGATTTAGGGATTGAGGAGGGATTGGGGGAGGGGAAGGATTGGGCCTCCGGTCACCTCGCTCACATGGCGAAACACAACGCTGTGGTTGTTTCACACCGGTTTTTGGCCGACCCATCGGGCCGTAGCATGGCTCTCCCACACTTAAAATCCTAATTAATTCTATTCGAATTTCTTCTAGCGTTGCTTGCATTTAGAAATAACAGATGGATGGATGGATTACTTGATGGTAAGCAATCAGCACGGCCCATGGACACTCGTTACCTCAGAGAAGTTACAAGTGCGATACCTTCTGAGGGTTAGAGATTTGATGATAATAAAAAATAAAGAGAAATGTTGCTGACACGTGACGGTCTTGGAACAGGCAGCAAAATTTAGTTGAACTAAATCCAGGCAAAATGCAAAAGAACTTTATATCGATATTAACAATATTAACTATTCACCAGACACATTAAATTATTTTTCACATTGTCTGGACTTGAAAAGAGACGGACCTCTGAGTGTGTTTAGGTATTTCTTTTTAGAGAAGTCAGATAGGAAGTTTTTTACATATAATTTTGACGTGTAAAATTGTTTGTGGCAAGTGAAACAATGAATTTATTATTTACAAAAATAAATTCATTGTTTCACTTGTCAGTCAGTAAAAAGGATAGCATGTTTACGTTAAAATTTTAAGGAGATGACAACTCTACTTGATATTATATATGCGAAAGTTAGTGAGAATGTATGGATCGTAGATAGGTGATACCCTGGATTAAGATACAGGCATTTCATTAACATACCAAGCGGACGAATACTTTATAGCATATACAGTACGGCCGACGTATCTTGGCGAGTCTGAAGTTAGCCGTTTGTCTGCGCAATGGATCTTTTAGGAACAAAATTGTATACTACGCAGCTAAACGGCTAACTTCAGACTCACCAAGATACGTTGACGGTATTGTATTTAGATAAACATAACTACTTACCGAATTTCAACTCCAAACTTGGACCAGAAACCACACATCGATTTGAACCACTATCAATTCTGTCACAAGAAAGCTAAATCGAATTCAAAACATTCAAATTATAGCCGCGCATACTTTTATCATAATTAATAACTCAGATCATTCTTAATAACGACTCTGATTAATGAGATCGGCGTCTTAAGATCAAGCAGAATGTATCATAATCATTAATAATTCCATAATTAGTTTTTATCTTCAGATATTAATGTGCTCTAATTATAGTACTTTGTATCAGTTTGGTCTTGATTGACGCTATATTTTTATTACGATTGTGACTTTTTTATTACTTGACTAATTACTCGGTTCGTCGGGAGATACGTAGGTCGTAGGTCTTTTACTGAATGCCAGATGTTGTTAAGATAATTATAAAGAAATGTCTTGAGTTCTTCAACTTGAGGCTAAGACGAATCTGGATAAAACTTGTAAAAATCTAGTCAGATATTTTTGCGAAATAAATAGTGTAGTCAAGTAGTAAAAAGTCGATGCGGTCGGATGTATGTTTTAAAACTACGCAACGTATTTAAATGCGGTTTCTTTTGATAGATAGAGTGATTGGAGAGCAAGGTTTATAAGTATGTAGATATAATAATATCAATTAAATACTGGAGAAATTTAGTATCAGCTTAGTACCTGTGCGAAGCCGGGGCAGGTCTCTCTTCTCGTACGGAGAAGGATTAAGCATTACGCATGCCACGCTTGCTCAAGGTGGATTTTTGATATCAAACTTATAATTCGTTTTTTTTTTAGTTTCAGGTTTCCTAACGATGTTTTCCAAAACCGTTGTTATCAGTGTGGGCTAACACTGAAAAAGTACAGACATCTTAGAAATAGTCACATTGGTACCTACATGCCAGGTTTCAAGCCCCTATCCACATACATGAGAAGCGGGAGCGTTGACCTCATGAAAAACCAGGAATCACTTTTAAAAATTATTTGAATACAGCGAAAGTATCACTGCACTGTGAAAATTATAGAGATTTCAATTCACGCCGTTAACTTTTTCTATATGAAACTGCAAAATGCGTTAAAAAAATGTATGGTAACAGTAACACAAAATGCACTACAATAAAATAATGTATGTATGGTAACAGAATATGCAATACTTTACAAAACTAAAATTGTGCTAAATATCTCACTAAGTATTTACTCAAGTAAAAACTGGACTTAGACCCAGCTCATGCTTTGCTCATCATACACTGAGACTAATATAAAATTGAAGCCAAGAAAATAACGCAGATAAGCAAATCGTACATTCCCAAAAACTTCCATTGTCCGCAATAAGCAAAAACTTCTTACATAAAATAAAACACAATAAGGAGCGAGTTCAACCTTTGGCTAACTTTTTAACACACCCCCTTTTTATAGTGTCTGTATTTTATGGGGTGATTCGAGTTTTTCGGGAGTGTCCCTCCTCAACCCTTACAATATGGAAGGAAAAGAAATGCGAAGTCATTTTAGAAAAGAGTTTTTATTCAGTTGTAAAACTCCTTTCTTAAATTAAAAAGTCGCTTACTGGTTACTCTGTGTTGATTTTAAATTTAATAAATTGCAGTTTTATCTGTGTTATTGGAAAATCTAAGTCTTCGTTAATGTAATGGGTTCAATTACAAGTGAAACCAAACCTTTCAGTATGAGGAACATCTTCCTTCATAAGTAATAACTTCATCTTATTTTGAAGTTCCTGATTCACTCTCTAAACTGTAGGCTAGCTAATATTTAGAAACATTTTCTGATATTAAAAGGTAGTCAAATATTGGACGGATCCCTGCACCACCAGAAGAGTTGCCTCTGGTTGCATCTGTGTTGTCGACCTTTTGGAGGTAAGGGATTAAAAAATTGGAGATTTGAGACTTGGGTATGGAAGGGGAAGGAGTATTGGCCCTTCAATAAACACATTCACACGGCAAAACAGAACGTTGTGGTTGTTCCATGCCGGTTTTCTGTGAACCTAAGATTCGCGCCGAAGTATGGCTCACCTACACTGAAATGCAGCACCTGACATTACCCACAAAACGAGTAACAGTGGTGTCAAATATATTCTACTCGGCAATAACTCAGTTGCTGCTTACAAAAAAGTACTTAATCCTCTCTTAAGTAAGGTACAAATTCGAATCCTTTATCATGATTTGCTAAATCTCTTTTAACTAACTGGATAGGCTAAGGACTGCTGTGCGCGTGATGAGCTCAAGTGTAAGCTCCACTGGATGGACGCAACTACAAAACTAATGTACAAAGTCTTAATACGTGAGAAAATTAGTTATTTGTTTGGGTTTTAGTAGAAATGTCCCTTTTCTTTGCCTTTGTCGATGGAGATTAACAAACTAATAGTATAGTATAGTAGTAGACTTCATATGTACATACTTATTTATCTGCGACGATTCCTATTTTTTTTAAGATACAAATTCGCGGTTTACTCACGTGTAAATATTGAGAAAAGCTCTACTAGTTTCGAACCACAGAGGGGCGCAGTCAGTAGGCTGCGCGAAGTCGCCGCGTCCGCGCACGCTGCTCATAAGGAAGAACCCCTCTGTGGTTCGAAACTAGTAGAGCTTTTCTCAATATTTACACGTGAGTAACCCGCAAATTTGAGTTAATTTAGTATGTCTCACGATAGTTATTATAAAAACATACATATAATGTACCTATATATAGGCTACAAGATAAGAATGCGATGAGAGATATCGGTCTCCATAATCCATCTATCTATCCATCCATCTATTATCGAAATCATTTTGGTTTTAACTGATTTGACCACCATTACCTTGATCCAGAATGCCTACCTAGTCAGTCTACTTTATTTTGTATCTTGGATTTTTTACATGAGTGATAGATACTACATAAAACGTGAATAAAAAAAAAGAAAAAGAAGTACTATGATTTAAGAATGACTGAGATATTCCATTTTATTGAAAACATTGACACCAATCCGTTTTGACACGAGATCCATTTTCAACAATGTTTATTAAACTCTAAACAATTTAGTTAATGTGTTGGCATTAGTGGTTACAATACATAATCTTTCCGCTTCGTCTGTCGGTACATACAAACAATTTCCCGTTCACAGATGGTTAGCGGTGCTGAATGCACTTAGAAATAACAGATTTTAAAGCATTTTAAATGCACTCTTGTCTCGTTTGGCTGGTTGCGCCATTTTGTTTTTATAACAACTTTTATTATGGCTATGTTTGTTTATGTTTTATGTGACCGAGTTTTGGTTTTTGGTACGTTGCTTCTATAGAAGTGAATTAGTACGTTGAAACGGAATGGCAAATGTAGTGAGATGCATTTATTGTTTTGAAAGGTTTCTATTGTGAATGGAGTTCTAGTAACAATTGTATGTACTTATGAACTTAAAAATCTCTAGAAAATAGGTGTATGGAATAAAGAGTTCCAAGAAGTCTTTTTTGGTGTCTGTAATTGCAAACGCGCTTTAAATTAATTTCAATGTTTTAGTAGTTACTTGCCAGCTTCTTGTGGATTAGCGTTTTGGAAATTTGTGAATCGGGCAGGGATACAAGATAAGGTGGAACACAACACTGGCTGTTTTACACCGGTTTTGTCTGAGGCCGTGGTATCACTCCGATCGAGCCAACCCGTTGTGCCAAAGCTCGGGTATCCCACATTTAGACTCATCATATTTTCTTTCATATTAATAAAATAATAAGGGGATAATTGGAAAACCTATTTTTAATTTTAATCATTTTCACCATCTATTTTCCAATTGAAAAAATGTTCATTAGCATTACCCATTTTCAAAAGGTATCCTTTACTTGCCTACCACTCAAACCCCAATACATGAAATCCACTTACATCTTAATTATCAGAAGCAAGCAAGGAGCTGTAAGCAGTAAACTTCCCGAGACAACCAAAACCGAGGCTGTCGCCACAAGTTCCTGTCGGGGAGATGTCGATACTCTTAGGCCGTTACCCCACTGGGTGCCAAGATATCGCCCTGAGGTACACCTATATTACAAAATAAAGAACAAGTAAAATTAACCGTTTTATTTGAAAGTTCTTAGTAATGAAAACGTGATTCAAGGATTATTTTTTGAGCCAATGAAAGACAAATTTTTTTAGTAGATCTAATATGAGATATCTTATTGAGTAGGTCTGGTGAACCTACTCGTATGTATTTTCAAAGAAAATTTTTGAATGTTTTATAAATAAACGTTATTATAACACTAAAGATTTTTTAAATAGTATTACAGGTATAGGACATAGTTATAAGTAGATACGAAGCCAAATATTTTGTAAACCTATTCGGTACAATTTGTGAGACTCCATTTAATATAAAACACCTATATTAGTACAATCTGATAAATAAATGTTTCTTTCTTTCTTGAAGACTAATTTTCAAATTGAATTATAAAGAATAATAATAATAAAAATCCAACCCAAAAAAACGCGTTAATTCATAGGGTATACGTAGGTATAGATTTTAATTTCTTCGACAAATCCTAAGCCATAAGAAACAATTTCAATGTATTTCATAGCTCTGCAGTTATAAAAGTTTTGGCTCATGAAACTACAAAACCGCAGTGCATCGCGAAGCTTTGCAGCATTTCACATTCTCCACCGCAGTTTCGTGCGGCGTACTCTTAAGACAAGATTGTTATACTGTTTTAAAAGTAGCCATTTTAGATAAGTAGAATTTTCCCACTGAAAATATTTCGGTAATAGTTTAAGCGTTTCTGTTTACCTCTTGTGAATATTATTTTATTGATGAAACATTCTTCACCTCCAATGAAACAATTTAAATTAATTAGTTCAGTTGGTTTTTCATCATCAAGTCAAAGTGTGCAAAGAAAATAAATTCAGCACAGAGATAGCAACCATTGTATTCCTGGCTGATCAATGGTTACAATAGATGTGTTTTCTTCAAAAACTATATTATTGTTATTTTGTGTCACAATAACTACTTTCTCTCTTCATACTCAATCTCGTCAATCATCATGATCATCATCAGCCCGTTTCCACCCACGACTGGACATAGACCTCTCCAATTATTCGCCACTAAAATAGACCTTCTCATCTAGCCCATGCCAACCACCCTAAAGATATTGTCAGCCCAAAGAACTGGAAGGTGCCATAGACTACATTTACCAAGACGATATCTCCGCTCCAGAACACGTCTACCCATACGATCATTGGTTCATCGACAAATGTGACCTGCCCATAGCCATTTAAGATCCTTTGAACTACATCGACAACTTTAGTTCCCAGTCGGGTCATCTCATTTCGAATTCGATTTCACAGAGCACAGTAAATAAGTTGCACATTTTATGTTGCAATTTTTACCACAACACCCTGTGTATCCCAACCCAGCTCTTAGACTAGATAGTAACTTACATCAATACCCCGTTTAAGCCAAAGGCCCTGCACACACGAAACTAACCGTCCTGTAATTCAATTGCTCCGTTCTAAGGCACGTTACATAACACTACACTAAGATATATTGTTGGCAAAGTACAGTTGCAAAAAGTTGCTGGTGTCTATGTGATTAACGTTTTTAATTAATTTTATTTGGATAATTTGTATTCTTTTTTTATGATGCTGCTGTTTGCAACAACATTTTTGGGCTGTGTGTGTGGAGACAAATGGTACGCTTGAGAATCTAATGCCAACTGTGTTGTATTACTTACCGCCTACGCTAGGTTACATATTGATGCTAAGTTCCTTTCACGCTTACAGCGCATATTAATGTATGACTGTGGGTCTCCACAGGAGTTGCAAAGGTCCCATTAAGGAAACAAAAGTGTGTTGCTGGTCTTTCGAGGATTATAAGGGATTTTAGAAATGGGTTTGGGATCAGTGGTGGAACGATTAAGCCGCTGGTATCTATACAAACACGATGAAATCTAATTGTGGCATCACTCTTATTGAAGCGGTCCATTGATGCCGAAGCACGACTCTCATCATCGCTTATTTGGCGCAATGGCTGTCGGAGGTTTATGCATTCGGTATGCATAAAGATAATTGTTTTTTAGTGTGAGGGGAAAATCATCAAATGACCTCCCTACGAGGGTGGGGCGAGAGGGAGTGTCGGACTCTTGCTGACTAAAACCCACTCAGTTCCTTCTTCTGCTCTAGGCCGAGTCCGCAGTGCCTTATTACGCCTGCCCCGCAACCCTGGCTGAAAAAAGATAGAATTCGTTATAGATATGATACAGAAACATAGCTGCTAACAAAGCAAAATATGAGAATGTCAAAATATTTTTAACTTTCTGAAAATTTCGTAACTTTTTCGTCGTATATGTACACCAAGCAATGATATTATAAGTAAAATGGTGTAGATAGGATATCGATTTTTGTTTAGGTGATAAACAAAAATCGATTTTCAAAAACGACACACTGATAGACACATGAACAATTCGTATGTTTAGATGTCAAAGTGAGATGGCATGATTCAATACTCGCAAGTGAAAAAGAGACAAATATGAAAAAGTGTGGCTTGTTAGCCACATTTTAATACACATTTTTACTTATAATATCATTGACACCAAGTAAAATTGTCGTTAGTACTTTAATACTTAGATCGTGACGCACTAAATGTCAGCTGGTACAAATCGTATGGTGTTGCCATTTGAGAGGGAACTTCTTACAGCTTCCTTATGGGGCCCATGTTACATCGACCAGCACCATGTAGCCAAGGCCTTATATAAATTTGAACACCATATTAGGGTATAATGTGAAAGGAATCCCGTCCTTATATGGGATGGTTATAGGATCTACAATGGTGTGAATGAAATACTAAACTTCATTAGGCTTAGTAGGGTTATATTAATTTGCCTGTTCTGTTTGAAGGGACAGGTAATTAGTTTTTGTGCGTATCTTAATAATTGAAAAGAAAGTTACATTTACTAGTACCATTCCCTAATTATTGAATAACATTTTTTTTCATTGTTTCCTTTATCTCATTGCGTCGATCATCGTCATCATTCCATAACCCCCTTTTTCTTCCACTAAACAAATCCGTATTTTTACTTAAATGAAAAAGGACATGGCCAACTTTTGTATGGGCGTTTGCATAGTTATTGAATTCAATGTACATCAATGATTTTTGGTGTTTACATTCGTGAATATTATTAATTTAAATTGCAAAAAATAAAACACATGAAGAACTCGTAATTATAACAAACAAGACGAAAATAGTTTCACTAAACCTTTAGTCAGATTACTGGCCATAAGTGCACGAAATAAGATTTTCTTTTAAAAACCATGGCGTTAAAATTATTTATTTTTAATTTATAAAATAAAACAAAACAATATGTATAAATAATAATGATTTATTTATTAAGGAGAATAAATAAAATAAAACTACGTAATAATTCACTTTTATATTTTTATTATAAAGTGTATTTTATTATGTTTGTGTATGGAATGTACATTTCTTTAATATATATTCTGTAATAATATGGTAGTACTTTCCATTTGAAGCGGCCTGCTTAAAACAGGTGGTAATGGTGGTGGCTCTGGTGGGCTAACCACTTGAATATAAGGGGCTACTGCATTGTTGTCCGAACCCACTTCCTGCAAGTTTCGTAATAAGTCCTGCACTGTCTGTCTATTTGCCTGCATACAGCACACATGACAAACATAGTTGCTTCTTGAGGTCTGAAAATAAACCCCAGTTAGAATAAACACATGTTTTCAAGTTTTATGTTATTGTACAGTGAGAAGTATTATGTTACAACATGCCTATTTTAAAGAAGTCTATGCAAACATGGAAAATACATAAAGATAGATATTATAATCACACATACCTACTATGACTTTTTTTATAGATTAATATAGATAAATACAATTACATATATAAAACAATGAATAAAAAACAAAATGCTTACCACATTAATAGTATTTTGCTATATTAGGCCAGCTAGCAATGGAGAGTCCATACTGACATTATGTTGTCTTATTTTTCGAACCGATTTTCCACAACCAAGGCAAGCCATGTTATGCCCCAGTAGTCTCTCATGTTCACCAGCCTCAGTATTCAATAATAAGAAGCGTGGTTGAAAAATGAATGTCCCCAGAGGCAACTTTATTTATTTATTTATTTATTTATTAATCTCCAACATACAACTATTATCACAGGAGTTTCCTAATACAATAGTGTAGCAACATTATAAAGAAATACATAAAATCAAACAATACAAAGAAGCCTTACATACTAATACTAATTATAAAATAAAATTACATAAACTTTCCTATATTTAATAACTTAATCTACCATGGAAGTTATTCTATATGCGGTCCGAGTGAATTCATTCATAGTGCAGTGAAACAAATCTATATGTTGCGACATGGCGTTGAGCGCACGCAGAGCCCGCGTGAGCGGCGCGTGCTGCAGCAAGCCCGTGCGCGCGCGCGGCACCCACAGCAGCGGCGGCCTACGCCGGCGCCCCACGTACCCGTCCGGAACACACAACCCTACTGTGGCCAGAACTTCTGGATTGTGAATTTGTCCTCTTAATAATTTCCATAAATATACAGTGAGAGCTACTTCCCTTCTTACCTCAAGTTTATAGTAACCTGTCATACCTAATACAAAAAGAGTAGGATATAGCAGGGGATATCCCGGGTACACACCATACTGTTTTAAATATAAAAATCTAATAAATTTGTTCTGTATACGCTCTAACATTATTCTATATTTGGCTTCATGGGGCGACCAAACTATGGCATTGCATTCTAAATGGCTTTTAACTAGTGCTTCATACAGTGATCTTAGTGCATGGAAGTTAGAAAATTGATTTGCTAACCGTAGAACCATTCCTAAATTACGGTACGCTTTCTTACAAACCTCAGCAACATGTTTCCTGAAAGTGACATCGGCAGCAAAGCGCACACCGAGGTCCCTGACTTCCGAGACACGCTGGAGTGGCCTTCCTCCCATGTAGTACTGATGATGACTGGGGCTATGCGCACGACTGAATGACAGCACAGAACATTTACTTACATTGAAGTACAATTTATTATCAAGACTCCACTCCAATACATTGTTTATGTCTTGCTGCAGAATGATATGATCTGTGGCCTGCTTCACTTCAACGATCAATTTCAAGTCGTCAGCAAATAACAAAGGTGTACACCTATTGACTACTTTCGGCAAGTCATTAACTGTTAAATTGAATAGAAGAGGACCCAAATTGCTACCTTGATTCACGCCTGATCTAGTAAAATAAGGTTCAGAAAGCCGTCCTCCACAGTCTACATACTGACATCGATCCCGCAAATAGCTGGCGAAAAATGACAACGCATGCGGTGTGCATCCCACGCCAGCCAACTTGGCCAGAAGGATGTCATGGTCTACTGTGTCGAACGCCTTCCTGAAATCAAAATAAGCGACATCCACTTGATGACCAGCATCCACCGTCGGCACAATACGCGTCATGAGCTCCAACAAGTTCCCCGTTGTCCCTCGCCCAGGCCGGAAACCGTGCTGTGCGTCGGACAACAGAGAGTCTATTTGCGGATACAAGTGACCGTGAATTGCCGACTCAAAGACTTTAGCTGGAGTGCATAAAACCGCCACAGGTCTATAGTCACTTGCTGCTGATCCTCCACTACCCTTCGGAACTGGTACAACCCGAGTGAGCTTCCAACGCTTAGGAAACATTGCAGCATCAATACAGGCATTAAATATGTGTAGCAACGGCTTCCCCAATACTACCCGACAGTCACTAAAAATAAATGCCGGAATACCATCGGGCCCTACTGAGCGTTTCGGCGGCAAGCGCGCGAGCGCGCGGTGCACATCCACGGGGCGCATGCGCGCGAGTTGCACCCGCGCGCCCGCCTCTGTGCCGGGCCGCACTAAAAACAACAACTAACAACTAAAAAAACATGCACTATTTAAAATCGCATGCCATGATAAAACATAAAAAAACAGACTAAGTATTATATATTCCGACTTCATACCTGGGTTTGAGCTGGTTAACCAACGTGAAAGTTTTGTTTGATGGTGTGCAGAAAGCGAGGATATAAGACGCCTCTGCAGCCTTTGTACGCCTATTCCGCAGTTGATGATGAGGATTCCGCACAAAACAAATCCAAAACGCAAAACAGTTACTCCAGTATTATTAGCAAGGTTAACAAAAAAACGCTGTCAAAAGTGTCAAACACGTTCCGTTTCGTTTAAGTTTTTTTTTTGGTGAATTGGATAAAAATTAAAACATAATATTATTATAATATGAGTATATTTTAAAATGCAACTAAAACCAATGAATACAGTTTCGTATGAATAAAATGTTCCTAGTGTAATGCATTTGTCGATCATATCACACGTTTTCTACGAGTGTAGTTTAAGACACGTGGTTTGGAATTAGAACGTCTTTTTATTTATCTTTCTCTATGGACTATTATGGCGAAACTTGACAAACGAAGTTGATTTTGTTGCATTACTTTTACATTTTTTTAATAATAATTGTCAGGTCTGGAGAGGCTAAAAACTACGTAATAATTCATATTTCTATTTGTATTTTACAGTGTATTAATTTTGTTCGTGTACGTGGAATGCACTTTTTTGGCCATGTCCTTTGATGATTATGTTTCTCCATCTGTATCCACGTTCAGGAACTAGCACCTAGCTTCACTGACAGATAGACTGGTAGACTATGAAAATTCGACGTTTCCAACATACCTTTGAATGTTTTGTCTTGGACTTTGATTTAAAATCTTACGTCATCAATTGTCTTTTCAGAAGGGACTATTAATATTTCTGTAATTCTTTAATAACAGGCGTAACAATAATAATCACTACTAAATAATAGCACACAACAACAATCTTGAACCGATTAACGATTTAGAGAAAACTAACTCGTAACAGTTAACAGATATAGTTGGGAACAAAACAGTAACTGGCAGTCAGAAGCAGGGCAGGACTATCCCTGTTAGGGGCCCTAAGAAAATTATAATTATAGGAGCCCTTTTCTTTGCGAATGAACTGACGCACAAACAAAAGGCGGTGGATGCACTCTGATTGTCGGGGATCGCGTGACCATCTCGACGTGCAATGGTAGCTCGTGTCCAGAACCAGAAATAAGTTTACAGATGGCGTTCAGCCGAGGTGTGATTTGTTAGGCTGCTACGCAACGTATCGCGGGTTCGATTCCCTTAAACGAACTCTTTGTATGATCCACAAATTATTGTTCCGGGTCTGGGTGAAATTGTACGGTTGAGCCACGCCACAGAAGAAAATCTTAGTGGGTACCACGTTGGTTTAAAATAACACAGAATGAAAAGAACGAGGTGATCTTTTTAAACTTTGAAGTCATTGGATGATATTCCTCCTCGACCTGGACCGGGGTCCTTAGTTGCCTACCATGCTTTTTGGTTAATCCGGCCCTGGTCAGTAGTCAGTCTGTGAAGTTTGCAAGTATCGACTATCGACTATCGACTACTCGAAACTATCAATCTGAAATTCAAGGAGTTTTACTAGTTACTAGTTAGACAGAGAAATGGTAGGTAGATGAAACAAATGTTGTTCAAACTGATTGCTTCGGTTGTTTATTTTGTAAATAGGTAATGTATTATTGTGTTTACTCCTTTTCAGTAACAATGCGTTTCCTTGTCCTTTCCCAAGAAGTATTTAAAGATTTATTTATTTTAGCTTTAGCTTTCCGCTAGCGACTTTGCTCACATTGAATTTATGTTAGAGTTCTCTTGAATCTGTAAGACTATTTTGCTAAAAAACCCAATACATACCTATCGCTCTGAAAAATAGTGCAAAGTTCATTCTAACGACAAATGATTATATTCTTGCGTTTTGGTGGCTACTTTTTTAAAATTTTAATCTTGTCTTGACTGATTTGTTTACCGAAAATTTTAAAATCCTAATACACAATATTTTTTTTCACGATTCAGGAATTTGAATTGAAAACAAGACGTCAATGCACTCTTTTCTTTCAGCCGGGATAACGGGTCAAGCGCAATGAAAGAACGGGGCAGAAGAAGGAACAGGGGGGTTTTAGTCAGTAAGAGTCTGACACTCCCTCCTGCCTAGTCCAGGGTAAGAGAAGTCACTTGATGATTTTCCCCTCACAAAAAAAGCTTTGCTTCATTATTACAACAATCTGCAACGTACCAGAAAATATACTAAAATGTAACAAAAGCATATTTCAGCTTACTGAATGAACATACGAAAATACATGAGTACTGCCTGCAAAACAATAATACCTAAACTAGTACGGTGTGCAAATAAAGCTAGTTTACATTAAACACTGTTTAAATCTGTTTGTTTTGCCCCCATTACATGCGGAACCATTGTTTACGTTGTTTTTGTTCGCGTATACGGGTCTGTTACTGTGTTAATGTTGTGGATGTCATGACGGCTTTGTGATGTAGGCAGGACTATGTGGAAAGCTGAAAATTTTATGAAGGAAATAATTTTATTGTTTAACTTACCTTTGAACTGAATTTATTTGAGTATGTTTATAATATTGCAATGGCGTAGTGGCCCGGGGGTTAAGAAGCGTGTGATTCTTATGCATGAGAGTTCGAAACCTGACAGTGCCAATGTGACTTTTCCCGAGTTATATTAAGCCTTTGACTGCCGACAGAAAACTGTTGAAGGCAAATCCTCCACTAACGGAGGTCATCGGCGTGGCGTTTAACGTTTTAAGTACTTTATATGATTGTTTAGACACCATTGACATACGGTTAAGGAGAACACCCTTGCCTCCAGCCTTGACCTCCGGACCGCCACGACACCCGTGAGGTAACCTAACTTATTATTTCTAATTACTTATAAGTTTGAAATCGCCAATCCTCCTTGAGCAAGCGTAGTGATTGATTCTTAAATCTCCTCTAAGTTATAATTGTGCTTTTTAAATTTTATTTACGGATGTAACTAGTTATATTATGCTTGCAATGTATTGGGTACCTACTTTATATCGTATCAAATTTGAAAATTATTCAACATTTACAGCACGATTCTTATTCCCCTTTATTCTCTCTCTTCACCCTTAATACTAAAATATTTACCTATCTAGTACATCTTTACGATCGAAACATTAAACTAAACAAATTCAAAATTCCCGTCAAACAAATGAAATATCACTATAATTCCATCATTCCACATTCAAACATCAAACTAGAATTCGTTATTTATATTCTGAAAGTTCGAAATTCAAACGCAATAAAACGGTCGGCAAGATGGCGCCCATAAAATGCGTGCGTCATAAAGTTTTGTTGAAAAACGCAATGAAATGTAACTTAAGGCTAGGGAAATCGTAAATCAATAGTTTCTTGGTAAGATATTTATTTGGGAAGTATTGGAAAGTTGTGGAAATCGCTACGTATGCATACCTAGTAGGTATGAATATGTAGCAGGCTTCCTCAGAATAAGATCAAATTCTAGTTCAAAATGACTATGACTCTATTCGGTACCTACTAATTTCCTTAGCGAATTTTATATTCATTTAGCTTTTGTTTTAAAATTTGTATTCTAACATCAGCGTGAGAACGTTAGGGATATGATACATAAATAAAACATGAAATAAAAGAAAAACATCAATAATATCAATAGGTACAAACAGATACTATTCTGATATTTGATCAATATAATATAGTGATATGAAACACACACTACTTATATACCTAGACCTACCTAAAATAAAGGTAATTGTACAAAATCGATACGATGTATAAAAAAACCAACTAAGCTCACTGGATATAGCCTCAGCTGAAATAACCACAGCGTTGTGTTTCGCCGTGTAATTGAGGTTACCGGAGGCCCAGTCGCTCCGAGGGGAGGGAATCCCTAATAACCCGCAAGAGGCCAGCTACGCACTTGTAGTAACTCCGTTTGTGTTGCGAGAGTCCATGGGCGGCGCCGAACAGACTGACCTGCTCGTATCCACCTAATGGTGTAAAAAAACAGAGTATAGGTACAATGGCCGGTTTTATCATAACCTTCATCATATCATATGAACTGTATATAGGAGATATACAGCTATTATATTGCTGTGCCCTACTGGGTCCATAATTAATCTCACACAAATTGTTACCACCTTTAAATGTACTTATGGAAAAGCAATAAGGATATTGAGTATTGAGTATCATGATCTTTCGGCGGCGGTATATCCGAACCGATAGGCGATTTTTTATTTCGGCGGGCGGTATATGTGGTGGTGGCCCGGAGGTTAAGGCGCCCGCTTCTCATGCATGAGGGTGTGTAGCAATGTGACTTTTTCCGAATTATATGAACTTTCTATGATTATTAAGACACCACTAACATACGGTGAAGGTAATCATCGTGAGGAAACCTGGACTTATAATTTCTAATTATAAGTTTGAAATCGCCAACCCACATTGAGCAAGCGTGGTGATTAATGCTCTAACCTTCTCAGTGTGAGAAGAGGCCTTTGCTCAGCAGTGGGCACTGGGCACTTATAGGCTGACGATGATATCCGAACCAATACGTTCTTTAATCATCCAAGAAACGTGTGTCGTCCTTTTTAAAGGGCCGTCAACGCGTCTGACTCCTCTGGCGTCCATGGGCTGCGCTGATCACTTACCATCAGGTGATCCGTCGGCTCGTTTACCTTGGCCTATTCCATAATGAAAACCTTGGGATGGAGCCGTAAAATCGAGAGGAGGAGAGAAGGATGCAGAAATGATTTCTCCAACAAAACTGCAACCATTTGCATATCAAACAAACAAATCCTATATCAATAAAACATAAAACCACACATTCTAAGCTCAGCTGCAAAATCTCAAGAAACTTTAAAACAGATTTTAAACTTTCTCGAGTTAAATTTTCCGCGTATTCATCTGGGTGTGTCTTAACAGTCTTCGATATATCAATTACAACGTTTTGACGGCAAGGGCTTACAGCGACATCTATTGTTGGTTCATGATAAATGATCGTGCAACAATATTTTTTTATCACTTATTAGTTTGCCTAGTTTGTGCTTTGGCTTCGTGTACGATTACAAATTATAATAATTATATTGATGAGGAAAATTATCGCAGCTACCAAACATTATAAGGCTTAACTTTTACAAAATATTTAACGACAGCCACGGCGGCCATTTTACGAGATCATTAAACCGCTTAAAGATAATTTAAAATGGCGGAATTTATTACTGCCTATTAGAAAATTACATAATTTTTCGGAAATTGTTAATTTTAAGTAGAATTTAAGTACGTAACTGCGGAGTTTGGTTGGTGCGGATGAGATTAATTTTTAATGATCGCGGAAGTGTGTTGAGAAGGGGTTTTATGGTTTCAGCGTTTTCTAATGTTGTTTGTTTATATATTTACCTTGACTACTAAATGAAAGCCTGTCTTGGTTTCTCACTGAGCCCAACTTATACTGGGATGGCAATGGCATTTTTGCCACGGGAATGCTGCCACCTTGTCATGTTAGTTTGTTTTAGGTGCAGATTTTTTTTTGTTGGTTATATTTTGTTTTATTATAGGCTCGAGTTTTTTTTTACTAGTTACGAGCGCGTTGCCAGTCTTTTGAGACTAAGGGATTTTGAAAACTAGGGACTGTGGAGAGATGGGGAGGAGAAGGCTTAGGCCGCCGGTAACCTCACTCATACGACGAATAACAACGCTGTGGTGTTTTCATGCCGCCCGGTTATCTGTGAAGCTGTATCAATCTGATCGGCCGGTCCATTCATACTATATGCTTTAGTATTCCCAAACTTGGTGCAATGACCAACAGTAATGATACCTAATTGGACGTTTTACTAATTGTTCAAAATTCCCAAACGGGAAAAACAAAGGAAATGTCCATACGACTCTAAAAAAAAATTCATTGATTTTTTTATGGTGTAAGTCGGCAAACGAGCCGACTGGTAAGCAATCGGCGCCGCTCATGGACACCCAACACCAAAGGAGTTTTGGGGATAGGGGTTGCGGATATAAGGATAGGGAAAGGGACGGGATTGGGCCTCCGGTAACCTCACTCACACGGCGAAACACAACGCTGTGGTTGTTTCACGCCGGTATTCTGTGAGGCCGAGCCGACCCATTCGTGCCGAAGCTTGGCTCTCCCACATTATTGATTTCAACATAGGATATTACTATGAGTAAAAATTATAAAAATATTTTCTCTGTAATCCTATTAGATAACGATTAGTATATCATTAAGCCATTGATAAGGACAAGCGGTTGCAACCGATGCACGTGTTATCACTGTTCGATGCCCAGGTTACTGACCGATTTCGGAAGTAAATAAAAATGTCAAATGACCTGAATACTTTCAATTTGGGAGAATTGAAGACTTAATATTACTAATAAAACAATATTAGTTAAAATTAATATTTTTTTATGGGATAGGTCGGCAAACGAGCTTTTGGATTGTCTGACGGTAAGTAATATTCGTCGTCCATGGACATCCGTCCCACCAAAGGAGTTACGAGTGCGTTGCAGACCTCTTGGAGATAAGAGTTTCGGATATTTAAGGATTGGGACAGGATCCACCGCGAAATTGTGGCTTCACGACGGATTTCAATAAGACCATAGTATCACTCTGATCAAGCCGGCCCATTCGTGCTGAAGAATGACTATCCCACAGTTAAACTGTCTGTTGTTTTTATACTTGTGCATTTTTTATGATACCATGTTATTATAATATATAATCATTATAATAATTTTATTTGCTGAGTGCAATTAAATAAGTATGTTTAATAAAATATATAATAAACCAAAAATAGCCCCGAACTATGAATTGATGTATGAAAATGGAACACCTAATAATATGATATGACATGACAATTCGAATATCGAATTTCGCGGACGGTTTACGAATTTCGATGGCGATCTCTTAGGAAAGTAACGTTTGAACGCGTTAATCTCCAAAAGAAACTGTTTCAATTATTAGGTATTTTTTCTGGGATACTGAATTTATTGAACATTGCAAAATAGGTTATGCAAAATTAAGCTACGATTAGCAGTAGCCAAACAGCGAGTGGTTTCAATCGCTGCTGGGCTCAAGAGTAGTTAGTACTAGCTACTTCTATATTAGGAAACCATCTTGTTTTTTCAAAATTTGACTTTGGAACGCGGAACGCACTGTGTGGTCGCATACACCACGCCCGGTTAACGATCTAGCAAACTGTTAAGTTAATCCCCAGATAAGCGTCGCGTGACACAAGCACCATTGTTCTAACAGAATAGATAATTTACGCTGACAACGTCACCGGATTACTGGGGTTAGCGTTGTGTAATATGAGCATGGTGGCTTCCTACCACGCAGGCTTAGGCTTCGAAGAAAAACAATTGTAGTTTCTCGAGCAATTATGTAGGTTAGAATTCTTAGACTTGATCGAAGATAAGATGGTATTTAATACCTCCGCGAATATGTTTTGTCTAGATCCAGAAATATTTAAATTGAACAAAACATTGATGCATTTTTATTAATTAGTAAAACGAGTTTAAATTTGAGTCTAAAACCTGGGGGCGGGAGAAGTCATTTAATGAATTTCTCCTGACAAAAAAATACACTGTCATCGTGTTTTACTTCAAAAGTTAGGGTAGTTATCAATATCATTTTTATCTGAATCACAGCTTATAAGTGCCCACTGCTGAGCAATGGCCTCACACGAAGACGGTTTGAGCATAAATCAGCACCGGCGGATTAGAAATTGTAAGTCCAGGTTTCCTCTCGAGGTTTTCCTTCACGCTATGTCAGTGGTCAAAGTCAAAAATCATTTATTTCAATTAGACCACAGTAGGCACTTTTGAACGTCAAGCAAGCAAAAAAGGAAAAAAGTATATAACATGAGCTTTAAAATTAAGCATGTCAGTCTGTCCGTCTGTCCTCTAGTGAAGCTATTTGCTCGTTCCAAAGTGTAGATTCCTATGGAGAAGAACGAGCAAGAAACTCCATGGTTACTCTTTTTCAATCAGTTTTACAATACATTTCTTTGTTACATCATTTAGTTGGTTCTGATATGTGAGAACAATGTAACACTAATGTTCAGGCAAAAGGTACGAAAAAGAAGTGAACCTCGAGGACAACATATTTAGACAGCCTGGAGATGACCAGTCCCAATAGGCGGCGCCCGTTCACGAACATGACACGTACACCAGCACCGCCCAACTCAACCATATTATAGGGAATTGGGCGATCCAGTGGCCGTGCCACCGCCAATGAGACCTCTAAGTGAGCATGACAGCTCCCAGCCGACACAAGTACCTATATTCTACAAGTCTTACTTAATTATAATAGGTTACAGGGTACTCACATTTACAAAAACTTAGAAGTTCATCAACAATTAACAACATAGTGTACAATTTAATAATTAAAATCAAAAATTCCTCTAAACATCCTGTGGAGTAGGACCAGCTAGCCTCCAAGCATTTTTATCTTGTATATAATCATTTAGTTTGTAGTATGCTAGTTTACATAAATGTTTCTTTATACATAATTTAAATTTGCTTTCATTTAGATTTTGAATTTCAACTGGGATTTTATTATAACATTTAACACAGAAACCCAGAAATGACTTATGCACTTTTGCCAATCTAAATAAAGGCTGACTCAATCTATTCCTATGTCTAGTATGATAATCATGTTTGTCAGATACCTTTACAAATAAGTGTAGGTTTTTCCTAACATACATAATGTTTTCATAAATAAATTGACTCGGTACGGTCAGAATGTTGATCTCCTTAAACATTTCTCTGAGAGATTCGCGACGACCTAAGTTATATATAGCTCTGACGGCACGCTTTTGCAAGATAAAAATAGACTCAACGTCGGATGCCTGTCCCCACAACAGAATTCCATACGACATGATGCTGTGAAAGTAGCTAAAGTACACTAGTCTTGCCGTGCCTACATCGGTTAGCTGACGGATCTTCCAGACAGCATAAGCTGCAGAGCTCAATCGTCCTGCTAGAGACCTGATGTGGGGCCCCCATTGCAACTTCTCATCTACAGTGATCCCCAGGAAAGTAGTCTCTTTTACAAATTCTAGTTTCTGATCATTTAATAATATATCATCACATACGTTTCTTTTAACATTTGGTAAAATAAATCTAATGCATTTAGTCTTTTTATCATTTAGTAGTAAGTTGTTTATTGTAAACCAATTTTGAACCTTCATTAAGGCATTATTAACTTCGTCATATTTGTTTGTTCGTCTATTTATTTTAAAAATCAATGAAGTGTCATCAGCGAATAATACCATATGCGGTTCATTTTGGAACAAATGGGGCAGGTCATTCACATAAACTAAAAATAGAAAAGGACCTAATATTGAGCCCTGCGGTACGCCCATAGATACGCTAGCACCCAGTGAGTTAACTTTGTTGACTTGTACTTTAATTTTTCTTTCTTGAAGGTATGATTTCAATAAATCTAGGGATACCCCCCGAATGCCGTAGTGTTCTAGCTTCAGTAACAGCGTCTCGTGCTCAACACAGTCGAATGCCTTTGAAAGGTCGCAAAATATTCCGATGGCATCCTGTGCTTTTTCCCACGAGTTGAAAACTTGTTTTATAAGTGATACTCCTGCGTCCGTAGTGCAACGTCCTTTGGTGAACCCGTATTGATGGTCATGGAAAATAGAATTCGTGTTAAAGTGACGCAGCATTTGAGTAAGTATCAACCTTTCGAACACTTTACTGAGCACTGGCAAAATAGAGACCGGCCTATAGTTATTAGGTTCTGTACTATCGCCTGATTTAAATAATGGAACTACTTTACTATGTTTCATTAAATCCGGGAAAACCCCTTGATCTACACTTTTATTAAAAATGAAAGTTAAGTGCGGCGCAATAGTCTCTATAAACGACCTGCACACTCGAACAGACATTCCCCAAAGATCTTCAGTTGACTTTACTTTGATCTCATTGAAAGCCTTTATTACTGCCTGGGGGGTTGTGTATTGAAATCTAAAGTCAGAAGGACATTCTTTGACGTTACCCCTGAGAAGCTCGACAGAAAGAGCTGGAGATGATTTTAACGTTTCCGTAGTTTTAAGAGGAATATTTTTAAAGAATCTTTCGAATTCCTGGGCAACTGACAAATTTGAACTAGTATATCCCTTTTCGGTTTTTAAATTAAATTCATTGTTTTGTGATTTATTTCTACCTGTTTCTTTATTAATTATATTCCAGGTAGCTTTTATTTTGTTTTCCGCGGTCCTGATTTTATTACTAATGTGGAGCGACTTAGCATGCTTACATACTATTTTAAATATTTTTGAATATTTGGAAACGTGTCTGCGAAAAGCCTCGCTACTATTAAATGGTTTCAGGCCGTATAGCTCAAATAACCTGTCTCTACTTATACGAATACCTGGTGTAGCCCAGTCACAGAATACAAATTTACACTGAACATTTTTACGTTTTAAAGGAAATAGTTTATCGAACTGTATTTTTATAAGGGATAATAAATTAGCATATATCTCACTCGGGCAATTATTGTCTTGTACTTGGCTGCATAATTCATGTTTTAGCTTATTATTTAATGAATAAATTTTTTTGTATGTGATTTGTCTAAACAATATTTCCTTTTTTGGCACAGTTGTGATAGTATTAAAGGTAACTGTGAGCCCACTGTGATCAGATGGTAATCTATTTACAATTTCACTTTGTAAATAATCACAATTACAGAAAATATTATCTATACAAGTTGCCGAGGTGGATGTTACTCGGGTGGGCTCAAGGAAAACATTAGACAAATCAAATGATTGAAAGAGACTTAACAAGTTTGTACAATGAGAATTGTTTTCTAAGAGATCAACATTAAAATCGCCACATACTATTGTACATTTACTACTAGAACATGTTTTCCGCAGTACATCTTCCATTACAGAGCGAAAAATATTTAGATTCTGTATGTTAGGAGGCCTATAAACACATACTACAATATGCCTATCCAGCTCAACACAGGACAACTCTATTGTGTGTTCAATTGACAGCAGAGCAATGTCTTGTCTTTGTTTATATTTTATTGAGTTCTTTACTAAAATTAGGCTACCACCATGTATCATTGCTTGGCGGCTATAATTGCTGCCAACACAATAGTTATTGAAGTTAATTGTTTCTACTTGATAATCTTTTAACCAATGTTCAGTTAAACAAATAATATCATATTGGAATTTCTCTAAAAACAATTCCATTTCTAGGAATTTTGATGATAAGCCCTGAATATTTTGACTGTACAATGACAACAAGTTATCTAATTTAGTTTTATGTTTTAATTTAAATTGATGCTTAATAATATTGCCAGAAGAAACCTTTTCAATGAATGTGGATTTTGAGTAATTTAATTGGTTATCTTCTGTTGTCGTGGAAGTCAGTTTAAAAGAATACTATCCGGAGTGCTATCCACATTTGTCAATAAATCTGGAGCCTCCTTCGTACTATTGTATGTACAATTAATCTCTATATTGTTAGATTGTCTAATCAATATAGTTTTGTCACTAAAACTACTTATTAATAAATTAATACTATTTGCTAGCAAACTAGCAATTAATAATTTACATTTCCTGGGAATATACATATAATCCCGGGTCAACTTAAAACCACTAACAAATTTGTTAGTGTCAAAAAATGATAATTTGTCACTATGACAAGAGGTCAAAAAAAATATTAAATTGTTCAGATGATGAATTCTACTATTTTCACTTTGTGACAAAGTGTCAGCATATGGGAATGCACATAACATTATATTCCCTGTGTTTAGTCTTAATAAGGTGTTGATACCATCAGTTATATCCCGCTTGTTTACTCCTGTACTATCACCCATCAAAATCACTATTGGCTGATTTTGTGTGATCTGTTTCTGTGAAATTATTTTAATAATCTGGCCAAATTTTATGTTATGATAACAGTAATTAGTTATCCTATAGTTAAGGCAATTGGCAATAAGTGACCCAATACCTGCACCCACTGAGTCCGTAAACACACCAGCGCTGTATGTAACAGCTGCTTGACTCATTGGTTGCTGTACAACTTCTGGCTCAGAAGGTGGAGTGAGGGCACAGCTACAAGAAAGATTATTCGCAAGAGACTCATACCTCTCAGCACTATAAGTTACTAGATCCACAAGTTTACCTGCCTCAATCATATGTTTGTTTATTTCCAATTGGGCAGATTCATATTTTTGGAACATATCATTTAAGAACATTTCTCTTTGTAAAAGTTCTTGTTTAAGAGATTGAACATCGATGTCATATACTGTCCGATGTTGTTTCACATCACTTTTGCATGATTCAAGTTCTTGCAATAATTTAATTTTTTGTTTTCTTAGGTAAATATTTGTTTTACACAGATTTTGCTTCTTTTTCAGTTTTTTAATGATTTTAGTTAGTTTTATATATTTTTTTAATTTATTGTGGCTATTGAATACAGCGCAAGCACTGATAGTATCATCACCGGTTAAATCAATTGTAATGGCTGGTTCACAAATGTCACCGGATCCACTACCAACCAATTCCTCATATAAACTCTGAGTGTTGATCGACAGCACAGAGTTTTTGGTAGCCTCCAACTTATGGATTACATTTTGTGCTTTTTGGAGGTCATGCTCCAGATGAGTTATGCGTTTAAGAGCATGATCATGTGTGTCGGTACACTGCTTAAAAGTATCAACATTCTTTAATAATTCATTGTGTTCCTCTAGCAGGTCCGTGTGACATGAGTGTAATTCAGCCAATTCGTATTTAAGTTGAGTGTTTTTGTCAATTATGTTTTTCACTTCAACTTCACTGTCATCCCGCTCCTGCAGCAGTTGGTTGCACAGGTGCTTAGAAGATTCCAGCTCCTTGAGTGCTGCCCTCAGTTTGCTCTCCATATCCTTAGACCGAGTCATCATATTGAAATGAAGGGATGGTATTCTGAAATGAAAGAGAAAAAAAAAGGACAGAAAAAAAAAACAGGGAAAATTACTTGAAACTAGGTTTGGATGAAATCTATAAGGTATTAGAAAAATAAGAAAACAAAGGAGTGAATAATAAAGCTGTCAATTATTGAATATGATGAAAAAATTAACTGTTACTATAATGATGAATTTAATTTATTGTATGCAGGTAGTTGGAAAACAAAGGAATTGGATTAATACTTTAAGTTTTCTTAAGATTTGTAATTTGTGATTAATTTAAAGTACAAATAGACTTAATCACACTAATTACACTACTTATTGGGCTAATTTAAATATGTATATTAAAGTATAAAACTTTTTTTCTTTTGTAATGTATCTACAAAAGTATTATTGTCGTGTTTAACAATTTGCCAAGCAAACTGAGACCATCTATATGTTCCTTAGGGCACAATAAGGGCGTCTATTAATTTATATCGATAAAAATAATAGTTATCACTTATACTCCCCTGGTATAAAGTTTTATTTATATTAAACTTTTGTTCCGTCCGTTGACCACTGACATTTCACAGGAACTTTTCAACTTAACAAATTAATTCTTAACCAAATCACAACGCATACAATGCCTCTGGTATTTTTGCAATTACTTCAACGTAGTAGTATATAATTTACACAATAAAATCACTTAAAACTAATTTTAAAAAATAAATTTAAATAAGAGGTCGAGTTTAGACAACCGACCACCAGTGTTGTCAGCACGAAAAAAAAAAAAGTGGTGTCTAAATTATCATAGAAAGTATATATAATTCGGAAAAGTCATATTGGTACTTGCCACGTTTCGAACCCTCACCCTAATGTATGAGAAGCGGGCTCCTTAACATCCGGGACATAAAAACCCTGCACACAATAAATCCGAACTCATTTTAAATTCATTAATTTCATTTTATTTTCATTACGAATACGAACGCATCGCAAAATTTTCCCGCGCAACGACGCGGCGCCATGTTTGTTGATGTCACATTAATGGCGCCAAATTGATATAATCGTTCGCTTTCTGTCGGTCGATCGGCCAATGATTTATATTGTTTGTTACACTCAACCTGAATTAAATTTTATTGTTTCCAAGTAGGATTTAAAGGATAAGCAAACTAAAAGGGAAGGAGTTTTGATCGCATATTGTCGGAAAACTGTTCAACTTTGCAGTGGACTTGTATAGAGATCATACGTCTAAGGACATGGAATATATACGATATGAAAATAAGACATGAGTCCAATGAATTTCATTAATATTCTGATGAGAGAAATTGCTATCTGGGAAATTTATAGAGACTGCTTTTTTCTAGGCTGAAAAATTAACCAATGGCTTTTCCTATCCTGGTTAGGGCGAAAATACACTTAGATAACAGTTTTTTTTATAAAAAAAAATCGTCTTCATGGATGGGAAGGAATTATTGCTCATGCTTGGGCCATAATAACGGGAAATGCTGTGGACGTTAATCATAGGAGTAATTTGATCACTAAACAAATGATTTAAGGTATATTTTTCATTTTTTTATATCATCAATTGTCGCGATAATTATTGGCATTTCTGGTTAGTGTGACCCAAGCATTAGAATATTTATCATATAAGAGTTCGGATTTTACATATAATGCATTATCATTACATTATTTTCTAGGTATTCCCTATAGGGAAAACTATGCATAATTGCATGGTATTTACAGCAGTAACAACTGCGTTAATATCAATAAATAATCAAACGATAAAATCTAACATCAGAATCACCTGCAATTTACGACTTGAAGCATCATTGTTGCGTTTACTGATGCAATTTGCGAATGAAACATAAAACAATCATTGATATGTCATTATTATTCTAGTTGTGATCGTCCATTACATTGTAAGTCTCTATTATATTATTAGACCAACGATATAAATCATTGCAAACGATCAATTATCATAAAGTCACGCTCGATCAGTTGTTTCAATTAACGGCGGCCATAACTATGACGTCACAAAATGGCGGAGCGCGGGAAATTCGATTTTAGTGTGTTTTCGTCTGTGATAACTTTCGGATTGGACGATTAATTTTATTGTTTGCTATTAATAACTTAATCAAAGTTAAAAATGTTTTATTTATTGTTCTGTTGTAAATAATACGCATCGATGGTTTTTTGCAAGACGCTCTACTTTTTTGTCACCTAAGCTTACTCTCACTTGTTGATAAGGTATTATTGAAGAACATATTGGAAAATAGTAGTTTGTAACCGCGTCTATGGACGGCCAGCAAGGGTAGCTCGCTGCCCGACTATTACCAGACTCGAGCATACGACGTGTGTAAGAACTATTACACCACTACAATTATACCCATCCATAATGATTTAACCCATCTGAAAAGAAGGGCCTGTTTCATGATCTGCATAGAAGTAAGCACCCGATAAGCGTAGGTATACACATGTAGCACATAATATTGCCAAATGACATTCGTTATTCAAGTTTATCTGGTGGTGGGTAGGTTGTACACATTGTAACCTATTCTAACCTGCAACACCAAAAGTATTGAATTAACTTGGAACTTCTTATTCAAAATTCAGTCTTACCTCCACTACGCAACTCACTAATTCATAAAATACAACCTTGTGTTTAAGCCCATACAAAATTACTTACCAACATAAGTATTAAAATACCGTAAAAATGTAATCCTTTGTAACATGGTACCTGGTTACGTATAAATAGCTATAAAATTACAATAACTTCGTATTACAAAGTACAAAGTAGAGTTATATAATAATAATTTAATAAATTATCATTTTACGATTACATACCTATATAAGCGAATGGTAACCGACTGGTTAATAAGTGAGGATTGTAATATTATAATAATCAAATACCTATTGTATTAGATTCCTTTATGAGAGATCCATGTTTCGACAGGAGTGGGCTGGCCCGACCGGAGTGAAACCACAGCGTCACAGAATTTCGCGATTAGATTGAGGTTACCGTAAGCCCAGTAGTCAAATCTCTAACCCCAAAAGGCCAGCAACGCACTCTCTCAGTGTTTCGGAGGCAGAGCTTTTGTTTACCTTCGACAAAAGAGCTCGTTTGCCAATCCATTCCTTAAAAATGAAAGGTAAATATATATTTGAAAAAGGTAATCATCATTTTTTTTTCTATCAGCAGTAGGTAGACGGTAGCATGGTTTAAAGCTAGAAAGAAGGTTAAAGACACACACAAGGGACTATCGATGCGCTTTGAACAAGAAACCATTCAGTGACGACGAAGCAGCCAAATGCATTACTTTAATTAATAATAAATGTAAATAAAGCAGTTTGCTTATACTTTAAATAATGGAAATCGCTACGTAAATTTACCATCATTAAGTCAAAATCTATTTTAGCACTCTGTACGTACGTAACTTCCTTAATCTCAATATTCCCAGTTAAACAATCACAAACACAAACCTTTTACAAAATTAATTCTAGGCGATCCACTTTTCATCCTAAAACGTTTAATTCATTTCCGAACAAACTTTGAAACGTAAGCTGGCTAATATAAAATTCTCGACACCCTTTGTAAGGGTCCGAAATCTAAATTTAAAACGTCCAAAATCATTTACAGTACAAAGTTAACGGAACAACAAACAAACCTTTGGTTAAACCTAACTGAACAAATGGGTGTCTGAAGTTTGGCAATAAGTCAGACCGTTTTGTGTTGAACTGTACGTCAATAGAATACCTTTGTTATTGGAATAAGTTTGTGGTCGACTGTACTGGGGTACAGTTGCTCTAGTGTTACAAATCAACAGATTAAACTAATGAGAAATGTTAATTTGGCAATGTTTTCTTTGTATTTTACATGACCGTTTGGTATCCTCTATCAACATTGCCCCCTATAAACTCCACAGACAATGACAAGGATCAATTTTGTCAACATTTAGTAAAGAAAGAAAGTTTTTTTTGTCGCCAGTCGTCAGGACTGATGCCAAAAAAAACATAATATATCCACTCCAATAAGGAGAAATAAAATACAATAAACATCAATAATATTTATCAAAAACAAGAACGAAGCAGTATGACATAATGAGAGAGAAATATCTATAAGTATAGATTTAAAATCAACGATTTCGTAACGCCTCTGATGTTACAGATGTCCATGGGCGGCGCGTATTGCTTACCATCAGGGGCCCGAGTCTACTATTTTCAAATTGTTGTCATTCCTACACAATTCCATTGTCATTTTGCTAAATGTTCGTAATCTGTTAATTCAAAATGGCTGATCATTGGCGTTCGGCGATGTCGTAAAATAATTATAGTACGAGATGTCTTGCACATTCATATTCTAAACGTAAATCATTGAATTAAGGAAATGACATTTTTTTATTAATTTACCGCATTATGTCAAATATTCATTTATTATTATGTACGAGATTACCGTTCTAAAGAATTATTTCAATGAAGTGGCATTGGGAGGTCATAATGATGCTATCGTTAGTAGATTACCAAAACTTGTCAAAATCAACAATTTTGCAACCAATGATATACTATTCTGACACGATTGTAATAGCAGACTCGTGGCCCAGGTAATCTGTTTGTTCGTTTGCCTATCCTATCTAGCACAAAAAAAATACACCAAACTTATACACAGTCAATAAGGATCATACATAGAAAAGAACTCAAAAATCCATTACGTACACCTTTCCCGCCAAAAATTGACATTTAAACTGACGTTTCCGATATAAAACTAATTGACATTTTTATTCATGGCCATAAAGCAAAAAGCTATTAATTTTCATAGATTTATGAATAAAAATGATTCCCGTGTTGTTCGAGGGAAATTGAAATCAATGGTTTCTGTTATAGTGCGGTGGGTCAATGATTGGATTTCGTTGTTGGGGTCGCAGGTTTGTGACGAGATCCCATTTTATTATAATTAAGATGGCTCGTAAGCTTTGTTGCTACCGTGAGCAATAAAAAATATTACGTAAGTCAAAATTAAAATTGTAACTTTTCCACCCGCCTGCTGCTGAGGAAATACCTCTTCTTACCCAGAGAAGGGAAAGACCCTTAATTACTAATCGCTTGCATCAAGACGTGGGTATTCCAAAATTATAATTAAAAATTATTGCCTATTACAGTTTTCCTCACGATGGGTCCTCCACCTTATATTTAGATGTCTAAGTAATCATAGAAAGTGCATTTAACACCGAAAAATCTCAACTCGGATAGTTTCGAAATATGCCATTTGCCATATATCAGACTCTATCTCGCAGTCTAAAACAAGGCATTAAATAATTATCTCCTTGAAAAGGGCAATAGATTGAAAATACTAAAGCTATTGGTTTTTTTTTTTTTTTGATGCCATCTTTTTGTAATGGTTTTAGACAGGACAGTTGTCGCGGGTCCGATTACCGCACGGAACAGCTATTTGACAACCCCAGCTTGTTGTTCCGAGTCTGGGTGTGATGTGTATGTGTATGTGACGTTAAATGTTTGTAAACGCACCCACGACACAGGAGAAAATTCTAGTGTGGGGCATCATATTTTTACAAAAATAAAAATAGTGCCGTTGTAATTAGCAGGTTTAGATTAGATTAGGTTAGATAATTTTCAAAAAAACTTACTTATCAAAGTCTACGTAAGTTTTAGTCTTAAAACAATAAACTACTTACATAAACTTCAAACAAAAATATTATCTCATCTATCAACACAACCTACCCCAACCCCGTTTTATGGCGCTTAATCATAATCAAGGTTACAAATCCACCATAAACCAAAATTAAACGAATGTACACCCTAACACTTTAACCTAAAGCCTAAGCCAACTGCATAACAGAATTTTGTTCCCGAAAAATGACAGTTGTTTTTTTTTTATCAGAGACAAGGGAATATAGATTATATTTCTATAAGGATAAAGTTCTTTTGTTAGTAAAGGTGGTTTGTTTTTTTTACAAAAAATAACATTGACACATTGTAAAACATGTTATCTGTCTGGATTATAAATTACTAGTGCCACCCGGGTTTGCTTGTAAAAACTTAATCTCAAATGTAAACGAAACTTTTTTGACAGTTATAATGCCCATTTTTTAGGTGAAAAGGTCATGGCTTGATCACCTACCACGACAATTTGCTTTCCACTATGGAAAGAACTGACAACTAGTCAAATTAAAAAAAAATAAGTGTGAAAGAGCCAAGGTTCGGCACGAATGGGTCGGCTCTACCGAAGTGATACCACGGCCTTCTGTGAGGCTATGCCGGCGTGAAACAAGTAGGTTAGGTAGTCAAATGACGGGAGCGAAGCCACGGTTAAAGCTAGTATTCCATAAAAACAAATAACAGTTTAAATTATCTATTCTATTTAATAGTCTAATCTATTTAATAGTCTAAACTATCTAATTCTAGGCTAATTCTAAAATAAAATTAATCAATCCAATGACAGAACACGATTGAATGATTGATATTGAAATGAATGAATGAACGATGGGAGTGAATGATGGATTGAAAAATAATTTGATTATGACTGTCTTGTTTGCTGTCAGTCAATCTGTCTGTACAACATGTTGCCGGATATCTGAAGTTATTAATTTCTTAATTAATAAATAATCCTCCTTCCTACAGCTTACAGCTTCTTTCTTCGAGTCATTATAAAGATAACCTCAGCGTCTACGTATTGTTTTTTTTTTATTTTCTCCCGTGTCTTAGGTGTGTTTACAAACAAACGATTTGACTTACACATCACACCCAGACCTGGAACAAAAAATTGTGGGTCATAAGTACAAGAGTACTTCAGTGTGGGTGTCGAACCCGTGCCACGTAATACATTAGACAGTAGTTCAATCACTGCGCTTAATTTAATAAACTTTAGATATAAAATTCGGAGATTTTGGACCTCCACTAACCACAATCATACGATAAAATACATAACAAGTGTTATTTCACGCCTGTTTTCGGTGAAGCGTGGTATCACTCCCCTCGAGACGATCCATATCTGCCGAAGCATGGCCATGGCTCACCCATACTTAAATGTTTTACACAAACAGACAGATAAAGCATTTATTTCAATTCTAAAAAACTAAAAGTATGTAAACAATAAAAAATACAACATATTGTACCCTAATCTATCATCAAGGCTTTTATTGTAAAGTTTTTAAAATTTACTCAAATTACAATTTACCCTTGTCTCTGACAGAAGTGGGGACAGAATGTCATTACGTGTGAAAGAGATGTCGCCACAGGCGTCTGCGCAGATAATAATATCTTAGGAGCTTTCGAGTGGTGCGAAGATGTTCCAACCAATTTGAATTGAGTAACCGACTTAGTTAAAAATATAGTTTCGAGTTTTTAATGAAATATAATGTTTAAAAATATTCACACTTTCGTTTTTTTTTTTTTTTGATATGTTTAACATTCGTATTTTTATGTGATCAATTGGAATTTACAAGAAATAAATATGCTTCTTAGGCGGCATGCATGGAGCTCGACCGGAGTGACAACACGGCCTCACAGAATATCAGCGTGAAACAAAGCTTGTTTTGTTTCACCGTGTGAATGAGGTAACCATTGGGAATGATTCCCCCATCATTGGGTTTGTGTCATCCAAAATTCCCAATTAGATAATTATAGGCGTTGTTAAATATCAAAGAAAGACTTAAAAAAAATTATAGTCTGTCGATCAATTATACAATGGAGATAATTTCTCGTTCCTGAGTGTACATGCCTATATAAAAGTACGAGAAAATAACTCCATCATTACTCTTCTTCAATCAGCTTGACAATAATTCGTTTGCTCAACCAAGGAATCTACTAGAACCCCCTAACATTAAACCTAAACAGAGTAAGACACACAACGTTGACAACCTATCACTCATCCTGCACCGAAACAATGATCCTGTATACTTCAAGTCATCTCAGAATCATTAGAGGTGCGTTCTTAAAAGCGTTTTCCACCAAACAGCTTTTCATACAAATTTTGAGATTCAAATTGTCTAGAACAAGGCCTTTTCTTCAAAGGCCTGTGACTCCTCTGGTGCTGATGTCCGTGGGCGGCGCTGATAACTTACCATCAGGTGATCTGTCTGCTCATTTACCTCTTATTCCATAAAAAACAGCTGAATCGATTTTAATGGAATTAGATACTTATACGGAACAAATGTCAACACTTCAAAATTGAGTTTAAAAAAATCATCTTATTTTAAAAGTTTATCCAGTGAAAAGTACCAATTTCACTTTTTCCAAGCACTAACGACCATCATCATCAGCTTGTAAGTACCCAGTGCTGAGCAAAGGCCTCTTCTCACACAAAAAAGTTTTGAGCATTATTCACCACGCTTGCCAAAGACCAGGGTTCATCACGACATAAATAATCTTGGACAGTAGGTACATATCACTCGGAAAATGTCACAATCCGCCATAAGCAAGCGTAGTGATTAATGCTCAAACCTTCTCCGTGTGAGAAGAGGCTCAGCAGTGGGCACTTATAGTTCGATCATGATCATTATGAATAGTAGTGTGCGCTTGACCTAAGTTTGTATGAAAAACCTCGACACGTAAACGTTCACACATACTTCTCACACATTCTTATCAGTACTGCAAACGATGATCATCATAAATGATTGACACTTGTCTCCAGTTATCTTCCCTTCGTTTTATCTTAAGGGGGTGAAGAAGGGCGTTAGAATGGAATGTTATGGGCCTTTGGAGCATCTCCCACACTTATGTGAGTGGCTAAAAAAGTTATCTTGGAGTTTGTTATTGAGGTCTCTGTTGAGTAGGGAGGTATCTAAATGAAGACATTTTGTAGGGTTTTGTGTAGAAAATATATTATTAGATGCTGTAGTGAGTAATTAACTAAAATCATCTCTCTTTCTATAACTGAATTCCTTGTACGAAACTTTATCCTATCCTCCTTAGTGCTGATTTTTTAATGGTTGGATAAAAGTTATCCGCGCAAAAATTATGATGCTATCGCGTCAGAAATTCAGAATGTTTGTATAAGACAGTGACGGCAACAATTTTATTCCTCAGATAACATTTATCTGACTATTGGAAAATGGCCCTTAATATTATAAATTGGAAAGTTTTTGCAATTATATGGATGTATGTTTGTAATTCTATCGCGCAAAAGCGGCTGGACCAATTCGGTTGAAATTTGGTATGTACTGAAGTATAAAGGGGATATCCTGATACACATAGGCGTTTTATCAAACATACCACGAGGACAAAAACGCGGGCTGAAGCTATGTTAAATACTCTAGTGGTTTCAAGATGAATATGTCGGAGCGTCGATTATTTAAATTGAATTTTGAAGGAAGTTTTATCACAATTCATCGGACGAGGGTACAATGTATCGTACTCTGGCGGAACGTCAAACTGGCAGTTCTGCGTGCGCATTATGGTGGAGAGCGAGCGCTGTGACTGTCATAGGAGACGGATCGCCGACGTCCGTTATTTTTATAATTTATTTGGTCTGATTATAAAATCCTACGCCCTACGATGGACTGTGAAGACGATGATCGGGATTTTGATGTTTGTACCAACCCCCGGTGCCTTCAAATACATTCAAAGAGATAGTCAAATAATGTGGGATCAACTTCTTATCATAAGACGATAAATAAATCCAATAAAACATAATCGTCTTAAATATTGATATAATTTTAATCAGCTTAAAATCAAGGTGGTATATAGACACAGTTTACCCCTTTTAACTAAATCAAAACACAATAAATATTAATTACTAACACCCTATCAACTAATAAACAAAACAAATGCTATCACTACATTATTTTCCTTCAAACAAAGTCACGAATAAATCAACCATTTCACCTCTGGCGCCCCCATGCCGTGTAACGTGGTCGTTAAGATATGTGCATTAACACGGGTCAAGATATTAGTAAATGGATGTATGATAGCATTGCTTAACCTTTATAAGTTATCGTTAATTAAATTGTAAGGTAATTAAGATTTGTGTGTGGTCTGGTCGGAAAGTAAGTAAGGTAGGTGCGGCACGAATGCTTCAGCTCGACCGGAGTGATACCACGGCCTCACAGAAAACCGGCGTGAAATAACCAAAGAGTTGTGTTTCGCCGTGTGATTGAGGTTACCGGAGGCATAAACCTTCCCGTACACCAATCCGTTCCCTTTCACAAAATTTCCAAATCCCTTATCCCTAAATGGTCGACAACGCACTCGTAACTCCTCCGTCGTTGCGAGTATCCATGGACGACGCTGATTGCTTACCATCAGGTAATCCGCTTGCTCGTTTGCCGACCTATCACATAAAAAAAATATGATTTTTCCTACCTTCTTATAAATAATTCCAAAATCCCTTGCTCAGCTAAATTGCAGTAGTCTTAGTTTGCACATTTGATACTAACATAAAAATACATTAAATCACACATTCATATAATATATCAAAATCAATAAGGTTCTTTATTGCTTGTACAAATAAATCAAGTTGCAATCATAATACATTCATAAATAATTCTGTAAACATGCCAATTTCACTTATACTTTCCTTAAGTATAAATTGAAATGTAAATTTATGGATTAATTTATTTTCCATATTTGTAAGTCGTTTATCTGATTAGACATATTTAAATGATTTCAGTTGCAGTAAATAACTTTCGTTTCGTCTACCTTACTTCATGCGCCGCCCATGGACACTCGCAACGGAGGAATTACGAGTGCGTTGCCGACCTTCTAGGGATTAGGGATTTGGAGATTTAGGGATTGACGAAGGATTGGGCGAGGGGAAGGATTGGTCCTCCGATAACCTCTCTCACACGGCGAAACACGACGCTGTGGTTGTTTCACGCCGGTTTTCTGTGAGGCCGTGGTATCACTCCGGTCGAGCCGACCCATTTGTGCCGAAGCATGGCCCTCCCACACTTTTTTATGCGATAGAGCGACAAACTAGTAAGCGGATTACCTGGAGGTAAGCCATCGGTGTCGCCATACATTCGTGACATCAGAGGAGTTGTCAGGACGTTCTTGGCCCTTTGTTGGAGGGTTTTGGTGATTTGGTCATTGGTCTTAAGTATCATCATCATCATCATCAGCTTATAAGTGCCCATTGCTGAGCAAAAACCTCTTCTCACGCGGAGAAGATTAGAGCATTAATCACCACGCTTGCTCAATGCGATTTAGCGATTTCAAACTTATAATGAGAAATTATAAAGTCCAGGTTTCCTCACGATGTTTACCTTCACCGTATGTCAGTGGTGTCTAAATAATCATAGTACATATAACTCGGAAAAAGTCACATTGGTACTTGCCAGGTTTCGAACCCACATCCTCATGCATGAGAAGCGGGCTCCTTAACCTCCGGGTCACCACCACATGTCTCGGTCTCGGTCTTAAGTATGCTGGGGGGTAATCATGACATTCAAAGTAAGACTGTTTTAATCCTACTTCAGTGTGGGTAAGAGAAAAAGCTATACAAGTTGTCTAGCTCTCTCTTACCCACACTCAATGTCAACGTCATGGTAAGCCCCTTGATCCACATACATCTATTTCTCCAACTAAATACAGTTTTAATTTCAAAAACTATTTCTAAAAGAAAGATCTGCAAATAAGTCAACGTGTCACCTGTTGTTGTTATGCAGTCGGCACCGCAAGTGGATACTGTAGTAACACCAAAGGAATGACTGTGTTGCCTGCCTTTTGGGGGTTGCTAGAGATTTAAGAATAGGGGATTTGAGATGAGAGGATGGGAGGGAGGAATAATTCTTTAAAAATCCATTTCCTTCTCGAGCAACTTATACATTAAAGAAACATAATCTCAACTGTATCTCAATGAATATATTAATCATATTAAGGAATAGTCATTTAAAAGAAACAATCTACACAATTAGCGAATTTAAACTCAATTTAATAGCAGATAAGAAGACACGAGACTTAATTGTCTAATTAATAATTACTACATGAAACAGATTAATAGATCGACAACACTAAATACACGTTCTTGCTAACAAATACCATCACGCTATCATAAATAGAGGCGTTCCTAGTAATGTTACATATCGGTTTTACGTAGCGTGACATCATTCGATAAATTATCGTTTAGCTAACAACTCGAATGGTGTAATCTTGTGAAAGTGCACCTCTATTTTATTACGACTATCGCGATGATCGATGTCGATAGAAATTGAAAGGATGTCGCTACTCTAATTTAAGAAAGTGCATTTTCTGTGTGTGGTTTTGTGATTGGTTTAGAGCTACAGTTGTGTGGGGTATTGGTTTTGATAAAAGAAAAGGTTGAGGTTAAGATGCTTTTTATCATTGAGGGTACTGGTTCAAAACCTACCAAGTACCAATGTAACTTTTTCTAAGTAGGTAACATCTAAATTCAAAATGTATTTAGACACTAGGGTCAAACGGTGAAGGAAAACATCGCGAATTTTTTTTTCTTCTCAACTTTCTCAATTTCTCTCGCCCAGGTTTAGGTGAAATGGAGTGTAAGACTCTTACTGACTAATTTTCCCGTTCCTCTTCCAGCTCCAAGCCGAGGCCGCGGTACCATATTGCACTTGCTGGACATCGGGCCTGTTACAGTTGGGTCTCACCTGTGCTGGTCTAATAGCTCTTTGAGTCGCGTATGGAACGCTTCGCGTCGCTAGCTCGGGTCAGGTTCTGGTTACCGTCCACAGACCCGCTCTTACGGCGAGTGGAAAATCGCGAAACGTAAATTATTTAAAATTATAAGATTTTGATTGAAGTCACCGTTCTGCCTTGAGCAAGTGTGGTGATTAACATTCAAAGCCTTTGTCCGGTGAGTAGAAGATGGTAGAAGCCTTTGCTCAGCAGAGAAAGTATAGGCTGGTGATGAAAATGAATATTCTATTTATATAAATATATATACTTATAAAACCCAAGAAGTCCCTTAACCGACCTATTCATTATAGGTATAAATAATAACTTAAAAAGTCATAACAACAGGTAGTCTTGTAAGGAAAAATAATATTAATCGTCATTAGTAAGTTATTTATTTTAAACCCTTCTTCCCTCCCCCCAATCCCTCCAGAATCTCTCAATCTCCGAAACCCTAATCCCCAAAGCCCGTCAACCCAGTGACACCCCACATAACCACATTACTCCTCTGCAACACCAGAGGAGTAATGTGGTTATGTGGGGTGTCCGTATTCATAAAAAATATTTCAAAGCCTTAAAAACTCGGATTTTGATAAAATGATCAACCTACAAAATTTTCTCTTTCATCTTTTCTGAACTAGCAACAATTTTCCTGTTTTGAAAAAGGTTTGTAACCTTTCCACGGAAACAATGAAAAGTTTTTAATCACTCCGTAAACACAAATACAAAGCCGATAGCACCCAATAACTGGGGTCACGCTGTCTGTCCGTCTGTCTGTCACAAAAACAATTGAACTTTATAAATACTGTCGTAAACACAATATCGGCTTTCAGCTTTAATCAACATGCCGTGATACAGTTTACATTAATTAAGAACTGATTTTAAATATTAAAAAATGTTAAAATGTTTGAATAAAACTTTGCCCGACACTGGGGTTTTCTCCTGTGTCATGGGTGCGTTTACACACAGCCATCTAGCCCCAAAACAACAATTTTTGGATCACACAAAGAGTTGTTCTATGCGGGAATCGTACCCGCGACACGTTGCACAGCAGCTATGTAGTTGCCCAGCCTCAGCGCCAACCATGTAGTCAAAGTTGCAGTTCATGGTAAACTCAAAGTAGGACCCATTAGTCTGTTTGTCAGTGAATATACATAGGTCCCATTTCCAACTGCAATTTTGCATGGAATAGAAGGTGCAAGAAACTTCATTCCAGTTACTACCAGACCATTCCACCGTAGCACTAGACAAACGAAAAAAAAAGCAGACATTTAAGTGTGGGAGAGCCATGCTTCGGCACGAATGGGTCGGCTCGACCGGAGTGATACCATGGCTTCACAGAAGACCGGCGTGAAACAAACACAGCGTTGTATTTCGCCGTGTGAGTGAGGTTACCGGAGGCCCAATCCTTCCCCGGCCCCAATCCCTCCTCAATCCCTAAATCTCCAAATCCCTAATCCCTAAAAGGTCGGCAACGCACTCGTAACTCCTCCGTTGCGGGTGTCCATGGGCGGCGCTGATTGCTTACCATCAGGTAATCCGTCTGCTCGTTTGCCGACGAATTACATAAAAAAAAAGACATGGTAGCACTCCCACAAAGCGTATCGAACTGCAAAGGAGTGGATTACCTCGCCATAATATGTATTTTCAGACATATACACTAGAGCGTCTTCAAGTCTTGGTGCAGAAATAGCATAAAGGTAGGCTAGCTCCATCGTTATCCACATCACCGCTTACCACACAGCGAAGTAGCCCAAAATCTGAACTTTAAAAATACCTTTGTACTAGGCACGTCTATCCATCTTCACTATACACACTGACTATTGACTGCACGGTTGGTGCGGTGGCTGGGCAACTGGCTGCCGTGCACTGTGTGATCCACAAATTGTTGTTTCGGGTCTGGGTGTCACGTGTATGTGACATTGTATGTTTGTAAAAACACCCACAACACAGGAAAAAATCCCAAAGTGGGGCAACGTTATTGAAAATAAAGACAAAAAAAAAAGCAAACAAAACACACCTTTTAGCCTTACATCAGAACCATAATCGAACCTCAAAACGAACGTCAAATACTCAAAAAATGTCATAAAACTAAAAAATCGTTTACAATTAACCCAGTTCGAATATCCCATTGAAACGAAACATCTGGTATCAACCCTTAGTACCCCACGCAGGGTAAAAAATACCCCAAAAAACATCTGCAGAGACAAATTAGGTTTCAAATGACATATAATTACTTACTCGAGTTTATATACGTGTTTGGGATTGTGGTGTAAATAAATAAATTTAATTGATGAGCACCGGTTTGGGACCAGTTGGTAAATTATACTCTTTTTATTATAATCGGTACCAACAAAGCTTACGGCTTACCTGATGGTAAGCGATCGTCGTAGCTTACTAGACTTGCACGGGCCTGCGGTCGGAGCGTACGGCGCGTAGCGTTCCACGCGCGCCTCAAAGAGCCATTAGACCACCACAGACGGGGCCCTAAAGGGCTGATGTTCAGCCGGGGTTGCGGGGTAAGCGCAATGAGGCACCGCGACCTCGGCACAGAGCAGGAGAAGGAACAGGGGGGTTTTTAATCAGTAAGAGTCTGACACTCCCTCCTGCCCGGCCCTGGGCGGGAGAAGTCATTTGATGATTTTCCCCTCACAAAAAAAAGCTTACTAGACTAACAGCATCACAGATCCATTGCTGAATCATGATCATGTAGAAAACTTTTTTTGTACTCAGGGTCAAAGAATTTATTTCAGATAGACCAGTATAGTCTTTATCACTTTTGAACGTCAATGAAAAAATATATATCAAAACGTTCAACTTTGTTTGTCTATCTTCTAGTAAAGTTATTTTCTCTTTCCGTCCTAAAACTGTTTGTAGTGATATCTCGACTTGTTCAATTACGCTCAGGGCTCATATTTATGAGTAACTAGTAGTAGCACAAACTAATCGAATCATCGTTTAAAAACGTAGGTAAATACACGAACACAAAAAAAACACTAAATATCAATTCAACAGAACTCATCAATATCCCCTTTTCCTATTCATCTCAAATCTTCACAAAATCATGCGAATACCGTTAAATAATTACGAAAGGGTAAAAGATAGCCCACCTCAATCTATCCGGGTATACGCACAGAATCAATAGTTGGGTACCGATGACAAAAAAAGTCAATCATGTGCCTCCGTTGCTATCGACTGCGCGCTGCGCTGGTAGCATTCAATGCCTACAGATATTGTACAGATAGCATAACAGGACTGCATTACAAAAGAACGTCGTGCGTTACCGAATTGATGTTGTGTAGTGGAATTCTGTTTATTTTTTTAGGACATTTAAATGTGTTCTTATTTTAATTTAGATGGTAATTGCAGCAGGCACTTTGGTAAAAAAGTTTTTATTCGATGTTAATATCAATAAGGACATATATTATACATAAAAATGTATTACTTTTCTGACATTTGATGAAATTATATGTTATAGAACCTCTCACAAAGCAAAGACCAAGGCTTCATGCTACTATTAGGCTTCGATTTATAATACAACTTAAATTATTATACATAATCACAGGTATTAGAGTACACCTTTAAAATTCTGTATTCATCAATAGGTAACACTATTTTTTTATTCATATAAATATACGTATATTTTATTGCATACATAATCACACAATCTACAAAAACAGTCTTATCACACAAGGTTATTTCTTCCAGACAATCTTTGGATGGCAATTCAAGAGCAACCTGGGAATGGGCAATCTCGTGTACATTAAATTAACAATAGTAAGTAATAAATACTCATAAAATACATCTACAACAACTACTACTAACAAAACAAACTTCAAAATAAATAGACACAAACTTATATAAAAATTAATAATCTCTTCTGCGAACCATCCACCGAATGGAAGGGGTTAGCGGTTACCGAAGCCGAAATGATTTATAAAAGGCCTCATTTGAATCCGAATGGCTCTTTTGGCCTCAAACCTTACCTTTGACAGATAAATAGGATATTTTTCACAAGTAAAATAGGTGAAAGTTATCGGATATTGGATTGTTAAAAAAGTCCGGGATTACCAACGTTGCGGGGCCTATCCTACCCCAATGGAGAAGTAGGGTTGATTAATGTTGGTATGGACAGTACCGCGAAAGATATTGGTCATTCCGATTCAAGGTAAAAATGTGTATCCCGAACTGCGGTTTGTGAATACAATGCGTAGATTTGTTTCCTTTTTTTGAGTTTCGAATGATTGGAATCGGAAGTCTTTTGTTTTGTTTTCGATCTTTTTTACTGCTCATGAAGGTTAGATAAAAAAAAACTATGTGCAAGAAGATTTTATACTTTATGAACAGTCAATAAGATATATTATTAGTAACTTACACTTTTTTTAATCTTTATTTTATAAAAAGGCCAAATTACACTTATTACTTATTTAGCTTCACTAAGATGAATGACCGACAGACTGACACTATATCTTGAAAATTTTGTTTGACGTTCGACAGTGCAGTAAGGGTCTAATTGGAGTAAATGATTTTCGACTTCCTTTTAAAGAAGATAAATGTAATAGGTTGTTTCTATTTTTCTATATTTCTGCGTAGCTTTACCACAAAATCCTAACCTCGACAGATTACTTAGTTTTGCAACTGGGGTTTATTTATCATTAAAAACAAGTTTATTTTTCTCTTATTATAATGTTGCTACCGTCCGTTGTTCAATGTGTGCGTGCAAACTGAAAACAGTGCTCTCAGTGCCCAGCCTATTCTGAATGGGTCACGCTTTTGACATAGGCATGTTGTAACTGCCTACAGTTTTGTCTTTCCTCAATTTAGTATCGGTAACTACCTGGTTTTATATTCATAATAGCTTACACCCGCGGCTTCGCCCGCGTGCTATGTTGATAAAAAGTATCCCATGTCCTAATTCGGAGTATATCCTATGCCTGTGCCAAATTACATACAGATCCGATCCGTTTTGGCGTGATTGAGTAACAAACATTCAAACATTGTAATTTTTTCATTTATAATATTAGTATGATAAGATTTAGTGTTGGAGAGTAATGTTTCAGCACGAATGGGCCAACTAGACTGAAGTGATACCACGGCCTCACAGAAAACCGGCGTGAAATTACCACAGCGTTGAGTTTCACCGTGTGAGTGAGGTTACTGGAGGCCCAATCCTTCCCATCTCACATATTAGCCTCTCAAATCCCTTATCCCCAAAAGGCTGGCAACGCACTTGCAAATCCTCTGGTGTTGGTGTCCATGATATCCATCTAACAACCAATCGACGGACTGACACCTCCACTCTGGTTATACAGATCAGCCCTAGGAAGCCTTATGAGGTAGACAATAGAATTGGGTAGTTTCCTAGGTCAAAAATAAATTAATTCGACGTTTCAATACAATAAAATATTGAAAAATAAATATATTATTTATTCATCGATCGATCGATAATTATTAAGAAATAAGTAAGCTATTTGACGCAAAAATACAATTTACAATACGTCATAACTCAGTTTTTCATACAAATTTAATATCGTAATAAGAAAAGTATCGTTTTTGACATTTGGATAAAAGTATTGAAATTGACTAGTTGGAAACTACCGAGTTATACTATGTGAGGTACAAACAAAACTAAAACTAAACATCAAATAATATAGAATTCTTACGCTTGAATAAGCAATCCCTAAACCGGGAGCGAATTGTGGTATTGCAAATAGTATTGAAATTTTAATCCATTTAATCATAGGTAATTGAATGTATCATATTATAGATATGCATATTGTATTTATTCAGGCTTCAATATAAACCATGGGATACTGTTTACTTCACCATTGATAGAATTCCCATAAAGATAATTCAATCACTTTGGGCCATACCTTTGATTGTGTGTTTCAGGACTGTTGCCCTGTGCTTTATATTTTTTTATTTGAACAGCCCATATGATTTGATGAAGAAAATAAGTATCAGGTCAGCAAACATAGCTGTTTATCTACACATCAGACCCAATAATAATTAAGGATCCAGCATGTGGAAACGCCCGGGGACACATTGGGGCATTCAGTGGCGGTGTGCCATACTTGGGCTGAGCACCGCGCCGCATCTTCAGGGAAGCGATTGGCATGAGTCACCGCGACCTCGGCTCAGAGCAGGAGAAGGCTTCTCCCGCCTTACCCTGGGCGGGAGAAGTCATTTGACGATTTCCCCTGACAAAATAAAACAAAAAAGGGGAAGCGATTAGTAGCGGTGACCTCTCGCGCCCAGTTAGCCCAGGCCATGCAGAGCGAGAGGAAACTGGAAGTCTTACCTTCTCCTACGAAGCAGTCATCCTTTAAAAAGAGAAGGCGAACAGGAGTATCGCAACGACAGGGTTTTTTTAATGTAATAGGTCGGCAAACGAGCAGAAGGATTATCTGATGATTAGCAATCAGCGCCGCCCATTGACACCCGTAACGGAGGAGTTACGAGTGCGTTGCCGACCTTTTAGGGATTAGGGCTTTGGAGATTTAGGAACTGGGGAGGGATTGGGAAGGGGACGGATTGGGCCTCCGGTAAGCTCACTCACACGGCGAAACACAACACTGTAGTTGTTTCACGCCGGTTTTCTGTGAGGCCGTGGTATCACTCCGGTCGAGCCGACCCATTCGTGCCGAAGCATGGCTCTCCCACACTTGTGTACCCACAGGGTATCTCCGGCGAGTAAGGATAGCTCGCCACCCGACCAGTCTTAACTAAAATCAAGAAATTAAAGCATTCTATGGGATCAATTGTGTTTTTGTGTTGTAATTGTAAAATGCCTAAAAAACAATCTGACACTCTTTCAGACCCAGGGTGGAAAAACCATTTCAGGATTTTCCCCACTAAAAAAAAATCTTAAAATACATTTTATTAAAATTCAATTTACAACACTGAATGTAGTTTAGATGACATCAGAACATGTGTTATGATACAAGGAATATTATTATTATCTAAGAAGCGTCGTCTCAAGATATTTCTGTCGTCAGATCTTTCTATAACGGTCTGTAGCATGTCTCTTGATATTAATTGAGTTTTATGATTATGGTGTTTTAATTATATGCACTGTGAGTTATGGGGTTTTGGTGTCTCATACTGAAAGATGAATAGTTTATTTGTTATTTAAAAAACAGTGTTGTGATTGTTTGATTTATAAATATTAAAATATGTGTTTTTTTTTGGTTTTTGATTAGCTTGCCGGCTTATTAATGTTTTGAAATTTTTCGACACAGTTACTCGATTAGTTTCCAGCCCCGCCAGGAGCCTATAATCTTAACATCCGGAGAGATAAACAGGAGAGATAAACGGAGAGGTAAACATTTTTATACTTATACGATAAGTCTGCTTAACCATAAATGCTAAGCTGTTTGACTATACTGTAAATCTACAAAAAAATCTCTAAAGTGATTATCACCTGGACTTATTAAGCCTAACATAAGCTTATAATTAAAATTTATTTAATTACTATTAGTTAAAACGCAGGTACTTACTTACACACATAACAAGAAGACAGACAGCTTCGTCCGTTTGTAGTTTTATCAGAATTTCTATCTTAAGTGAGCACATTTAGGGCTGATTTTTCAATAGTCAGATAAATGTTATTTTTGAGGAAAAAAATTGTTGCTGTCACTTTCTTATACAAACATTCTGACGCGACAGCATCATAAATTATTTCCCAGGTAACTTTTATGTTACCATTGAAAAATCAACCCTTAAATTAAAAAGTTAGCACTTTACGTTAGTCTTAACGGTCATAAGCAGAACAAAGCAGCTTTATATTATTTATTTAGAGACGTCTGATTGGTGTATCTCGTCTCGTATGGACGTTGACGATGCAAGCACAGACTCGCAGACGAATGAAGGAAAATAAAACTAATTATTGTGTTTGTTTATACTTAAATATTATTCATATTGTTGCTGTTTTCTGCAGTGACTGAAAAGTTATATTGTTTTAAAAGTAAACTCTTCTAGTATCGGGAACTTTTAGCTTATAATTTACTTTACTCAAGCAAACCTAATTGAGCCTAAAAGAGTCAACAGACGTCCATAGAAGGGGAAAGGATTATTTTGTGAGGGGAAAATTTTCAAATTAATTCTCTTACCCAGGGCGAGACTAGAAGGAGTGTCAGACTCTTACTGACTGGAGCAGGGTGAAGGATGGGGTGGTTTTCAGTCGGTAAGAGTCTTGACACTCTCTCTCATCCCATCCAGGGCGAGAGCAGACACTTGTATTATTTTTCCACCCTCAAATAAAAAAAAACAAGTTAGCTGAAAATGATTTGGTCAAAAAAATAATCTATAAATGATTCTACTAAACCAAAATACAAAAATGAATGTCTTAATCTGTTACCGCAAAAATAATCTGAATTGATTTTGGCATATGTTTTATTTTGGATAGTTCCTACGCAAGTGCATGTTTGTTATTTTTTCATAAACAGAAATATAATGAACGAATCTAATTTTTTGTCACAAAAATAACATTCTTATAATCATACATAACACATATTTTACTAAGTTATTTTAATTTAGTTAACGTTACCGGCAAAGCAGTCATACATGCGTTTTGACTCTGGCTTAGACTTAGTCAATTAATTCGTTCAAGAAATAAGATTCATATTTTCCTCTTATACAAAACATAAATAACACAAGAGTCATCAGAATTTACAGGGCATCTCATACGAAACGATATCGATTCGATTCCAGTTCCAGTATAACAGAGCTACCACGGCATTTGGCATGCACCCACATTCTCATTTGGCATTGGATCGGATGCACGTGTTTATGTGCCAGTTCGATGCCCATTTCCGGACATTTGTTTACTAGTTAGGGATGGGGTTAGCCATATCTTCGGACGCCTGAAGATTTTGTTTCGTCCTGTTGGGAAAGAAAATTTGTGGTGTTTTTATTTGTGGGTTTATATGATGGTATTTTGTGGTGGCCCGGAGGTAAAAAGCTCGTGGTGGCCCGGAGGTTAAGGAGCCCGCTTCGTTCGAAACCTGGCAAGTACCAATGTGACTTTTTCCGAGTTACAGGTACTTACTATGATTATTTTGACACCACTGACATACGGTAAAGTAAACAGCGTGCGGAAACCTGGACCTATAATTTCGAATTATAAGTTTGAAATCCCCAACCTGCTTTGAGCAAGCGTGGGGATTAATGCTGAAGCCTTCTCTGTTTGAAGAGAAGAGAAGAGGCCTTAGCTCAGCAGTAAGCACTTATAGGATGATGATGATCATGATGATGATGATGATGATGATGATTATGTAGTGGTTTCGTTTTGGACCACTACGTTGAGAAATTTCCATGATTAATATAAATTTATTAGGTGATAAAGCTCAAGTTGTACTTTAATATTGTTTTAATGTAAGTATAGTGTTAAATATCTATCCCCTTACTTATTGTCGCTTTAAAACAAAAACACAATAAATCACGTTTCCAAATCTTCTAAATTAAATAACAAAGTACCTAAGCAGAAACATAAATAATTAAAATTGTAAATCATCCCAATTCATCATTGTAATCATATCTTCACGCTCGCTGTGGAGGGGAGCTTCCCAATTAAAGGGAAGTCAACCGTTGCCAAAGATAACGCGGGTTGAAATTGGGGGGCAACACGTGGCCAAACCATATGTTGCTAATAACTATGTGACACACACACGTTTCATTTTTTTGTTATTAGAGGTTTTTTTAATAAAATAGCCTTAAATTGTTTTTCATTACTTCGAAAAGTGTGAAGTAACGCTTTCGTTAGTTTTCACCGTGCGAAAAAGATTTCCAGTGGCCCAACCCTCCCCACCTGCCCCCACATTATCCTGAAGTCACTATCACGCAAAAACCATCTTATCCTCTGGTGTTTATAGTCAGCGAAGATTGCTTACCATCAGGTGACCCGTGTGGTTGTTTAAAACCCGGTATAATCGTCCTAAAATCGTGGTTCAAAATATTTTTTCTTGACCGTTGACGCAGTATCTGAGCATACAGCTCCCATACATCGTGTAGCGTGTTCGATCCTGTATTCCTCTGAGACTGAGTGTGATGTGTATGTGAAATTGCATATTTGTAATTGCACTCACAACACAGGAGAAAATCGTAGTGTAGGGCAACGTTTTTAAAAAGAAAACAGGTATAAAAAGGATAGGCTGCTTTAAGGGTTCCAGGTTTGTCAGAAAACGCTGCTATCCTCCTGGTGTAGATAAAATCAGCTCATATAATATCAATGGGAAGAATAAGCGGTGTGGTGAAAATTATCCCGAGATGATGGCGGATCCAAGAGCTCGACTCAGAGCAGGAGAAGGAACGAGGGGGCTTTTAGTCAGTAAGAGTCTGACACTCGCTCCCGCCCGACCGGCCCGAAGTCATTTGATGATTTTCCCCTTACAAAGAAAAGCGTAGTGATGAAAGAAAAGTTCCTTGCAACGAATATCTTGTTTAGAAACGTGTGAAATGCAAACTGCAACATGCTTACAAATGAGATTGCAATACTAAAGTCAATTCTAAGTTGAGCGGTGTTGCAACTAAGTTAGCAACTTGTCGACTAAGTGTTTATAGTGAGCAAGTAACTTGGAATTAAGTTGGGATGTATCAATTCGTCCTGGATCTGGATGTCATTAATATTGGGAGAATAGTTTGTTGGATTTGTGCGTCTTCTAGCTTAAAGATTAGGATGAGTCTAGTAACGTATTGTTAAGCGGTTGATACTGTCATTCTCATTAATTAGGTACATTATTAGTCCTGAGGGTCCAAAAAATCGTGCCACAAGATTTAGTTCCTATATTGGGACACATTTTAATAGAAATTGACTTTAAAAAGTAAGTACCTATTGTTTCCCATTCTAGCCTAGCCTGTCGCGGGTTTAAGCGCAATGATGTAGCGCAATCCGGTTTCGAGCAGGAGAATGAACGAAGTAGTTTTTACTCAGTAAGAGTTTGACACTCCCTCCCGCCACAACCAGGGTGGGTCATTTGATGATTTTAATCAATTAATTAATTGATTTGATTTTAATATTGCCGCTCGCTACGGCTTTTCTCTTGTGTCGTGGGTGCGTTTAAAAACATACAATTTCACATGCACGTCACACCCAGACCCGAAACAACAATTCGTGGATCACACAAAGAGTAAGTTCGAGAATCGAACCCGTGACACGTTGCGCGGCAGCCAGTTGCCTAGCCACCGCGCCAAGCGTGCAGTCAAATTAAAGAGACATACATTATGAATTCAAGTTTTTGATGGTTTCCTTAATAAAGAAAATATTATCAAGAGGCGCAAAGTTTTGGATTTTTTTGTTTGTGACCCAGCGGTCAAAGTCAGTATCTAGGTCATCAAAAAAAATCTTAAAGGGTTTAGCATAAATATCAATCAATTATCTCCCTTAAAGACACCAAATAATTCAAAACAATCACTAAAATACGAAAACAACACCAATCTCCTTTTGAAACAACACACAATCCTAAAACAGATGTGACTTCGATCACTATTTACCCCAAATTGGACATTGAACCGTGAAGATAAATAAAAACAGTGTCATTCGTCCCCTATGTAGTTAATAATGTCGTGACAGACAGACATTTGACATTGTTATTAGAGATCCCGTATGTAATGTTCAGTCGGCCATATTTATTTGTTTGAGGAAAATTGTTTCTATTGTTGCTGACTATCAAACTATGTAGATGTTTTATTGTTAAAACGTGTGGAATGCTTTCTTTTAAACATACTTCTCATTAACAGACTATAAGTGCCCACTGCTGACCTAAGGTCTCTTCTCACACGGAGAAGGTATTCAATGCAGTTTGATATCACCAATACGGTGATATCAAACTTATAATTAGAAGTCTAAATAAATCTACGCCGATTCCATGCGGATTGGTGACATCTACAAATAGATATACCTAATAATAATATATGTATATATCAAGTGTATCCTATCAAATGGTAATCCTTCTTCAAGAAAAATTACTATTTTGTAAGACTGGCCGAGATACTATTTTTTTTTTTATTATAACTTATCTTTTACACAGGATGGCATTTTGAACGAGAAACAAATTGAAGGACCCAATTCTAGTGCTCATATAAAACAACTTTTTAGATAAGACGCAAATGGAAATCTCAAAAAAAAATTGCTTCTACATACAAAATGATCAATCAGAAAACCAGCGTGAAACAACCACAGCGTTGTGTTTCGCCGCGTGAATAAGGTTACCGGAGTCCCAATCCTTCTCCTCCCCAAATCCCTCCCGAATCCCTAAATCTCCGGAATCCCTAATCCCCAAAAGGTCGGCTACGCACTTGTAACTCCTCTGTTGTTGCGGGTGTCCATGGGCGGCGCTGATTGCTTACCATCAGGAAATCCATTAGCTCGACCAACGACATAAAATAAACGATTAGCAATTTGGAGAACAATAATTCAATCTAAAGAAAATTGGCCGAGTCAAAAACAGTTAGAAAATTTTTGGCCTAAACAGACAACTAAACAATACCGCCATTTTAGAATTTAACTTACCATAAAACATATGGGTCGTTTTCTCACAGAGCCATCGCCAGTCTGTCTAGGAATGCAGTCATTTCCGTCCAGACATGTCTAACTTATAGCCTAGACTAGTTTCACCCGTGGCGCCCCCTATGGGAAATTGATGGCTATTCATGGTTACAAGCTTCGAGATAAAGTGGTAATGTAATGTTCCATGGTAATAATATAGCGTTTTCTTTTTAGGATTATACGTTTAAAATGAGCGTTAGTTTTTATATTGGATTGCTGGGGAAAGAGTTGGATTTGTCTGTAGTGATGACTAGTACAAGTATTATACTCATCATTATCACCATCATCATTAGCTGGAAGACTTACACTGCTGAACTTAAGGCCTTCCTCAAGTCGAACGACAACTCGCCACTTGCATCCATTGGCTCCCTGCGTCTCTGATGATGTCGTCAGTCCACAGACCTAGCGGGAGACATGCCCACGCTACGTTTTTCGGTCGTAGACGCCACTCACGAACTTTCCAGGCCTGTCGATCTTCGAGGGACGCGGCCTGCCCATTGCCACCTACTCCTGCAGATTTCACGAGCTACGCCTGCGAATGTCCACATTTAAGATTTTGTTATCTATCGCGCTCAATGACTATGAGCCTCGCTAAAAGGCCTGAAAATAACGTATCTATTATATACCTAGAACTCAATGGCACGAGTTAATAAACCAGTCTCTTATTGGTTAGAAAATCATTTAACAATATCATATAGTTAGACGCCATTGACATACGCTGAAGAAAAACATCCAGGGGAAGCGAGGACTTATAATTTGGAACCAAAACTTTGAAATTCGCCTTCAGTAAGCGTCGCTCAAAATTGTTCCACGTGAGAACACTGCAATCAGAACTTAAAGGCATTATGATGATGATGATGATGATGATGAGTAAGATGTTTTTTTAATAGTAGCTATCGTGAGACATACTATCGCAGCAAACTCAGTCGTAAATGTCGCCGCGACGCGCACTCTGCTCATAAATAAGAGTCCCGTTGTGGCTTGAAACTAGTAGAGCCTTTCTCAGACGTGAGAAAGTCGTTATTAACCCCCGACGCAAAAAGAGGGGTGTTATAACTTTGACGCGTCTGTCTGTCTATCTGTCTGTCTGTCTGTCTGTCTTTTAATTATTACTTTTAAAATGAATATTAAATTCTTTGCCGGGAGTTTTTTAAATTTAAATTTGTTTTCTAATTAACTATTAATATGGTTGCCAAAACCATACTAGTAAAGAGTTGTAGTAATAAAATCGTCACTTATTTAATACGACTATCCCTTTCTATAATAACTGACCTGGGGCAAGCCGTACCTTATTAATACAGCATCTGTTCAATTACTGTAATGGTTGTCACTATCTCCAATTATTGATAACGTAATCCTGTCGACATAATCATTAATTCTTTCAAAGAGTACACCCTACTGTGGTCTTTATTATCTTTAATGGATAATAATAATTATGTTCGATTCTTAATTGAAGATTCACATCATGAGAAGGAGTTATGCGCGTTTATAGTTAGCTTACTAATGTAAACTGATAAGGTTTATTAGTCCAAACTATGTAATATTATAAATGCGAAAGTAACTCAGTCTGTCTGTCTATCTTTTCTTAAAGCCTAAACTACTGAATCGATTTCTGTGAAATTTGGAACAGACATCGTTTGGAACTCGAGAAAGGAGCACATAGGATAATTTTTATGCCAAAAATCTTCAGTAAGTCACTATTCCACGCGAACTAAGTCGCGGTTTGCCCGCGACTTAGTTCGCTTGTTGACCGCGACTAAGCTAGTTGTGTTATAAAGTATTATTTTTTAGATAAAGCAGCCAATGAATACCTAAACGGTTAATAGTTAGCAATCGGCGCCGTCCGTGGTAGACCTCCTAAACATCAGAGAAGCTACAATTTCGTTGCCAGCCCTCGGATGGAGGGAGAGAGCGAAAAGAGGAGGAAGGAGGTAAGGGAAACAAGACAAGAGTTGTGTCAAGCCTTTTTTAGGTGAGGCCATAGTGTGATGAGATAATGAATAAGATACCTGGACAAGATAAGTGGACCATAGACAAAAGTTAACATTTTATTTGTTATTAATATTGTTTTAGTAAGTTTAGATTATTAGTTTAGTTATTTTCTTCTGTTTTTTTGTATTTTTGATCTTAGGTGTGTGCGCTTGCGCAAAAAAAAAATTTCTTTCTTTCTTTTTTCTTTCAAGTCGAGTCAGTCCATACTAGCCTAAACAAAGCTATCTCAGTATTATTTGATTATATTTTTACCATTGTATATAACGCAGTATTATTTATGATCTTCTGAATCGAGGCAAATTACATATTTTATAAATGCCGACCACTGTGTAAATTGTGCAAGCAAAGTGTGAAATTGAACTCATTGCATCAGAGAAAAGACAATTGCCAAACACAGGACATCTTTATGGGACTCATAAATCGAAACCAGAACCTCTAACTAGTCAGTACTAATGTAACTACTTTATATGTAACGCAGGATTAAATGACGTAATAAAAAAAACCGCCAAAAAAACACCGAAAATGTAAAATTTCTCAATAAAAAAATACAAAAGACAGTGCCGTCACATCACTATGGATATGCCGTATTAGAGACGTGGCTAAACACGGTATTAATACAGAATTTGTAATCGATTTGAAGAAGTCTTTACATGGAGTAGTGTGGTGTAAAAATCAGAAGGTTTACTACAAATTCTATTTCTATTTAATTTAATGTAGTTTGCGAAAAGTCTTTGTAATTTACAACACGATATTTGATAGTAGGATAAACCGTATATAATATGTCTGGTATATTTACACATGTACCATAATCTTAAAAAAATATAGCTCTAGCCTGGAGAAGAATTACAAATCAATTTTTTATTTAGGAATTACGATCATCGTTTTAACAAATATTTTCGCGTACGAATTATTAAAAAAAAAAACATTGACAAATTCTGTAACACTAAAAAATATTTATGGTCTTTAGCCAGTACTGTTCCACTATATACCATATATCGTTCACCTCTCGTTTTCCATCTATCCATCTTTCTACATATCTGTCAGAAGATGACGCATCGCTGTTACGTCTAAAACAAATAAAAAATAAAACAGAATAAAACAAATAAGAATGTATACATTTTTGCACAGCCAGTTGGCGCAGTGGCTGGTAATCTCACTGCTGTACAAAGTATCGCAGGTCGGATACCCTTGCGGAACAATATTTTGTGCTCTCCACAAATTGTTGTTCCAAGTCTGGTGAGTTCCAAGTTTGTGTATGTAAATTTGCGTATTTGTCAAACGCCCCAAGACACGAGAAAATTGTAGTGTAGACCAACGTTTGCTTATAATTATGTAAAAAAAAAAACAAATACATAACAAATCGTAAATTGTTGCTGTTATTTTATAGAAACAGTGTGGAACTACTTACATTGTGTTTCGCAATGTTGGTAAGGTCCCCGGAATCCCAATCCTTCCCAAACCAAAACCTTAATCCCGACATCCCCTACCCATAAATACCTATCTTACAATTCACAATAGACTGGCAACGCACTTGTAACTCCTTTGGGATTTTGAATGTTCATGAGCGGCGCTGTTTGCTTACCATCAGGTGATCCGGCAACTCATTTACCGACTAACACCATAAAAAGAACTCCTAGGACATATTAATGCGTATTTTCTATTAATGTACCTTCTGTTCTAACCACTTTATAGTGACACCCGAGCGACATTATGCTAACACATTCACGCCGACCAACTATAGGAGCGATCAGAATATTAAGTCTTGAACATTCTTGACCATGTGACTAAGAGATTCTTTGATAACCATCTTCTAGCACTATTTGCGTGTTTTGTAAAATAAACCTGCATCAATCTGTCGTTTGAATTGAATGCAGTTCTTGTTCAATTGCATCAATTTTCCAATGTTATTAAACGCCCACAATGCTCCTAAACTGATGTATGTATATCCTTATGTACCCTACCTACCACCTGAGTTCACACTGTGGAATGCAATAAATATATTGAGTATTGAGTAAGCATTCCACATACAATATTACAACCACTGTTTAAAATTAAAGTTTTATAATTTTTCTATACAAGAAAGATGTATAATTATTTTAATAGTAACTATAGTCATACTACATTAATTATTGTTTTCGCACGCAAAATTGCCTATAAAAAATTGTTTTAAGGTAACATAGAGTGCACGGCCTCTCAGAAAACTGTCGTGACACAAAGCTTGCGTTATAAGTGTGAGGTAACCAGAGGCCCAATCACCCACCCTTCATCCTCTATTCCTAAACTCTCAACCTTATCTCCCTCATTGAGGATGAGGGAAATAAGGTTGAGAGTTTAGGAATACACCGGCAATGTTCTAATAACTCCTCTGGTGCTTGCTCCTCATGGGCGGCATCGATTGCTTACCATCAATTTATCGGTCTTGTCCTTTCGTTCACCGCTGTATTCCTTAAAAATAAAGCTTCTAAAGCATGTGCTTCCAGCCTATTAATTTCGACTGCTGAGTAAAGGTCTCACACGGAGAAGGTTTGAGCGTTAATCACCACGCTTGCTCAAAAGGATTAGCGATTTCAAACTTATAATTAGAAATTATAAGTCCAGTATTTCCCTTCACCGTATGTCAGTTGTGTCTTAATAATCATAGAAAGTATATATGTAGTTATAACTCTGAAAAAGTCACATTGGTGGGTACGTGCCAGGTTTCAAAACCCCTAATCCAAAAACACAAACAACCGGTAAATACTATAAAAACAATTATTACAATTACAATACCCTTTATAAAAAAGAATCACGTACAGAAATAAATTAAATAGCAATTAAGCTAGCTAATTCGGTACTGCCAACATTAGCATAAGCTACACGCCAGGAAACGGAAGTGAGCCGTTATGTTGGTACTAAGGGATACAAGGTAAATGCATTAGCTTGTTTGTTTGAGCCAGGATTTTAGCCCGGACTTTCATTGTAGGCTGTATCAGGGAGGTACTAGGCTGACAACTGAAATTTACGACAAAAACCTTCTTCTATATGTATATACATACTACCTATATTGATAGGTTGAGGTTAAATCCAAACTCAATATTATAAATGCGAAAGTAACTCTGTCTGTCTGTCTTTTCTTCACGCCTGAACTACTGATATTCCACTGACAGACCTTCTTATATTTTCCTTAATCGATACTTCTATAGTAATATTATAAATGCGAAAGTAACTCTGTCTGTCTTTTCTTCACGCCTGAACTACTGAACCGATTTCTGTGAAATTTGGTACAGACGTAGTTTGGAATTCGATAAAGGACATAGGATAGTTTTTATACCAAAAATCACGTGAACGGAGTCGCGGGCAAAAGCTAGTATTACTATAAGCTACGCACTGTACACACTATTAAGTTTGTCCTTCTCCTGAAATAATAACTTCTGATTTATTTCGTTGCGGGATTCAAGACAGTCATTCCTGAGACGCGCCGAACTTCAGTGTTTTGGTCTTTTCATGGTTATATCTACTATGGATCCTGGTTTATAGAAGTTGCATCGATTTCAGGAGATTGTGGCGGGCGGAAATGGTTTTTTTTTATGTGATAATACGGCTAACAAGTCTACGGAGTACATTATGATAAATAATTTATTATAATAAACGAAGCCCTAACCTACACTAGAATTTTCTCCTGTGTCGTGGGTGCGGTTACAAACAATCAATTTCACATACACATGACACCCAGACCCGAAACAACAATTTGTGGATCACACAAAGTGTTCCGTGCGGGAATCGAACCCGCGAAACGTCGCACGGCAGCCAGTTGTCCAGCCACCACGCCAAGCGTGCAGTCTTTGCACCATCAAAGTAGTTTCGAGAGCGTTGACAGTCTTTGCAGAACTATATCCTTAGGATTTGAGCATCTGCTGATTGGGGATAAGATAAGGGGGAGGATTGGGCTACCGGTAACATCACACATACGTTTTAGTACAACGCAAGTATTGTTTCACGCCGGCTTTCTGAGAAGCCGTGGTATCATTCCGGTTGAGCCAATATTATCCCTTGTATAATTATAGCATTAAGGCTGTTTGCATTTTTCAAAAGTCAGATAAATGTTATTTGAGGAATAAAAGTGTTGCTGTCACTGTCATAAACAAAGATTCTTACGCGACAGCATCATAATTATTCCCCAGGTAACTTTTATCTAGCCATTGGAAAATCAGCCCTAAATTTATTATTTCGTTATCAAAACGAAAATAGTCGAGCAACACTCGACAAGAACTAAACAAAGAACTTTTATTGATATTTGTCTGTCTGTTTGTTTGTTCGAGAGGGGGAACTAGGATTAATTAGTTGGACCGATGTATTCCCAGAGGTTAAGAGGGATAACTCCGATGTTATTAAATTGAAATTAATTTGTATCGATCTGTTTTATAAATGGTTTGTTTGTTTGTTTAGCTGTTAGCTATTATGGTTCGTTGAAGGAGTTGATTCGATGTATAATCATTAATAAGTTAATAATAAGTGGTCTCAGGAAATAACTATATGTTTACTAATATTTCAAGGCCGAAGAGTTTGTCAGTGTTTGTTTCAACGCGTTGATCTCAGGAATGACTGGTTCAAATTACAAAAATCTTTTTGTGTTGTTTAGCCTATTTATTAAGGAAAGCTTGGCGGGAGCACACTTCTCAATTTGGGTAAAAAGGAGTCAGGTAAATACACATTTATGTGGTTCTTTATCGTGCCTACGTATTTTCTTTTTATTTAAAAATCTTAACATATTTTATGCAAAAAGACCCGGCGTCAAATCCACCCAGTAGTTAATGGTTTCGGGGTCCCGCCCCTAAAGGGGACCCGACAACGTAAGTCACCAGCAGATACTATTAAAGACAACGTTTATAATTATGGTAATTATTATCTTTGTATAAATATCAAGATGATAAAGTTCAACTAAATATGTAGGTACTATTTTCATAGGTACATACCAACTTTCAGATTATACAAAGTGAGAAACATCGCATATTTTTCTTTTTTTTTCTCAATACAAAGCTTTATTTATTTTCAAAACTATCTTTAAGTGTTTATTTTGTAGTTATTTAAATTGTATAGATGTCGCAGTAAGATATCATCCGGTATATAAATATATCCCTAAGGATATAATTATATACCGGGACATAGTTATACGAAAGCGATTCATTACTATCTCACTAGAGATATAGTTATAAAACGGACCAAGTTTAGTGATATACTTATATTCCTAGATTAAGTTTAGTGAAATAGCTTTCGGAGTATGTGGCGCTGGCGACGCGCTCCTCAATCAGCAGTCAGTCGGCCGATAATAGTTGTTCGGTGTTCACGTCTAGTTTTCCTGCATTTGCATTTAATTATCAATATTACGGCTACATCTACCTTACTGCGACATAGACATTGAAAATCTGACCCTCTCACACACACAGTCTTAAGTATTTTTTTTACTCTTCCTAAGTATAGGTATCAAGTACGAGTGCCAAGTTTCATTAAAATTGGTTTAGGAGTTTCTATAATGTTCCACAAAAACGTTCGTATGCAATAACCTGTGCCGCAATAACGTTCGCAACAGATGATACCTTTGATAAGACAGAATTTAATTTTTTGGCGAACGAGCCGACGTGTTGCCTCATGGTAAGCAATCAACGCCGCCCAAAAATAAAGAATCTGTATCATATTAATGGAACAATTCTGCAGGAAAAGGAATAGATAAGAGATTTGGGGGTAATCTTTGACTCCAAATTAACCTTCATGCCACATCTTGACAACATAATTGGGAAATCCTCAAAAATGCTTGGTTTTATCATGCGTAACGGTAGATTTTTCCGTAATCCCGCCACAAAAATTGCCATCTACAACACCTACTAAGTCACTACCCTACGAAGTCATCTTGAATACTGCTCGGTAGTTTGGTCGCCTCAGTCCATGGGTTAAGAATAGAACGAGTGCACAAAAAACTGCCATCCACTAATGACAAATTGAGACATTTTAGAATGGACAGTTTGTCATGTCGTAGACAATTTCATGATATGACATTTCTCTATAAGGTATTAAGAAGTGAAGTGAACTGTCCACCTCTTCTAGGTGGACAGTTCACTTCACTTCTTTAGGAGTCGGAGTCATTTAAATTTCGCGTTCCACGTCGGGTGCCTAGACTGTTAAAATACAATGCAGGTTTATTGCAACCACCATTTGCCAGAACCAATTTAAAAGAGTTTTCTCCAATAAATCGCTTGTCGAAAGCATATAATTCTATTTGCGGTGAAGTGCATGTGTTCGGCGATAAGCTATACACATTCAAAAAAGTTGTTTTAGAGTCGTTACGATTAAAACAAGATCGTTAAATTGAATTAAATTTCTTCTTTGTTTTCATTTTATTTCTTGTTTTGTATTATTGTTTCTTTATTTTTATTTTTATTTAATTACTGAATGGGTTATAAAACCAGTGTTACCTTATGATGCATGCTGTGACATCTTAAAATGTTGTGCATTTATGTATTATTTAAAAATAATATTAAGTTAAGTTAAGTATTTTATGTTACAACTAAGTACTGATCGTCCAAATAAATAAATAGCACCCACAAAACGGAAGAGTTACGAGTGCGGTGCCGACCTTATGAGGATTAGGAATTTGGAGATTTTAGGATCGGGGACAGATTAAGGGAGAGAAGGCCTCCGGTAACCTCACTCAAACGGCGAAACACAACGCTGTGATTGTTTCACACCGGTTTTCTGTAGTTTTTTGGGATTTGAGATTTTTGATTAGATCTTTGATTAGACCGAATTTCATTTCATTAAAATGTTGTTTTTTTTCTATTCCCAAACCATTATGAAATTATTAACCCCATACACTAATAACAAACCAATAAAACTAAAAACATAACGGCTATACATTGACAATGGACATTCAACATTTAATAACAATATATAGGTAGTACTTCATACGCCACGCGCCCGTCACACTCTGACTGACAGACAAACGGACAAAAACAACGGATATTGGTGACACGTGCCCTCATAATTTGTTCACCCCCTGTATATAGCGGGGTCGAGGAAAGAAGGGGAAGGGGGGCAACATTAGTTGCATGGGAAACTAATAAATATAAATCCTAAAAATGGGGTCGAAATTTATTTCGTACGGAATCGGGTGATCGGGAAGTTTGGTTTCATTAAAACCGGCTCTTTTGTACTTAGAGACATTTGATAATTGCTTACTTAAACTATTCCTTATATATAACAAGCTTGTGCTCGCGACTCCGTTCGCGTGGAATAATGACTTCCTGCAGATTTGGTATAAAAACTATACTATGTCCATTCTCATTATGTGGCAGTGGGCAGGTCACATCTGTCGAAGAACCGATGACCGATGGAGTAAACGTGTTCTAGAGTGGAGACCACGTCTAGGCAAACGTAGTGTAGGGCGCCCTCCAGCTAGGTGGACTGACGACATCCGCAGGGTGGCTGGCAGTGGTTGGATGAGAAGAGCTGAACATCGAGCTCAGTGGCGTGCAATTGGGGAGGCCTATGTCCAGCAGTGGACGACAACAGGCTGATGATGATGATGTCCATTCTCTAGTCCCAAGCTATGTCTGTACCAAATTACACAGAAATCGGTTCAGTAGTTTAGGCGTGAAGAAAAGACAGCGGTTTCATTCTTTGTTAAAAATTTATTTTAGTTAACAGTTAAATTATTGTATCATTTAGTTTATATAATTGGTATAGTTTTTTGTTTTCTTCTCTTCTTTTGTATTTTTTAATTTCTATGTGTGTGCGCTTGCGCAGAAATAAATGTTGTCTTTCTTTCTTTCTTTTCACCCGCTGCTCGGCTCCATATGATCGTAGCGTGATTTCAATTTGATCGTAGCCATCCATCAACGGCCTGAATGACAAGTCGTTTGATGGAATGGCTAAAATTCAGGCTGTAAGTTGAAGGGTGAAGGGATCGTCATGAAACCAAGTTGCTACCAGAATGGTAGGTTAGAACTGTGAAAATTACAGAAATCAAGTCATCATCATCATTATCATCATCATCAGTCTATAAGTGCCCACTGCTGAGCAAGGGCCTCTTCCCACACGGAGAAGGCTTGAGCATTGATCACCACGCTTGCTCAATGCGGATTGACTTTTATAAACTTATAATTAGAAATTACAAGTCGAGGTTTTCTCACGAGTTTTACCTTCACCGTATGTCAGTGGTGTCTAAATAATCATAGAAAGTACATACATATAACTCAGAAAAAGTCACATTAGTACTTGCCAGGGAAATCAAGTCGTTCCAAAATAAATAGCTTCTCAAATTGTACTGTGGCCAAAGAGTTAGCTGACTGATTGACCCGCTATTGTAACCAGTTGGCTGCGACATATCTTCTGACGTTTTCATAATGCTAACTCATGTGCTGTCGCAAGTTTAAGCGTTTTAATAACAGTTTATGTAATGAAAGTGAGTTTTTTGCTAAAAATAACTCAGGCAAGCAATCAATAATAATGATTACGGCACTTTGTTTACTTTAAACTTGTCTCAACTAACTAGTCTTACTTACTGAGGACTAATCGACTTTTCTGGCTCAAGAAAAGGCACTTGTTAAACACACATCCTTGACTAAACAACGAAAATAAACCAAAAATCCACCCTCGAAACTTTTAAGATAAAATTATTTCAAGTTAAAACCAAACAAAAACGCATAATGATAAATAGTTCTAAAAACAAAAGCATATTAACGTCTTTTGGAATAATTTAAAAACGTCTTACTAATGGACGTTCTAAATTTAAACGACAATGGATGCGCACGAGTTGCAATTGCGTTCTATTTCTGTGCGTAAGCGCATATCCGCTCGATTGTTTACGAGGGTGGCTAGGGTTGTGCAGTGTCAGATATCCGCCAGCTGCCGATAGGGATGTGTTGGTATTAATTGGCGGATATTTTCTGGTACCTGGTAATTTGAGATATTTGTGAGAGGTACACATTCTCTCTTACTGAGCGAGTAGTGGAATTAAGGGGTTGTTTGTACCCAGTTTATGATTATAAATATGATAATTATTATAAAAAGTATATTAAGGTGGTAGAGTTACTTTACAGTTCCGTTTCTTTGAGGGTAAAATATCAAAAAGTTGGAACCAACTAAGGATTCTTACTTTCTCAATGTCAATAGTTTTCTTGAGTAGAGTGAAATTTTGTTTAAGTAGGTATCTTTTGGTCCGTAACCATTTGCATATCACGAGTGAAATTTTGGTCCTTTGAAATATGTATGAACTTATAAAAATAAAATACACTACTGAGTAAAAACACATAAGCATAAAATGACTAATTCGCATAGGTATTATTATGATACAGTATTGTAACAAGAACTTATAATTTCATCGATCACCCTTCTCAATTTTGAACTTCACAACTGCGGCTTGACTTCAAAAACCCAACAACTCAACACTTTGCAACAAAAATCATTACAAAAATATCATTAGGCCCACATGTCAAGTATTTGCGCACGCGACGCCGGGAGTTCCCTATTCATGCTCTCGTGACTAGGGTACCAAAAAGGCCGAAACAATTTATTACAACACACCTGGGGTCCTATTTGATAAATAGTTGTATTGTAATTAGTTTTAATGATAAACTAAATGTATAGTTTCAAGTTTAAATTAGGGACCACGTGTGGTTTGTGATGAAAATTTAATTATGGGGATTGGTGATTTATTTTATGAGTGGTTAAAAGCAAGACTATCAAACAGCAAAGTATGCCAAGTTCAGTTTTTTTGGGCAAGCAATATTGTTGAATTTGTATTTTTTTTAGATGCCGTATTCTTGCTTTGACGCTTATGGCTCGCCTCAAATGGAACGACACCACGGCGTCACGGGAAACCGGCGTGGAACAACGCTTAATAATATAACTAGCTGAATCATAGGTTCCAGTTTAAGTGTAAATTATAGGGGATCGTGGTTTTCGAACGGAAAAAGTGACTAGTAAAATTTAGCTATTAAGTTGTGCAAAATTGGGTGTTTGGAGTAGCACCCTTGTAGCTAATTATATGAAACTAAATACTGGTCACACATCTGTTAGAAATTGGTTTTTATTTACATCTGTTTTACATTACTACACTCAACTAAAGAACATTATTTTTTAAAAGTAACTATCTTGAGACGTACAAAATGTCTTAAAAACAGGGACTTACCTAAGAAAAGCTACTAGTTTTGAGTCACAGCGGGAATCTGAATAAGGGACACTTAGAACTTTAGTTAAAAAACTATCCTATTTCCTTTCTAGAGTTCCAAACTATGTCTATACCAAACACACAGAGTTACTTTCGCATTTATAATATTAGTTTGGAAGTTTTGATTCCCGAGGAAGAATGCTCTATATTTACTATAGTACCTATCAATCATGCATGCTAAACCGTAGGTATAAAGCTAGTTTATAATATTTATGTAATATACGAGTATCTATACTAATATTATAAAGAGGTAAAATTTGTAAGTTTGTATGTAGGGGGTAATCTTTGGAACCCCTGGTCGGATTGCCAAAATTCTTTCACTGATAGAAAGCTACAATGTTCCTGAGTGCTATAGGCTGTAAAACATCACGCTACGATCAAATAGCGCCGAGCAGCGGGTGAAACCGCGCAAGATTAGCTAGTTCAATAATATTAATATATCTATATTAGTAATAGATATTGAATGTTAAGCAGTGTAACACATGTTGACATCAAGTAGGTGTAATTAATTAGGGATAGCTTCAGTAATCCCTGCCTTAGAAACAATGTTACTATATAGATCACAACTAACAACTAGCTATTGAATCGTACATACATAGCCTGCAGGCCTATGTACAAACACTGGTTCCGTATGTCTTACACGTGTGCATTCTTGATGCTAGTTAGCTATTTTGGAAAATGTAACATATGGAATGCGATATAAAATTGTTTTTTTATTAATAACTACCAAAACCTTATGCTTATACTAAATTAAGCCCTAATACTAAATTCACCGCGGCACCGCGACCTCGGCCCAGAGCCGGAGAAGGAACTAGGGGGTTTTTAGTCAGTAAGAGTCTGACACTCCCTCCCGCCCGGCCCTGGGCAGGAGAAGTCATTTGATGATTTTCCCCTCACAAAAAACTCAATTCCTCCACTATATAATGAATGTAAACCTTCCTGTTCAATCACTCTATTTATTTAAAACAACCGCACCAAAATACGTTGGCCAGTTTTAAAGATTTAAGCACACATAGGGACAGAGAAAACTATTTTGTTTTAGGTTTGGTATGTAGTGATTTCGTAGGAGTTTCCTTGTTTTTTTTCTGAAGGTAGAAAATCGATATCTGTTGCTCTCGCCCTGATTGGGTTAAGAGGGAGTGCTAAAAACTCTTACTGAATTTGGACCACCCTGTTCTTTCTCCTGCTTCAAGCCGAGGTCGCAATATTATTGTACTTGTAGTAAATTCATTACAAATCTATTTACATTTACCCGCACCATCTCCTATTAGTCGTCACGTAATGATTTTTGACAAAATATGTAAGTGAACTAAAACACAAAATCTTTTTTTTTCGTTAGCGCCTTAAATAAAACAAACAAACACTTCAGTTTTCTAATCTGTATGAATCTATTCTAATATTATAAAGAGGTAAAATTTGTAAGTTTGTATGTAGGGGGTAATCTTTGGAACCGCTGCCTGGTCGAATTGCCAAAATTCTTTCACTGATAGATAGCCACAAACGTTCCTATGATTGCTACAGGCTATTAAACATCACGCTACGATCAAATGGAGCCGAGCAGCTGGTGAAAGAGCGTGAGAGTAGCTAGTATTACAATACATACAAATAACTAGCATAGATTTTCCAATCCGTTAATGTAAATCATTAACCGATTGGAACATATTAATAATACACTTCAATAAGCACTTACCTACTTATGTTTGGCTAATACCAAACGCCTACTATACATATTTTGGTACGAAAAACATCAAACGATTTTTCCCCCCACTTTTCTAACCAGATCTGTGATCTTTCTTATTATCTCATTGAAAACAGATCAAACAAGATCCCTCCTCACACCTTCAGAGATGGCAAACGAATGAATCGCAAAAGCCGATAATGCCGACATCTGACTGATTCTCCCCCTCCCCCTTGGACTAAGAGGGGAGGAACAGTCATTCAAATCAAATCAAATCAAAATCAAATCAAAATCATTTATTCCAAATAAACCATAAATAGGTACTTTTGAAACGTCAAAATAGAATAGTAGTCTGTCAGTCTGTTCGTCAGTGAAGCTAGGTGCTCGTTCCAAATTGTAGTTTCGAATGGAGAAGAACGAGCAAGAAACTCCATCGTTACTCTTTTAAAAAAAATATTTGTTTTACAATTCATCAATAATACATTTTTTATACATTACTGTACCCCTATGTGAGAACAATGCAGAGACAAGTTGTTAATAAAAAGGAACAAATTATGGTCTATTTAATCTATCATTAAAATTTTAATCCTTTGTTGTCTCGTACATGGCGCTCACATATGCGTACTCACAATCCAAAAGAATGCTTCTATATAAACTCATTCAAGGTTTCATTAATTTTGAGAATTTTAATAACTACTGACTACATATTTGAGAATTGTCCAGTGGAGCCGAACCAACATGCTGCCAGGCATTCTTATCCTCAATATAATCTGAAAGTTTGTAGTATGCCTGTCTACATAATTCGCGTTTAATATAAGTTTTAAATTTTCGTTCATTAAGATTTAATACACTTCTTGGAATTTTATTGTAACAATTTACACAGAACCCCATAAAGGATTTCTGTACTTTGGACAGACGGAATCGTGGCACAGCCAGCCTATCTTTGCCTCTAGTATTAAAATTGTGTCTATCGCTTCTTTTTTCAAATAATTGCAAATTTTTCCTTACGTACATAATATTTTCATATATAAACTGACAAGGTACCGTTAGGATATTTATCGTTTTAAATAGTTCTCTTAGAGATTCACGAGGGGACAAGTTATATATCGCTCGGATAGCCCGCTTTTGCAAAATAAATATTGAATCTACTTCCGCAGCTCGACCCCATAGCAAAATTCCGTACGACATAATGCTGTGAAAATAGCTAAAATAAACAAGCCTTGCTGTGTTCACGTCTGTGAGCTGTCTAATCTGTCTAACTGCAAAAACAGCTGAGCTCAGTCTTCCCGAAAGCGTCTTTATGTGGGAACCCCATTGAAGTTTATTGTCTAGCGTAATACCTAGGAACATAGTCTCGTTAACAAATTCTAACTTTTGCCCATTTAAAATTATGTCACAATCATTATTGTGTACGTTGGGCAAGCTAAATTTAATACATTTTGTTTTTTTCTCGTTAAGTGCTAAATTATTGACTGTAAACCAATTATGAACTCGATGAATGGAGCTGTTTACTTCGTCCAAATTATTAACACGTCGACCTATTCTAAAAATTAATGATGTATCATCTGCAAACAGCACCATTCTTGGCTCGGTTTTAAATAGAAATGGCAAGTCATTAACATACACTAAGAAGAGAAACGGACCCAAAATTGAACCTTGCGGTACGCCAATTTTTATCTCAGAGCCCCGTGAGTTAGAACCACCTACATGAACTCTCAGCTGCCTATCCTCTAAATATGACTTTAGTAGACGGAGTGCAGTATGTCTAATCCCGTAATGATCTAATTTCAGCAAGAGTGTTTCATGATCAACGCAATCGAACGCCTTTGAGAGGTCGCAAAAGACACCAACAGCATCCTGTGCTTCCTCCCAAGCACCGAATACCTCCTTTATCAAATTCATTATTACTTTTATATAGTTTTATGACGATTCATTACTTATTGTCTTCGGATGCATTCGGCAATGTTCGGATGTTTTCGGAGTTTGTTCTGTAGTCACTACAAAAAGGATTGTATTTTTGAGGATATCCATGTTTTGATTTTCGAAATATTATTCTTACCTTACCTAAGTACTTGAAATTACCGATTTGAATGCAAATCTTTGGATCTTAGTGTTCTGTGAGTCAAAGCTTGATGTAAGTTTTTAACGAAAATATTTTTTTTTATGGGACAGGTCGCCGAACGAGCAGACGGATTACCTAATGGTAAGCAAACGACGCCGTATAATAGCACCTCAGAAGGAAGTCACAGAAATCAAACGAGAGTATACCAACAACAATTATTAGATTTATTATCACCTTTACAAACTCATAACACTATACATTTCCAAAATATATGAAATTAATCAGTACATACCTTATCGCTACGGGAGCTCGTTCAAGAATGACCGCCGACTAGATTCACTATTAGCACATCTATTAAACGTCAATGTCACGGGTTATGTCAAATGACAGGAGGAATCGAGTGTTCATTGTAGGTAATAGTCGAATAATATTGATACGTTTGTTACACTATAGAGTCTCACAACCCCAGAGGAGTGACGAGTGCGTTACCGGCCTTTTTGGAATAAGAAGAGGGATTGGGCCTCCGGTTTTCTGTGGGGCCGTGGAATGACTCTCTCACACTTTAAATAGTTAAAAGTTTCGGTTTTCGGATGAAAAAATTGTTAAAGCATTTTGTTAATTCTAAATATACATGGCACGAAGTCACCTACAAATGTCCTGTTCCTTCACAACTTCCCTATATTTAGTCTAGAGACAGAAACTCCTCAAAAAAGAACACTAGGATACCCGCCTACCCTCTAGCAACACTATAAAAAAATCCTCCCGATAAAATTGACTTTACAGCATTTGGAAAACGCTTTAAGATAGCCTGGATGTTCCACTCAACGTTCAACAGCACTTGAAACTATCGCAAAGAAAAACCAACTTCACTCGCATACTTTTAGAATTCTTTTCTCAATAACACAATTCGCTGTCCACTTCCCAAGTGCAAAATAAAGGATATTAGACTGTGTAGAGTAGAGATAGATTGCATTTTTGTAAGGCAAGGTAAAGCTTTTAAAGGCGGTGGTTTATACAGGATAGGGTTAATTTTAGGTCTTCTTATATTTAGGCATTTAGTGCTCTGACTTTGAAATAGTATCTGTTGGCTTTGAGGAGATGGGACTTAGGTTGGAAGAACTTTTCTTTGTGTACATTAATGTTAAGTCTTCACTTAACATTAATAAAGTAATCTTTATTGTGTTGGTCACAGATGTTAGATAGAGTGATATACCTATGTACAGTAAAAAAATCAGCCCGTTTGCGCATACAATAATTAAGGCCCATTCGGGCAGGTACATTGTTTTTTTATCACAAAATATAAATTAAAAAATATTTTTTAAGGGTTTTGATATTATTTATGACATACATTATCATTATTTATCTTCTTAAAAATCCTTAGTTGTATAATAACGTTGTATTTACCTAATTTTAAATAAAAACTTTTTAATTTTGACTTCATTGATAATTTCTGTGTAGGAAACATATCATCGGATATTAGTTAGATATAACTTAGACTTATTAGTTCTATTATGTAGATTCGACAGACAAATCTATACTAATATTATAAAGAGGTAAAATTTGTAAGTTTGTATGTTTGTAAGTTTGTAAGTTTGTATGTAATCTTTGGAACCGCTGGACGGATTGCCAAAATTCTTTCACTGATAGATAGCTACAATGTTCCTGAGTGCTATAGGCTATAAAACATCACGCTACGAGTAAATGGAGCCGAGCAGCGGGTGAAACCGCGCGAGAGTAGCTAGTCTTAAATAAAAGAGGCTTTTGTCGTCACAAAATTAGTTCAAATAGTATTATGCTTCACCAGAACAGAAATAAAAGTGATATTATCCAAAGCAAATAGCTTAGGAACAAAAACTCAGTAATAAATTGAACGTTGAAGTAATAAATTATTTTCATTTTCTCTTAGCAGCAATGAAAGTAGTAATGTTTTCTTTATAGAGGAACATGGTTGGTTTGTCCATCTATACGTCTCTATATAACCTTGTTTTTTTTAAGGGATACTTCAGCAAATGGCTGTAAGGATTACCTGACGGTAAGCAATCGGCGGCGCCCAATAAACACTCTTAACACCAGAGGAGTTAAGAGTGGAGAGGAGACACATGCTTTGCCGGCCTCTTGTTGGTTGTTAGGGATTTGGATTGAGGATAGGTGGTGGGGGAAGGTTTGCGCCTCCAGTTATCTTAGTAAGATTACTTTACTTTACTCACATGACGAAACAATGTTACGGTAGGTTAATTCTCGCGTGTTTTCTGTGAGGCCGTGTTATTACTCCGGTCGAGTCGAACCATTCGTACCGAAGGATGGTCCTTCCACTTGTATAAACGAGTGTGGCTCCCTCTGATATCTATTTAAAAAAAAATAGCAGCTAAAGTCATACTAAACTCTTAGTCTAAATCCTAAGTGGATGTATGTTAGTTATTCTTTCACACAAAACCGTTTAGACCGATTTGGTTAGTATAAAGATGAAACCCTGGATTAACACATTTTTTTTTATGTGATAGGACGGCAAACGTACAGACAGGATTATCTGATGGTAAGCAATCGGCGTCGCCCATGGACACCTTTTAAGGATTGGGATTTTGGGACTGGGAAGGGATTGGGACATAGGCAATTTTTCTTTTAATCAACGTGATAAATGCCACGTGAGCGAAGCCGCGGTCAGAAACTAGTACTAGATGCTTCAGAAATGGTACGATATATGCCACACTTGTGCGGGAACGCCTCTTCCGTTCGTTGGTAAGCAGAATATATTACAGTTGTAAATAAAATACTACGACTACATACAGGATTTATTCTTAGTAAATAATGTCTTTAAGTCTAAGATATTGTTAAAGAATTGAAACTAATTCGTTGGCTTTTGGATACATTTTGTAAGTTAAAGGAAAAAATACTTTAATAACGTAACTAAAGGTGACACAGGCACAGGCATGATTGATGTCATTTTTTATCGAAATGGAAAAACGGTAGCTCAAAAACAATAAAACTAGTTCGATTTAAAATCCAATCCTGTATGTACTGAGTTATCAGTATGTAAGTTACAGTATGCATTTTATTACTGTTATATTTTTCTACTTTTTTATGTGATATGCTGCGAAAGAGAGAGAGAAAGGATTACCGGCGGCAAACAATTGGCGACGTCGGAGGTCATGCGCAACGCCAGAGATATTTTTTTTACATTTTGCATATCGACACTGTTTAAAGTTTAAACAGTGTCCATATCCTTTCCATTCTTTAAACTTAGGAACTAAAGGAATATTTGTATTACTTAATTTGTATGTGGGATCAGGTGATTTTTTTTAGTTACGTTGACCTTTCTTTGATTTTGTCCTGTGCATTTGCACAAACATACAAATTCATATACACATCACTTCCAGAGCTGGAACAATTTATAAATCACACATAATTTTAGTGTGGGAGAGCCATGCTTCAGCACGAATGGGTCGGCTCGACCGGAGTGATACCACGGCCTCACAGAAAACCAGCGTGAAATCACCACAGCGTTGTGTTTCGCCGTGTGAGTGAGGTTACCGGAGGCCCCATCCTTCCCTACTCCCAATCCCTCCTCAATCCCTAAATCCCCAAATCCCTAATCCCTAAAATGACGGCAACGCACTCGTAACTACTACGTTGCGGGTGCCCATGGGCAGTGCTGATTACTTACCATCAAGTATATAATCCGTCTGCTCGTTTGCCGATCTATTCATTACAAAAAAAACACATTTGTTCGTGTCGGAATCCACCGAAAGCCACCCCGCCTACCGTGTAGTTATGAATTGTTTTTGAAACAATATCAAATACGTTTGAAGAGTTCTAAATAACATTAATGATGTATTTCAGTAAAGCAGACGAGAGTTGCAAGTTGATAACTGACTGTTAGTGACTTTAGCTGACTGTTAGTGACTGTTAGTGACTTTTAGTGACTCTTAGTGACTGTACAACTTGGACGCAACACTTGCACACTGCACACTCAAGTATGTAACGCTCAAAAGCTTGTGCAAAAAGCTTTATACGACGTACTGTTAGGCTGAGGTTTTGTTGATGGGATGTAGCGATTTAAAAATGTTTTGCATTTAGAGTGTTATATAAGCGATCTTTATTGTTTATATGAGAAATTGTTTTTTTTTGTTGATTGTCTAAAAATTAAATCTAAGTAGCTACTTATTATTATATTGGTTCTTTAATAGTTTTTAAGTAGATGAGCATGAAAATAATTGTTATTTATTCGTATAAGTTTTTCTGCTTCTTCTAGATCTGCAAGCCAAGACAACTCGCTACTTTTTTGTTTGAAAGGGCAATGCCTAAAGCCCAAAAACACCAAAATGGAGTTACAAGTAGGTGTATAGCCGCCTGAATTTGCCGGCATTTTTTGAATAAAGTGTTTTTTCTAATATGGTGGCTGTCGAAATCGCTCCCGCTCCGCTCATCACCATAACACGACTCTATAGTAAGAGGCTAAAGCTTTGTTTCAAAAGGCTCCCTTTGAAGCTAGTTGGACATTGTTCTTTTGAGAATGTCACGTCACTAATCACATAGTGATGTACCTTTGTTACTGAAATCTTAAATTAAATATATTAATATTATGTTTCGCTTCTGTAAAATATGCTCATTAATATTTAAATCACGAAAGTAAGTTCGTCCATTACCACCACATTTAAGCCAACCTTTTCGAATAAAATTATAATTATGTACTTACATACTTTGTGGAAGTGGAGTAGGGTGTTTATTCGTGCGGTCAATGTCACGAGGAAAATCTCATCATCATCAGCCTATAAGTGCCCACTGCTGAGCAAAGGCCTTAGGCCTCTTCTCACACGGAGAAGGTTTGAGCATTAATCACCACGCTTGCTCAATGCGGGTTGGCGATTTCAAACTTATAATTAGAAATTATAAGTCCAGGTTTCCTCGCGATGTTTATCTTCACCGTATGTCAGTGGTGTCCAAATCGTAGAAAGTACATATAACTCGGAAAAAGTCACATTGGTACTTGCCAGGTTTCGAACCCTCATGCATGAGAAACGGGCTCCTTAACCTTCGGGCCACCACGACGATCACACACGAGGAAAATCTAGCCGTATTTAATTGTTAATGTTAAATATTTTTGAGTGTACCTTCAGGTCCTGAGTAAATGTCAGATACGAATAGAACTAAAATGAATCTGTGGGCTAGAGTTTCCAGGTAAACCTTAGCCAAATTTAATCAAACAGGCAAATAGTGCTGCTACTCGGAATTCCTAAACGGTATCGATCCTTTTTGGACCCGCTTTTACTCGATGTAAAACGTATTTTCAACGTCATTTTCAAAGTTGGATAAGTATTTTGTGTAATTTTTAAAGCTCTTCTTGTCCATTCTGGGCACATTCGAGGAGGTAGCAAAAGTGCGACCGCTGAGCGAGTAGTGTCGAGTGCGATTCCTGGATATAGCAAAGTTTTGCCAACGCCGTTTGTTAAAACCGAAATGTAGACTCAATAATACTGGTTTCATTATAATCGAAAACATTGTTTTATTATTAATAGCTACCATTGTTGTTAAAGCTACTTACGAACCACCACGTATTTTATCTTGTGAAGGGATAAGCATGAAATATAATTCATTTAATGATTTATTTAAATTTTAATATAGATACATAAAGATAAAATGCACATGCTACAATGGACATTTTTGAGGGGGCATTTACTTCTCCCGTAATATTACTCGACTCGACACCTGTAAAACTTTGCCAAATAGGTGCCTACCATATTTATAGACCTAAAAACAAAATATGACCCAATTTAAACAAAACAAAAATGGCCGACAATAAAGCAGCAGTGTGTTGCAATCGACAACATTTTCCGTTCAACAACAGAAGTTACACAACTGAGAAATTCAAAAAACCGCGCCGCTTTCGTGTCGAACTCGAATGCGAAATAAAAACGGACATAAAACTTTTTTTTCTATGTTTTCGGCAACGACCTCTCGTTTCGTATAATATTCATGGCCCGTTTTTTACACCTTACGCCTTTTACCCCGCATAAATGTGAATTATATCATTTTTACCAACATTTTTGTGCTGAAATATCGAGAAATTGGGTATTCGCCTGAGGATAGGAGTGACCTATGGAATATTACAAGTTACAAGCCGCCTCTTTTATTTTTATTTCATGTAGAAAACATAATACTGGTCACACACACACACACACACACACACACACGTCGCGTCGGCCATTATTATTTTTTTGTAGATTTTTAAATAAATTCTGTGTCTTATTTTTCTATTTTTAAAATCAAGCCGCTATTATTCTTTCTACAGTATGTAGCTGTAATAAAATATTTTATAAATAGGTACACCACTTGGAGGTCTTTATAAATATTTCATAATAATTTTTGAGACTAGCGGGCGCCTACCTGAATTTCATACGAATCGGTAAGTTTAGTTCGAGATTTTCTCAATTAATTTCTTGTTACGTTTAATTAAATAACTTAATTACAGTCGGTAACTAGAAGGGTCTTGCGTAGTAAAATAATTAAGTAAAGGACAGAGTTTACTTTTTTCCTTATTAATTTAATTATAACTTGGTGGTAGGTACCGGGTATGTACCTCCTAACGTTTTCATTAAATACTTTTTGAGAAAAATAAGTAAGTAGGTAAGATCTGGTAAAGTATGCCCACGAAGAAATGAGCTCAGATAAATATGACATCGCATAATTTTGTACTCTTATTCCTTCGTTATCCACACGCGTTTTGATAAAAATATGTAAATTAAAAAATCCCCTAGCTGCAAGCATCGTAAAATTATATGAAGAACCAGCGACGCATTACAAACTCCACTGACTTAAGTATCCACTTCGACAAACCAAAAAAAAAAGCCATAATGTTTTTATTTTCGAACCATATTTGAAACACGTGGCTCGAAACAAAAACGCGCCAACACACAATTTGTGCAATGATTGTACTAAAACTAAATGCGTGCCATGTGGTCACTCCCGGTCATACAGTCGCGGGCCCGCTAACTTCATTCTGATATCACCATCCCTTTCTCTCCATTCAAATTTTATCTGTGCTTTCTCTCCCTCTCGCATAGCCATCAGTTCGCGTCGAAGCGTTGAGCGTAGTGGACGTACGTCGCTTCGCAGGCACACGTGACAACTTTCGTAAAAAAACGTTGTAAAAATACTTTTTTTGAAAGTACTGCGGGGTTTGCGCGAGTGTCAAAACGGTTTCTGTGTTCAGTGAATTGAATATTTGTGAGAAAATAATTTTGTTTGTGTGCATATTTTGGAATGTTGCAAATATCGCAGGTAGTCGCGCTGTTGTGAGCGCAAAGTGAACGGATTTATTTACGGTTGGTACCTATTATTTTTCTTATCAAACAATAATGTCAGAACTGTTTCTACGTGGCTTGTTAGTGTAGTTTTTCGATAAAACTGGATAAAACATACAGTTTTATCGTTATCAATGCGAATTTGTTTGATAGACTGGTGGTAAAGTTATCTGTTTGTACAACTGCACGATACGCTAATGCAATAAATACTAATGTACCCGCATAATGACTGTACTTACCTGTGCTTGTGATGAAAAATTCAAGGATTTTCATCAATCGATTAGCGGTTTCACACAATTGTGTAAATATTACTTGAATTAACATTATACCTACCCAATGTTTCTAAACTAACCGCTGTGATCTAAACTTCAAGGTTGAAGCAAAAAACCATATTTGTGCCAGCTCACGCAAAAACTTTCGACCATTCACGGTGATGGTCTGTTCACACAGTAATTGAGTGTAATAATATTGACATCATTATACGATATAGTGTTTAAATAAGTTGTTTATTTATTTATGATATCTACACATTATATTTTATCTAATAAGTATAAGGGTAAATAAGTCAAGGAACTTTTTCATTGCGTCTGTCTGAGCACATTAATATGCTGGTTTGGTTAGTACATAATTTACATAAGTACTCATAGGTATAAATGCTATAATATAAATGGATTTAAAAACGATCTAAAATCGACTAAAGCATAAAATTCGCAATTTTGCATTCATCCATGTGTCTTTACAACTACAAAAAATAAAGTCCTAATTGTGTTTGAAGAACATTTTCTAGATTTATCCATTTCTCATGCAGTGAATGGTATGGTAAGCCTGGCTGAGTAGGTTACTAGCTTACTAGATATTAAAGGTTTCCTACTACTGCTTTCGTTCTTCCAGAAAAACTAGTACTGCTTGAACACCTTAATTATGATGATTTCAAATCACAACTTAGCGGTACAACCTCATCAGCCGGGGTTGCGTGGTAAGCGCAATGAGGCACCGCGACCTCGGCCTAGAGCAGGAGTAGGAACAGGGGGGTTTCTAGTCAGTAAGAGTCTGACACTCCCTCCCGCCCCACCCTGGACGGGAGAAGTCATTTAATGATTTTCCCCTCATAAAAAAAGCGGTACAACCTCATAACTACCTACTACCTACTTGAGATGTCATGCGACAAAAAATCGTTATATTCTTTTTTTTTCTTTTCTATCTATAAATTGTGCAACTGACAAGAATTGTAGATTAAAAAATAAACCAAGGTTCTTATTTCAAAATTATAAATCCTAACCTTTATTGCAACAGTCATTTGCGAAAAAGGTGCAACTGTTTACTTTAGTTGCAAGTTTTGCGTAATTTGCTTTTTTGCTGTCTAGGTAAAAATAAGTTATTATTTTTTACTTGTTTAAGAAGACATTGTTAGAACAGCAAATTCTATGGAAGTGTCTGTTCGTCTGATTAGTATGTTATTGACGTACGTTTAGATAGAATTGGTATTAAAATCCGTCTCAACCAAATATACACCTACATGCAATTGAACTTTGTTTTCAAACCACAAAAAATTACCGACTAGACATTCAGCTTTAGGTCAAAGTACAACTCTGGTCTGTATCACTCCAGTCTTATAACTTAATTTCCCAGAATTAAATTCACTGGCAGACTATTTGGCCTTTCAAAAGTAGATATACATATACCTGTATACCTGTGTATGTGTTCTATATGAAGTAAATTTTTAGACCTTAACTCAAAAACCATAGCCAACATAAAAACACGCGATTTAAAGAAAGACCAACATATTTTACAACTCGATTTTGCCCGCGGCTTCGCTCGCGTTAAGAAATATTATTATTAATTAGGTATATTTTTTGCGGCTTTACTTTTGTCTTCATTTATCTTTAATTTTAGCCCAATCAGTCGAAAATCTAAGAAGATTTATGAAAACTTTCATCCCTTATTTTATCCCCTTGGGGGTAAAATTAATCAAATCCTTTCTTAGCGGATGCCGTCATGACATCTACCTGCATGCCAAATTTCAGTCCGATCCGTCCAGTGGTTTGGGCTGTGCGTTGATAGATCACTAGGTATATGAGTCCCGTTTGAGTTTTATATATTTAGATATTTAGATTGTACATATTTATAACATCTTATAGTAAAGATTGCCTACCAACAATTACTACATACTTATTGAATACAACCTTGATCGGTTCAAAGATAAGCACGTCTTAACTCAATAATAATATTATCGGCGCCATTATTATTATTATTATGTACTCGTCAGTTTTAATTGTAATAAGAGGCTGGCTTGTCAAAGGGAATGTTTCGCCTCTAATTATTGTATGATGTACAAGTAATTATAACGATATCTTTATACTTGTAAAGGTTGAGGACTAGGTTATGAATGAATAAAAATATTTCTACGTAACTTTCCTCTGTACTCAAAATCCGTTAACGGTTACTTAACTTAGTCTATGATAACTTTTTTGAGAACGAAATCGTAACTGCTTTGACTGCTCGGTTGGTGCGGTGGCTAGGCAACTGGCTGCTGTGCAACGTGTTGCGTGTTCGATTCCCGGACGTAACGGTTTGATCACTTTGTGTGATCCACAAATTGTTGTTTCGGGTCTGGGTGTGTTGTGTATGTTTGTAAATGCACCCACGACACAGGAGAACATTCTAGGGAAAAAAAACTTATAACTATAGTTTTTGGGAACAAAATCGTTGCTGAAGAAAAATTTATGTCATTACTGGAGTTGCGAATCAAAGCGCTATGATGGAGCAGGGTGGTTTATAGTCAAGAGCAACTGACACTCCGTACCGCCTTAACTAGCGAAAGAAGTAATCTGATAATTTTCCACACTCCAAAAAAAAAGCCTCTGGGTCTAAGTACCGCAATTTGTCTCTTTAAATTAGGAATTTTCGTCATGATTAATTTCGTAGTTGTTCGATCTTAAAATCCTACTCAGCCTCAGATCCTAAAGCAAAAATAAGACAGCCAAGCTCAGAATTTTCTATCATCATCTCCACGACAATAAGTAGAGGAGCAGTAAAGTACCGGAGAGCGCTTTTTAAGGTCTTAGCTAGCAGACGAGGAGACGGATGACCTGCAGTGTGATTCTGTAAGACTTCATTCTAAACTTCGAATCTAAATCCGCCCTGAGTAGTAGTATACTAGCGCTACACTTGCGAGTTGAACTAAATTGACAGCTTCACTTTGAAAGATAAAGTATGAAATGACGTTAAAAGTGGCATTCTAAAATTTAATTTCCCCGTCACTTCGATGCTCACTTCGCACTCGAACACGATTCATAATCAAACAAATTTTATAGAATCGACGTGCTGATGGTAAATGGTGATCATCAATTTCTCCAATTTTATGAACACTAATTACTTATACCTCTGAGTAATTTTCCGCATTTCTTCTTAGAGTCGTCAGATAGGTTATGCTTTAATTTTTTTATATAATGCCTGACCCGGGTTAGATTTTTATCTGTCTCAAAATTAAGTCATGATTTCTGACCTTTTAAACCTTTGCTGGATTCCAACGAATATGTCTTATCTAAAACGGACCAGCCGTTCTCGAGTTTTAGCGAGACTAACGACCAACAATTGATTTTTGAACAATTCATTATTGAAGATTTGGTCGTGTAAAAGTTCAGTGTTATGGTCTATATAAAATATATTTACCTAATTGAATTGATTTGATTCAATTGTTTCATATACCTTCTAATTTAGCTCTCACCACAAAATCTAGGTCTATAGTACTTACACAGATTGTCTAAAGATTTCCATTACAATAAACCCTTACTTATTCATGGTGTTAATATCGAGAACACCTTGAATATAATATTGTATTAACCGCAGAGGTTTTGTGGTTAAATCCACGATCAATATAACTTATGAAGTAGGTACTTCAACAAGAAACTAATATGCCTTTATTGGCCTTTGTACCTACACAGACGAGCATATAGGGCTTGCTCGAATCTGAATTTTAGTTAGACTTGATTTGAGTCTTATTATTTTGTTATAAAGTTATAAATGCAATGTAGATTTTTTACAGTTTTTATCAATAAATTTGATGTTGTCGTGACTTGTGTTCTAAATTTAAATTCTGTAGGTACTAGAAGTGATTGTGTTGTCGAAAACTAGACGTTATTTTTAAAACAATGTAGTGAGTACTGTCATGTTGGTGCATGTTGGTGATCGAACAATTCGAAGTTAGATAATTAAATAAATATGGCGTCACAACGTTCTATTTCAAAAAAAAATCCAAACCAGTTATTTTATCTAATTAATTAATTTTATTAGGAGCTTCTATCAGTTAAACTGATGAAATATTATCTACAACATAAGAAATAAATGCAAATTAAGTTTATATTAAAAAAACCGGCCAAGTGCGAGTCGGGCTCGCGCACAAAGGGTTCCGTAGCATCGTTTTCAGTGTAAGCACAATAACTTAACCAAAATTACAGTTAAATCAACCTATCTCAAAAACTATAAGAGATACTTTGATCAAACCAAAAATCGTTGAAAGAGTTAATTAGCATGCATCACCTCTATTTTTTTTTAGAATTTTATACCCCGTAGTTATAAAAATAGAGGGGGGGGGACATACTTTTTACGACTTTGAGAGCTGATATTTCAAAAACCGTTCACTTTAAGAAAAATGTTTTTTAGAAAACTTTATATCATTTTAAAAGACCTTTCCATTGATACGCCACACGGGTATGTACATCGAAAAAAAAATTTTCATCCCTCAGTTACATGTATGGGGGGCCCCAACCCCAATTCTTTTTTTTACTATTTAGTGTCATAATTTTGTAGCGGTTCATACAACACATATTCCCATCAAATTTCATCACTGTAGTACTTATAGTTTCCGAGTAAATCGGCTGTGACAGACGGACAGACGGACAGACGGACAGACGGACAGACGGACATGACGAAACTATAAGGGTTCCGTTTTTGCCATTTTGGCTACGGAACCCTAAAAATCTGGCACCATACTTTTTTTTCGTTACTCCAAAAATAGAAAACGTTCGATTTTTAAACTAAACACAATTCATAAATACCAAACGACTTCCAAAATCCAAGTAAAACGTTCACTTAGAAATGCGTTTGTGTTTTACTAAGTATTTTTCTATAGAAGCAATAAAAAAACAACAGTTCTTTGAAATATATGGTCAGGTAGGCGTTCTTGGAACTCCGGGCTCATATTTCAAAAGGAAGCTAAAGTGAGCAAAGCAATATTATTTATTAAATCACACTTTGGGTTTTTAACCTGACCTAGGGTCTTTCTCTGCGGTTTTCAGGGGTTTAAAGTCCATTTTGTTTGTAACGTCATTTGTTTTTGCCGCGCTTTATTATAACCTTAATGTTTTATTTTATTACGCCAATAAGAGACTTGCTAGTGACAGTATTAAAGTGACGTCAACTTTTTGTTTTTTTGTGTCTTTGGACGCAATTTGAAGGATTTTATTCTATAGTCATAATAAATTACAATTTTGGGCGTGCTTGTTACATTGTACAAGTTGTAATTTGATTTAAAAATATTACCACAGTCTAAAAATCATAATGCACCTATGGTTGATTAGGTACTTTTTTGTTATTATTATGCTTATTTTACCAAAACATGAAAATTATTAATAAATGGTAAATTGATAACCTATAAAGAAAATAATGAATTTAAATATAGAATCTGTATGCTTTTAGTTATACCTATTACGTGTGATACGTACACGTGTCTAAAAGTAAAATTTAATTACCTAGCTTCGTTACGTCGACGTGAAGGTAACTCATAATAATCATGCAAAACTAACTGGTAAACGTGCCGATAAGAAATAGTTTACTATTAAGTTATTATAGTCGACAATCGTCATTTTCCTGTTATTTTAAAATCTGATAGCACTAGTACCTATTGGTAAAAGGGAATCATTGATTTTTTATGGTGGTGAATGGCTGATGCAATATTACCAAAGGTAGACTGGTAGAGAATGCTTATTGTATTAAGTCTGCCTATGTACAGTGTTTTGTGCATGACGTTTCAAATATATTAGAAGTACTTAACTATCAATTGTATTGTTATATTTCACTACTAGGTTAGGTTTTGTGTATCAAATTATGTTTACTACATAGAAAAATATATGCTATCGAGCTAGATAAAACGGACTGATTACAATATCAGAAATATCATGTGTCATTCACTACCTATCTGCCGATATTTCAATAAACGATCTTAATTCAAAATCTTTAGAATGAGATTTTTGAAATAAGCTCCATAGAAATTCTGTCAAAAATCAAAATTTTGGTTTAAAACGTCGTCGTCATGACAACTGTCAAGCACTGTCACACTGACAGCTGTCAATGAGAGTGAACGAATTGAACGAATGTTTTTCTTCATATTGTGTTGTACTTACCATTCGTTCTTTTTTCGAACACAGTCCATTCACCTCATTCTCTTCGCTATTGTTTTACCAAATTGACTTAAGTACGTGTCTTATCGCATTAATACCGATTGTGTGAAAAACAAACTTATAAGGTCATTAACCCTTCGTCATGGTCTGCCGAACTGCCAGGAATAATGATCCTAAAAACTATTTTTGAATAATTTTGATCGCCTCGTTAGTTTCGTGCGAGGTGGCTAGCTTGATCGATGACTACAAAGGTTTAACTTGAGCCTTAATTTACGATCTAGATAAAAAAATAATAGAAATGCACTATATCTGTAGTTACATTCGATTTTTTAAATTTACTAATGTTATTTACGATTCTGAAAACATTAGGTATTTTTTTCCGACAATTGTGTATGCTGATACTAAATTCCTCCACTATTTAATTGGAATATAAATTGATGTTTTATACATACATATAAACCTTCTTCTTTAATCACTCTATCGATGAAAAACCGCATCAAAATCCATTGCGTAGTTTTAAAGATTTAAGCATACATAGGGATGTAGGAAAAGAGAAAGCGACTGTTTTATACTGTGTAGTGATTAAATTAAATTCACTGATAATTGATAATTTAGCGATAAAAATGACTTTTCTTTATTATAACAATAGTTGTTGTCTATCAAATATCTGTATATTAATATTTTACAATAAGTATGCTTTAATAATCCATAAACATAAATGCAGTAACTAAACGCGCAATCAATTATTTATCGTATATGTCTAGCTTTTTCCCGCGACTTCGTTCGTGTAGAATAGTGACTTCCAGCAGATTTTTGGTATAAAAACTATCCTATGTCCTTTCTCGAGTTCCAAACTACGTCTGTACCAAATAACACAGAAATCAGTTAAGTAGTTTAGGCGTGAAGAAAAGACAGACCGACAGAGTTACTTTCGCATTTATAATATTAGTTTGGATGTAATTATGTACTACTATGTACAAATACTTCGCTATCTTATTCGTAATGACGTCATTGTTATATGTAATATGATCAAGGTGCATGGACGAAGGTCATGTACCATTGTGCCGGTCATAAGGAGTGCCCTGTTAGCCTGTGTAGCCCTTTGTATAATCGACTATGTATAATATATTGTCGATTGTCTATTATACTTTTTGGATGCAGGGATTTCGTATCGATATCGATGTTTGATTATGGTGATTGATTACAAAAAAAGCGATTAATATTTTCTTTTATTCAGTTCAGTCAAAACATGGTGATTAATATCCAATCATAATACCTTTATCCTTAACCATAATAAAATTTAATTCTTACTTTCGGCATCTCTTCTCAGAGTAGTCAGATATAGGAAATGTCGGCTTCATCTAGTTTTTAATATATAGGTATATTTTGACGTGTAAAAGTGCCGTTTTATGGCCAATTTGCCAAAATAAATTCATTATTTCATTGTTCAATTAAACATTACGCTACAATCAAATGGAACCGAGAAGCGAGTGAAACAGCGCGGGAGAAGCTAGTTTATCATAAAACGCTTATAGTATGATCCAATGAAACTTATAAATTAATATCCGAACTAATACTAAATTTAAAACAATTTAAATTTATTATAAGTGTTATTACTTTTTAGCGTAGTTGTGTTAAGTTGTGATGAGAAAACAAAACGTAATCCATTGAAGACATCTTTCAAGTTTAGAACAGGTTTGGCCGGAAGATGCAAAAAAGGTTTGTTGCCCAACCGGTTCTCTAGTCTTTAGGCAGATGACATTGAAGAATCTATGCAATTCACTTAAATAATCTGTCGCCTTAGAGTTTTAATTATCCGATGACGTGTTTACGACTTTATTTCGTTTTGTTAGGAACTATAATTTATTAAATTGTTTTGTTTGAATGAGTAGCTATATTAATTTTATATTAAAAACTAGCTAATCTCTTGCGGTTTCACCCGCAGCTCGGCTCCATTCAATCCTAGCGTGATGTTTTATAGCATATAGCACTCAGGAACATTGTAGCTATCTATCAGTGAAAGGTTTTTGGCAATCCGACCTGCGGTTCCTAAAATTACCCCCTACATACAAACTTACAAACATACAAACTTGCAAATTGAACCTCTTTATAATATTAGTATAGATCAATCAGCAGTTGTTACCTAACATATACATTATCATTCTTATCAATATTACACAAGACATACCAATACCAACATCCGGATCCGTTTACCCTGATTATTTAAAGTAATTACTTTTGTATTGTAAATAAATATTATATTACTATACCACGACCTGAATGCTCTTGGTTTAATCACTTCAATTATAAAAATAATGAGTTGTTAAAATCTAGGTTTTAAATTAGCAAAAAATTATAATGTGTAATCGATCTATTGCAATTATAATCATGATTACTACGAAATTGATTTTTAGATGATAATATTATATGTATTGACTAGATAGGTAGGCTAGTCAATAATAATCATATCACGAAATATGATTTCCTGCGCCCGCGTTTTAGCACCTGTATAGAAGTAATGTATCCCAGGATTTTAAAATCTGCAGCGTTTAAAGCGAAAGCTTTGAGCGACTAATATACGCATCATCTACATATATTCTCTATAATTTATAGCCACACAGGAACATTGTAGCTATCTATCAGTAAAATAATTGTGGAAATGTGACAACCGGTTACAACGATCACTACCTACTAATACAAAATAAAAATTTTGCCTCTTTATAATATTAGTAAACATAGATAGATAACATATTCGTTGTAAACAAAATGCATTTAATGATTAACTAATATTTCAAGCATAAATTATGAACGTACTAATTATTGCGATAGAAACACGAATTAAATGAAAGCAACCATTTTATTGCAAACTAGACAGCGTTTGACAGTTTGTGCAATCACTGTACCTGTCAAAAATGGAACGTCCATTGGAAGAAAATATGTGTATAAATACCGTTACTACACTGGCGCCATCTCGTGAAAAAAACAGAAGCCTATTTAATTTAGACATATCTTAAGGGCGAAATATTAAGTAGGTAACTAAAAATACACTTCTGTTTGTTAATGATACTTTAACCACTGAACTCCTAAGCCAATTGTGATGAAGTTCCTCCCTCATAGATATTAAAACATAGAAAATTGTTTACTATTATTTATAAATATTCAAAACCGCGTGTGTAAGTGAGTTAGCCTTTTCAGCTGTCGTCAGTACATCTGTATTGAAAGAGGCCTATTAGGGTTCCTCTCAAAAGGCCGGTAATGCCCTCATTAACGGCCTCACGACTAAACGTTGTAAGAAGTTCTCATACGCTCATTATCCGCATGTCACTTCAACGTCTACGTTCTAAGCGAGTATTATGGACTGCAAAAGTTGATGCTGGGTGATTTGTTAAATACAGGTTAAGTGGACACGTGTTTTCTTGTTGTCTAGATAAGTTCCCATTGAGAAAAAAGGACGTTCCTACTTCATTTTTCCTGTCTGTTAGTTTAGCGATTTTAATCTCTATGTATTAGTCGCTAAGAGTTGTACTCTTGACTGCGTTCGATAGGTTTAAAAATAAATCTTATATCAGAATCAATCACATTTAAAAAATTACCAAATCTCCACTCCAACTTTTTAAAAAAAACACCCTTTCTTTTTATTAACTAAAGAATGCCCAGGCACAATGAACAATGATTCTAATTCTGCTAAGTAAATAAAGTATATTATTGCTTACAAGTTGCAAATCAACACACAATGTTAATCTCAAGATTATCATAAGCATAAATTATTCAAAACACAACCTTAATGGGAAATATATAAGATATGTTATAATAATAATAACTCCATAAACGAATGGTGATGTCATCCAGTATTTTGAATTCTATAGCAGTGAGCTAAGGTCTAAACCTCTTTATAGTTTTGTTCTTATTACACGAATTATGACGTCATAAGGTCGCGGAAATTTTATGTAGAAGATGTTGTTTTTATGCTCAATGTTTTATATGACGGTTTTGGTTGTTCTATGCATAAATGTGTTACTAGCTTTCCAGGATAGTTGTCTTTCGGTGTAGATAATTAACTAAATAGAATTGTAAACAATCTTGGCATGTCTTTTTATCTAAAAAAATACAGAAAATAAAAACGAATTGCTGTTTGTTCTGTCTCGCAAAAACTCGAGAACGGCTGGACAGAAATGGTTGATTGTGGTTTTAAAATATTCCTTTCCTTATTAACAAGAGCTTATGCTTTTTATTAACTAGAGTGACTAACTTCAGTCCCTCAGATCTAGGCAAGGTAAACTAGATCATTATTAAAATGTCAGTGTAATCTAACTGTTATCAAGAATCTATCAAAGTGAAGGTAAAGTCTAGACTAGTTAGAACCTAGGGTCACGGAACAAAATGACAATATCAATATGAAGGCACCGGGGGGTTGGTACAAACATCAACATGCCGATCATCGTCTTCACAGTCCATCGCAGGGCGTAGGATTTTATAATCAGGCCGAATAAATTACAAAAATAACGGACGTCGGCGATCCGTCTCCCACGACAGTCACAGCGCTCGCTCTTCACATAATGCGCACGCAGAACTGCCAGTTTGACGTTCCGCCAGAGTACGATTTATGGTACCCTCGTCCGATGAATTGTAATAAAACCTCCTTCAAAATTCAATTTAAATAATCGTCGCTCCGACACGGCCAGACTGACATTCGCTCGTCCTCGAGCGATCTTAGTTCTGTGGTAGTTCTGGAACAGAAGGAAGATTCCACGTGTATAGCACGCTGCTCGTTCATCCTGACTAACATGCGCTTTCTCAACATCGTCTGGTTACTGCACTCAACTTCGATGTAACATTATCATCATTTTCAGTTGTACCTACTTCCAAAATAACTTATCCCAAACCACACTGATACGGCCTCAGTGATTGGTGTGAATGGACCGGATGTATGCGCCTCTACCACCAGCCAACATGCTCCGGCAAGACCACATCATCCCTTCGACCAGCTCACCAGATCACCTGCCTGGGTCAGACTAGTGCGTCCCTCCGACTAGACACCACGTGACATAGACCGGACGTCACTATCCTTCCTAACGATCAGCTACGCCAACTCACAATTATATTCACAGACACTCACGTTTCCCAAATGAAACTAGGTACAACCATCAAATCACTAATCTCTAATTAATTTGAGAACTGTCATGCTCGTTATAACTACAGTCGTTGGTTCAATCATATGACCACGCAAATAATGAGGAAGATGATCCGTTATCACAAAGAAAAGGAACTCTCTCACCCGTAGATGTCTCCAACAAGCCTTTAGAAGATCTATGGCCGCAAGCGTTAGCGTTGACTTCTTTAAAATGTTGCATCGCTGATCTTCTTCTCTCAGCATAGAAACGTGGCATGAAAAACAGATGACTGCATGCCCCTTTTTCATCCGCGTCAGTTACAGGTCGTTCTTTCGGATTATCAGATGGTTTCCCATCAAATCCCACTTCTGATGAAGGCACCGGGGGGGTTGGTACAAACATCAACATGCCGATCATCGTCTTCACAGTCCATCGCAGGGCGTAGGATTTTATAATCAGGCCGAATAAATTACAAAAATAACGGACGTCGGCGATCCGTCTCCCACGACAGTCACAGCGCTCGCTCTTCACATAATGCGCACGCAGAACTGCCAGTTTGACGTTCCGCCAGAGTACGATTTATGGTACCCTCGTCCGATGAATTGTAATAAAACCTCCTTCAAAATTCAATTTAAATAATCGTCGCTCCGACAAATATATAATAGCCATTATTTGTTATGTTTGACAGACAATGAATTCCGGTTAATAGTAAATTAAAATTGTCTTTTAATATCCTGATCATTATAATAATATAAGACTGGTTATACTCTGAAAGATAATAATGATATAACTATGTATTGGTTAATCCCTTGTAAGAGGAAACGGTTAAGCGGTTAAGAACAAGCTTTCTAATTACAATGGTACCTCCAATAGATTATTTTTTAATGGAAACTAGAACTCAGTTCACCCTATCGGGGCCCCTCATGAGCTCCTGCACCGCCAGAAAAGTTATTAGTGCGTAGCCAGCCTTCGAGGATTAGGAGCAGCGGGAAGTATTGTGTCACTGCTAAAAACTTTGTGTTAAAAATTAAACCCTAAAACCAGATAGCGTCAGCGTATATATCTGTTATTCAAGATCAGGAAGGAGAGCCGTTTTATGTAATAATAGGTCGGCAGACGAGCAGAGGGATTACCTGATGGTAAGCAATCAGCGTTGCCCATGGACGCCCGAAACGGAGGAGTTACGAGTGGGTTGCCGACCTTGTAGGGATTAGGGTTTTGGAGATTTTGGGATTGGGAAGGAATCGGGGGTGGTGAAGGATTTGGCCTCCGGTAACCTCATTCACACGGCGAAACACAAAGCTGTGATTGTTTCACGTCGGGTCACTCCGGTTAAGCTGACCCATTCGTGCCGAAGCATGGGTCTCCCACACTTTTTTCTTAAGCTTGAATAATATTCTTGCGTGCAATGAGAGGCATTCTTAATTCAAATGAAGTCGTTAAGACAAGTAAACGCCAACAAAGGCCTCCTTATTTAGCCAACGCCCACGAAGGTCGTTTAAAACGCTTCGAAACTGGTAATCGTTTGAAAAAACTATAATTAACTCGATAATTATAAGAAACGAAACGGCAATGTGACACCGAAATAACTCCCTCACGCCTCGGCTAATGGGTATGCACAAAAACCAACGAAACCACACAAGGAAAACACAACCGCATCGCGATTGGAATAAAGTACAACTCCTAATTGGCAACCCTGACCTTCTCTTGGGACGTGGGCTTCCCATTTGAATTGCGTCTTTATTTGGATAAGGATAAAGTTGTAAGTTGGGTTCGGGGGTGGAAATTCTCATGGGAGAAATATCGGCGTTTCCCGAATCTTAGGCTGTTATGTTTAAGTAAATAAAACATGGGAACTCAGTGTTTGATCATGTGTACCGTGAATGTATGTGACGCGATTCCTATTGGCATCTACCGATTGTATATTCGTAACTTGAAAAAAAATATTTATGAAGGCACTTTAGCATTTTTATCCGATACCGAATTACAAATGATTTCTTGGGTGAGATTTTTATTGTATTTTTCCTTGTTCTTTTTTTGGACGAGAACTCGAGCACTTCTAGTGAGAGCTCATCCTTGGTTTCGCAACAGTCAAAACTATGTATTCATATTAAGGTAGGCCCTTAGTAAAAACTGTTTGAAGCTTATTGAATTTTGCAATTATTTACCAAGAGATAATTGATGACTAATACGGTACTAAAGTAAATTTTTATTACATTTTCAGCTCATAAACCGTCGACCGTCTCTGAATAACCTGCTCTTTTAATACATGACAAATAATATTAGGTAAAATCCAACTCTTGCTCCCCCCTCCCATACACTAATCCCTAACCCCCAAAACGCAGGCACCGCAATCATAACTTGTTTGGTGTTGCTCTACGGGCATCGGTATTGGCTACTGTTAAGTGATAAGTCAGTTCATTTGCAGACATATATATATAGTTACAAATACAATGATATTATTAGAAAAAAGGTGTAGATAGGTCATAAGCACTCAGCAAGTGATACATTAAAATGTGGCTAACTAGCCACACTTTTTCACATTTGTCTCTTTTTCACTCGCGATTATTGAATCATGCTATCCCACTTTGACGTCTAATCATACGAATTGTCCATGTGTGCACCAGTGTGACGGTTTTGAAAATCGAATGTTGTTTAAGTAACCTATAATAATACGCCATTTTACTTATAATATCATTGGATAGTTATGTCAAATCTTTCTCCCAGGATGAGACGAGAGGGACAAGTTATCATACAACATATACATACATATATATAGACATATATACATAAGTATAACTAGATATTCCTTCATTTGCATCCTCTATGCGGCACCTGTTGGAACTTGTTTGAACAAGACCCAAGGTACGAACGCATATCAACATCCACCAACCTGTCAAAATCCTCAACGCAATTTCAATTTAAGCTTTTCAAGTTTAAGGTTGAAAATAGATTGAATCTGTTTGATAGGTAAGGGTAGGTTGATCTGATGTACTCCAGCCGGCTCAAGGACGTCCCTTATTGACTTAGGACAGAGATGTTATATGAACTATTAATGGTATGTGAGCATAACTTAACGGCTTTTACGCTTCAGTTGAAGAGTTTTCGGAGTTCGGATTGAGTTTTGGAACTTATAGAACATGCGATTCAAGATGTTAAGCATTAAGGTCCATTTTTAAATGTATTTTCTGTGAGCCATTCATGAGTTACCTAGAAGAATCTTTGTTGCTTTTGTATTTCAAGAACATCACACACAACTACAATACCATCATAATTAATTAAAAACAAAACGTAAATAAACATGTGTCATTACGTCATACTATCAGCCTATAAGTGCCCACTGCTGAGCAAAGATCTCTTCTCTCACGGAGAAGAAATATTGAGTAAAAATTACCAATTCCAAACTTATAATTAGACAATCTATGTATGTCCAAGTTGCCTTATATTTTCCTTAGCCGAAAGTAAATGATGTCTAAATAATTTTACAAAGTACAAATTACTCATTTTGTTGGAAAAGATCACATGAATGATAGGTACCCTCTTGATTAAGATGTGAGCTCCATAACCCCCAAGACAGAACGGAAAAAAAAATCAAAAAATAAATAAATATCAACTGAAAACCAACGAAACAGACAGCGATAGGAATTCAACGCAAAAACTGAATGCACAAGCACACGATTGATAACATAATCACTGCATTAAGAACTGCAGAAAAAACGGCAGCCAACAAATAATTGTCATTAATAAATAAAGTCAGACGTGCCATTTAAATTTAAGTATCGAAAGAGAACAACTCACTTTCACATAACTTCACGTAAGTGAAGATTGCCTCTTGGATTGGCTGACTTTGTATTATAATTGTAATCATTGGAAAAAAATTGAAAGAAAGACTTTATTACTATTCAGAGATTGGTTAATCTGAAGATTTGTAATTGATGTGATAGATGCTTCGAATAGTTCGTCGATGATGTGTGTGTTTTCTTTTGGTCTAGTTTAGTTTAGGTCTGTGTTTTTAGTGATCCTTTGGTTGTTTTTAGACGACACCGATTGCGTTGATTGCAAACTTACTCGCGTAAATTAACTGAGAAAAGCTCGACCAGTTTCAAGCCACAACGGGGCTCTTACTCGTGAGCAGCGTACGCGGCGTCGCAAAAAAAATGTCTTACACAGTTATTGTTTCGTTGTATGAGTGAAGTTACCGGGAGCCCACTATACTAATCTCGCGCAGTTGCACCCGCTGCTCGGCTCCATTTGATCGTAGCGTGATGTTTCATACCCTATAGCACTCAGGAACATTGTAGCTATCTATTAGTGAAAGAATTTTGGCAATCTGACCAGCGGTTCCAAAGATTACCCCCTACATACAAACTTACAAATTTTACCTCTTTGTAATATTAGTATAGATATCCTTTTATGTATGTTGTAGGTAGACGATGAAGGATACACATATAACAAACAAATATAGACTTAAATCTCAATCTAGCAAGGTTGTTATTACCTAAACAGTCTACAATAATCTCAGAAGATTCTCAGAATACCTTAATTCATTCTACATGTGAAACAAGGAAAAAGATCAAATACATAACTTAGGTTTTAGGCTTTATGAACGACATCATCAGTTGACCTGGCTGTTGACATGATTAAATTACCTAGATATTTTGATTTTAAAGCCAAGAAAAATAATGGCTTGAAAAAGTATTGTACCTATGATATACATATAATAACTTAGATTTTCATTTTTAAAAATTCTAAAATGACGCGTTGAAGTTACCTTTTTTTAAGACTTACTGACCTAAACCCCCCGTCACTTCTCTTGGTCTAGGTCGACCGTGACTTACTGCACTAGCCCCGGGAGTACTTGGCATAGTTGACATATTTATGTGTTTCTCTGAGACTACTTCATAACAGTTGACCCAAAAGTGGACTATTTTGAAAGTAAGTAGGAGTTTACTCCTGTAATCCTGTTATTACAGGAGTAAACTCCATTAATTTCATATTTATTATATTCAGAATAATATGTTTACAAAGTCAGCCTTAGGTTAAGATCGACTCAGATACGAAGGTCAGAGGTTCAAATCCGATTAAGTAAATTATATGGCCGAAGCGTATTCCGCTTTGAGGGCAAATGTAAATCATGTATCTAGAAAATTATGTTAAGTACAGGCACTAAGGTAAGTACATGCTTATTTATTTGGGAGAGTAGACTATTTCAATTTATCACGTAGGTATTTTGGTCTTGTAACAAATAAGACCTATTACAATGTGAATTACGAACGGTCGAAAAAAAAAAGGCTAAACTACCTACTATATCCAATCCTCAGACACGAAAACCTCATGCTCATGATTCTCTGGTGTTGTGGCTCTAACCGCATACCATAAGATGACCCGTCTGTTTTATATTCCATAAAGAATGTCTTAAAATCGACCGAATCGAAAGACTATCGATACCCTTTTGTATTCAGTCGTTAATCAATATTGTCACTAGATAAAACCCTGATCACTAGGATTTAAGCTTAAAATCAACAAATCCTAAAAAATCTACTTTTTAAACAGCAACAGGAACAAGATAACCAAATCACAAGTCCACCTGTTGGCATAAAAACCACTTAATATAGCAGGTGGCACTCGTTGAGGTCTGCAAAAAATCCCCCACACCTGGTAACACTAACCGGTTAACTCGATGGTTAATTTCTTACAAACAGTTAACTTTGACGCTGTTAAACGTAAATTGAATAGCCTACATTGCTATCGAAGCATTTATTTTGTTGGAAAGTTAACTTAGTAGTTAAATACTAACACTATTCGTGATTATGTCTTCAGCAATAGTTAAGTCCAAAATTAAACCCGTATACCAAGCTTAAAACCTCTATGCTTTTTCTATGTTCACACATTTTTTTATCTGTGTACGAAACGTCAAAATGGCCACCGAAGTTGCGCTAAAATCAACGGCATTTTATGAAACAATAATTTATTTTTACCTATTTTTGGATCTTACATAAATTGTACATTCTTTTTAAATCAGATAAGTATAAGTTTTTGTTGATACTGTAGAATATTTAATATCATCAAACGATGTGAAGTTGCTTGTACCTGAAGTAGCTGCATTAAACCTGACACATCCACCTTAGTTAGTAGAAACTATCAATCACGAAACTGGTTATAATTACCGATTAGGTCTGAGTTATTAGGATTTATGAGTTAATACTGCTGTTAATCTAGCTCTGGATATTAATACCTACGTAGGGGTTAAACTTGTCTTTAGAGTCTGAAATGATTTTGATTGGAAATTACACCTTGTTGATGTTTTTTTTTTATTTCTGTTTTTTTTTCTTGTTGACCCTAACTTGTTCTGAGATGGCTACCATTTTAGCATGGGCGTGCTCCACTTGTTTGTTTTAGTTGTTTACGTACATTTTATTATTTCTATGTTTTACTATGGGTGCTAACCTAACTTTATTGCATGGTTTTTGTTTTTTTTTCTTATTGTTAATGGTTTGTGCGGCGTGTCTTAAGCCAATGAAATGTTTTATCATTTCTTTCTTCTTATGGTAGTTCTACCTACATGTTTTCCAGTGAGGCTTTTTCCTATACTTTTTCTATTGACTTCTAACTTATTAAATTCTTTTTGAATCTTCATCACTTACGTACTGACAGGCTTATTCTATTTTAGCGTTTCAAAAGTAGCTACCTATTTATGGTTTACTTGGGATACATGATTTCCTATCTTCTCAATCGTCGTCGTCGTCTCGTCGTTTTATTAAAGACTTTATTTCAAATTATTTATCGCATCTTACGTGATAGCTATTGGCGTGTCTACGAGCCATTATACAAGTTCTTCAAGTTTTTGCTTTGTTAATAGTTCTCAGCTATGTTAATGGTCAAGTTCAGATCAAGTTATTATTACTTAAGTCGTATTGTTTTTTTTTTATATTTGTGATGCGAACTAAGATCATCTGTGAATGGAATTTTTAGAGGTATTATAGAAGAAGGAAATATTTTTACATGTGTACATATTTCATATGGATTGTCAGTAAATTGAAAATAACAACTCACGTACTTGAATCAACTGAGAAGAGCTCAACTTGTTTCAAGTCACTACAGGGTTCTTATTCATAAGTAGAGTACCGACTATATAATTAAATATGTCTTATTACAGTAATTATACACAAAACACAAGTGAATACCATTTTGATTCGCAAGATTCAAAATTGAAAAAAATATTGAGGTTACTGATGTAAACGAGTTTACGATTTTATGAATCCCGGTTTGTTATGAAACTAGTCGAGATTTTTCGAAAAATTCATTTCAATTATTCATTCTGTATAGAATAGAAAATTTGTAATGTTTTCCTATACATAAAATGTACTGTAAAAAGTACTTAGTTTTAATTCTTGAATGAAATTTCTTTCATTCAATTCGGACAACTATCATGTCAGTAAAAATTATAAATTAATCATGTATAATTTGTCTGTTTCAGACAACTTTCTTCTTAAACAATGACAAATCAAAATAACCCTTAACAACTGTAAAATAAAGATAAATTTCAAAGAACAGTAGAAAACAGAAGCTTTAGCCGCTTCGCTTGCTTGATGCATAGCACATTAGCTGATGATTACTATATTCTGGAGAGAGCGGGACAAAAACACGCGTTTCTAAGCTTTCATTATATGTTCATTAAGGTCAAAATCCTATGAAAGCATTTATTATGTCAGTAGCTGTATTATTATGTTATTTAAATATGATTTTTTAATGAGTAACAAGGTTTAAGGTACTTAGAGAAATTAACAAGTTTCTTTTCTTTTGCTATTAATCTGTCATCGCAAATCTGAGCCTTGTATCTCAACAATTACTTTTGAAACGAAAAATTTTTGCATCTACAAGTGCAATGAACTATTTACCTCAAACCTTCAAGAATTGACCGTAGGTAGGTACGCTGGCAACGCACTTATTACTCCTCTGGTATTGCGGGTTTCCATGATTGGCGCTGATCTCTTGTCATCATGCGCTTCAAGTCTCCGTTTGCCTTCTTATTTATAAAAAATACTATAAAAACTTGAATACAAAAAGTCCAAGTAATTTTCCATAGATTGGTTGCCATATACAAACAACACACAATTTCAAAACACTCCTCATTCCCGTTATAACACCAATTTTCTTAAAAAACGCAAACATCGAAGGGAAAACAAACATTTTCATACTTATAATACAAACTTTTAACCTTTTCAAACTTCGAGAGAGCGGTTAACGAGGTAATCATGTAAAATGGTCGAGCCGTTTTCGAGATTACGTGAAAAACACAAAGTTTACTACGAAAGTAATATTCGAGGTTATTATTGTATAAGGGTAGCGATTTGGCAACTGCCTTGCTCCCAATGGGGGATGCTTAATGTTTTAATGTAAGTACAATAATCATTTTTAAGTAGCGCTCTACCCCGCCCATCTCTGTTCGTAAAAACGGAATATAAATTTCATGTTATTTTTTATAATGTTGATCTTTGTTTGTTATAGTAAATGATTGAGGTTTTATTAATAATTGGTGTAGTGTTACTTATTTTTGATATCATTATCATTTTCGTATTTAATGTCAACATCCCTTACAGGCACTTTTGAACGTTCTTGTCTATTCAATTTGATAATGATTCCTAATCCAAACTAATATTATAAATGCGAAAGTAACTCTGTCTATCTGTCTGTTTGTCTTTTCTTCACGCCTAAACTACTAAACTCATTTGTGTGAAATTTGGTACATAGTTTGTAACTCGAGAAAGAATATAGGATAGTTTTTAAACCAAAAATCTGCAGGATGTCACTATTTCACGCGAACAAAGTAGCGGGCAAAAGCTAGTGTACTAAATAAAGATTTCATTCATGTGTAAAACAATAGATAAAATAGTCTTTCTCAGTTGAACACTTATGTACCTACCAATAATTTATACCTTAAACTCTTGACAATAAAATGCAATTTGGTATGTAGCTTACCATCAAGAGAATATACCAAATTTTTCAGGTTTATTCGACGAGAATATTATGTAACTCCATTCTCTTTGGAATGTAAGCCATGACTCCATCAAATTCTAGTGTGGCTAATTGTTCTAAGCCTAACTCTAAAATGCTAGTGTCCATTATAATGCACTTTAATTTTCCTGCGGCTTGGCACGCTTGCCAAATCGAGCCCGGACATCTGTATGGCGTTATTGATAAGCTGAAGCGATTTAGAAATCGAATTATCAATAAATGTGGATGGATCTGTCATTTTAAATATGTAAGGGGTAAACTAACGGACTGATTATGATACAAGAATCAACGTTAACGCCAAGAAAGAAGTAAGCTTTTTGATTCCTGGTCGGACCAAGGGAGATTTCTACATATTTATCTTAGTGTAGAGTAGAGAGTTTCCCATCACAATCACACTGTGTGTAAATCGACACTCTTCAATCTTTCCGAAATAACATATTACTTCACGTCAGTTTTCTGTCAGGCCGTGCTGCCGTGTATATTTTTAACCCATGCTTGGGAAACAAGTGACGAAAAGCTAGTCTCCTTTAACTTATACCATTAACTACATCATAGGCTTGTTGCTACAATGTCTGACGGTTAATGAGGTATAACAGGGATTTCCAACTTAATTTTATTATTCAGTATACATCGACAATAATTACGGAATACAACGTCATTATAATAACTTTGCCATTTTGTCGTAAACAGTAATGATCTTCTGTCGGGGTATGAAAAGATTTACTACACTACATAGTATAAAACAAAGTCGCTTTCTCTGTCCCTGTATCACTATGTGCGCTTAAATCTCTGAAACTAGGCAACTGATTTTGATGCGGTGTATTTTAATAGATAGAGTAATGAAAAGGAAGTTTTGTAATGTATAATAACATTTATTCAGTATCAGCATTGCACCCGTGCGACCTTATAAAATAACTAGCTACTCTCGCGCGGTTTCACCCGCTGCTCGGCTCCATTTAATCGTAGCGTAATGTTTTATAGCCTAAAGTACTCAGGAACATTGTAGCTATCTATCAGTGAAAGAATTTTGGCAATTCGACCAGCGGTTCCAAAGATTACTCCCTACATACAAACTTGCAAACATACAAACTTACAAATTTTACCTCTTTATAATATTAGTATAGAATAGATAAACACATAAAAAAACGGTTAGTATTGGTCTCCGAATTACCACAAGTTATCAATAGCTACAAATATAACTCCCAAACTCAATATCCGGTTACTGAGAGCTAGTGGACTTAACCGGGTTAATTCCGGACTATCCGGCCAGTACCGGGTAACTGTCCGGGGCAAAACCTTAATTGGTGTTCAAAATGTTGCGTTTAGGATGTAATAGTTAGAACTGTAATGTCAGTGGATATGTTTCTTTGGAATTTGACTCAAATGAAGACTAGTAGGTGGTAATAATACTGTTTCGAATTGTAGTTTTTTTTAAGTAATTCGCTCTGCAATGTGTTTTACACAGGCCCATAACTTCGGTTGAATGCAATAGGTTAATAATACGCTTTTACACTTCATCATTATATAATGAAAATGAGATGAAATTAACCTGAAGGTTCTGTTAGACCAATATGCTCATCATGTATGTGTGTAAAACTGTGTGAATAATCAGAATAATGCGGGTTTTCGATAAATTACAGCGACACAGCCCTCATTAAACCAGGCATTACAGACGAGAAACCTCTATTAACAGATTACATACAAATTCGTCATCCCATCCCAACTATCTAAACGCTAACTATATAAAATCAACCCTAACATCGTATTACAAAGTCCATTTTACTACAATACAACCGAGCTGACCGCAGAATAATTTGATCTTCGGTCGGCATATGGTAGACGATACGGTTTTTGTGTGGGGTTTCGGTTTATGATTACAAAATCATATTTAGGGCATCATATTATGTGACTTGTAGTTTAGGTCAAGTCCTTTCGGGACAAATGGATTCTGAATCTTTAGTTCGCCGTACAATCGATGCGGATGAAAGGACCACTAGGATCGAAGGACCAAATTATTTTTCGGACGTTGATCTGGGGTTTTGCTATGAGCTGGCATTGGGCCTACTAATAAAGGACTCTTGGGATGATCCCTTTAACAATTTGATAAGGTATAGATAATAATTTTCCGTCATAAGGGTAAACTAAACGGTCAGGAACGTCGTAATATTGGAAAATTATATATATCTCTCTGTATATTATTTGTAGCACTCGCTCTTATCGATAAGGAATCGACGTCACTTCAAATCTTGAACAGGATAAAAGAATCGATAAATCCCTCTAGAAATGTATTAACAGTGGAATATTGTTGCATTATTTATAACGAGTCGGTCAACAAGCGACAAGCAAAGCATTAACATTTATTCCAAATCAACGCTTTGGAATATGCTAATATTGTGTCTATAAATAAAATGCAGACTGCTTTAGTTGATCCAGTAGGTACTTTTAACTTTTAACACGATCGCGATTTCAGAACAGTGTCGAGTATTAGTTTTAAGATTAAATAAGCAGCACTGTCAATTAAGAATATTATATTGTACATGATTGGTTTATTCTACGACTTTTGACATTACCTATTTTGTAAAGTATATTTAAGAATAACTAGGTACTACCACGCGATCATAGCATGACACTATATACCATTACACGATAAATGGACAAGAAGATGCAACACAAATAGATGCAATATGAACCAGCAGTTTCGAAGATTAGCGCGTCCCAACAAACAAACTCTTCAGCTTTATGTATAGTATGTACGCAATTTATAACTAAAGCCACTTCGTCCTAAGTTAAAAAACAACTTACATTTCAAGCACAAAAATGCAGTTCAATTCTCCCTTCAGTTTGAAATCGAACCAGTAATAATATAATCGTAAACACACGACAGGCAGGTGGTCTTTGGGTCCGTACAATACAACCAATACCATTGTAGGGATGTCCGTCAAACGTTTGTAATGCCACGTGGCACGATTCAATTATTTTCTATTAGCGGATGAAGAGATCGTTTAAAATATAGAATCAGAAATAGAATTTTTAGTCTGTGGGTCAACATTCGACCGTATTTTTTATGTAATACTAGATTCCGTTCGCGTGGAATAATGACCTCTGGTAGTGATTTTTGGTATAAAGACTATCCTTTGCCCTTTCTCGAGTTCCAATCCAAACTATGTCTGAACCAAATTTCACAGAAATCGGTTCAGTAGTTTAGGCGTAAAGAAAAGACAGACTGTAGATCTGTCATTTCTTTTTTTTTGTCGAGTCTTTACTAACGTGCGATTTTGTTTTCGTCACTTAAATTATTAGGATTATACGTATAAAGCAAATACCTAATACACTTGCATAATACGGCCAAGAACATTCAGAATAATAAACAATACTTTTACTATCGTTACTATCGAAGCAAATATTCGCGAAACGAATTAACGCAACATTACCTCGCTCTATTAATCTCCAGTCGACTCATGTAGCAAAAAATATATATTGTTCTCGGTCCTCGGTTCAGCCCTGGACATCTGCCTGCGCAGTTGCAAGAAGGCCTATCACAAAAGTATCTTTGTTCCAAAAAGTGGGTGCGAAGTTAACAGTTATCTTTTTGTGCAGAAAAAAAGATTGGGACCTCTTTTGTGGAGCAGCTGTTCGTTTGAGACGCAGAAAAGAAATATTGGCTTGCCAATTGTGTGCTGTAAATGCGAGTGTTAAGTTTCAGTTTTCAACTTTGTTTTTTTTTCTATAGTCATTGATACGTTGGCTTTAGAAAATAGCTACACATTTGATAAAACTATTACTAATACTATTAGATTTTAATAATTGCATGACGTTTCTAATTACTAATCATACATCTAAATTAGGTTATTTATCACTATTGACCTTCTAAACAAATAAAATCATGAATAATATTACTCGGCCTCAGAATTAATTCATATGGCCTTTCGGCTTTCGGCGAAAAAAAGACTTCATCTGGCCTCGTTACCCCACTTCCAAACGTTCGGATATTAAGGGGAAAATTAATATTATAAATGATATTGGGGCAGATATTAGTAATTTTGTCGAAAACGTTAGCCGAATATAAATAAAGTGTCATTTTGTGTACAGTGTGTTGTTTAATTTTAGGATATTAGATGACGGATATTTATTGACCGGATATTTGAATTCGGAATTATAATTTAGATTGAAAAAATCAATTCGAATGAATTAATTCTGCTATAACTCCAGGAAACAGTTACAAATTGCATTTGATTTTCGACATTATCTATTTGCACTCTAAGTCTAATATCTAAATATTTAATGCATTCACGCCCATATTTCGAATTCCTTGTCCCATAAAAACGATTATATTTCCCTCTTGAATGCGTGATACACGCAAATACTGGACTTTTCCCACTTCCCTGACAGTAGAAAGTTATTTTATCATGTGTATCTATGTAGATAATCGGTTTGTATTTCGTTTAGTATGATTGCAGGGCTATTGATCGATCGGAAAATATCGTGAATACTACAATTCTAATAACTAGTTACTGTCACGAACGTCCACTACATTAACAACAGTCAAAATCGACAAACTCGTACAGAATCGGTTAGGAATTAAACGTTTATAAGAACATAACGCTTATAAGCAATTTCACATTCACTTTTTAATCGACCTCATTTGATTTTATTTTATATTCATTTACGTTCTCTGAATCTATAAAAAGCCATTACCACGCAGTGTAAGCTCCGTAATTACTAATTACTCTAGTGACACATTTACAGCAATCCTTATGAATACCAGATGGCTATCCCATGCGATTAAACCTACGAACGCAAACGCTATGTAATTTTTACTGCCAATAAAACACCCTGTATCGTCCATCGTACAATCAATAAAACAATATTTACGAAGTGTATTAATGATGGAAATCCCCCTGTATACGGACACATCTGCAATACATTTTATTGTCCACATGGGCACCGTTTGTATATGTTATTGAATCCGTGGCACTTTAGGTGCCCCGTGTGGATTAATTTTTTTCTCGCCCTTCTACGCCACTTTATTTTTGTTGGGGTAAATAGGGAAATGCGAGAAGATTGTTGTTATGTTTTTTTTCTTTGTGGACACAAGGACCGATTTATTATGAGGCAACGTGGTCTTCCTGTCCTCAATCGTTTTTTATTGCATCCTTGAAGGTTACTTAACTACCTCTTTGACAATTAGGAATAAGAGGTTCTTTATAGTTTTTACTGATTTTTACTGTTGGACACTTGCAATAGACAGTCTATTGTTATGTCTATTTTGGTTCTTTAATAGGATAGACAATAATTACTTTACGAAAGCTTGTTTCAGGAATTTTGTCAAGTCTTTTTGTGTTATTCCTTGTTTGTTTAAACTCTTTCTCTGTCTATTGAATATTATTCTCTTATAAAAAACATGTAAATTTTACACAAAATAACGATCTTTTGTTTCTTGTTCCCCCTGTGTCGATAATCCAAAAAGTTTTTTAATTTAAAACTTAAACGTTCACCGCAAGTCAACATGTAAACTTAACAAATTTGGAGGGGGTATTTCTGTATTAATTTTTATGGTACCGCACGTGTTTGTAGAACACCCCTCTGGAGATGGTAAGGGTTCCGCTGTCATCATCTACGATCATCATTCGTATTCAAATTGCAGACGTTCTCACTTATTTACGCTTTATAATGACGAAAATATAATAAGAAAACTCGCTCAAAAACTCTTCAAGTCAAGTAGAGGAATTTGGAGAAAAAAACAATGCATATTTTCCTATTTTTTCCCGCTACAGTTTCGTCCCTTGGTACTCAGATCCGACTCGCACTTGACCAGGTTTTTTAATATTCTTGCTTCAAGGACTTTGTTTCCAATCTGAATTTTTATGAAAACTAGTTGTAAGTTCCACCGGCTAAGGCTACAGCTAATTCTGAAGGATATTGGAATCTGAATGAGAAATATTGGTTTTGTTTTTTGTCGAACATTTGTTTGGTTTCATCCCAAGTTCTGATCACAAGATTTATTCTCGTTTATGTACCAAAAAAGTAATTCGTGATAACTTGACTAATTTAAATTAACGCATTAAAATTAAACTACCATTAACTTGAGACTGAAAGCCTAAAAGCGAAGGCAGTTACTTCAGCAATTAGAATGTAAAGAAAATTAAATGTTGAAAGAAAATAGTAATTACCCTCAAGCGCGCCTCAAAGGACCAAAAGGTCATTATATTCTGAAGTGGCTCACAAGTCACGAGTAGGACCAAAATTAATAGGTGTATGTAAAATGAACCCGCATAAACCCGAAATAAATAATTCACAGTGAAAACTTTGACTGGTACCGTCGCCATCTTTGCTAAGTTAGAAATACTTAACTAACTTCTTACTTACAGCTTACTTAGGATATTTCGGAGCTTTGAGCACGTCGACAATTCTGCAGGACCATAGTTTACGTGTGTATATCAAAGTTAAAAGGAGTTCTGCTACGAAATACAGTTTGATTGCAGTTTATTTTTAACTCGTAAGACTTGTTAGTGAAGGTTTCCTAAGACGAGTTACGAGTTTTGGGAGTGGGTCTTGTTGTGCAATAGAACTGAAATTTATATGAGTGTGGACTATGAATTATACAGAAAATCTAGGTATCTGCTACACTTTATTGTAGACTCTAAGAAACCACTTTAGAACCTATGTTTGAATAACGATTACTTATCTCGTGTATTCACTGAGAATTGTTCTACTAGACTAGCAGTCTGTCGGCTGGGCTACGCGCACCCCGATTATGAATAAGGGTCCCGCTGTGGCTTGAAACTAGTAGAGCTTTTCTCATTTAATTCACGTAAGTCCGTATTTTCAATACCATTTAACAAAACTTGTGTACTTTAATAAACACTGCGATGTAGGATTTGACTTCTAATAAGTAAAAACCAATTTCAATATTATCATACGAACTTTTGAACAAAAATGACTATTTCCAGTATGCTAGATTTTTTAAACTACCAAAAATATCCAACAAAAATAATTGCCATTTAGTATTTTTTTCCATTCGTTCTAACAATTAAGCGGTTTTTAGCGGAAAATTGTCCAGAATTAGGCAGAGCCAAAAAATCTAGACGTGACCAATGGTACCTGAAGGTCAACTGCTATTGCGTCATAAACCACTTAACTCTTATTTAGAAGCAATAAAGCATAAGATCGCTTGTAAAAAATATTATTACCATGTCTTAAATTGGCCGAATGTAACATTTGGTAGCGAATTGATAACATTAATTTATATCCTTGATTTTATAAATAAGTCTGTATTAAATTTAATTTACGAGCTTGACTAATGACTATTTTAAAAATGTATTCATATTGTAGTGTAAATAAGGTGCATAATTATTTATCTAATTATGTTTGTCGCTTATGACCTTATTTGAAGTGTTCGTTGACACGTGTAGACATCTAAAGCTATATTGTTGTTGTTTTTTGTCGTTTCTGTTTCGTCTGACGAATAAGACTACATAAGTAGTTACTTAAATGTGTTGTGACAAATTTATTTACAAAATTAATTACTTACTTACATTTTTCTTAGCTGTTTCAACTGATCGTAAACGACAGCAGCGCCTCTAGCGAGATTCATTAACTAAACTAGCTGTTATTAATGTGCTAAAAAGTTAACAACCTCCAATCATACTCGAATTACACCCCGAGCAATGTATAAAAATAATTATAATATAAGTTAAAAAACTTTAATAATATTTCAGACCAATTAATTTAAACTTTTTCTTTGTTTCAGATCTAAGTGAACGCAGTGTACAGTGGTGCCAAGTTTTTGTTCAAAATAAATATTAATTGCCAGTGTGAAAAATGTGTTAGTTCATCATGTCGCAACGGTGGCGCTGCGGTCGCATTACGTGACGTTTACAATCCAAGATGGCGGACTCGAGTCCCGCCAATTCTATCATCGAGGGTACTGTGAAGTTTCGCGATGGGAAAAAGGTGAGCGAAAAAAGAAATTAATTAAAATTACTGCCGTGTTGAACAATTAACTCTTTTGGAGTCGGAAAGAGTTGATTAAAGGCGAATATTTATTTATTAATAAAATGTCAAAGCCTTCAGTATATTAAATTTGGTAGCGTAAAAAAAAGAAAGCAACAAAGGCAAGCATTTGTATTTACTTAAAGTTGGCGCCTTATTGTAGGCACATACTCTAGTTATGAGTATTTGCCATTCACCTACCAGAATTTAAAGTCTACATTTGGCTTTTATAATAAATCGTAACTCCAAAAAACCATAGCATACAAATATCACACCTACATCTGTTCCAAATCAATGTTATCGATAAAAAAATATCAGTGACCAAAGAATTCTAACTAAAAAACGTAGTAGCTAATAGAGACGCGACTATCTTATCCGATACGTTGAAATGTGTCATATCGATAAAGTGTTTACGCACTTTTACTATAACCGGTAGCTTCTGAGAACCGGTTGACGGATATCCTTATTCAACTGTCATATGAAGGGGCAAATAATATAACACCTGCTGTTTTATGAAGGCGTAGACGGTCTACAACAACAAGACACAAAATAACAAGATTTTTAAACAATTCATGTTAATTCTGAATTTTCATTATTTCGAAATTTCGGAAATTTCGGATTCATCATCATCATCATCAGCCTATAAGTGCCCACTGCTGAGCAAAGGCCTCTTCTCACACAGAGAAGGTTTTGAGCATTATTCACCACGCTTGCTCAATGCGGGTTTGCAATTTCAAACTTATAATTAGAAATTATAAGCTCACGTATATTAGCGGTGTAAGTACGTATAACTCGGTAAAAGTCACATTGGTATACTTGCCAGGTTCGAACCCACACCCTCATGCATGAGAAGAGGGCGCCGTACCCTCGGGGTCATCACAACTACAACATCGGATTGTACAAATTAAAACTCATTCAGTTCATCATTGACATTCAGAATGAGTTCTAGTAGAAATCCTAACTTTCTTAAAATTATATTTTGTCTCTAGAAATCTTTATTCGACCGTTAACCTATCTATGTTGCGATGATACTGATCTTTCATCTTATCGTTCACTCCCTGCTCTTCCACATCTCCAATTCAATTTACGCATTCTCCAAGTCCAAGTGACTCCTTCCACAAAATATGCCTTCCGCATCACAAAATAGCTTACAATAACAATGCTTGAACATACTCTCTTTAAACGAACGAGTCTCCATTATGAGCCAACACACACCTTGGCTATTTGCCAAAAAGATCTTACAACCAACATTACATTCCAAAGAAGGTATTCTACAAATTAAAGTAATATACAAATGTAACAACTGTTTTTTTCTCCCGAATGAAAATGATAAAAATGTTCCTTATCCACTTTCGCTAGTTACACCAAGCCGTATAGTCGAATTTATTGTAATTTTTATGGTTGGAATGCTGACTCAGCTTGCTTTTTTGTATAGCTAAATAATCTCTTACAATAAGAAATCGACTACGTGTTCAAACATCACTTTCCTTTAGACAGGTTTGAGAAAAACATCCCCCCATCCCCACTTCCTGGGCAAAGGCCTCTTCTCACACGCAGAATGCATCACTATGCTTGTTCAAGGCGGATTGGTGATTTTAAACTCATAACAAAAATAAGTCTAGGTTTCATCACGGGGTTCAAAATGGATTCCTTCTCCGTTCGGCAGTGGTGTCTGAATACACTTATAAAGTACCTACCTACTTAACTTTGAAAAAGGAAGGTTTTGAATTCGAATGAGAAGCTCCAAGCCGTTGTTAACCTCCGAGCCATTATGAACTTTTTTCATCTGCCATCTTGAATAAACGAAGAACGAAATGAAGCCACGTTGATGACCTACGTCTCAAATATTATGGGAATCGTCTCCATAATTATTATAACAATGGCATTTGTTTTGACGGTACCTAGTATTAGTCACATTAACTTTAGCGTGCCCTTTGATCGTATCTCTAGGCAAATACTGAGTCATAGGACACTTCCTGGATTTGTTATGCTATTTTATAGCAATGTGTCATTATCATTAATGGAGAATTATTGTTAGTATTGAATATATTGTTTAGATATGGTGTTGAGTTGCTGGTCAAGCGTGTGTATGTATGTATCGCGGACAAGGCCTGGAGCAGAAAAAGGATCAGAAGATCGGGGTGGTGTTTTGTCAGCAAAAATCAGATTCGAACTGTTAGAGCCTTGGGAGAGAAAAGTCATTTGATCATCCCCTCCCCTTGTTTACTAGTTTTGTTAAAGGATAGATTTTTTAAAGAATATGTAAACGGTCTGTCCCCTTTCCTACAACAAGGGTTGTAGGAAAGCTTTGGGGGTACCCGAGAAATCCTCGATTTGTTTTTCTATTGAGCATAAAAAAGTAATACTTTTGTAGTCAGTGCTTTTAATTTAAAATAATTTGTCGCGAAATAGTTCACTGAAATTTGGTAAATTAAAATCTATCGAGCTATGTAGGTACCAAAATAAATACGTAGTATTTTTGTTTCAACACCGACAAAAATCAGACATAATTTTTGACACTGCCAGAACGTTCGATAGTACCTATATAAAAATACGTTGATATTGAGTATCGGCAAACATTTCCATATCAGTTTCATTTCGAGAGCTCATCGATAAGACTGATAACGCCGCCCTACATACAAATATGCAACATTTACCCGTACAATGATTTGTAGGTAACAAATTAAACTACCTACCGCTCTGAAGTTGGTTCCCGAGCGAGATGAAAGATGTCACGAGTGTAAGGAGAGAAAGAGATAGTTGGTACGCTTGCAGCTAGTTTCATGTGAGACGTTTGACGTAGGTAGACATGGCGCTTGAGTGTCGAGTGGTTCTAAATGAGTGTTTGACTACCGGCTTATGGAATGTTAAGATTTTATTTCTAAGTAATTATGACGTTTTATAATTGTATGCATATATAGAGACACTTAATGAACACGCTTGTATCTATGAAGAGATTGATGGTTGTAAAATATGAATTCATATTTTTTTTCATTATCCAGTGATATAATATATATGCTCTTGGTTTAGCTACCTTAGTAGTGTATTTTCATCTGTACCAGGCCGAGGTTTCGGTACCTTATTGCCCTATAACGTCAACCCCAGCTAACACTTCCATTTGCCACCTGTAACCTGGTGACAGGAAAAAGTAAGTCCCCATAAATACATAGATCACACAATAACCACATTACCCAATAAAGTGTAAAACAGTTAATCCAATATTCCAACATTACAACAGCTTTATCGATATTATGGCGGCACCAAAATTATCACAACAAAAAATATAATAATGGCTGGCAATTTGTGGCCATATGAAACACGAACGCAACAGTACGCCGTTGTCACCACGTTAATTAAAACGGCAGTGAGCATCCGATCCGATACGCCAACCGGTCAATACGCGGTTGCCAATTAATTCTCCTAAAGTACGTTTTAAGTACGTAGTGCTTAGTAGATAGGTGACAACTTCACAGCTTTACAGTTACAAACGAAATATTTTTTATTCAATTTATTGGCAAGAGGACGAATTATTCCTAGGCAAAATGTGCTATGTTTTTTCACTGGTGAATATACATATCACTACTTATATACTATAGTATAGAAAACGAAGTCGCTTTCTCTGTTCCTATATCCCTATACCCAATGTACGCTTAACTCATAAAAACTACGCAACGGATTTTGATGCAGCATGTTTTTTTAATAGAAAGAGTGGTTGATGATGACCGTTTATATGTATGAAGGCTAATTATAACATCCATAAAATATAGGAGTAATTAAGTATCAGCATTGCACCCGTGCGGAGCCGGGGCGGGTCGCTAGTATAAGAATGAAGATTAAAGTTTTCTACTGCATAGTAAAGGGATAAACAAAAGTCTGATTCTTTATTCAGTAATACATGTTGGATAACTAAATTAGAATGTAAAATGTTTGCCTTATCAAACCAAATGCAAATGTTTTCAAAATATTTTTCTAAAAAACACACTTAATGGTAATCCCCGTACAATGCAGTCGTGTAAACATGGAACTACAAAGAGTTAAAGTGAATGGAAACGCCATGCTCTGCGTAATTATCAGGTTGAGCGCACTCACTCACTCACAAGTGGCCACGGGCCGATGGACAAAGGCTGAGATTCTGTTGTCGAGTCACCCTGACAAAACACGACAATTTATTCAAGCTTCAACATTTTTGCAAGTCATATTAACCAGGAACTGTCCCGTTTTAGTAATGAAACCTGTATTTTTTACTTCAAATACAAACTTAATTTATTAATAACAAAGTCTAAAATTGATTAAAGCTGTCCAAAACAAACAAACTTTTCAAACTACGAACAAAAAAGTTTTCAAACGATACGTTTTAGTCACTTTGTGAACTAAATTAAATTAATATTCTCCAACCGGCATCCTATGAATAAATTAAAATAAGTATCGTGAATAGCTCTTCTAGCTAAACCAATCTGATGTCTCATTTTAATTAAAATTTTGTATCGATTCGCAACAGTTTCAATGAAACCATAAAAGTTTTATGTTTCAATTTCATCTTATGGACTGAGTAACAATTCTTAAGTAGGTACTCTTTACTGCGGCTAAAATTCTCGCGTATTTTTTCTTTGCAGACAGTTTTTACGACAGAAATGTCGAAATGCTGACAACGGGTCTAGCCAAGGATATTATAATATCACCTATTGACTTCTAAAAGACAGATGGCGGTTGTTGTAATTTCCTAGAAACGAACATTTGACAATATGTCGATACTTAAATCTTGCTTACTGTTCGAAATGTTTCCGTTTATAGTAATAGGTAGTTTGCTATTACCGTGCTTGATTTAAATTTCAAATAGCCACTCGCTTAGAGTTACTCATAAAACGATTTTTCCACTCGTATCCCAGCTGTTTTACTGGCAGCACTAAACTTGGATAGCAGTCACTTTTTAGAACGAACACTATTATTTTAACTTGCACACAGTACGTGTTCCCTATATTACAGGGTTGAATAAACTCGAACATTAAACGTTACGGCTTTAGGGGTTCCGCTGTTAGGTCATAACTCGTTAGCCGACTCGAAAAACAGTTTAAAATAACTGCCGCATTTTATTATAACAACCAAACATAATGCTTTAAGACTCAAAATAACGGAAAGAAAATTCAAAAAAAATTTCGAATTCCATTTAATTCAGAAGTACTCGTAAATCTAAACAAGACGTTAATTAGATACTCATCTGCCTATTAAAATCTGGGTCATGAAATTACGTTCTAGTTTACCTACAAAACAAATTGCGAATTAGTTTTCAAACGAAAAAGCAATGATCTGATTTAATATTTGCTCTATGTTTTTCACACTTCCATAAACATTTTGAACCGAATCACTGAAAACTGTTCAAATAAACTCTCTCTTATGTTTATTTGAAATGTCAAACATTGTAAAAAGATTTATTAGTTCAATCAAATGTAGGTAACTGAAACCAGCATTTTTTTTATATCTCTCTACCTGAATTTCACACTGGAACACTGTTCACATAACATTGCCGTCATGCTTCATCAAAAGACCCAACAAAACCTAACCAGTAACTTGAAAACAAACCAAGTTTAAGTCAGAAAATTCAACCATCTTCAATTCCGTTAATTCTTTGGTTCTTCGTCATCTTGAAAAGTGATATCTTTCAATACTCTAAGTATCTCAATCCTTGCTTCGAACTTCTGTTTCGCTTTCAACTTTCTAAAACTTGGCACTAATGAAAGCATGAATTGCCTGTCCTCATCTTCTTCATCCTTCTTTATCTCCTTCAACATGTCCAGAATTTTATCTTCTAAATTCTCACTTCTATCATACACAGGTCTTAAGTATGACGCGGTTGTTGTACCAGCCTGTGCCGGGATTTCTGTTTCTACCTCAAAATGGGCGGAGTTATCCGTCTGCAATGATGCTTCATATATCGCAGGTTCATTTTTAATAGTTTCTAGAGGATCAGATGAAGACTCATCAGAGTCTTTAACTTCATCGTCTCCTCCCGTTTCTAGTAGAAAGGACATCATGTCGAAATATTCATATCTCTTTCTTTTTCTCTTCTTGGATGGTTCGGCTTGTTCTCTCTTTTGAAGGCTCAGTTCCCTTGTGAAGCATGTGCGAAGACTCTTCCATCGTTTCTGTAGTTCGTGACCTGAAATTTAAAAGGCAGTGCTTGAATAAATACATAAAATCACTCTTACTGTCTTAAGTGTTTGTGGACTACGTCTGTGTGTGCGAATATGATATTTTATCGCCTCTTCTTGATTATTATTGGCTATTGTGATATTCACTGCTTCTCATAACATTTGATAAATATAACAATCATTGAATTATTTGTTCATAAAGAAGCCAATTCAGCTCAATTGTTTCCAATTCTTGGTAACACCTTGAGATGTCTAGGCGTTGTAACAATTAAGGCAATATAAAGTTATGTAGAGTAGTTAGAATGAATGCCCTCTGTGCGCCCCTCCTCCGTCCTCGTTACGTAAGAAGCCTGACCACAATGTATTCGTGATTAACAAGTCTAATGAATGCCCTGGACCGATGGAAGCAAAGCAATGCAAATTGATTTAATATACTAGGGCTATAAAGTGAGAAAATTGTAGTTTGAACAGCTGCCTTGGGTCTAGGTACTGGACTATTAATGTAGGTACTTGGATATTTTATGGGTAGGATGTAGGAGAACAAGATTTGATTCCTAATTCAAAATTGAACTCGGACAGATGAACTCACTATCACGGATTTTGTATTTTTTTCTTTTTGTAAGTTTATTTTGAAACCACGTTGCTACATAGAAAATTTTTATTTCTCTCAAGAAAAGCCCTTAGTCAAACTTCGGCACAGCTGTGCCTTCTAACCACTATACCAAAGACCCAATTCTCCAATACCAATATTAATTCACCAAACAGGCCTTCGAATAACAGACACAAATTGTGATGAACTTCTAAAACATTTCCGCGTCTAAAACTTTGACCGGAGATCGAACCCATTACCCGTCACAAAAGTGTCGGGGTTGTCTCATTAGGGCTACTATGGAAACATGGGTCTGATGAACTTCGTCAATACTCTATTATGGAACATTATGTTATTTATTTATTTGCTGGAAGTAAATGGAAATTGTTCTCTAAGAATGCTGTTACTGTTACCGCCTTCTGCCATTTTTGAATTTAGAAATTCATCCAATCACAATATGGTAGTTTCCAACTAGTCCAAACGGCCAAAACGATACTTTTCTATGAAATTTGTATGAGAAACTGAGTTATGACGTCATAACAGTTTTGCGTCAAATAGCTTACCTACTTATTTTTTAATAATTAGCTAAAAAACACTGAAACTTAGTGTATCGATCGATCGATGAATAAAAGTATAGTTATTTTTCAATATTTTATTGTATTGAAAAGTCGAATTAATTTAGGTATATTTGACCTAGGAAACTACCCAATTCCCGACCTTTTTTGAAGCACGTGTGTCAGACTCTTACTGACTAAAAGCCACCCCGTTCCTTCTCCTGCTTGGGGCCAAGGCCGCGGCATATTAATGTGACTGTCTGGCAGTTAAAAGTGGGGCTATCGAGTGCGTCTTGGCTTCGATTCACGAATTGAAACAAATCAATTAAGACTTATTGAAATCTAACTACGAGAACACAAACAGAAAGTTTAAAAAAATCAACGTTCCACTAAATATTAAGAATTTTATTCATTCCAACTCTACACAACTCTTGGTTAAATATAAAAATATGTAATTCTAACAGAAATACGTACATTGTTATGTCTAAAAAAATATCAATGCATTTTACTATAACTCACTGTTGATGACAACACATTTCCAACTCTGCTAACCAGTGATAAAGTACCATTTACAACGCATTAACCTCTAAAAGTATCCAACTACAAATTGTCGCCAACCACATAACAAATACAAACAAATTTCGCTTTTATTCCTATCTAGAATAGTTAGTAAATCGCGTGTAGTACGCCGCAATATTTACAGATTTGATTGCTCACCTTGTTCAACCTTGGTTTGCGGATTGAAGTTGTCCCAGGCCGCGAACACTTCTTTGCACACATCGAACCACATTTTGGATTTGTGTTTCTTATTGTTGTAGTAATAAGGGTCGTTTTTGTTGTATAATGCCGGTCGTTTTTTCACTGCTAGTATGAGTGCTTCAGTGTCTATTCCTAACATTTTGAAATTTATGGGTGCGGACGTGCGATAGTGGCGGGATTCGCGGGGCAACTGCGGGGGGACGGGGCGCCACAGTCGAGCGACCGTCGGGCGACATCGCGCCGAGTCGGCCTGGCAGTCGGAGCACCACACATTTTGTCAATTGACTACAATGTCCACGAGTTGCTATTTCTATTTATGACAACTACTATGCCGCTCTTAAATCAGTTAAACTCGGGATAGTAGTGCTAGAAATTAAATTATTTTTAGATAGACGAATAAAGTCTCTGATAAAACTTTGCACAACGATTTTGTTGATAGCTTACCTTCATAAAAAAAACATACACTAATGAAATAATGAAATAAAATAAACTTTAAAACAAGGGACGTAACAAAACTAATTTAGCAAAGTCGCCATTTTTATCCTGAACCACAAAACATTGGTGTCACTGTACACTACGAATATTTGCGGTCGGCGAGTGTGAATGGAACAGGAGATATTGAATGTTTGAAGTGAGAGTGAGATGGGTGTAGTTTTGACGTCAAAGACACTAAAGTTGGCAACATGTGGCTAGTCGGGTGTTCAAAGAAAGTGTTCTTCGAATTGATGTTCGAAAAAGTTGTAAAAAAGTATTTCTTTTATAAACAGCTTTTGTACCAGTGCTAAGGTAAAATGTACCTTGCGTGTTATTCCAGGCTATAAGTAATCTATCTTTGCCAAATTTCATTCGGGTCTGTTCAGTAGTTTTTATGTGAAAGAATAGTGCATCTATAACATAAACTTCTTTTTAAATAACTTATGACATTATTTAACTATGTTATTTATCATAGCATACTAAGGTTTGTATTTGTCGTTGGTATATTTTTTACAACTGCTGAACAAGAGTTTTTGACATGGATGGAGTAGCAGTATGTCCCGCGGGCTCGGCTTAGATCAGGAGAAGGATCGTGGTGCTTTTGAATCATTAAGAATCTGACACACTTTTTCTTCTTCTCACTCAAGGCGAGAGAAGTCATTGAATTTGAAGATTTTCCCCCTTCAAGAAAGGGTTTTTTTGGACTTGGTTCGTTTGGCCAACTATTGGGCCTTCAGTAACCAAGTGTGGGAGTGCCATGCTTCGGCACGAATAGGTCAGCTCGACCGGAGTGATACCACCACGGCCTCACAGAATACCGGCGTGAAACAACCACAGCGTTGTGTTTCGCCGTGTGAGTGAGGTTACCGGAGGCCCAATCTTTCCCCTTCCCCAATCAATGAATCTCCACATCCCTAATTCCTAAAAGGTCGGCAACGCACTCGTAACTCCTGCGTTAACGGGTGTCCAAGGGGGCCGCTGATTGCTTACCACCAGGTAATCCGTCTGTTCGTTTGCCGACCTATTACATAAAAAAAACCTCACTCACAAGGCGAAACACATCCCAAGCTTTCATTCATAAGGCCGTGATAGCAGCTCCGGTCGAGCCGACCCATTCGTGCCGTAGCATGGCTCTCCCACACTTAATATTCTATTACCTCTTATGTTTTAGCATAGTAAATTAATAACAAGTTACCTAAGTAACTATATTATACATAACATATTAATAGACGGTCAAATAAAACGCCTATAATTTAATTAGCTATTAATCAATAATGCATTAACTAAGGTACTTATTTTATTAAGAACTTGATATCCTTGACTTCGTTTTAATAGGATTTATTATACCTAAAAGATATACAAGTATTGTTTACTTATTATTCTTTTTTGAAAAGGTTGTTTTACAATAGGGTTTCTCCTGCTCTGTTGCTTCTTATAGGTATGCATGAGGGTGCGTATAAAATACCGGGCAAGTACCAATGTGACTTTTTCCGAGTCATATGTACTTTCTATGATTATTTAGACACCACTGACAAACGGAGAAGGAAAACATTGTGAGGAAACCTGAACTTATAATTTCTAATTTTAAGTTTGAAGTCTTGGAGAAAACGTGGTGATTAATGGTCAAAACTTCTTCGTGTGAGAAGGCATTTGTTTGGCAGTGGGCATTTATAGGCTGATGATGATTGTGGTGGTTGCTTCTCATGCACCAGTATTGAAAATGATGACTTCTTCAGGTGTATTAACTAAGAAAAGCTCTACTAATTTCAAGTCACGACGGGACTCTTACTTACGCTTGAGCAGCGGCGTGCGCGTTAAATAAAAAAAAATGTCCTAATTTACTTTTGTTTTAACTGGTTAATATTAACTTTTACTTACGTTTAACATTAAAATTAAACATTATCATGATATTAATGTGTTTTTTTTTTCTTTATTTACAGTGGAAATCGCGATGGTGCGTTATGCGAAAGTTGTCTCCGGTTGCAGGTAAATTATGAACACTATAACGTTTAATTTTAAGATCCATTTTTCATTGACGATTTTTTATGTGGCTTTTGGTAACCCAATTAATATCTAAGTTCAGTGCCCGAATCTTGAATATTGATCACGGACGTATACTACTAGCTTTTGCCCGCGACTTTGTTCACGTAGATTATTGACATCATGCAGATTTTTGGTTTAAAAACTATCCTGTGTCCTTTCTTGAGTTCCAAACCATGTCTGTACCAAATTTCATACAAATAGGTTCAGTAGTTTAGGTGTGATGAAAAGACAGACAGACTGAGTTACTTTCGCATTTATAATACCTATTAGTTTGGATTGGGTTTATTACAAAATATAACTCGCACATAATTACAAGATATAAAATAAATAAATAACAAAACACTTCCACAAAACCGAAGTAATTAGGTACCTAATTACTTCTAGGAAAAACTTGCTTAACCGACTTCAACAAAAAGGAAGTTCCCATGGACATCCCAAGGATATTTTTTTCCACTGATAGGTACCTGTCAAAAACTAGGTAATAAACTACAAGCGATTTTGAACCTTATAGTCATAGATAAACGTAGCAGACAAAGATGAATATCAATTGCATGTAAAGTAGGTAGTTAGTATTTTTATTACCTACCTAGAAATGATGAGTCATGCTTTTGTAGGAAAATTACATCAATTCAATGGTAGTACGAGGGAAAGAGATAGTGATATGATTTTGTTGTTCTCTCTTTCTTTTGTTGGAAACGTGGTTGTAGAAGTTGGAATTAATGGTTTATTAATTGTTTTAAGTATGTCTGTATGTAAAATATCATCAAAAAGCAAATAATTTTGGTTAACCACGTGAAGTATGAATAAGTTTAGTTATATTAGGTATAAAAAAAATCGAATATCCCAAACTTTTCAATATTTTAAAAATAAAATAAAAATACACTAATACGGGTGAACCATTCTGTCACTAATTTTTCATTATTGATTCCTGCAGTTTTTATGTGAAAATTATTACGTAATTTTATATCATCAAAAAAAAACTAGGTATTTCATTCCCCTAGAAAGATTATTTTTCAAGATGGGAGTCATCAAGTGAGTTCCTGCCCTGAACGGAGCGAGAGGGAATATCAGACTCTTTCTGACTAAAAACCAACTCGTTCGTTCGCCTGTCCGTAACTCCGCCAGAAGGTAAACTCTATACGACAGAAAACAAAACTAAGTAGAAGCAAAACCACAGCAAAGAACTAGTCAAGTGTCCTCTATTAATCTGCCTTGGCCATCCTAGATCAAGAACCAATTAGACAATAGGATACCTAAAAAATACTTCTAAACATACGACAGCAGATCAAACTACACCAACCTGACATACTGTTCATCGGATTGTCGACTTTATAGTTTAACAAATAAAGCCGAAAATGCCATATAACAGAAAGGGGTAGGTTGAAATGCTGTACCTAGTTAGCCAATTAATTATAATGATGTTCTGTCACTGTGTTGCCATTATCTCGTCTCTAAGATAAAAGAGTACTAACTGTATATAACAATGGTTGCCAGCCTCCAATTAGATTCAAATATAAAAACATTCCGAGTGAAGTTGGCGTATCTAAGCATTCTACACTCTTAACATACAGAAATTTAGTTTCAGAAGGTTCATTTCGTACAAGACCTGAGACTTGTTGTGGTTTTCGCTGTTTTATTAGAAATCAGTCAAATATATGTGTATGTCGCCTAATGGCTTGCATATCTACCTCACCTGGTTGGAAACGATCTACATCCATCCAACGGGTATAGGAGTGTTTTGACGAAAAATCAGTACGTGACAAAAAAAACAGTAAGTATTTCATTATAACAATGTAAACAAGATATTTATATCAAAAAACGTTGCACATGTCTTTGCGAACTGAGTCGATGGAAGCGTTATCAGCTTATCCATGGGTATAGATTGTAGTCGGTAAATCTGTTAGTCTGCAAACCATAGTCGTTAAGTCTGCACAAAATCATATATCACACGAAGAAAATTTTTTGAAGATAATTTTGTTCATTTCAACTAATTTTTGAAAACAAGCGAAGAAAGTACTAGAGTGCAGAGAGGAGAGAGGAGAGAGTAGAGAGTAGAGAGTAGAGAGTAGAGAGTAGAGAGTAGAAAGTAGAAAGTAAGAAAGTAGAAGAGAAGACTAACATTATACTGACATAGACTGCACGGTTGGCGCGGTGGCTGGGCTGCGTTGGCTGCCGCGCAACGTGTCGCGGGTTCGATTCCCGCACGGAACAACTCTTTGTGTGATCCACAGATTGTTGTTCCGGGTCTGGGTGTGATGTGTTTGTAAACGTACCCACGACCACGACACAGGAGAAAAACCTAGTGTGGAGCAACGTTTTAATATAAATAAAAAAAATATGTTGGCAATAGCTTTCAAAGTTCAAAATGTAACTGCACCTTCTGATTTACCTACCATACGTTATAACAACCATCACTCAGGTGTATTTCTTAGTTCTCTAAGACTTCTAGGAAAGCCCCAAGGCCAACTGGTGTAGTGACTTCAAACTTTGTCACTATGACATTATGAACTATTTCTGTTCGCTTAACTAATTCAATTCATTATACTTTTTGATTTAACCAGTTATTTATGAGCTTTATAAGAGTATTGATAAAGTTCTTTGTTCAATAAATGGCTTTATAATATGTTTATTTTAAAGTCTAGCTTTACTGAAGAGCTGGCCGACAGACTTTATTCTATTTTGACGTTTCGAAAGCACCTATTCATGGTTTTTAAATTACCAGGTATTTTCAATTTTCATGACTTAACGACATGTACTCGGTTTTTTACAAGCTGAGAATATTTTTAAAGACGATGAATGAAATAATAGTGTTGGAAAAATGTAGGTAGATATCTACCTACTTTATATTAGTTAATATGTCACCCATTTTAGATTTGTAGGTATTTTAATGAGGTTTCTATGATAAAGAACTGATGCAGAAATCAAGAATATAAAATATGATTATAGGTTACAAATTCAAACAATTCCAAATATGAAAATGAAACACCACGAAAACAGACGATTCAAAAAAAGAAACATTAGCAAAAAAATAATAATGGCCACATCGGAATTAAAAACAAAGTAACGGTCGTATAATTTTATTTCGAAAAAAACTAGGACTTTCACCGAAATTTCGCAAAAAAAATCGCAGTTATTTTTTTATTAAAAAGTATGTTTTATAAAAAATATACTAGCCAAGTAAGAATCCGATTCGCGCTCAGGCGTTTCGTATTATTTTTGACGACTTTTGATAAGTAAAGATAAAAACCTTTCTTATATAACGACTGTAGATGTAAATAATATGTTCTGGAGCGTAGGGCGCGTAGCGTTCCGCGCGCGCCTCAAAGAGCTAGTAGACCACCACAAACGGAGCCCTATAAGGCTGATGTTCAGCCGGGGTTGCAGGCCAAGTTCAATCAGGTACCGCGGCCTAGACCAGGAACGGTGGGGTTTTTAGTCAGTAAGAGTCTAACACTCCCTCTTTCCATAGCCGGGGCGAGCGATGTCAATTGATGATTTTCACTACATAAAAAAGGGCGAAATGGCAATTGTAAGACTTATAATTAGAATTCCAGGTTTACACACGATATTTTCCTATACCCTTTATCAGTGGTGTCAAAACAATCTCGATCTTACAGCAATACATCTTACTATCACGCTTCTAAATACATACAACCTGTAGTTTCGTTTTTTCTTCTCCTCAATTAATATCTTATGATTTATTTCGGTGCGGGATCCAAGACGACTGTCTTTGTTTTCATGTCCCTGGGACGCGCCGGACTTCAGTGTTCCGGTGTTTTCATGGTTGTATCTACTGTAGATACTGGCTTACAGGAGTTACAGCAGTTTCGGGAGGTTGCAGCGGGCTTTTCCAATTAAAAAAAAGACAATGTAGTCTAAGTTGTAATAAAGTCTGTTACCCCTTGAGCTAGTAGGTACGGATCTCTAAAAACGTACCTATTTCTGTTCGTTGGCACATAATTAGCGAGATGAGTTCGCTGTGATATTTCACTAATTTAGATCCTCGTTAGTAGATTAGTTACGGACATATTTTTCGGGTTATACGTACGTAATATTTTTAGACATTATAAGTATATTTTTTGCGTAATATTTTTGTAAACCTAGCCATAGGTATCTGATAAATGTTTTGTTTAAGAAACTTTTTTTTAGAATATAATGATAACTATTTTTTTCAATAAAAATACATTACTACTACTCGTTTTTACCTCTAGGTAATTTGTAGACTATACAATTTCAGACTTGTACTTTTTATAGCTGTATACCTACTCTCTGTAGCTTAGCAAGCTTCAGCCAGCTGCTTGCCTTAACAGCATATCCTATGTGTTATTGCACACTGTAATCTATATCTGTGCCAAATTTCAGATCTGTTCAATAGTTTTACAAGAAAGATTTTAGATTTTGTTAAGAAGAGCAACAAAAAATTTGCATTGATGTGGTGTGAATTATACGGAACATTGTGGTTAAAAGAAAAACACGGCAAAGCGACACGATAATCGAATTTAAGACGACGCTTATCCATCTAAGAGCAAAACAACATCAAAATGCAATAAAGAACATTATAATATTACGCAAAGATTAATCATAGAACGAAACAGACAGACCAAGTTATGTATTATACCTAATTAAGTAAGATCCATCATCTCATGACGTTTTAATATTAATCTTTTTATATTTACACAGCAAACAGATGTGTCGGACAACTTTGACGTCCTCTCACTACAAGCTCTTCCATGCGACTGACTTTTTCTGACACGATGCGGGTATATTTGATTAGGAGCGAAGGGATTCGAAATTTGAATAATTTTTTTTTTATATGTTGGTGTTATTGGTTTAGTTGTTAGCTGCCTCTGAAGGCAGGAACTAGTGTTGATTTCGAGAGAATGTAAATTATTTTTTCTGTAGGAGTTTTGTTTCTTTGAATGAGTAGGGTAAGTTATTAAGTTGTTTTACATCAGCTTGTGTGTTAATTCGTTTATATATATCTATACATTAAAAATGATTTCCCGTTCTCTTGCTCTCGTAAGTGTTTGACCTCAAGAGATGTTATGCTTCATGGGCTTTCATTCAAATTCAACATCATTGTGAATACTGAACTGATATTAATGGAATCATACTCAATACATCATCGTCTAAAAACTTATGTACATTTCGAAGAAGATTTTATCGACGCTTAATGAGGTCATTTTGCGTTATACTTGAATTAATTATTAAGTAAATGTCTTCAAGCCACATCAAAAGATTCAAATTGAAAGTAATCCAAACATAATTATAAATGCGAAAGTAACTATGTCTGCCTGTCTGTCTGTCTTTTCATCACGCCTAAACTACTGAACCGATTTCTGTGAAATGAATGTCATACATATAACATAGGATAGTTTTTGTACCAAAAATCTCCAGTAAGTGACTATTCCACGCGAACGGATTCGCGGGCAAAAGCTAGTAAGTATTAAAATATCATAACACAAAAACTCGTTTATACAAAACGGAAATTCTAGGAACGTCTTCTAAATACGAACAAACAGACAAAGTTCAGACTATGTAAAGTACCTAAACCCAGGTCTCATAGAAAGTGCAAGAGCTGATAATTACAACGCAAATAAACGGCGACATTTCGCGTACTAATGTTTCGCAACATCGCGCTACGGTCGACGGTCGACGGGCGACAAAATGATGCTGCGGCTCGCACTTGACACCTTTATATCTGCACGCAAATATCTGGGGACATAGAACATTTAGCACGTTTGTATTTTTCGTAGATTCGACAGTGAAATGCGATAGTATTGTGCCTAATTTAATCTATTGGCGGATCGTCAGTAATGTAATTTGTTGATATAGGTGATTTTATTTCATTTGTTTTCATAATCGCTTTAATGTAAATAATAATATTGTATTTATTAAATTTTTTTTGTAGACTAAAAACCTTACGCATTTTTTTTTAGTTACGAAGCAAATCCGCTCCTCTAACTAACATTTTTAAAAATAGAACTGTACGTCTCCTTATAGTTTGTTTGTCCGGTTTCTACTATTCATTGCATATAATTTATTTCAACTTCTAATTAAGAAAAGTATTAAAAACCTCAATTGTATCACACATACACACATGATTTTAAACCCAAACGGCCTCATTACAAAAACAAGGTTTTTCTTTAAGTCTAAGTCATTGAGCCGGTTTTTGCATTTCAAATTGAACTTAGGTTACAATAAGATTCAAAATACAAAACCTGACTCAACAGTTTAACTTAGACTAAAGATAAATTTTGATATAAGTCACAAAAATCCTTTATAAAAACTATGTAGACAGTATTCTGCCTACTCGGAGCAGAGCTAACTAATCTATGGTGTAATAGAGTTCTAATACCGAGAAAGATGGCTGACATCAGTTTGTAAGAATCTGTGACATAAGTGAGCCACGATTGTATGATGATGGTATATAATATATTATGTATATTGGCACTCGTCTCCCTTGAACCCTTGCGTAACGTTTGTACCAACATTTTATTGGGCCTAGTATTTTATTATTAGGCGTTCAAGCTATAAATATATGAAGGATATAAGTTTATACATTATATTGTTAGTAATACAAGAAACCTTATAAGTTAATCTAAGTAGTTAAAATACATATCAATTTAAAATTTTACTCTGTAGAATTAATTGTTATTTAAGGTTCTGTTTAAATTTTTTCTAAAACATAAGTTTTTGTATTTTGTTTTAATTTTAAGTCCGTTCGCGTTTTAATTTAATTTCATATTTGATTTGTTAAGCAGGGAAGCCTATTATTGGCTGTACTGTACTGTAATTTGCATACCTATTCTGTAATATATCACATGTCATGCTGTTGGTTTTCTAAATAAACAAAAAAATAAATAAGACAAAGACAATCATACAGTGGTGTCGCATAGTAATACCAGTGCTTGTGCAGTGTTATAAGTGGCCACTGCTAAGCAAACGGCGCTTCTCACACGGAGAAGGTTTAATTATTAATCACCATTCTTGCTAGTTGTAGTGATCTGATGGCTTCTCTCGCTCTAGATGGGGCAAAACGGAGTATCAGCCTAACACACGACAAAAACATTCAGAAATGTAGAAAAAAGTTAATGTAAAAAAAATATAAAAAAAGGCTTCAGTAAATCTAATGTAGGTAAACAAGTGCCTCTTTAAGGAGCTCGCTTCTCATGTATGAGGGTGTGGGTTCGAAACCTGGCAAGTACCAATGTGATTTCTTCCGAGTTATATGTACTTTCTATGATTATTTAGACACCACCGACATACGCTGAAGGTAAACATCGTGAGGAAACCTGGACTTATAATTTCTAATTAACGCCAACCCGCATTGAGCAAGCGTGGTAATTAATGCTCTAACCTTCTCCGTATGAGAAGAGGCCTTTGCTCAGCAGTGGGCACTTATAGGCTGATGATGGTGAAGTGCCTCTGCGCTTACTAAAAGCCAACAGCTAACTTATGTTGTGCATAATTAAGTGTAATTTACAACAAAACATAATTTAAATCTCTTAAGACAGTGTGGCGCTGTGATAGACTATAATTATATTGTTTACAATTACAATTTGACCCGAGAATGCAATTATGTGGATCGTATCGCATTCCTGAGCAACAGACTGGCTGACAAACAAGTTTTTATGCGAATTTGTGTTAAGGCTATCTATAATCTAACTTTAAGTGAACGCTAAAGTATTTTTGTGTCTTTAACGTTCTTTGAAAGAATAGGACATTTATACTAATATTATAAAGAGGTAAAATTTGTAAGTTTGTATGTAGGGGTCAATCTTTGGAACCGCTGCCTGGTCGGATTGCCAAAATTCTTTCACTGATAGATAGCTTCAATGTTCCTGAGTTCCTGTGTGAGAGTAAACCGCGTGAGAGCAGCTACTGCACTAACTGCCCCTACATACAAACCTAAGAATTTTACCTCTTTATAATATTAGTATAGATTACCGACCTTCTTCGGGTAAGCGATTTCAGGACTAAGGGTGAATGGGAGGGGGAGGAGTTTAAGGATGGGGGTGAGCCTCAGATTACCTTACTCCCACGGCGTTTGACAATGCAAGTGATTGTTTCACGCCGGTCTTCAGTCAGGCCGTGGTATCATTTCAGTCAAGCCCACCCATTCGTGCCGAATCATGGCATTTCCTTCATGGGAATTTCATAGTAGATCTTATTTAAAAGGAAAAATGCCATCTAATAAGACGCCCAAAAGAATTCTCTCAAGACGATTCATATAAAATTAAAACCCTAATTAAAACATTTCATAATAAATTACAAGCACAAGTAACCGTAAGTCCTCATTCAAATCACACGCTTCTTTCATCCCGATTTCATTTGCAAGACAGAGATGACACTATCCGTAACTTGAGAGCTTTACGAACTAAAGATAGGGACAGAAGGTAAATGCTACAGGATACTCTAGATAATGGTCTTCTGGTCTTAAATCATTCCTCAATTTCGAGTAACAATAGTTTTATGTGTGAGATAGTAATCACTATCACAAATATTGTATTTATTTATCATAAATAAACCAGAAAGACTTTAGCTATCAACAGTCAATTTTAATTGTGAATCCAATTACTAATGGAATGAAGATCATAACTTGTCCCGCAAACTCCTGTAGTTCCAGCAAAAAAAAAAAACAATAGAGAAACTAGAAAAGTCAAAGTTCTAACATTTGACATGTTATGTTGCAAATTAAAAAACGAATATCGATATCGAAAAATTCGAATAATTTACCTACACACTTCATAATGCTATAGCTAGCATAAAAATAATATTGAAACTATAAAAGAAAGAAAGATACTTCTAACTGTTCTAAGCATCTAACATGTTCCAAATTTGAAATAAATAAAATAAAATAAAATTAGTACCTAATCGAAAAATTCGAAAAAAATAACGATTAATTTACTCATCGACAAAAATCGTTATTGTCAGAAATTCTTGCGAAAATTTATCCTTCTGTCCTTCGAAACCAATATGGTGGCAGTCCACTCGAAAGCGCAGGCGCATTGGCCCAGTGCAGCGACCGCTAATGAATGCGTTCCTTGTCCGCCCGTCTGTCTGTTCGCTTGATAGATACCACTCGCTTTCTGTGCCCCTGTTCTGATATCCGACTTATATTTCCGTGTGAATATTATGTGGGATACTTGTGGTTGAGTTTTGAAGGCTTACTGTAATTTTTCGTTACGCCTTTTCATCTTAATTCAGGCAGTGGCGAACAGTGTAACATATTTCTATTCCCCAACAATTGGGTAGTTTCCTAGGTCAAAAATAAATTAATTCGACGTTTCAATACAATAAAATATTGAAAAATAACTACACTTTTATTGATCGATCGATCGATACACTAAGTTTTAGATATTTTGTAGCTAATTATTATGAAAAAAGTAAGCTATTTGACGCAAAAATAATATGACGTCATAACTCCAGTTTTTCATACAAATTTCATAGAAAAGTATCGTTTTTGCCATTTGGATAAAAGTATTGAATTTGACTAAGTACTTGAAAACTACCGTACTATGTTATGAAGCCCACATTAAAATAATTTGATATGGGATGAGCCTATTGCCATATGCACTTTCTTCATAACAGGTAGTATACCTGAGACCATTTGCCTGGCAATTACGCTTGCAGAGTTGCAGACACACTGCTTGAGGTAGCCGAGTAAATTATGAGTCAAAATATCTGGAAAGCCACTCTGTGTCAGATAAATATCAAAACCTATAGAAAGAACATAATTGGTTTGAACTAGTAGCCACATAGAGTTTTCGTCTACTTGTTACAAAAAAAGCCATGATTATAAATGTGGATGGATGGAGAGGGAGAGGGAGACCAAAGAAAATATGGATGGATTGTGTGAGAAGTGATATGGAAGACAGAGGAGTTAGCGATAGCGTGACGAGTGACAGGACAGAATGGAAGAAAAAAACATATTGCGCCGACCCCAAATAAAACGGGACAAGGGCAGGAAGATGATGAGTTATTGTCTACTTAAACTGGTTAAATATGTGGTTGGCAGATTAAAACAGGCTAGAGTCATCACCCAAAATTTCGTTTTCTGTAGACACGTCAGCAACATTCAAATTGCTTATCTATAATCTTAATTGCCGTTAATAAATGTTCAGCTAGGGGTAGGCAAGAGATAAAAATTGCAACGCTTCGCCAATTAACGTTAATTTACTGAAATAACCGTTTTGAAATAACTGTTAAAAATAACTAGTTTTTCGATAGTGTTATAGTGTTGCTTTGTTTTTGTTGCTGTTTCGGTTTAATTATTTTTATGGATTTTTTTTTTATTCTATTTTAATTAGGGGTTTTTATCCACATGGATACGTCAACTCCATTGTAGCTTATACTCTATTTTCTCACAACCAAACAAGTATTACTATTCTTATATGAGACTAAGAATCTATAAACTATATTATATGAAAGGAAATTATTGTCTAGGTTCTCTCTGAATTAAGCCCCAAATTATGCGTTTAGTCCTTTCTGATTTAGGGAATGCCAATATATTTTGGATAAGTCCTACATCCCACATGTTTAGTTTGAATTCCTTAGCCAAAGATTCCCTTTCATCTCTATTCTTAACACATTCCATCAGCATATGTTGCAAATCTTCAATTTTGTTGCACGTGTCGCAATTAGGCGATGCAGCTTTTCGCATTAAAAACGCAAATTTTGCTGATGGGATGTGGCCAGAACGAAGCCGTAGCATCAATTTTACATAACTCCTAGTTAAGTATTGATCCTCAAACCATGGTTCACGAGGAGGTTCGTTTTGAATTACTTTATACCAAATTCCTTTTTCTTTGGATATATCATCAAAGTATTTTTTCCATTTCTCAAACCAAACTTTTTTAAACATGGAGAAATATTCCCAGTAATCGGGTAAATACGAGGTAACGTTGCCCGTCTCGCTCGCCAGCTTAGATAGTCGGTCAGCCTCCTCATTGCCTCGCAAGCCTATGTGAGCTGGAACCCATTGCAAGATAATCTTAATGCCATCTTTGTTGTAATTATAAATTAACTTTAAAATGTCATAGGCTATCGATGCACCTCTGCAACCAGAGGCGCATCGAGCCAGATGTAGTAAAGCGCTTTTGCTATCCGTGAATATAACTACTCTTTTTAGATTTTGGCTATGTATATAGGGCAACGCTTGGTATATTGCAATGAGTTCCAGAGACATTATACATATATTTCCATTCGTTTTATACATAGATCTATAACCACTACTCTGACAGAAAAAAGCAGTTCCACACCTATCTTTAGTTTTTGACCCATCTGTGAAGATCTTATCCCAATCACTGTATTTGGAAGTCAATTCTGATACCACCTCGTGAACCAAAGCATTGTTATTATAACATGTTTTTGGAAGCGATACACATTCTAAATCGCTTTTGATAATCTCTTCAATTTGTGAAGCTGTTACCCAAATATCCAAGGAAAACATTTTAAGATTGTCCGTTTTACTAATTTGCAGTTGATCAAATTCTTTAAAGGAAGTAGCCAGTAGGGGTTTTCTTTTGTTTGTCCAATAGCTATTACAAGTAAGGGTGCTTAAATCAGAGATGGTGTCTATAGTTACATTATTAGACCAGGACAGTGATTTTAAAATTATCTTATATGCGAGATATTGTCTCCTCAAAAATAATGGTGGTATGTGCAGTTCACTCTCCATTACATGTATTGGCGTGCTTCTTATAAAACCTCCTACTATTCTAAGTGCTTGATTTTGTAATTTATCTAGTTTACTTGTATGTGTTTTTGCACTAGAATCATACAGGTAACAGGCATAATCAAGACGGCTTCTTACTAGTGAAATATACATTCTACGAATATGCTTCGTATGCACTCCCCAAGAGGAGCCTGCTAGTACCTTTAATAAGTTAAGGTATTTTCCACATTTACTAACAATTTCATTGATGTGCTTTCGCCAGTGTAAACTCCTATCCAGCCAAAGTCCTAAGTATTTGATGCTGTCTACTACTTGTAACGGTTGTCCATACACTTTTAATGATGGTAATATTCGCCTACGGCCCCTACTAAATATACAGCAATTTGACTTGGTTGGTGACAAAGTCAATCCAATCTCACCCAGTAGTGTAATCATACAGTCTAAGGCATCCTGTAAATATCGCTCACTTTTGTTTATTTGTCTGTCACTAAAATAAAAGACAAAATCGTCTGCGTATTGCGATACCATAACGGTTTCTATTTGACGACAGATTTGATGCGTAACTAGATTAAATAATAAAGGAGATAACGGATCGCCTTGCGATAAACCCCTGTTAGTCCATCTTGTTTCACAAGCTTCACTATTAAACGATTTAATTCTTAATTTCCTCTCATTCATAAACGACCAAAGATAATTGCAAATTCGAGATCCAACTTGAACTTCATCCAGTACTCTTGTGACAGAATCTATTGAAACATTATTATATGCATTCTCAATATCCAAAAAACATGCAACTGTAGTAATATTTTTCGTAAATCCAACTTGAATGTAAGAAACTAGTCGGGATAGTGCGTCCAAACATGATTGTGCCTTTCTAAACCCTATAGTGTACGGAGACAGGAGCTTGTTTTTTTCCGAAAACCATTCTAAACGTTTATATATCATAAGATGAAATGTTTTACATACACAGGACATAAGTGAAATAGGTCTTAGTTTGATTTCATTATTAATATTATTTGTGATTTTGGGTATGGGAACAATCTGAATATTTCGCCATTGGTGAGGTACAATACCGTATTTAAATATATTATTGTATATCTTCAGTAAAATAAACTTTCCCGAGTCCGGTAAATTATAGAGCATAGAATAAGAAATGGTATCTTGCCCCGGGGCCGAATCCACTTTTTTAAGGCAGTTTTCAAGTTCTTGACGTGTAAAATCGGATTCTAAAATTTCGTTTTGAGACTTAAAGTCTGGAGTACAATTAGGAGTATAATCTGGGGTCAGAGAGCGTAACAGTTCAAGTTGTTTGTCAATGGGAGGGCAATAACTTTGTTGTTTTACACCTTTAAACCACTTCATACGGCGCCACATTTCCGGCGTCGACGTAACTTCATCTATAGAATCACAAAAAAATTGCCAACTATTAAATCTAGCTTTCTTAATTAATGTTTGAGATTCTAAAGTCTTAGATTCTAGTTTATTTAAATTCTCTGGAGTGGGGTTTTTACGGAAAGTTGACAGGGCCAATCTTCGCTGTGCCACTATTTCTGACAATTTAGGAGACCAGTAATTTTTTTGTTTAAATTTTTCGTTTGGTTTTAAGTTAAATTTATAAAAGGGTATATGTTTACTAGCTGCATACTCAACATAGTTTATAAAGGCGTCATACATTTGTTGCACGTTAAAATTATCGGAATCTTCCTGAAGCATTTTAATATTTTCAGCGATCGTTTGACCATATTCACTCCAATTAGCATTTTTAAAGTTACGTTTTTTAACAATATTTACATGACATGATAGGTTAGCTGTTATTTTAATAATCAGGTGATCACTTCCCAGGTTCTCATTAAAAACTTGCCAATCAAATTTTATTACAATATCAGACGAGACAAATGATATATCTGGGGAAGTTTGTTGTAAATTACCATTTACCAGCTTAACTCGAGTGGCGGCGCCGTTATTGAGCAAAGTGAAATCATTTTCCAAACAAGAGTCCATTATTTGTGTTCCTCTCACATCCGATTTAATCGACCAATTCGTATGATGGCCGTTGAAGTCCCCAGCTATTATAGTTTTATTCGAAAAACTACTAAAAATATTATCCCAATCAGAAGGTTGAGTTTGAACAGACGATGGACAGTACAGTGATACAATATATTCTAAGTCTTTACAATTTAATAATTTAACACAAATTAGTTCAATACCCATATTATTGATATTTAATGACACTGGGTGAGACTGAATCGACTTATGCACTACAATAGCAACCCCGCCGTAACAATCATATCTGTCTTTCCTATATATATTGTACCCACTTATAGTAACGTTAACGTCACAATCCAACCATGTTTCGCTAACTATTGCAATTTGTATATTTTCTTGTATTAACAGCTCTGAAAAGGATACTAGTTTAGGGCGTAGACTTTGTGAGTTCCATTGGAATAAGTTTAACTTTATGACTTCTTGTGTACTATCCATCACTGAAGCAGGTTAAATATTCTAAAACATTCTCTCCAAGTATAATGTTAATCAGAAACATCTTGAGTTCCTCCCAAATAATTTTCAATGTAGACAGTATTTTTTCTTCTAATTTCAGCTCAGAGTTATATATCCCTTTTATTTTTATCCATATCTTTTTCCATTCAAAATTATTTAACCATTGCGACCTATGCCTCGATCTTTCTTTTTCTTTTTCTGCACTATCCTTATCTTCCTTTTTTTTTGCACTTCCGAAACATTTGTTTTTTTATTTGTTTGATTTAATTTCTTTGTTGCCTTTTGTTTTGGGGTTTTAGTATTAACTTTTATTCCCACATTTACTCGATTGTCTTCTTCCTCTTCATCCTCGTCCATATCTGATACCGGTTGTTGATGAACCACAACTCTGGTCAATACGTCTCTGTAAGATTCTTTATCTGTTGTGGTTATGGCCGTAGATGGCGTATTATCAAATCGCTGTGAGAAATCGTCTGTGAATTCTTTCTTATTCTCCAAAAACAACTGTAACGCTCTTCGGTATGTCACTTGTTTTTGGCTCATAATAATACGGATTGTTTTTTCTTTTAGAAAAACGAGACAGGTTTTATCCAAGACAAAGTGATTTCCCTTGCAGTTTAAGCATTTAAAATCTTTTATAGTGCAGTTTTCGTGGTTACCTCCACATTTCGGGCACAATACCTTTTTCGTGGGGCAATATTTAATTATATGGCCAAATTGCCAACATCCAGAACACTGAGTTACTGGGAATACATACGGTTCTACATTAAATCGGCAGCCATACGGATAGATGTACTGTGGAAGCGCATTACCTTTAAAACTCACTCTAACTGATTCACAGTCAATCCAGTTTCCTTCTGACTGCAAACGTTTTAATCTTTTTACGGTCAGTACTTCGACGTCCGCATTAAAAATATTAATAAGTTCTTCCTCACTTAACTCAAGGTCAATGCCTTTCACAATTCCAAACGATGTTGACATATCTTGCACTAATTGGCATCGTAAGCCCATATCTTTGAACTTTTTACATTCTGTCAATTTAGTAGCGTCGTCTTTTCTTTGGAACTGAATTAAAACCTTGTACATGCTTTTATATTTTATCTTCAGAATATCCGTAATATTTTCCGAGCGCAATAGTTTGGCCATAGCTATGGGTTTAGGTAAGGTCTCCACTGAGGTAATACATACTTCGTGATTCACTATTTGCATATATGTACCCTCCTTATCTTTTTCTTTTCCGTTATTTACGTCCACCGAATCACTTCTTATAAAACGTTTGGGTTTTCTTCTAATTACTGTAATAAAACCATCATCGCTATGATCGTCTTCTCTTTCTTTTCTTTTCTCTGCTAATCTTAATTCACCTTCATTTATCTCATTACCACTCTCCCGATTTACCTCCGTATTTCTCATCTCATTTAATTGTTGCTCACACTTCTGTAAAATCTCTTCATCGCTTAAATCTTCTCCACTAGCTTCCTCGTCCATTTTAACAAAATTAATAAAGTGGGTATTTGTAAAAAACAAATATGTCACTCGGTACGAAAGGCACAAACGCGTGCGCACTGCCCAACGTCTCGCGTCACACTTTTTTTTATGGATAAATCTTGTTAATGGATTTCTTCAGTGTTTTGTTTTGTCCTTAATTACGAAAGTAAACGGAAATAAATATCTAAATAAATGTTTTATTGTAGTTTAGGCTAATTAGCAAGTCAAGTAAAATAACAACCCTTGTTTTCAAAACTAAATGATGAAGTCGTAAATAATCCAAACTACCAAACTATAATATTGTAAATCCGAAAGTAATTCTGTCTGTCTGTCTGTCTTTTCTTCACGCCTAAACTACTGAACCGATTTCTGTGTAATTTGGTTCAGGCATAGTTTGGAACTCAAGAAAGGACATAGGAAAGATTTTATAAGTAGCAAAAATCTGCAGGAAGTCACTATTCCACGTCGGGCTAAAGCTAGTAAAATATAATTTTGAAAACCGAAAAATATTTCGCTTTTCACCTCTATTCTTTTTCTACTTAGCAATCGTGACAAAACATATCTACACAAAAAAGTTATTGATTAAACATAAAAAAAATATCAATCATCATATTCGCATATATTTTTATATTTTCTTATTTAATAACTAGCAAGCGTGTTATGTATCAAAATTGCGCAAGATTTGCAAATTAAATTAGTACCGTAAATAACAAAAAAGGTTGGGTATAACCTTGTATTTTTTTAAAACGCTTCTTTCGAAGGAGGTTTATCACCCCCGGTTATTTCAAGGCCACATTCAACACTCATACATGAAATTTTACAAAACTACACTCAACCAACAATGTAAAACCACCTTTATATTTAAGCAGCTAAAGTTGTATTTCGTTTTATTTTTTGACGGAATTTTAACGTTTTTTTTTTGTTTCGAATTTCGCACACGGAAACTTGGAATGATAACACCGGAATAGTGTTGTACCCGTGTACATTACTGATTTTATCGATACCAGTTTTTTTTACTTAGTAGCCCGTAGATACATAATATTTTTTTTAGCTTCTGTGAAAGTGTTATTACAAGATTGTATTTTGAAATTTAAATGTCAGATAGTTCATGATGATAATGTTTACATGTGTATTGTTATAAGTCAGTATGTGCAATGTTTTCTTTTTATTGAAGATAAAAAACAGTAGTAAACCAGTTTTTAGCGTGTTTAGCGTGATATACTTTTTTATGTTTGTAGCTGTATTTTGATATCTGATTTATTGCGTTATAGACTACAGATTATATTCTATGTAGGTATTAAAAATGTTTTAAAAGTCACCACCATTAGAGATAAAATAAACCTTACGCAAGCAATTCAAAGTCAAAAGAAAATTATTACACATTCTTTTATAATAAAATATGATTTTTAGATTGGCATCGGGCAGTGACAAATTCAAAATAAACTCTAATGATAATAACAAAAGATACACTGATAAATTATTAATTGAGAACAACTAAATTTATCGATAAAAATGTACACAAGTCCCTTCTCTAGAGCTCGATAAACACGTTATAGTGTTGTTGACTTGTCGACAGGTGGAAACATGCAGGACATAGTTCTTGTGTTTCCGCAAGTAAACAGACAAAAAGATTAACGTTTTTGTATATATAGATCTCGTTTGTCAAGTTAATGTTAGCTCACTTAAGGTGTGAGATCTTCAGTTTTTTATGCGACTAGTTTTGTACTGCGATTTAGTAATCTCGATACTTGTATCCGATCTTGTGTCTATTTAACCTAATAGGTAATTCATAGCTGTATTCGAAATTCTTAAAATATAATATATAGGTATATAGTAAATGATTTTTTTTCTTTTATATATTTTTTGCGTATTTATATACAAGTTAGAAAAGTCATTTATAAACTTTCGGTATAAAGAATTATACTCACTGTGCATGTGTGTTTTAAGTAAAATACTTATATTCAAAAAAATAATGATTTAGAATACCGTGTGGTACCTAATTTATTAGAATTAGAATGCCAAGAATAGAACAATAACGGTGTATGACGCTAAAGTATCAAGATAAATTCGTTCGACGATCTTCTAGTTCTTTACTCAAAAACCGCTGCACAATAAATAAGCAACTATTTGTACAACGTATTGAGATTAGTGTTGCCCAAATGCAAGAACAAGACGAGACTTAGCCAGTCTTGGTCTTGGTCTTGCGCCGATATACCTGGTCTTGGTCTTGGTCTTGGTCTTGCGCTCCCAGTCTTGGTCTTGGTCTTGCAGCAAGAGTCTTGCAAGTCTTGCAATTACCTATTAGTCTATTACTGTTTATTAAAGTTTACTTTAAATCTTAGAAAAACGTATTAGAATTGGAACATTGTGAGCTTGAATTAACATAGCCATAGTAAAGATAAATAAATAAGTGAAGATTTGATGAAAAATTCGAAAAATCAACTGACCTATATGTCGTTTTCCATGGAATGAACTGTTTCTTAATAAAAATTTATGATTTATAAGCTTACATTTGCTAAAACATGTAAAAAAACAAATTAATATCAATAATTTGATTGTATTTTAAAGAACAATACTTATCTGTCTAGAAAGAGATTGAACCCTCAACTTATAAGAAATTTTATAAAAGAGTTTTACAATTTATCATTTATTTGAATAAAAAATAAAATACAACACAAATAAACAGCTTTATCGTTAGGTTATGATACTTTAAATCAATTTTTTTGATCAAGAATTAATACAAAGTAACCTTCTGGCTGACTCATCATTTAACCTATTTATATGTTTTCTAATTTACTAATGATGCTATAGAAAATAACCTCTCAGCAGCTTCAAGTATATTTAAAAGTGGCTACAATATTTATTAAACTATTTGAACACTTTTTTGCTATTTTTTCTTGTAAAAACTTAAGAAATATAATGACTAAATGTACAATAATAGTACCTAAGTAATTAGTTTAAAACCATATAAGTAATCAATATTAAAATATAAACTTACAATTACGAATTAATATGACATCTACTACCTATCTTTACCATTTTATCCTTATCATAATACTACTTGCGTGATCAGTATAATGTAGTCATTTTCATTCTAAACACTCTGAAACTTATTCATTCTTTGGAACACCTGTAGGTACCTACTCTTAAAATTCGAAATTATTTTGCATGAGTATACCTACGCCCTATGGCGGCAATCAAATAGTGTCAAATGTTATGATTTCGGCGTGGCGGCAACGATTGTTTTAGATTTCAAAAGAAGCCGGCGCGTGTATCATAACCATGTACTTCCGAAAAGCGGCAAATTTCTTTGAGAAGTAAGTACAAAACCTTCGATGCCGCATTATCAAAGTGCCGATTGTTAAAACATAACTATGCATGCACTCACTTTGATTTTAATAGATATTTTTTTATTTGCTATGTTTATGGTATTAGTCGTAATGCGCATAGGTCCAGTTTTTCATATTCTTTGATACAGTTTTTTGCGTCTCATAGAATTCCTAAGCGTACCTAGGTACCTATACACCGAACTGTTACACCTAACTACTCAATGAAATAGCGCTAAGTCCTAGCTGCAAGACGCTAGAGTCTTGCAGGCTATGTCTTGTTATTGCTCAAGTCTTGCACGGTCGGTCTTGGTCTTGGTCTTGCTAAAAATACGCGGTCTTGTTCTTGGTCTTGCAAAAACGCAAGAACAAGACCAAGACTGCAAGACTAAGACTGAATTTGGGCAACACTAATTGAGATTTTAGTGAATTTGCATATTTGTAAATGTAAAATAACAAAAAAATTATGAATGAGCAAATATTTTTTTTTACTGTAAGTTTACTATTTACAGTAAAAAATGATCACAAATACTATTTATAAACAAGTTTTTTTTTTGTAAAATGCGGAAGAAAACTAGGTCTTCTATTGATGCCTTTTCTAACTTTAAAATAATTAATAGTGTTGCAATATAGAAAGCTATTCAAATACAGTGAAATAGAAATTTCTTTGAACCCATCTGAACGTGTCTGGTGCTCATCAAACATCCATTCTGCCGATACCCCTAATGACGAGGTTATCACTTCGGCGTTCCCCTTTATCGGCACTTGGGCACTGTGCCAAATTCCGGTTTTTGTAGATCGTAGGCACTCTTAAGGCGTTGTGAATGTTTTTCGAAAAGAAGATTACAAGTGGCATCCTGAGGATCTTGAAAACAAGTTTGTATATTTATGTGTTTTGTGTAAGAAGGTTTGTTTGTTTTTCTTTTACTAGGACATGTATAATTATGTTTTACGTGTATTTAATTTTACTGGTCATTCTTTCTCCAATTGAAAATCTATACATAGATTTTATAACTAGGGAATTACTCCATCATCACCATCGAAGTATATAAATCTGGTTCTCTATAATACTGTCTATAAATAACCAATATCCTATCAAAATCCACTCAGCAGTTTAGAGTGTCAAAAATCAATTTGTCCTACAAACTTACTTCAGATAAAACGCCATTGTATGTAACTTTGTATCTATTGTGTGGTCCAAAATACGTCCCGGATGTGTGCCGGAATTACCGTCAGGTGGTCAATAAACCGGTGTTGTCGTCAAGGATTACCGGATCAAAAAACGTAAACCATACCGTGTTCCGTCCTTTGAGAAAGGCCCCACAAAACCAGGACCGTTCTAAGTACTGTAGATTATGGGGATTATTTTGTGTTGATATCCTTTTGTGAATGAAAATTAATTTGTTTTTAAATTAAGTACCGTGTTTTTGGCTTCGTTTTTAAGTATTTAATGCTTGATCTTGTTAAGTTTTGTATAATAGGAAATGTTTTATTGGCATATTATACCACGATAATAGGTGTACGGATTACTATGGATACTTTTTATTTTTAAGGCGTTAAAAATCACCTTTTCTCAGATCCGTTCTGAAAATATCTTCAAAGAGTATTTGATGACAAAGGTTTTTACCGCTGTTTGTAAGTTATTTTTAGACTTTTTTTTTCTACTTATATGGCATTTTTCTTTTTATAGCCTTTTTTTGCTGGGGATACTCATCCAATGTTAACTGGATGGGGCTCTTGTCAGACTTAAAAAATGCCATACCGTTCCTTCTTCTGCTCCTGGGCTGCTGTATATTATTGGGCTTGATCTAAATCCTCGGGTGAACATCAACGCTGTTGGGCCTCATCTGTGGTGGTCTGTTCGCGTTTTAAGGCGCACGCAAAACGTATGATCCGGGTCTGGTTCTGGTCGGGCCACAAACTTACCCTTGATCGCTGTCTGTACACCCGCGCTTTTTATAATCTTATATTACATTGTTTACTTGTAACCGACTTCCAAAAAGGAGGATGTTTCTCAATTCGACCGTATATTATGCTTTTTACGTTATAAGTTTTTAAGTACTTCATCTAAAAACTTCGGAAACTAGAACACAAAAATGTCGTTTTGTAACTTTACACCTAAATAATCACTTCATTTTTGTCATTGGAGACTTACAAACTTATCTAAGCTACAAACTTAAAGAAAAATAATCCCTACAAAGTAGGTATTAGAGTTTACAACAGGTGTACAAGTAGTTGTTCTTTTTGTTATTGGACACTTACAAACTTATCTACACAATTAATTTGAGGAAAAATGATCTCTATTGAGTTGATGTTAAAGTTCATAACAGGTGTACAAGAAGTTGGTTTTCTTAATGTCACGCTTCAGATAGCGCGGGAAGTTCAGTTCTTTTTTTTTTAATGCATTGGAATCACGCGCCGATTGACACAGATTATGTTACAATACAATTATTATATCAGATATCTTTGAGAAAGTGTTTTATAAAATACGTTCTTAATTAAGTGTTAGTGTATTTTAATCTTCATTCTTTCACATAAATGTAATATTTTTAGGACTATAGAAAACATATGTATTGTGCGGGCCTTACAGCATAGGTTTCTTTGTAACATTGAGATGAAAGAACAGTCTTGGGATCTGTATACCACTGGATCTATTTGAAATAAATGATTTGACTTTGAATTTGATAAACATGTTTCATGTAAATGACGACAACATGACGTATGTTGTCGTCCCATCTGTGATGGTAAGCAATTACCATGTGAAGGTTATGACTGCACACGTAACGTGGGGGCTGGACAACCGGCTACTTCCTTTCTCGCATAGAACAACTCTTTGTGTGATCCACAAATAGTTTTTCCAGTTTTGGATGTTTGTAAACGAATCGACGATACAGGAGGCAATCGAACCTTAGGACAACGTTTAAAAAAGAAAAATAAAATAGTCGCTAGTCATGGTGTATTAGGGATATTATGTTACACAGATTTTGGATTGAGATCAGTTATAAAATTATATCAACCAGCCATCTACTGCACGCTTTACGCGACTGCACGGTTGGTGCGGTGGCTGGGCAACTGGCTGCCGTGCAACGTGTCGCGGGTTCGATTCCCGCACGGAACAACTCTTTGTGTGATCCACAAATTGTTGTTCCGGGTCTGGGTGTCATGTGTATATGAAATTGTATGTTTGTAACTGTACCCACGACACAGGAGAAAATCCTAATGTGGGGCAACGTTTTCTAAAAAACAAAAAAAAAAAAATCTAAAGGCAATTAGCTCTTTAAAAAATAGATTTCGCTGCTCTATCACCTGCATGCACAAATGCTTAAACAAATGCAGTTATCATTGAATCAGTTACGTAAATACACCCATAGAATATTCTAGAATGTCGTTGAAATGCGCACTAAAAGATCGCATTGCAAAATTTTCCTCTATCACTGAAGCCAAGATAAATATGACTGAATAATATCATGATAACGGGAGATCTAGGCCGTCTGCACACTGGCAATTGAATCTGCAAGTTAAACTGATCAGATGTGTGGTGCTATTGACATATTTTTTGGACTCAATTTTGGTCAAATTATGCTGTCTACTGCCATTATTTAATTCCTACTAAGTTCTTAAATTAGGCCGCAAACAGCATGTTTTCCGTGAAATTTTTCGATTCCAATCTTTGTCTGAATCCTTGATGACCCCCTATCCTCAATTCCTAAATCAACCAATCTTCAAACTGCTAAAACCCTAAAGACCAGCAGCGTACTTGCAACCCCTCGATGTTGCCATACCGATTTGCTACCATCAGGCTCTTCTGCTCATTCGCCTAATGTGACTCTCATCAGTTTTATGGTTTTAACTATCCTATCACAGATCACCAACAGCACTATCAGTGTGGGAGAGCCATGCTTCGGCACGAATGGGTCGGCTCGACCGGAGTGATACCACGGCCTCACAGACAACCGGCGTGAAGTAACCACAGCGTTGCGTTTCGCCGTGTGAGTGAGGTTACCGGAGGCCCAATCCTTCCCCTCCCCCAATCCCTCCTCAATCCCCAAATCTCCAAATCCCTAATCCCTAAAAGGTCGGCAACGCTCTCGTAACTCCTCCGTTGCGGGTGTCCATGGGTGGCGCTGATTGCTTACCATCAGATTCACATAAAATATCAGACTTTCACCTGTTAGTTATACAGGTAAAGTCTGAAAGTGCGGTTCTTTTGATTTTTCTTATACTCACTCACTCACTCATAAGCGTTGGTTCACCTCATTTTTCTGTTGGGCCATGCATGCGTATAGCTCTTCCTGTTAGTCTTCTAAACTTAAATTGAATGTTCCTAAATGTTGTCAGTTTGTAAGCATCCTAAAACAATTGCAAGCAGATTTTATCTAAGATATGAGCGATGCACTGTATTGTTACTCAGATAACTTCCTCAGATAGTACTGTGTACGTGATGAGAACAAACTTCATTTAGTTGGAACAGTAATTTAGTTAATTACTTAGTAATCTATAGCAAATATTGTTTTGTAGGTAGACTAACGTAGTTTGGTTTATAGTTGACTTTGTTTTGATACTAGATGTCGCAACGGTCAAAGGAAAATGTGCAAGACTTTCTAAAAAATCACATTTTCGCTTCTATTATATCAGTAACGATTTTAATAGTACTTTTGGCTCTTTTCTTCGAAAGGGGTAATCATAAAGTTACTTCCCTTGCTAGCCTTGCTCGCCGTCCGCAGACCCGCGCTTTGGCCGGAAATCGTCGCGCGATCCCCGACGCTTGGAATGGCTCTTCCTGCGGCGTCTGGGGTATGAGGCGATAGTTGCCTCACGCTCTTTGCTTCCATCTTTTCTAGCATAACCGCGAGGTTAGCCTTACCTTGTACATCATGACAATTGCCTAAAGACGCCCTGTTCCTCAACAAATGTCCTAGCCAATGACCTTTAAAACTTGCGGTTGAATCTGCTAGAAATGACTTGCGTTCTGAGCTTCCTTCCAACCTTTATGACATCGTCCATCTTGAACTTCCCTCACAGTTTCCAACCTCCAAAGTTTTGTAGCAAAAATACATGGAGGTACTTATAAAATCTCCATAATAGTTACCGTCCTCCGAGGGGGCTTTACGGCCTGACCTTCGCATAATCGCCGTATTTACTTAACTAACAACTAAATTAACATTTTCTGTACGTTTATAATAATGATATTTCTTCATAATGACCTGTGGCCGTAATACCCTATCTGAGTATTGGAAAACTTGGTGAAAGTACGGTTTCTACGTTCAGCCCTAAGCGAATAAACATTCTGTTTACAATTCAAGTGACTACACTAGAATTAGCTGAAATTATCAACTGCTGTATGCTTAATTTTCTATTCTGTGTCTTTATTGGCATAAAACTTGTCTGTACCGATAAACTAAATAATATTGTAAAGAGAAAAGATTCGACTGTGTTTTTTTTTCTTTGCAAAACTAATAGACCACTCAGAATTTTTTTCTCACAACATGAGGAACATTGTTGATCAGCATAAGGAAGGATATGATTGTTCTAAATTTAATCGGGTGAAGGTGAACTATGTACTTTTTTACGTTATAGGCTGGAAATGAATATTATAGTTATTACCAAGTTGCCAAAAACACAATTATGCGGTTGTTTTTCAGTAAACATGGTGTTTCCATATACATATAACTAAATGTTTTTCCTATAAATGCATGTTGTTGCTCTGAATACAAGATAATGTATAACGGATCTCCGTTCAAAACATGTTTGTTTCAGTTTTTAGGTCGCATACTGCTGAAATACAGCTGTAAAGCGAGTAGAGTATGTAAAAATTATTTTTTTAGTCGTGTATTATACTTTTCCATTTTAAATAGCGTTTATAAGACTTAGGTATACCAATGTTTTGATTTTTTTAATCGCGTGTAGATGTGTAGATCTGCCAGTTTGCTTTATTGTTTTAGATCCTCTAATTCGATTCTAGCGCCATCTGTTGGCACGCATAGAAAATCTAACCTACCGTAGAGTAGAAGTGATCTCAAAAAGCTTCATAAATATAAACTTATGAGGAATTCGAAATATACTACAACTATAAAATGTAAGGAAAAATGTCTTGTGTGAGTCACACAATCAAATATGATGAAATAAATGTTTGTTTGGCCCACAATCCTACTGGTTCCGTGTATTTTATTTGTGTATGAGATTTGTGTTCGTAAACGAACCCACGAAATCCGTAGCACAATGGAAATCCTAATCTTGGAGTACTGGTATTTATAGAAAGCCTTCGTTTAATATATTTATTATTTATTGATTGTAAGTTATACAACTTATAGTGTTATTTGTAAGACGTGGATTTGTAATCTCATTGCGTCTATTGCCAATGCTACTCTCTGCCCTTGGATAAGATGTCCACCTATGTATATTATTTCTTTTTAAAACAAAAAGCTTTCTCCCTTTTCATGGGCACCTTCCCATGTCTATATCGTTTTGAATAGTTGTTTTAACACCTAATTAAGACATCGATACCCAGGCTCAGACAAGGCCGCGACGCCTGTGACTCCATTGCATGTGTCCATATCCAGGATACGTCAGCTCGTTTGCCTCCTATTCCATTAAAAAAAACAACGAACACAATTGATACAAAATCGAATTATCAACCAGGAAGTAATCGTACCACAGATTAAACTAATTAAAACCAATTATATTGACAAAACATCTTTTAAACATGACATAACATTACTTTGAAAAACGAAAAGGCGGTCAAGCGTATACCTACAGGGTGTACAAAAAATCCATTGTTACATATTTGCAATGAGCAACAGCTGCTCGAAAGGACAGGTGCGACACGAGGGAACAAGATTGTCTTGTTTCGTTTTTCTGCCATCGAAATTGGTTGTATTATATTGTATCGACAACTTATTGAAATTGTTTTTTTTTTTGGGTAAATTTCTCAGTTCGGTATTTGTAGGTCTTTTTGGGAGATTTTTGGTTATTTCTTCAATTGAAAGCAGTGTTTTAGATCAATTTGCTGTTTTGAAGTGCAATAGATTATTAGATTTCACCGCGACTATTGAAAGTCTGTGTATGTTTATAGAAATAGGACAACTAGCTTTTGCCCATACCCCCGTACCAAATATCTATCTCCAAAGTTTAAAAATGTTCGAGAAAATTAATTCTTATTAGTTTTGTAATTAACGACCTTATTTACATTTATGACATTTGTGTTTATAAGAGAAGTTGGAATATTTTTTCTTATCGTCAGTTCTTGACGAATCCTATTTAAAGGGTATATCGATTGAGTAATATCAATGTCCTAATTATTTAAAATATCAACTCAAACATTTAGATCACTGAAATTTACTCAAGTGTTTGTCAAATTAACGGAATTGGGCCAGTAGTTGACCAAAGAGCAGTGAAATTAAACACATATCAATACAACGAAGATGTATGACGACATCTTGGAAGTTTACAATTAATTCCTACTCTGAGTCAGTTATCTAGCTGCCCATATTTTTTTAAGGGGATTATCATCTCTTCTGCGCCCCCTGTGTGAGGCGAGAGGGAGTGTGAGACTCTTACTGACAAGAAACCATCCAAGTCCTTTTCTTCGCGAGACCAGAGCCGTGTTAAATTGTGAGCCACAATTCCGGCTGAAGCTGAAATAAGAAGACCCCTTGATAGGTCACTGCTAGACAATGACCCTGATCTAATAACAGTCAAAATGAGGACCCCAAATTATGGTTAAGATTTTTAGAGAGATGTTGCTCCTCTTGTAGCACTCGCAGAAAGAAAAAAGGAAGTAGCCAATAGCTTTTGTGACCACACAATACTGTGCCACGAATCCTTTAATCAAATATCAACCGTTAAAAAAACTGCTTCGCTCTAAAACTCACAATGTTCCCCATTTAGTTAACTCCATCGTAACATTGTTGGGAAGAGATTAGTTCTATCATGAAGTTATTTAAATTGACTGGACATAGACGTAAAACGGACAATAGAATTCGCCATCAGTTTACTTAACTCGGTAACAAGTTTACAACTCCCGGATGACGGGTAATGGTGTAACCGCACTATGTTCCAGCGATTTTACTACTTCCATCCTAGCCGACAGTCAGTTGCTATTTTGTCTCTTGTTAGACGACTTTATTAGGGGTGGGATTCATAAAATAACTGGGAAACAGTGAGTGTTACATTAATATGTTTACTATAACTGCCAAGGTTAGAATTTTTTTTATATGATAGATCGGCAAACGAGCAAACGTATGACGAACGGATTACCTGATGGTAAGCAATCAGCGTCGCCCATGGACACCCACAACGACGGAGGAGTTATAAGTACGTTGTCGACCTTTTGGGAATTAGGGATTTGGAGATTTTGGGAAAGGAAACGGATTGGGGTAGGGGAAGGATTGGAAAAATCGCGCGTTTAAACCCGCGGCACCCGTGTTTGTGGCCGCACCTTTATCGCTATGGTAATGGAATAACTAAGTTGTGTCGCCTCCCCCGAGGCTTAGTCGTGAAGATACCGTCGCGAACAGATTACCCCAAGCTCAAAATAAACCAAATTTCAACAATTTGTTGTAAACATTGCAGTGTACACAAATTGGTACGGGCAGTTTTTTAAGATGCTTCAGTTGCAATTAAAAATATTAAAAATACTTAAGAATGGTAATAAAACATACTGTAGTATGTTTTTTCTTTAACTAGACTTGATAAAATTCATTAATGTCACTTGCTGAATGTTTTATTACCTATTTTAAAAAACTGATTAAGCTACTTTATTTCTGTAAGGAAAAACAATTAGAAAGAAATAAATTCACACCCAACTTCCTTTGCTAATTTTTTTTCTGTTATTGCTACTACCATATTCTTGAAAGTGTTTTTTTAAGTTCATCCTTTTCGTTAGGCAGGTAAAAGATGTTCAACTCAGAAAATAGAAAAATCTAAAAAGAAAAACACTTAAGAACGATCGTATTGAAGTCTATTTTGCATTTTCACGTCCACACCAGACAAAAAAAGATTTTCTTACTAATTCTAACATTATTTTTACTAATTTTTCTAAACTGACCTCTCACTAAATATCTCGGACTACAAAACACGAGGTCAACTAACCCTGGCAATTCATAGCATGGTGAATCTCGTTAACAAATATTATGACGGCCGAACCGTCGACATTTTGACCCAGAAAACTGTCAGACAGACCAAGGTCACATAGCTTGGTTTGCGTGTAACACATACATATATAAATATACTTTAAAACAAATAAATAAACCATAGAAACTGTTTTGTCTGTATTTTTGCTTGAATATTATGTTTTTAATTTATCATACGATTTCGACAGAGCAAATTAACTTTGGGGTTTATAAAATGTAATTGAAAGCTTATATACAAACAGAGAGTTCATTGACCGAAAAAGGTTTGTGGAAAGAGAAATTCAATATTATTTAGCAGTGGATTTGGATCATCAGCTATCTATGTATTTTCTCTCCCTCGTCTCCTTTTATCATTGTCCTTATTTACACCCTTTTTTTGTGTGGGGAAAATCATCAATTGACTTCTCCCGCCCAGGGTCGGGCGGGAGGGAGTGCCAGACTCTTTCTGACTGAAAACACCACCGTTTCTTCTCCTGCTCTGGGTCGGGGCCGCGGTGACTCATTGCGCTTATCCGGCAACCCCGTGCTGTACTTACTTACACCCGAAGAACTTACATTACATATAACGTATCGCGGCCTCCGCCTACTCACTCGAATGAGACAATCCACGGATCATTAACCGAAAATCTCAAAAAAGTCTGCTCAATTCTAGACTGGGAATCCAGCCGAATTGCGGGTGTAAGTGAAGAGTCAAGTCATTAAGAGTCTGACACTCCCTCTCACCTCACCCAGGGCCGGAAAATTCATTTGATGATTTTACCAAAAAGGGATTTGGTTCATCACCATCATTACTACAATTTCGATGATAATAGACTTACCTTTTTAAAATCATCCTAATGAAAAAAATATGTAGTAGAAGTATTAAGAATACAATTAAATAATATCAGAAATCTAACCTCAACCTCAAATAATCCTCAGCCAGACGATAAAAACGACCACTTAACCCTCAAAACGTTACCTATGTACAGTTTATACCAACCACACGTGGCAAACACAGTAACACGCTTTATTTCAACACCGCATGTCAACCAACCCATTATGTACCATTACTGTTTCTAAGCATACAGGACTATTTACATAGCCTGAAAGATCATGTGAGAAGTGATGATGTCAACTGCTCTCGAAGAAAACTAAGTATTCTGTTAACATTGTGTAAATACATTCAAAATAAAAATAGAAAGAGAGGGATTGTTTGTCTAAATCCGTGGTTTCGATTTATCTAAACGGATCGAGGCGTTTTGGAGTTATGGTTTAACAATAGTGATGAATATGGTAAATGGTGGGCCTCGTCTGCTTAGAGAGCTTGCTATAATCTAGTAACGTAACGTAACGTAAACATGGTTTTATATTTTTATAGTAGGACAGGAGAATTTGGATACAGCGACATCTGTGTTTAGACTCCTTCTTTATATTTTATCTGATCTGATAAATAAATAATAAATAAATATCTTTATTATCTCAAAATCATTACAGTACTTATTGTAATTGAGGCAGCCCCAGTAAGTAAATAGAATATACTTGTGTTGGGGTTGTCTCGCTTCTTCCCTTTATAGTTTACAAGTAACAATAGTGAGACCTTAACAGATAGGAATTTAAAACTAATGTTCAAGGTATTTAAGAACTAATATAAAATCTAATAAGTAGGTATTTTAAAAATGATTGTAGGTACTTAAAAATAATGAAAAAATGGGTATTATTCAAAATTTACATGGAGAAAAATAAATAACATGAGACTTTAAGTAGGTTAGAGAACCTTAAACTTATAAGACAAAACTAATGGACTAAGACTAAGACAAAACTTATAATCAGAAACAATACTATTAATTTTTTACTTTTGGAGCAGCGTGTGATATGCATGATGTATGTTTTAAGTGAGTGTATGTATTGGCGTGGGTTTGAGTGTGTATGTATGTGTGTGTGTGTGTGTGTGTGTGTGTGTGTGTGTGTGTGTGTGTGTGTGTGTGTGTGTGTGTGTGTGTGTGTGTGTGTGTGTGTGTGTGTGTGTGTGTGTGTGTGTGTGTGTGTGTGTGTGTGTGTGTGTGTGTGTGTGTGTATGCGGGTGAGTGTGTGTGTATGATGACTATCATGTGTTTACTCATTTTATTGTTTTTATGATATTAAATTTTTTAACTAATTCTAACTAATAGGTGCTCTGTTTCCTCATAACTTAGATTTTTCTATAGATATCTGATGCAGTTGTTTGGTCTATTTGATACTAGTAGCAAACAATCACAGTCCAAGTGATATGCATACTTTATTATCGTCACCGACATCAATCAAATCCATCAATCCCATTTGTCTTCTTAAATCATGATCATAATAAAGTTTCTTTTCTCGGTAGTGTGGCGCCACTTTCGAATTTCATCTACATACTAACAAAATGTTAATAATAAATACAAAGAACCATTTTATTACCTTTCTAAATTTATTCTTTGACTAAGTTTACATAGCGGTCGCCACTTAATTATAAATAAATCAAAGTTGTCGACAGGCGAGGCGGGGCCGGCGCGCGCGCAGCATGCTTCGACATCGTCCGTCAACCAGCGCATTATAGCCACGCTATTATAGTCACCGTAATAGAAACCATGTTCTGTCATGTTGTTTAAATATTTATAAGCTATATGTCGTATCTTTTATTTTTATTTCAAAACGATTCTTTCAAAAGCTTGTTGAGACTTTATGATATAAGAACGAATATCAGAGGCAAGAGCTTCGTCTCGACTCGATACGGCAAAACTTAATTTATCAGGCATCTGAAATATGATTTTCAAGCGTAAATAATATTTGCAATCAAAATCTATTTCGTATATTTTTTTAAGGATAAGACATGGATAGATGTTTTGTTGTGATTTACTCTAACACGTAAAAACTAATTAATTCAATTTAGCATAGAGGTAGATTATTATCTGGAATGACACAAAAGCTACTTTTTACGATGCATTGTAGTCTGGACGACGTCGACATGCTAGTTTTTAGTCTAGCTCTGATACTTCGGCCAAAGCCAGCGACAAATGCTAGAAACAAATGAATAGACACTTATAATTTCATATATGGAATATTATGTCGGGTTTTACGATACTAGGAAACATAGGATTTTTAACATATTTCCATTATTATAACATTCTTACACGTTTATTGAAAGAGGCTTATTTAACGTTACCGCCAACGTGGTGTGTCCATCATATATATTAATTAATTAATATTCATTGTTGAGTCCATGTCTGTTCGTTCATAAAAATGTTGACTATAAAACTAATGATTTACTCTTTTGTTTTGTTACAGGTATGTTAACTGGATTTATTATATTAATTAATTCTTGGTAAGTTATTTTATGGCAGACGAGGTCGCTTTGTCAAGCGGCTTATAAGATAGACTGTCTTGTACGTATGTATTCATCTTGTTTGATTTTAAAGCTATTTGGACTGACCAAGTTGATTGGCTCAACCGGAGTGATACCACGGCCTCACAGAATACCGGCGTGAAACAACCCACAGCGTTGTGTTTCGCCGTGTGAGTGAGGTTACCGGAGGCCTAATCCCTCCCGTTCCCCTATCCCTTCCAGATCCTTATATCCAACCCCTATCCTCAAAAGGTCGGCAACGCACTCGTAACTTCTTTGGTGTTGCGGGTGTCCATGAGCGGCGCCGATTGCCTACCATCAGCTAATTCGTCTGCTCGTTTGCCGACTTATGCCATAAAAAAAATATATTGGTAATGTATTGAAATATAATATGAAGACTATTTGACACACCAATATCTATCTATACAAAAGAAGTAGATGTTTAGACAAGACACAGACAGTGTTAGGACCGTTTTGAAGAAGAAGAAAAAAGCGTTTGTGAAATGAACCAGGTATGGGTTTCAGATATCTAGGTCAGGAACCTAGAAAGTATTTGTGACACAACAGATAAGCTTAAGATTTATTTTTAAAGGAGTAGGTAAGACGAAATTAAAATGATGAAAATCTGTAGAATAATTTGAGAATGTTCGAGTAAGTTATTGTACGATTGATCTATACAAAAGCGACATGTAAGAAATGAAATCTTCATCCACAGTCAGCCCACAAGCTTCCACCCACTAATTCCTCAACTTTTACTTGAAACATGGGACTTGTCGTAAATCTCCGCGTGTGGTCGGCCATACCTCATAAATATTTTACGATGGAGTATATTTAAGACGCGTTATAACATACTGCTTTGTAACATGAAATAAGTTCTTGAGATTATTTGCTTGTAAACCAAAATTATATTTGTATGTATCTGATTTATGTATTCATTATTGTATTGTAGTTGATGAGAAAATGTCATAATAAATAGTGCAGATGTTTTCGGTTTCAAGTCATAGATGGCGCTTTTCTAAATTACAATTAACGTTGACAGTTTTTGTTTCATAAATAGCTGAACGCGTTTTAATGAGATTTCGTATACATATATACAAACCATGGTCTTGAATATTACTTACATATATTTAAAGAGTGGCTTATTGATTAATACAAACATACTTTCCTAAATAGGTATTTAAAATCGTATTAGCAAAAAATATATGTATATCACTACAGTGTCAAAGTAATAACCCATGTATTGCAAGTTGGTTAAAATTCCATGTCGACATCAATTTGCATCAATCAACATCTGTCGATTTTAACATAATCACGTTCAATACAAATAAGACCTTATTACCCTTAACGTTAAAGTTTATTTCACTGTGTTACGGTTTTTGCTATATAATTTGATATAGCCACAGAGTATAAATGAATGATCGACAGGCTTACGTTAAAGGTTCCGTAGTATTAAAACCTTATTTGATTTAATGATTTACAGTTTTTACGTCGTGATGTTTTATTTAGCAAGCTTTTGGTGTTTTCCTATGGGTTTTACGAGTTACATCGCTGATTTATTTATTTGTATTAAAAATATACGCTGATTCGTCATCATCATCAACATCATCATCAGCCTGATGTCATCCACTGCTGGACATACGGCTATGCTGGCCCGATGTTCAGCTCTTCTCATCCAACCACTGCCAGCCACCCTGCGGATGTCGTCAGTCCAACTAGCTCGCAGTATGAAATCAGACACCACAATTTTATTTGAAACTAGCGGCCCGTCCCCGTTTCGCGCGGGTCCACAACTATCTCGCTATCAAAGGGTCACTTTTTCCCCAATTTTCCCCTCTACTTTTCTAATATTTTCTTTGTTAAGAACCTTCTCCTGACAGAAACAAACACAACAAAAAAAGAATTAGCAAAATTGGTCCAGGCGTTGTTGAGTTATGCGCTTACCAACACATTTTGCGATCCATTTTTATATTTAAGATTTAAATTAAATTTATACTACTTTAAACTTTAATCCAAACCAAATTAATATATACTTAATTATAAAGTTTTGTGGTCGGCTATGCATTATGATCGACATTGAAGAAATAGCCCATTTTTCGTTTGTCCTATATGTATAGCCGACCATGGCAGTCTAAAAGTTCAGGAAAGAGGTCGTTAATGCGTATATTATTACTTCTCTGGTGTTACAATCAAGAACTCCGACGTGATGGATGGATCGTGACTTATTTTTTAAATAAAAAAAAAGTCTTAATAACTGAAGCGCCCTTCTTAATAAAGCCTAAACATATTTTTATTATCTGTGGTTTAAATAAATTACAGCGCCATCTACGTACAAAACACGTCAATATAATACTTAATTACTTTTAAAACTAAATAATAAAGGTCCTTCTAAGCTCTATTGAACATCCGTGCTAAAGTCATATTGTGTCTTAACAACAAACAAATAAAGTTTTAATTCCGCTTAAAAAAATTTCATTGTTAACAACCACTTGAATTCAATGATTCTTACAATGTTAATTCTAAACAATTTCTTAACAAAGGCTATAACTAAAAACGAGTCACGCTTGACCAGTTATTTTGTATTATTGTTTTTATAATAAAAAAACTATCCAGAATAGAGTTTTAATTACATTATGTTGGGAGAGCCATGCTTCGGCACGAATGGGTCGGCTCGACCGGAGCGATACCACGGCCTCACAGAAAACCAGCGTGAAACAACCACAGCGTTGTGTTTCGCCGTGTGAGTGAGGTTATCTTCCCCTGCTCCAATCCCTTAATCTCCAAATCCCTAATTCCAAACGGTCGGCAATGCACTCATAACTCCTCGGTTGTTGCGGGCGTCCACGGGCGCCGATTGCTTACCCTCCTTAATTCGTCCGGATTTTTTCGGGGATGAAAGGAGTGCCAATGGTGTCAATACGAATGACTTTTTTGACCCATGGCGATGCTCTATGTCTCCCGGAAAGGACACACACATATAAGTACATTTCATAAGTACATATAAAACCATAATTAAGGTCCTGCGCTCATCTCCATTGATCCCTAAACTGTAGCAGATGTACAGACTCCCAGGTTCGCACCTGTTCCGTTTCATGTTGAGACCTGTTCCATCGTGAGTCGTTACATGTATCCTTATTTTAAATTAAATTGTTCATATAGGACATGCGAATGTTAATAGTTCAGGTTTCAGATGGTATTATAACACTACTAGCTTTTGTGCGCGACTTTGTTTGCAGATTTTTGGTTTAAAAACTATCCTATGTCTTTTCTCGAGTTCCAAACTATGTTTATACCAAACACACAAAAAGGTCACACATTTAGGCGTGAAGAAAAGACAGACAGAGTTATTTTCGCATTTATAGTATTAGTTTGGATCTGGATTGTAATAAAAGCGAGCCTTTGTTGCTTCTATGAAGATTTCTAACTCTGTGGTACGGTACAGACGTGGATAGAGGATTTTTAACCTTATTTAGTCTCAGCAATAGAGTTTCAAATCTATTGAAACTTTTTGTCTATCGTCCCGAGTATGTTCCGCAAGCGTTTCTAAAAGTATTTCACAATAAAAAAAATCTCTTCTATATTAATATCCTCGAAATAATATTAAGTACCTAGTCAGTACTTTTACTTAAATCTTACGATGAAAACAGAAGGCGACTTGCTCAATAAAACAATTAATACGCACAGAATACAGGTACTAACCCGTCTTTGTTACAATATGAACTTTACTACTAATATAATAAGGTGCAAACATGAAAGAAAATTATCAAAGGTATAGCTTGACGTGTCTCTGAAACTGGCATTCGCCAAATAAGTGAGCGAGAGGTCGTTAAACTTTATGTACCTATATAATATTATTGTTTAATGTTCATCTTAAAGGTGTCGAAATGGAACATTCGAGATATTTCAAGGAAATTGTATCAATTTTTACAGTACATACATATGTACTACTGTTCTGTCCTTTGTCACCTTGTTTCAACTTTTACTGTTTTTTTTTTATTTAAAAACGAACTGAACGTACTATTATACTTCTCTGCATTACACATTACATAAACTTATTTAGATGGAGTTGTATGGCCTATATCCTTCCTTTACGAATGGAGCATCCAATACAAAAAGAATTGTTCAAATTCGCACCAGCAGTCCCGGAGATTAACGCCTTCAAATAAACAAACAAATTATAGTTTATATTTAAAGTTATTTATTATTACTTACAGTTTCTTTCCATTACATAAAGTGGAAATGTGAATATCAGCAACTTCGTTTCAAAGTTTTATAGGTAGTAAGTATATGATCTGAATAAAGAAAAATAAAGAGGTTATAATTGAGAATTGATACCAAAAAATAAGTTAAATTATATCAACGAATAAACACTTAAAAATCATAAACAAAAATATATAACCAAATAAGGTATTTACTTGCAATCATAAGACCATTTATGAAGAGAATTGTTAAAGAATCGTTCTCAGAGGTTACCACTCGTGCGTGTGCGCACCTCAAATCGTTAAAACGCAAGGCCGAGTTATGTAAATCTAATAAAATGAACATACAAGTTACATGTGGTTACAAGGTTGGTATATACCAAATTACCAACAATATTGATATAGTCTTTTTAAAATGATCTCTTTTTGTTTTTATTTCTACAGAAATATGTTTGTCAGCGCAATATCGGCCGATGGCAGGAGAAGGAACGAGGGCGTTTTTAGTCAGTAAGAGTCTGACACTCTCTCTCGTCTCGCCCTGGTTGAGAGAAGTCAGTTGATGATTTTCCCTCCACAAAAAGGGTCCAAAATTATGGCAATTTTATATTTCCTTTTCCACTTTATGTACTGGAATGCAATATAATAAAGTAAGATAAAGACGTTTTGGCTTTTCTTACAAATTGCAATTAAAGAGACTGACGTAGTTTTTTTTATTATTATATTGTTTTGTTTAAGTCGTATTATTGTATTGAATGGTGTATCCAATAATTTCACTCACACAGCAAAAAACAATGCTAGAGTTGTTTCACGCTAGTTTGAGCCGGTCCTAGGTATCGAGCCGTTCGTGCCGAAGCATAGTTTGTCCACACTTAAACTTTATTGTTCATATTAAATTAGCTGAACCGGCAAAATCAGTAACAATAACCCGTTACGGTAATATAAGTAACGTTCTGACCTTTTAAAACCTTCCCTGGCACAGGGCCATTATGATCAAAAACGAACCAGCCGTTCTCGAGTTTTGGGCGAGACTAACGAACAGCATTTCAATTTTTTATTTATAAGATTACTTCTACCTAAATAAGTGAGTAATAGTATATAAAGAAAGGCACTTAATTAACTTAACTATTATGAACTTAAAAACCTGATACCATGCAGACCATGCAGTGTACTTATAACAAAATGCTTTACAAAAATACTCTTATTCAAATCGTACAAAAACCAACGAGCATGAGAGAACCAATAAATTAATTAGAAACACGTACTATTGTTACTGTTCCCCACTAGAAGCTGCGCAGGAGTGGCTAAAAGTCACGACTTTACTGATAAAACCTAGATGAATGTCGTAGATTACTGCCGGACGTGATTAACTGGCTACTTACTCTACTTACCTCTGTACAACAAGGGAGGGATGTTGATAATTCGGTTAAGAAGTTATTGAGATTTAAAAAGATTAAGAGGTATAATTTTTTTTTGTGGCGTTGTTTTGAACTGACATTACTATCATATTATGACGTGGTAAGCTGCAAAACGTTTCTTTTATGCGACAGGCAGGATAGATAGGTAAACGAGCAGACGGAATACCTGGTGCAAGTAGTCAGCGCCGTCCATGGACACTACTAATACCAAAGGAGTTACGTAGTAAAAATCCGGATCATAATTTTTACTTTTTCAGTCGTTTTTTTTACCTGTAAGACTACCTAACGAACATCCATCCATAAAAGCTGCTAAAACCTCATCCTATTTCAATCATAACACTAACAATATATGACGGCATACTTAAAAGTCGTTGGGATATGTTAAGTTAGTATTACTAACTTAACATATCCCAACGACTTTTCAAAGCTCATCAGCCAAACATTTTTAGCTCTTAATCATCATTGTGCAAACATCTAGTAGATAAGTCTACACACTTATGAGTATAATGATGGAGCTCGAACTTCAAACAAAAACTTTGAACTCGGAAACCTGCGGTATAAACAAACGTACAACTATTTTAACACCTCCATAACAGCTAAAGTCATCAAAGGAAGTAAAATGTTTGTGCCTTGTTATTTCGGGTCTTGCACTGTGTGCTTGCATGTTATTGTAGCTGGGTAAAATTATAATTTTTGTTTGTTTTTCTTTTACTTACAGCAAGACGAATCATAAGTGCGTGCCATGTAGTTTGAATGGATTCGTAAGGTATTTTTAATTTTGTTTATCCCAGTCTTCATAGGCAAAAAACAAATGGATCGTGGCTATTTTATTAATTTATTATTATTTTTCTTTTTCTTTTTTCTTATATTTCTGAGGGGAAAATCATCAAATGACTTTCTCTAGCCCAGGGTGAGGCGACAGGGAGTGTCAGATTCTTACTGACTTAAAACCCCTCCCTTTCTCCTGCTCTCAGGCCGAGGTCGCGGTTCTTTACTGTGCCCGGCAACCCAAGCTGAACCTTTGAGTGCGGCAACTATACCGTGTTGTGTCTTATAAATAAAAGATTGAAAATATATATGCTATGTTTCAGATCCTATAAGACTTGTGAAACTGTATTTGAAATAACTCATAAACCCCTGCACATAAAGCTATTCGTTAAATTAGGTGACCATCTACCAATTAATAAACAACTTGCAATTACCACTAATTAATCTACTTTTTAAATCGGTGCAATTTTAATAAAGATGAAATTCAAGTCTAGACAGTATTGCAGACATTCACAAACAATTAGGTTCAAAAGAGTAGGTATTGCTATTGTTTTTTAGTTCCCAAGCCACGGTTTCTGGTGAAACAATTAAAGTTTATTTGGCATACATTTTATGCAAACAATAAAGAATTCCAGTTAATGCACTGCCCCACATGTGTTTAGTGTCACGGTTTCGATTCCCACATGAAACAAATGTGGTCTGAAGATTAAGAATTATTTTAAGTGTGACTTACAAGTTCATATCGCTTCGTTGCATGAGTACTAACTAATTGTCCAAAATGATGTCTTAGATGTCTTTACTGGGTCGAGCAAACCAGAGCAGAGATCCAGCAGGAAAATAGCCCTAACAATAAATGATAAGTGGGAAAAAAAGGCATTTGCACGAGCCGAACATGTTCTATAAGGTAAAACTATCACATCATCAAACACATAAAAACAACAACCAAAAAGAAAAATTAATAAAACTATATTGAAGTTAACAAAATTCGATACAATTTTTATCGTACCTTACAGTCTCAAAATTTCCACTATCCTTACTTAAAACTATAAATAAACACTAAAATATTAGTATTAAGTAGTTACTTATATTATTCAATTACGACTGTACTTTCATCCGACCATTTCCTGAGCGATTCGTGCGCTCTGCTGATAGATACTCGTCGTGCGCTCATTATCAAGTGCAGGACCGATGCCAAGACACGAAATAGGCCGGGATGTCCTATTTAACGGAGCCCTACACAGGCCTTCCAGTAATGAAGGACCTAAGTGTACTTTGATGAAGCCTACCTACCTATCTACTTTGAATTGCATGGCTTTGTTTTTGCAGAAAACTGTTAATTCACTAAACATGTATCTGGCTTTAAAACAAAGAGTAATTTTAGAGCTTTATCACATATCTGATCTCGACTCCACTCGATAATGTTACTTTTGTAAGTCGACTAAAGCATTGAAATCCTATTTAAAAATTATTAGTTATGAGAAACGGAATAATCTTTTATAATACATTAGTATTACACGTAGCTTTACTGACGAACAAATTGACAGGCTTATTCTATTTTGATATTTCAAAAGCAGGTACCTTTTTTATGGTTTAGTTGTAATAAATGATTAGGATTTTTTGACTAAATGATGGATACGCCAATTTTTATACAAAAACAAAATGCATTTAATGAATTCTGCAAAAAAAAAACAATCTAACTTCAACTAAATCAAAATAATTGTACTGTTTCCATACCAATTATTATTACATACTCAATTAACTCCTCGCTCCAGAACGCAGTTCCATTCTCTATGTACATACAATTATCTTGTGTACCTAATATAGGTATTAACACTTCAACACAAAGGGCATATAAGATATTTCTAACCGCAGAACATGCATTTGAGGTCGCCACGAACCATCTACATACAAATGCATTGATATGTTAATAAACTATTGAGAAATGTAGGGCGGACCTTCCATTATTGTCTTTATGAACAAACATACTGTCATGCTAATATCGTCCTAGATAAACACAACTATTTTACTCCAAGCGAGATATTTTGTCATATTTTTTTTTTTTTTTTGTTTTTGGAGAAAAATTGTAATCGACTTTGTCCAAGCTGGTTTCGTTTTAGCACACTGTGCAGTGTGCACTGTTTTTGTGGGTTTAAATTTCTTGTTTTTTAGTTTTTTGCTATTTTGGACCTAGAACTGATACTCAGTAGGATAAAGTTTAGGATTGGAGATACAGGTATAATCGATGAGCGGACAGGATTGAGCCTCCTCTCACAGGCACGCGTGCGAATAAAGTTATATGGCCTCTTGGACATGTTATCACTCCAATCGAGCCGACCCATTCGTGAAGCATGGCTCTTTCGCAAAATACCTGCCTTAAACACTGTGTGATTACTTTCCCTCTTTTCAATTTTGGAGGAACAATATTAGAAAATAAACCTTTAAAATAAAATAAAATAAAATGGATCGTTAGAAATAATAACAAGTGATACTGTATTTAATATTCTCTTCAAGCATCATTGACGACCTTTTAAATTTACGGTTTTAAGGAAATTGTGAATCGTAAATTTCGGTGACTAAATCGTCTTCACCCTTGAGTTAAGGATAATTGCGATGGCCGCCAGAAAGGATATTGCGATTCTATTGTATTGTCATTTTTTTACTCTTTCACAAAAACCTTCTAATTCATCCGTCAATCTGTCTGTCTGTAATTATTTCTTATTCTCTTCGATTGTGTGGGTTTTCATTCAATATTTTTTTTAATGTTTGAAGAGGTTCCTATTTTAATGAAATTTAACGTAAAATTATTGTAATGAATACAGACTTTTTTATTTTTATTTATTTCATAACATAGAACTAGGTTTAAGAATTTACAAAAAAACGCTAATGTAATATATATTTTATTTGAAAAGAGTTCTTTAATTTTTTCTGGCTACACTGTCAAATAGTTAAAAAAAAGAACATTCTAATATGCTCAGTTGAATTTCATAAATGTTAACAGTAACAAAAATTACTAAATAAATACTAATTTCTAATATCAAATTCAAAATTACAAAACCATTTTTTGGAAAAACATACAATACTTACAAGTTACATTGGTCTAAACATATAAGTACTCTAATGTAAAAAAAAAGTAAATAAAACATAAGATATGTAAATAACATGCAAATTGAATACTTTATTTGACATTATAGAAGGAAGAGTGGCAATTGGAAGTATTGGAACCGATTTCAATTATCATTAAAATTACATTTTTATTCTTTTCATAGCTTCTTCAAATGGTTTTCACATTTGCAATAATTCCACTAATAATACTTGTCATTAGGATTTGAATATTTTGCTATAATTGGTAAGTGATATATATATGAGGCAATAATATTATAAAATCGAAAGTAACTCCGAATGTCTGTCTGTCTTTTCTTCACGCCGAAACTACAGAACCGATTTCTGTAAAATTTGGTTAGTACAATTATAGTTTGGAACTCGAGAAAAGACACTGAAAGAGACTAGGATAGTTTTTTATACCAAAATATCTGCAGGAAGTCACTATTCCACGCGAACGAAGTTGCGGGCAAAAGCTAGTTCACGAGAAATCTAAGTAGCAATTGGTATTTCATGGTCACTGAAACGAAACTGAAAAAAATACATAAAATATTTTTATCTACCAACTAACAGCTCTATAAAGTACTTTTGTCTAATCAATAAAGGCGATACGGAAAAAAGTAATTACCGTAGAACCAGCGATAAAATTCTCGTTAGATAACGCCTTTGCCCAGAAACCTTTTTTCACTGTTTCCCCGTAGCCATTGTTTTAAACCCCCATCGTTTCGGAAAACCATTTCTTACAATGCCAAACGAACAAAAGGCGCAAATTGTCGCGTTTTAGACGGATTTTCGATGCTTCTAAATGTCTGGGGAAATTCAAAATGGGAGTTTTCAAAAGTCGTGTTGGGGTATTTCCTAATGTTTGTTTTTTTACTTGGATGTGTGAATTTTATATTACAGGGTTTTCATAATGAAGCACAAATTTGAATGTACTAGTTTTCTTTACTTCTAGGATATGTTTTATTTGATAAACCTTCGAGTTTAATCAGTTCCTTCTAGTTCAGTTCATGACACCCTATTGCTCGGCTTTAGATCGGCTCATATGATCGGCTCATATGATCGGCTATTGTTCAAGTTTTATCTTCTAATAATAATATTTATAACAAAATCTATATTAACGAAAGTGAAAGGTAAATTATGAGATACTTCTTTGCATGTAAAGAATATTAAACAATTTCTTCGAGATCAAAAACATTCTAGTTTATACGTACAATTGAAATACACAGTTGCTCGTTACCCTTCCACCCCACAACATAACATAAAATGAAGGTCCAATATCCCATACACGAAACCTACCCAATTTCCGTTCATACTGACCTCAGTAAACACTATTAGCCAAGCAAAACTGAACCTTATGTACAAGTGCTATGAATAAATTCCTTTTCATCATTATAGACAGGCATAGAGAAATTCAGAAGTCGTTCGCTCAGTTCGTTCATTCATTCGTCATGTTAGAACGTGGAGTGAATGTGTTATTCAAATTTGAAACCGGTGCTGTCAATTCGAAGATCTGATTTGAGTATTTTGGAAAAATCCTTTCGCACGTTTATTGGATTTGTTTTTCGAAGTCTTTTTACTGTGGGAAAAGGATAGATAGATAAGTCATTGGTTAGGAAAGGACCTATTATGGATTTTCGCTTGCATTATCGTTATAGAAATGGCTTCTGTTCCCATTTTGGATCTATGTAATCAATATTTTAATTTTGTTGCTTTTTAATTCGTGCAAGTACTCGTCAGTATATTATAGTTTCATCTCAAACAATGAATTATTCAAATTGCCAACTCATCCTTCAATCCTCAATTCAATAAATTCACCAAGTTGATGTCCTTGTTGGCTTTTACGACGGTCGTCTTTTCTATCGCGGTAGTAAAAGATCTGATTGCATCAAAATGGTATCAGACTTCGGCTACTTTCGCCATTATTCGGTTAAGTTCGGAAGTGAACGATATAACACGAGCCGTTTTCTTCATTTACGGCAATAGTGAAAGCGTTATGTCTGAAGGGAAGTGAAGTTTTGTTCTAGAAAATACTTCTAATATTATGAACGCGAAAGTTTTTAAGTATGGATGGATGTTTGTTACTCTCTCACTTAAAAACTACTGAACGTATCTCAATGAAATTTGCCATAGAGTTAGCTAATAGTTTGGAACAACCTATAGGCTTCAACTTTATCTTTTTCTAAAAAAGAACGTTGCCCCGCATTAGAATCTTCTCCTGTGTCGTAGGTGCGGTTACAAACATACAATTTTACATACACATGACACCCAGACCCGGAACAACAATTTGTAGATCACACAAAGAGTTGTTCCGTGCGGGAATCGAACCCGCGACACGTTGCACGGCAGCCAGTTGTCCAGCAACCGCAACAACCATGCAGTCGAATTTATACCCCATCCTTAATCCCCAAAATTCCCAGGAAAGGCTAGCAAAGCACTTGTAGTATCTCCTTTGGTTTTACTAGTGTGCGCGAGCGCTGATTGCTTACGATTAGGTAATACAACTGCTCGTTTGACGACTTATCACGTAAAAAGGACCTATATACAAGAGAGGACTCTTATGGATCATGTTTAATGATTTGTCAGAAAACGTCTACTATAGTTGTAAACAGGGTATAAACATGTTCAGTTAAAATTTTTGTTCTAGGTAACTTCAAATTCTTGAAGCAAAATCTAACAAAACATAATTAACTGTTCCTGAGGATATAACACAATAACTTTTAGCACTCTCTTAAAACACAGAACAAAAAGTCACAAAAATTCTCCACTAAGAGCCAAATTTCCATACACATTCAAACATTTTCAACCAAGCTTTTAGTGTTCATCATAAATTCGTACAGAGAATAATGATCTTTAATTACAGCGTTGCTTTATTAAGAGCTCGTTAGTTGCATGGAGTTAATATCTTGTTTAGTGTCGAACACAAATTGTAATTAAATATAGTTTGGCTTTGTACGTGTACAAAGCTGGGTATAGATTATATTAATGTTGGATATCTTCGCCATTACACACATCGCTACATAGTACAAAACGAAGTCGCTTTCTCTGTCTCTATATCCCTATGTATGCTTAAATCTGTAAAACTGCGCAACGGATTTTAATGGCGTTCTCTAACAGATATACCTTGTGATTGAAGAGGAAGGTTTTAAAGTGTGGGAGAGCCATGCTTAAGCACGAATGGGTCGGCTCGACCGGAGTGATACCACGGCCTCACAGAAAACTGGCGTGAAACAACCACAGCGTTGTGTTTCGCCGTGTGAGTGAGGTTATCCTTTCCCTCCCCCAAACTCCTCCTCAATCCTTAAATCTCCAAATCCCTAATCCATAAAAGGTCGGCAAAGCACTCGTAACTCCTCCGTGGCGGGTGTTCATGGGCGGCGCTGATTGCTTACCATCAGGTAATCCGCATGCTCGTTTGCCGACATAAAAAAATACATATGTATAATAATTATAACAAGCCGGCGCGGGTATATGTTACACCTGCCATATATTGTTTCCTATATATAAATCTACTTACAATACAAACATGTAATTTTTTTTTGTTATTGTCATTTTCCACTTCTTCCAAGCTACACTTGCTAAGTTGCTGATTGCTTACCTTCAGCATAAAGTCTGCTCGTTTATCTTACCACATATGTAAAACAAATAACATATATATTTCTTCTTTTTTACTCATACAATTATCATCATCAGCCTATAAGTGCCCACTGCTAATCAAAGGCCATTTCTCATACAGAAAAGGTTAGAGCATTAACTAATCACCACGATTGCTCAATGCGGGTTAGCGATTTCAAACTTATAATTAGAAATTATAAATCCAGGTTTCCTCACTAAGAACGGGCCGGGCCACCACGACATTTCACTCGATTTCGACTCATACAATAGTAAGCCGCAATATTATGACCGTTCTTCAAGTTTGAAGGTTTTGAAACTTCATAAGAATTAGATCATCAAAGCTCCCTCATAGTTGGAGAAGCAGTTTTAACTTGATAGCCCTATTTACTGTCTTTTTAGTGGCCCCTATTTCGTTTTATGATACTCTTAAAGAAACTAGCGGAATGTAAATAGTGACATTGTTTTGTTAGAATAGGAAGGTTTTTGTATATTCCAAGTAAGTACACATTATTAAATTGTTTTGTTACTGATTTAAGTAACAGTTTATTGACATCTTTATTGACTTTGCTAAATATCACACTGAAACTAAGACTTACAAAATGTGTAGGTAGTTATGTAGTCGGGTCCTACAAAACCCGCTAAAAATGTTCAGAAAATTATTGGACAAAATTAATGTTATCGTTCGAAAATCGAACATTAAGGTCTAGCTTTTAATGTTATACGAATTCGGATAAAAAGAACGAGGTTGTGAGATTGAGGTTGGTTTTAGTAGTTTGACACACCCCCTTGTTCCAAACAAGGGTTACCTACCAAAGAAGGCAAATCATGACTTTGCAACTTTAAAAAACAAAAAGAACAACAAGTATCTCATCCTGCATTCAACTTTAATAGCTAACAAATAATGAACAACTTTAACCCTACACCAAAGTAAAAATAAACATCACAAAGATAAAAAATTCCAACAGTACCTAAAATATCGGTATAGTAAACGCAGCAAAAACAATTCACCCTTTACAAGCTCCAACCAATCGCGTGGAAATAGTTTATAGCAGATATTTGGTACATTTACCTCATTCACTGTACTAGCTTCTACCAGCGACTTCACCCGCGTTACTCGAGTAAAAAGTCCATCTGTATGTCAATTTGACTGCACGGTTGGCGCAGTGGCTGGCCAACTGGTTGTTGCAACGTGTCGCGGGTCCGATTCCCACACGGAACTACACTTTGTGTGATTCAGAAATACTCGTAGTTGTTTCGGGTCTGGGTGACTAGTGTATGTGAATTCGTATGTTTATAAACGCATCCACGACACAGGAGAAAATCCTAAAGAGCCCCTCATTGTTCTTCAATGTTTAAAAGAAATCACTTTAATCCGTTCAGTAGTTTTGTATGAATAAGTTCACATCACTAGATTAGTCGATAATGAGATGAGGTCGTTAAACAAAAACACATCTTAACTAATTTTCACATACTAGGTTAGTACAGCTAATTCCCTGTATCACTTCTATCAATGCTAGTAAACCAAGTAAGTAAATAATGTCGAATTTTTGAGGTTAGAATAACGAACAAATTTAAACATAGGCTATTTAGTGTTCTATTTTCGAATGAGCTGTCAAACTGGAGCGAGTAAAAATGTTCTGACAAGCGTTTCGTTGTTGCCATATTTTAGTATTTATAATATTTATAAATACAGAGATATTTTTTATCTATTTAGTATCTAAATCTGTTTTTTTATATATTCAAACTGTATCTATGTTTGTGATAAACTGAATAGAACATTTTATTTGGTTCACACTGTACTTCGTAACTACGTTAGGTTTATTGATTCATGCCAGAATTTTTTTTCACTCTGTCAGTGGTCGCGTTTTTACCAATTAATTAATAAACATTGTTAACTTATTTATGATAAAATGTTTTCAATAAATTAACAAAAGGCATTCTTTAGTTATTTTGTTCCGAAAACAATATCCTTCGATTCGGTTTTTAAAAATACATTCGATAAACATCCATTTTTTTTAACATTTCCTTCCATAACGTACATCACATTTGTAATTTAGAGCTACATTAAAAGATATTAAAAACCTCAATTCATAGAAGTGTTCCACACAACCAATCGATATCTTCACCACCGGTACTCGGAAGTGAGATCTTCCCAGTCTGACGGGCGGTACTGATTTATATCGACGTACAGACATGTACTCAGTAAGTCTATGAGCCATTCAGATAGAACAGAAGGTAGATAAGAAGCTGCAGGAAACGTGCAGGAATATAATGTGGTTAATAAACGACCAACAATTTTGGTGTATAGTAACTAAGTATCGTTAAAGTGTCGTGGTAGCCCGGAGGCTAAGCGCTTCTCATGAATTAGGTCGCAATTTCGAAAGCTGGAAAGTACCAATGTTACTTTTTCCAAGTTATATGTCATACTTTCTATGATCATTTAGACACTACTGACATAGGGTAAAGGAAAACATCGTGAGGAAACCTGGACTTGTAATTTCTAATTATATATAAGTTTGAAATCGCCAATCCGCCTTGAGTAAGCGTGGTGATTAATGCTCAAACTTTCTCTGTGTGAGAAGAGGCCTTTGCTCAGCAGTGGGCACTTATAGGCTGATGATGATGATGATAGAAACTATTGTTAGAGGAAATCTCTACTAGTTTAAAGTCACAACGGGACTCCTTTTCCTGTACAGCGTTCGCGTCGACTTCGCTTAGCCGAATGATCTTTGAAGCTTGCGAGCCCATCGTTTTTTTAGCTAATAGGATGGCAAATAGCGTACTATTTACCTGAATTACCAGTAACCTCACTCACACGGCGACATTGTGCGTCGCCCTGTAGTTGTTTCACGCCGCTTTTCTGTGAACTCTAAACGATCGCGACATTATATCCATTAAAAATAGTCTCATATTTTTGAAATCAAACTAGTCAAAATTATAAAAGGATACCACAGTTGTCAATTGTGAGTCTTCACTGCCACAGAATTTAACGATTAATCAAAATGGATCGATTAATGTTCAACATTTATTATTATTTTTTTCAAGTTTTATTCAATCGAGATCATATCACGAACGATACTACGAGTAATCCTACACGTAATAATACAAAAAACAAAATATATGTCGCAAGCACAACTCTAACAGGTGTAAACAATACACGAGTACCTACAACCCACAATAAAAACAAAAGAAAGAAAGAAATCGCTACACAAAAATAACAATTGTTTAAACAAAATCAGGCGGTCTGGATCCCAAATAAAATGCTAACACATCAATAATTGAAACAAAAGGAAAGTACGGAATTTTTGACCCAATCGTTAACAGTAAGGGTCGGGGACCCAATTGTTTGTATAACACAATAACATAACATAACATAACAATAACATGTGTAACAATACGGGGTCTGTAATTATATGACGTCATTACTATGTACCCAAAAGTATTGTGATGAAAAGGTCTGATTTTGCAACAATGGCTGCGTTTGTACATATTTGAATTAGGAACATACAACGTCTGTAGATTCACTTTTAGAACGTAAATTTAAATTGACATTCTTTTTTTTATATTTTAATCTGTATGGTTACAGTTATCTGTTTTCAAAATTATATAAAGTGAATAGTTGTTTGAACGTACTAACCTCCAAAACTACTGGTCGGAGTTGAATTAATATATTGAGTTGGATACTCCATTTATTGAGGAAGGATCATCACGCTACGATCAATAAGAACCTAACAAAATTCTATGAGTTCCTAAATAAAAGAGATTCAAATTCAAAAAAATCATAGGTGAACGAATTTGGAAGAAAATTATACTTTTTTAAGCAGTAAAGTAAAACATACGATTAATATCTTAATTCCTTTTAAGTTGTAACATCTACCAATATTATTTACAAAGAAATTTTAACAGTAAGACCACTTCACATTTCCACATAAATCTTGAATCTACTAATAAGCCGTACAAACAAAACTGCAACAATGCAATATAAAATAAACAGCGCAAACTACAAAACATGCTTAAGCATCCGACTATGTCTGTGGAATTTATTACTCCTAAATCCAGTCGTCGAGGCGCACTCTAGCGGAATTCTTAAACTCTTACAGCTTTCTTTGTTGTTTAAAATAGAGAAGTGTGGTTGCGTTTGCGATTTGAGTAATCTCTAAATACATGGGTAGATGGGTACTTAGTGTGTAGTGAGTAACGTCCGACGGTTTTCGGAAGTGTTTCCAGTCTTTTGTTACCCGTCTGAAGTGATGGATGAGGTTTTAGTTCACCCAATGATGTATAAATCTATAGATACGTTGTCCGCGCTCTAAAATGGCAACATGAAATGAAGGCAATTTGACAACATCGCGCTTAGTCACGCACCAACCTCCCGCGCGACGCTACGTTTGTTATAATTTATATCGTGTGTGTAAACCTGTGCGAAACTAAAGAAAGCATGCCGTCGTGTGTGTTCAGAGGATGTACAAATTATACTCTAAAAGTTAAATACAAAAATGTGTCATTTCATGCGTACCTAAGTTCACCAAACAACCTATTTTTATTTTATTTTTTATCGACGCCGGCGCCCGCCATCTTATGGCGGCCGGCGAAGGAAGGTATAGTCACGTGCCGTCGGCATAACTGAAGATGTATATTTATCTCCCTCTAGCAAAGGCATTCCACTATACGATGTCATATTTTCTTTCCCTTTCTTTACTCGTAGAAGTAGTTATCTAGTATTTTCGCCGTTTTTAAGCGCCGCGATGTTGGTTCATGACGTGTCTATATATAATACGTCATTGAGTTCACCCGGTTTTTTCTGCGTATGTGGGTGTATAAAAATTTAGGGCCAAATGCGATAGTTTTTAGTTTTGAAATATATCTTTTTTTTGGATACTAAGATGTCAGTGTAGGTACCTTGCTTTATTGTTAAAAAGTGCACATTTTTAATAAAATAAATAGTAATGATGAATTTATTTCGCTCAAGGTCAACAAGCTTATTTGAGTTTAGCATTAAGACTTCAATCTAAACTTCGAATCTGAATCCGCTGTGAGTAGTAGTACACTAGCGCTACACTTGCGAGTGGAACTAAATTGACAGCAACATTTTGATAGATAAATTACATATGAGATGACGTTAAAAGTGACATTTACACTCGAACAAGATTCAAAATCAAATAAATTTTATAGAATCGACGTGCAAGAATGTTCTCGGTGTTGATGTAAGCGCGGATTTGCCTCATTGGCATTTTAAATTGTTTTAAATATTTTAATTTTTGAAGTGAATGCATATTTTGGCGATAAGATGTTTATTTCGTGTTTTACTGTTGAGAATATTTTGCTGAAAATCTTTTTCTACACATTATCTAAATCTGTTTAGTCATGTTTAGTTTCTGGAGGAGATAGTGAAATAAATAAAAAATGTATTACATAAAATACAAATATTTAAATTTTATTTTCACCTTAATGAATTGAAATTGTAATATATTTTTTAAGTAATTTAATGTACTCATATTTGGTTGATTTACCTGGATTATGACGCCACGAAACTTTCTAAAATTAAAGTACGGAATAATGTTTATTTTATTAAATTTAGAACAAAAATTATATGGTAAAAAATACTGGGTGTTTTGTATTTCGAGTTCATGACACAAATCACCTGACTTCGGGACTTTTTTCTATATTTGAATTGTAGTATGAACTATCTACCACGTAAGTATATCGGATACTTATAAGAAGGTTATAAACGAACTCATAGACTTGTGAACTCGGCAATCTCAACATACTAAATACTTTAACCTTTTTAGAAATATTAAATTTACTCCTAGTTTAAGAAACGTCAAAGTGGTTTAATACATTAGGCACTAAAACTTCTAAACAGCTGTACCATTTTCAGTAAATTTCACTACATATATACATTCCTCGATACTTATGTTGTCACAAGCAAAGACATTATTAAAAGCTAGTTTATCAATTGTCAGTTTTAGCACTCAATCTCGTATCGTTATCATAGGAGCCCGGGGAAGGTCATAAGGCAGGAAATACTCCAGTGATAACCCGACAATTAATCAATTACTGCTATACTCGTGTTTGTATGTTTATAGATAGTTACTCAGTACTAAATTATTATAAATAGCGAACAAATCCCTTCTTCCTTCGAAAAGCTGACTTTCTTTTATTGATAAGGCAGAAAACGAGTAGAAGGATTACCTGATGGTAAGCAATTAGCGGCGCCTATGGACACCCGTAACTTTAGAGAATGACGACGCTTGCGATTCAAGTGATCTGTCTGATAATTTTTTCCCTTATCCCATAAAAAAGAGTATTATTTACACTTAGTATTAAAATGAAACTTTTATTTTTCGATTTTATAGGTAAGACTAGTATATTATTAAGTGTGGGAGAGCCATGCTTCGGCACGAATGGGTCGGCTCGACCGGAGTGATACCACGGCCTCACAGAAAACCGGCGTGAAATAACCACTGCGTTGTGTTTCGCCGTGTGAGCGAGGTTACCGGAGGCCCAATCCTCCCCCTCCCCCAATCCCTCCTAAATCCCTAAATCCCCAAATCCCTAATCCCCAAAAGTTCGACAACGCACTCGTAACTCCTCCGTCGTTGCGGGTGTAGATGGGCGACCTATCACATAAAAAATATGATAATAGGCTTCCTATTATGTAGAACTCTTAACGTATAAGCAATAAAATTTTGCCTTTCTCTTCAAGGATTAAAAAATGTGATGTTATGAAAGTTTATAAAAACATTAAAAACAATAATCGTAGTTCATTTCAAGAGTAGCTCAGCATTTCCCTTTATGTGTATAAATGCGAAAGTGAGTTCGTTTGTTTACTGCGCTTTCACTCCTAAACTGCTGAAACGATTTCGATGTATTTGGAATTGGAAAAGATATGTAAACTACTTCGCGTATTGTTTTTCAGGTTACTATAGACACAAGTTTTCCTTATCAGAGTGTAGTTTGCATAATCTGTTAGCCAAAAATTGATTTTATAATGAACATAATTATTTATTCTTCATGTATTCATGCCGTATTTGTATACTTAAACAGAATGTATTACAAACATACAAAAACATTTAATCATATTTTCATCTAAATGAATTGAAATTATAATATTTTTTAAGTAAGTTATATAATATTTTGTATGACGTCACGAAATCATACTAAAACTAAAGTACCTAATCATGTTTATTTTATTAAATTTAGAAAAAAAAATTAATTGAGGCAACCAAGCTTTGGCACAATTAATCGGCTCGACCGTAGTGATGCCACGACTGCACAGTAAATCGGCGCGAAGCAACTATAGCTTAATCCGTCTGCTCGTTTGCCACATATTATATTTATATACATAAAAAAACATTCTTAATTATTATTTTTTAATTGAAACGACGCGCACTCGCCTTCTCACTTTAAAGTAATAGAAGCTTTTCTTAGTTAATTTAAGTATGTAAGTTAAGTAATTTTCATTGTTTTTTGTATCTCTCACGATAAATATACAATGTACAGTTGACAAAAATTGATACTTCCTTTATTGATAAACTTATGACTTTTGTGACATAACATACATATTTATATTTATTTTTATATCTCAGTCCGTCACTTTTTTATGGGTTTTTCTAAGCGAAATGATAATATCGTATTGTTGCAGTATATGTATATGTATAGATAAGGAGGAGGACAAGTATTGAAAATATTATTTTTTGTTTTGGAGACAGATTTTTGTCGTTTGGTTAATATTTTGATATTAGGGTTCAGAGTTAAATTTAACGCTAGAAAAAGAAGTAAATAACAATCCACGTTGAGTTCTAATTTGAGGCTTACCTAAATTACGAGAAATATTTTAAGATTAAATTAATTAAAGTAACCTATAGTTTACTTTTTTATTTCGCTTTATCCTTTCTTGTTAATCCGAATATCTATCATAAACAATACATAATTGATATTTACGAAATAATATACTTGTATTACATGCTACTCCTTAAATCGTCGTATGAAGTCATCCAACACGCACCCATTTTACCACTAAAAAGTAAAAACATCAAAAATAATAATAAAAAAAAACGAAAGTAATTCAAAACCATTACCACACATCAAAGGCGATCATAGAGCAAAGACCACCCACCCATCAAAAAACGAACCTCCTCACCCGTCGCTTAACCTCAGTAAATCTTGTTTGACGGCACGTTTTTCAAAATGTCACCTTCTTACTAACACTAATAAATAAGTGAAGACAGTACCTTGGGGTGTAAAGTACTAAGTAGTTATTTTTGGTACAGTATTCCTGGGTAGGGCTGTGTAATAACTACGATTCTATTTTTATAAGCAAGTTAGTTTTTTGCAGGATTTCTCTAAATATTGTGTCGAAAAAAGAAATAATTCGAATATTCTATTTTTAAAACGTATATAATTGTCTTTTTAATTTTAAATCACGTTATCAAATCCAATTAGAATTTTATCGAAAAATTATAAATAAATTAAAATAAAATAATATTAATTAAATAAAAATACAGGTGTGTAGGTAAATGTCAAGACTGAAAGAAAGAAATATAATAACCTTAATGTCAAGACGTAAATAATAACCTCACAAAGTTTTAAAACGTTTGTCAAAATTTACATTTTATTTATTAATTTAAAACGCGATAATCCAAAATGTTTGTATGAGACCAATATATGTCGTGTGAAAAAAAAAAGATCAAATCAAATGTCGTGTGAAGAAAAATCATCAAATCACCTAGTTAAATTTAAGACGAAACCATTGAATCAAAATAGGTGATAAGTGCTCTATACACACTTTGTAATTAATAATAATAAACTTATCGTAAGTAAGGCAATTAATTCACAGAGTGCACTTTCCAGCCATCCAACACAACAGTTCTTGAAGACCAGACAACAATATATTTTAGAAACCTCGAAATACCAACCCTAGTTTCCCTAGCCCCCGGGGCACAATACGTGCCCCCCGGGTATGCTCTGCTGAAGAACGATTATGTATTATAGTTTTATGGGCTTTCCAGCGATGCGGCGAGGAACTGTTCTTTAAGAGGGTGACTGAAAATGAACTTCAGTTTTAAAGAGAGTTTTTCGGTGAAAAAGTTAGGTTTGAAGTGGTTCCTTTAGAGATTTTGTTTCTGGAATTGTAAGTATGTTACCTAGAGATCTTCGAGTTTGAAACAATTCTTGTGTATCTAATTATCTATACCATTTATATTTTAACAAAACTTCAAAAAAAAAAGACGAAAGAGCTAATATCGAATGCGGATTCTTATTTATTGGAACACCATAAATTGCCATGGCCAACCTATAGTACATTTGGCAGAAACCCGTATAACCTAAATTACTAATAAATAACTTATCAAACACCAGTTCCACTGCTAAATATTGTTATAAGTAACTATTTCCATATCAGTTAGAAGTCGTGCAATATTAATAACTCAATAAGCACAAGTAAATAAATACAGGAAGCAAATGAAACGTAGGGTAAAGTCACCATTTACGGTCCGGCCAGCTATTTCTATATTACGTCATTTTCCGATGGTAAATTTCTAATCTCCCATGTTTCCACCTCCCGTTGCATAATCTGCCATGGCAAGAGTTGCAACATTATGGTTAAGCAACTGGTTCATATTTATGGTGTGAAGTATAGGCGATAGCGAGTGTATTTCCATTGATAAGTATCTAATAGACCGTGGAGAAAACATAGTCTTTAAAAAATATTTATTATTATTACATGTGTTAAAAGTAAAAATAATCATTGTTATAGAATAATCTGTTTTAAATACTATCTCATAAAAGTGCAAATAACAACTTATAGGTACGAACTATTGCTTTGACAGATTATTAAAAATGTCTTCCGAAACTTTTCTATTTTCACTAAACCACATTTTAAGTACGATATTATCATTTTAAAATATCTACATAACCTTATAACTTAAGCACCAAACAAACTGAACGTAATTCAAACTGGTGCGTTTCGCTGCGCACACGCCGCACTGTAATTGGCCTGCAGCCGCCTTTGATCTCGCCGCGCACGAATTAGCACTCTCGATTCGAAATCCGAACGATCGCGTTTCCGTTTCCGACGTCTTTTTGTTTTAAATACTGTGTGACGGTTTTTCTCGGTAAGTTTTGAGGTTAATGACGCTTTTACCCTAAAAATGGGACTTTGTTTAAGATGTGGGTAGTTTTGTTTTATGATGTTACAGCTAATTATGGTGTTAACGTTATTCTTAGAACTCAAGTTCCACAAAAACAGTGTATAATAAAAAAGGAAAATTCCTAAATTGCTATCAATATGTTATTGGAATAAAAATGGCGTTATCTTTGACGTCCACAATATTGGGTTGCTATAAAAAAAACAATCTTTTTAAAATTCGATTCGATCCGAACATCACAATCAAGAAATTTCCGGTTTTATTTTTCATTAGGGATGTCAAAATGTTAGGGACGATACCGATGCGTCAATTCCAGGTTTGTTCCGTTTATAACGTCAATAACACACCCCTCGTAAATAAAAAAAATAAAGTGACGTGTGCGTGCACCATATCCATTCCATTTTTAAAAATCAAACGTTTATTCCTAATAGAATGAAAACGAACTATGACTCACTGTGTTTGTTTTTATTCTGTGGAGCAATGAAAATAAAAATATTAGCATTTATTTGGAATAAGCTACAATTAATCTTGCATATTAATTTAAACCATTTTAATAAGAAAATAATAAATACTGTCGATAAAAAACCATAGTCCTCAGAATCTACAAAAAATTGCAACTGCTTTATGTACAAAGTATGATTTTCAAACAAAAATAAATCTATGCAATCTCACAGGAACAAAGTTTACCGATTTATATCTGCCACAACCATGCGAAACGACAGTACGACACCCAAACAATTTTAAATCCCATTTATTTTATTTCCCCCAATGCAACACTTAGGGTAAAATCAAAACGAACCTGATCGCGTTCACATTTACATTCGCGCTCTATTTTTTAAAAAGTTACCTCCTTCCGCTAACTGTCAGTGAGAAATGGCGGGTAGTGGCTGATTGACGTGACAGGAAACGCGGGAAACTGGGGGCTCGGTGTTGGGCGAGCGAAAAATTGCGCGTCATTCTTATGGCAACACTGACGGTTATGATACGTCATGTTTATATTATTTTTCCTAATGTTTTAAACATAGCTTGTATGAATATGAAAATGAGATCTGAAATTCATTGGAGTATCGGAATATTTGTTATTTATTCATTTGTTTTCTTTGTAAATACTCGCTTGTAACGATTAGACTAGTATTATGTGTTGTAGGGAGATCAAAACAGAATTAAAACGTTGAAGAAGCTACGACAAAAAGTATTTAATGATTGATTCTGTTAGTTATAACAAATAAAAAAACCTCTGGTCTACAATATAATATTATAAAGTTGTAGAGTTTGTTTGTTTCTTTTTTTGAATGTGCTTTTCTCAGGAATTACTGGTTCGAATTGAATTATTGTTTTTGGATTCGTTGTCCATCATTTATCGAGGAAGGCTATAGGCTATAAACATCACCGAAACGAACCATAAGGGTAGCTAGTTCTTAACAAGATGTTCTAAAATACTGTTTAATTAATATTACATAAATTTTCTACCTTAAAATAGATCTAAAGATTAAATCAGATCACTATCTCCTCTATATCGAGACGGATCTGCAAGCATAATTCAATTAATGTCGAGTGAAGCTGGTAGTTTAGTAATTCAATGTCTAAAACAGTGAGGTGAGGCAATTCCCCGGTGGCATATTACACACGTTAGCAACGCTTCCCTGTTAGTGCATCTAGAACTGAATGCGGTATAGAGAACGCATATTAAACTACATCAATCTACCAATTGACTATGAACTTTATCGTTGTTAGATTAAGTTTGAAATTGATCTAATGATTTTAGCATTCGTGGTAACTTGATTTGCTGATGTTTGTAATTTGAATTATTTAAGTTTGGTAGTAATTATTATAATTAGAACTTGACTTGAATTAAACATTATTTCGTTAATTTAAAATTAAACTAGTTATTAGTGATAGCCAGCCTTTTGGGGAAAGACTCTGGTAACCTTACTCACATGGCAAAAGTGCAAAACAAAATAAAAACGGCCTCACGGCGTGAAATACCACGCTGTGGTTATATCACGCCGGTTTTCTGTGAGGCCGTGGTAGCACTCCAGTCGAATCAACCTGTTGGTGCCGATGTTGTTCTACACTACTAGTACTTCTACCTACTACTACAGTACTAGTACATCTTGCTAGAAGTTTTATAAAGTAGAAACGAGCAAATTATCGGCACTGTCAGTGATCCTGACACTCGCAACACCAGAGGAAACATCAGAGGATGCGTTTGCTGGCTTTTAAGAAGTACGAGCTATATAATTAGAGAAATTATCAACAGGTCATCGGCCTCAATTAAGTAGCTTATAATAAGGATAAGGACAAGAAGAAGTTGTTGGTGTCCATTGCAAACTTAAGATGTTTTTTCTTAATCTTATCTTAAAAAATTGTCATTTAAACTTTTCTTTCTGAAGAAGTAATATTACATAGATTACCTCCTTTTTATAGTTAACTAGCTACTTTCGGTTTCACCCACTGCTCGGCTCCATTTAGTCATAGCGTGATGTTTTATAGCCTATAGCACTCGGGAACATTGAAGCTATAAATAAGTGAAAGAATTTTGGAAATCCGACCAGTGGTTCCAAAGATTACCCCCTACATACAAACTTACAAAATTTACCTCTTTATAATATTAGTATAGATTAGCGACCCGCCTCGGCTTCGCATGGGTGCAATGATAATACTTAATTTCTCCACTATTTAATGGGTGTTACTAATAAACACATAAACTTTCCTCAACAGTTACTCTATCTATTAAAAAACTCACATCCAAATCCGTTGCGTAGTTTAAACGATTTCAGCATACATAGGGACAAAGAAAGCGACTGTCTTTTATATTACGTAGTGATTAAAAAAATGATTCTATAATAATTTATTACATTACAATATTACGTTACGTTTTATGACAGAAAATTGCCTAACTCACTGACCGTGCACTACAAGTCATTCATTCACTCGTTCAATCAATCAATCATTCATGTATTGAACGAATATTAACATTGGCGTTAGTTTTAAAATCACCTTGACACGTGCGCACGAGTGTTTATCAAGAACTGTCATCATTATCTGACAAATGACGTCAGATTCACGATTGATTGTTACAATGATTGAAAGATTGATAAAGTTATTTTCTCAACACTTTCTTAAGGAGAATTTTGCTGTTTTTCGCTTCTGTTATACATATGTTTTTTATGACGATATTTTGAGTATGTTAATTGATCTGTAGGTTGTATTGACAAGGTTTATTTTCACTGAGATTTGAATTACAATAACATATACGATTTTTGGCAGAAGTTTTCGTAACTGTAATTCAAATTGAAAAGTCAAATTATTTATTTCAATCAGACAAATACAAGACATTAAACGTATAAAAAACTGAAGAGTTTGTATTTCAGTTTGAACGGGTTAATCCCATACTAGGTTAATCCTTTAATCTCTATACAGAGATTCGAATTAAACGATTATATTTCTGCTGGACTGGCCATTTGTCGAGGAAGGCTACAAAACATTAGTCTACAATTCATAAGAGCCGAGTGGAGTAACTAGTATTTAACAAAATTAAACACAGACACATAACTGGCGAAACAAAAATATAAAACCCTTTTATAAATTAAATTTGCTCATTGACTCTTGAAATACAAACATAATATACACTCAAATTACAGAATGTTTTTTTTCACGAAGTCTTATCTCTTTATTGTTCATCATGGCGTCTAATCAAACTGATGCCATTCACTACACTTAACCGACTTTGCAACAAGTAGCTGTAATGAGGGTCAAAGGTTACAATCGGAAACTGCCTAAACAGACAGCTTGACGGACCATCGTATAAAAATGATATATCTGATATGTTGAACCAGTTTTTGCAATATATTAGGTCATCATCATACGTAATGTTATTTTTTTAAAGTGCCTATAGTGAGACATACAAAAAAATATTTCAAAAACCGACTTATTCACGTTAATTGTGGAAGAGCCATGCTTCGGCACGAATGGGTCGGCTCGACCGGAGTGATACCACGGCCTCACAGAAAACCGGCGTGAAACAACCACAGCGTTGTGTTTCGCCGTGTGAGTGAGGTTAACAGAAGCCCAATCCCTCCTCAATCCCTAAATCTCCAAATCCCTAATCCCTAAAAAGTCGGAAACGCACTCGTAACTCCTCCGTTGCGGGTGTCCATGGGCGGCGCTGATTACTTACCATAAGGTAATCCGTCTGCTCGTTTGCCGATATATTACATAAAAAAAAATTTTACTCATTTTCTCAGTTAGGTTTTGCGACATCCCTGTTTTAATAAACGTGAAATTAATATAAACTAGTAGAGTTTTTCCTCTGTATTAATGAGCGCGAAAACTTTGTATCATTAATATTATTATTCGGTAGGAACGAATGAGAAGTCATAGAATTTTTCCTGAACTTACCACTAGTTTCTTGTTAATTAAAAATCAAAATGGCTTCTCCAATAATTTCTACCACTTACTTTTATCACCAAAAGAGCAGAGCAAACGTCGTCGTCAATAAATAATCCCTCAAAATCAAAAGTGACATAACAAAATCTGACGTACTCGAACGTTTTAAAATTTCGCGCACTGTTTCATTTTTCACGTAACCATCGTGAAATTGTTTGTCTTTATTGTTTGTGCGTCATCCTTGATTTATGTGTGCGCCACGAGTTTTGACAGCCACGACACTGACAGACGCGACTGCTGCAAACTTCTGTACTTTGCACTTATCTGCGGTGTGTAGATGGCGCTGCTATCGAGTTAAGGGGTCGTGTAATTGAAGAGTTGAAATGTCTTTTAATTCGTGCTAATGTTGTGAGATGGTTGGTTTGTATGGTTATGGACTATTTGATTGTAATGAATTTTGATGTGAAGAGAATGTGATGGTTTAGGGAAAGATTGGTACTGTATGTTTATCCACAGACTAGCTACTTCGACGTGGTTTCATCCGATCGTTTGTTCTTAAAATACAAAACAAAAAAAAACTCTTCCATTACGATAACATACAGGGTGTAAGGGACAGCCTTCCGCAAACTGATAGGGTGGATTCAGTATATCGTCTTAAGTTGACCGGTACATGAAATTATTTCAGGAACGTTATGGGAATCCAATTTTTTAAACCGATTTGTTTCATTACCTTACACGCAATGTATCGCTACCACCGCAAACGCACGCAGCGAACGGCAGCGCTTTTAGTATTATTACTTTACACTATGGACAGCGCCGCGACCTTACGTTCAGACAAACGGTCGCGCTCCCGCCACGTTTTAATAACAATAAATTATTATTTAAAAGATAGCCGCATTACTTACAAATGACAATGTAATAATCGCGCTCGCGCCACGTTTTAATAACAATAAATTATTATTTAAAAGGTAGCTGCATTACTTACAAAAGAAAATCTAACAATCATAACATGGTAACTGATAAATGATAAAAAAAGAAAAATGCGTAGGTACCTTAGAATCGCTCCGGTTTCCGGCTCTGGAAAGCATTTGTGATGCGGTCTCGCATTTCGTACTCACTTGCACACGCACTCACAAACACTTTTTCTTTTACGTAACCCCACAAAAGGGGTCCAAATGGGTTAGGTCTGGGGATCGTGCTGGCCACGGTTGCGGTCCAAACCTACCTAAACTACGTTTAAATAGGAAAGCACTAATAAGTGGTAGCGTCTCGTTACGTTAGCGAACCAATTCCAAAATCCACGTAGGTATTGGTCTTCCGGCGCCTTTTTGTCTGGGAACAATGGGCTGGTTTTCTAGCAAGCGTTGATAGTCACCAGTAATTATCCTGGAGTCTGATGGATGGCGACGGTCAGGATACCTACACTACTACAACACATTATCATCTCCCCATAATCACGCGCGCTAAACGTACCTAGATAGTAATTTCGCACAATTTCTACAACAAAACTTCACTACACTTCACACACTACATAACTAATAAAACTTAACAACACTACTTATAACAAAACTTTTAAGCCGAATGCGCGAGCGATCCGTACCGATACACGCTCGCGGTACACAAACAATAACATCGCAACAAGGCACAATGGCGACTGCATGTGATGAGACACACACAGACATAAATCTGTTGTTGCCAATTACACGAAAATTACAAAATTTCGGGGTAAAAAATAAAAAATTATGCATGGTCGTAATTTATCATTCTGTTATTTTTTGTAGAGAAATGAATTGATTAAATCAATTTAATTCTAATTTCATTGTTTAGTTAATTTAGAATAATAAAAGTGCAGTGTGATAGAAAGCTGTGCTTCCATTCCAGGGAGATTGTGTTTAATTTCTGGCTCGACTATCAATTCATGGCTATTGTGAAGCCATGTAAAAATCTGTAAGTAGTTTAAAAACTAGCCAGTAATCGCTTAAAAAGAACAATCAATTAATAAATTAGGTAGTATTTTAAATGCTTTAAAATTAAAACTAGACTAATCTTTATTTATTTCTTATTCAATTTATGTGTGCGACAAGATTTTCATTAATTGATTAATGAAAATCTCATCAACGTAATTATGAATGCAAAGGAGTTCTCAAGTTTTAGATAAATTTCGCTAGTTCTAACATTTTCGTTTACTACCTGAGGTAACAAAAGTTAAAAATTGGCAACACTGGTTCAATCGGGCAAACATTGTGCAAAGAATCGGGGAGACGGGGAGACGCGGAGGCGGGGCGATGGAAAGGGACGCAGCTATTCTGTACGTTGGACGGGATCGTAGGTATTATACCTACGGCGCGCGGCGCGGCGATCGGCGCGGTGGGGCGCCGAGCCGATGCGCCGTGACCGCGGTGCGGTGAGTTCAAACGACTCGCGCTAGGTAGAAATTGAACAGCTGATTTCATGCGTAGTTCTTTAGAGAATTCACACAACCATTGCGTATTTTTTTGTTTTAGCTGTGTTATTTACATTAATGTTATTCTTCATACATAGAATGTAATTATACATTGAAATAGAGGTGTAGGAACTGAAAAAACGAAAAAAAAATTGAAAATTTTCCTGAAAGAATTTTCACTGGAATATGATTCAGAATAAGGAGCTGAATGCACCCTGTTAATTTGTGGAGGGCTGTCCCTTACACAGTTTGATTGTACGACAAAGATACATTCTAAAGTATAACGCATGCAATTAAAGGGAGCTACTGTACAAAACCTATAGAGTCCGTTGAAGACTTAGAACTTAGGTTGATGTCCTAAAAGGTAATACACGTTTTTTTATCCTTAGGAAACTAAAAAGTCCCAACATTAGATTACCTATGTGATAAAGTTCAATGACTGATAAAATTAACTATTGTTATTTTGTTCCAGGTAAACAATGGCAGCTTTTGGGTAAAAATTCTCGGAAAATAACACGAATTATGATTTTACGAAATTAATCATAATATTTGAGTAGATAATGAACCTTAGAATAATTAAATTAATTTTGCGCTCTTCTTTTATCTTGCGGTAATTAATATTAATATTTTAATGAAGAGTATTTTTTTCGACATTCCTAATTTCTGAATTCCGTTCTATTTTTAAAATGTGTATTAGCTTTCCTCAATTTTATGTAAATCTGTTGGATATACTATTAGAGTGTTGGTGTTATATGGTCCGTAAATACATGTTTTGTTTTACCGCACGTTAAAGGACAAAGCCACACTTAAAACAGTTGTTCCAACAAGAAGAAAAAAATAGCTCCTCAAAACCACTACATAAAAACTCACTGGGGAGTATTCACAGAGTACTGTCCTTCTTTATGGAATGAGAGGCAAACGAGCAGACGGATCACCTGACGGTAAATGATCAGCGCTGCCCATGGACATCTGCTACATTTCACGAGCACGATGAAATTCCTTAACCTCCGTCCAAAGAAATAACTGATAGATTTAACGTACATAATAAACCTGACTCCATAAAGCCACATTCCTCCAAAATATTAATAAAGTGCCCGTTCTTCGTCTGAAATAACAAGATATCTGCGGAATCAAAACAGCTATAAAACGCCAAGGTTTGATGGGAATTAGTTTCTATCCTACCTGGGGACTGATAGGGGAGAAGCGGTCCCCTAAATTAGTTATTAATTTTAAATCCTCCCCTTAAGGGGTCGACCCCCTTGCGAAACGTGATTACGCAAAATCTTACGTTGAATATTATTGTGAAGCTGAACCGTTTATGTCGTTAAGATTTTTTGGAAGTCTTAAGAGAGACATTTGTTCTGTTTAGCAAATAATTATGTCATCTCTAGAAACACTTTTTTTGTAAGGATTGAGAATATGTAATAACTTCTTTCAGCTCCGGGAGAGGCTGAAGAAAGTGGCAACACCTGGTCCTTATGCTTTAAAAAAAAAGAACCTCGTAATAGGATTAAGGCAGATAAGAGATTTGACCATAAATATTTTGGTCTAATTAATGTTATGTTGCGCTTCATAAGGAGTAACCATGGAATTTCTTGTTCATTCTTCTCTATAGGAATCTAAACATTGAAATGACCAGCTTCACTAAAGAACTGACCGAAAGACGACTATTTGTAACGTTTTTTTTTTACTTTTCAATTATTTTATTTGATGTGTAAAAGTGCCTCATTTTGCCCGATTTGTAATTAATAAGTTGGCTTTGAATAGAGTGAGTAAATGGTAGGTATATGTGTATAAAAAGACAACTTATAAATCGAACCTAAAAATCCTTACTTTTAAATATAACGCTATCACGTTGAACCTACCACAAATCCTAACAAAGTCAAAACAAAGTCTAGCTCCACTAATATCCTAGGTTTTAAGTCTTAAACAAATGACCTAGACCTAAAAGTGTACAAATTGCTTTGGATCAATCGTTGCCGGTGACTGAGTATCAGATTAGCAGACTCGTCAAATAGGGTAGCTGCTTCAAAACCCTCATTTGTTTCGGTTACCAAATCCAAAGGTTTTAGACAAAAATATTCGTTAATTTGCATTATCTGTGTTGACTTTGTGGATTTAGATTTAAATAATGTTTCTATTTTCTTAGCGTTTATTAACGTTGAAGATGACTTACTTACTTATTTTTTTTTAATAACATTGTTTTGAAGACTCATAAGAATAGTTTACCAATACTACTTTTATAAGGGATTGTTGGGCGTTTAATCTGATAGTTTTTTTTAATGGGGTAGTTCAGCAAACGTGTAGAAAGATCACCTGATGTGAAGCAATCAGAGACACTAATCGCTACCCGCTTCAGCAGACGATTTGTTATACATATATGTATCATTCCTTTCCCCTTCAAAGCTGAATAACGTAAGTACAGCGTAAACACAACAAGATGTTTCATCAATATCGGTACAGTCGTTTAGGAGTTAAAGTTTACTGTGTTAGTATAAGCTCTGGTCTAAGTAACCTTTTAGGTGACATAAATAGTAAGATTCAACACTTAGTGACGCTATTAGCTCGTTCCAAAGTGTAGATTCCGATGAATAAGAACGAGCAAGAAACTCCAACTCCAGCGAAATTCCAAAAACAATTTCTTATCACAAATAGTATTTACTTATACCTAAGAAATCTAAATTTGTTTCGGCAAATTACTAAACAAACGAGGACATTTATTAATGAAATGAAATAGATATCTGAAGTTCAATAATTTGATCCTTTCGAAGCTAAATTAATAAAGTACCGGATAAAGTTTAGCTTAACTTTCAAAGCTGTAAATTTAAACTTACCGTGAAGTAAACTAACTCTAAAATTAATAATACAGGGACAGTAAATATCATATAGCCACGCTTCTAATATGTCTCAAAGTTGTTTTTATACGAGTTGACAGATTACCTGATGGTAAGCAATCCGTGCTGCCCATTGGCACAACTCCAGAGGACTTGCAAAAGCGTTGCCGGCCTTTTGGAGGTTAGAAATTGGGGATGGGGTTTTTTGAAAGCCTCAATGTAACTTCACTCACACGGCGAAACACAACGCTGTGAATTTTTTTCACGCCTATATTTTGCGAGGTATTTGTATCTGTGGAGTCGGCCTAGGTGTGCTGCAGTATAGCTCTCCTATATTTTATTTAAATTCTACGATTTGATTACATAATTCACTTCTTGAGTGGTTTTGATTACGGCTGCTGAATAAGGGTAACGGGTCCAATTCTCAAGTCGTGCAAAGGGTCTCTTCGGATTTTGAACAATCCTAATTGAAATAACGTTGTCTTTTAAAATGTATTGAAAATACGACTTAGTCTTGTGTATATTATCTGAGAAGATTGTGTATTATCTGTGAAGAGCTCAACTAGTTTTAGGCCATCGCGAGTCACCGCTCATGAATAAGGGTCCCGCTGTGACTTGAAATTCGTAGAGTCTCTCTAGTCTCAGTTAGTTCGCGTATGTTGTTATTTTCAATAAATTTACAAAGAATGTTTATTATTTTATAATAGATTTTATTAATAGATTTCTCGCAAATAGTAAAATTATTTTATTATTTACACTATTCGTTTACTAAGTACCAAAGTAATTAGCAAATTAACTAACGATACCGACCTCGAAGTTCTAACAGCACTAATAGCCGTCAAAGCGAAAGATTATTAAATAAATTCACAAAATGATGAAACTAAACGGTTCCGCTTAAGTTTTTTGTCTACAAAACTCAAGAGGGACTTTTCAATCCAAGATCCTCCCTAGTTGAAAAGTTATGGAAGTTTAAGAGAGGGACTTAACTCAGAAAACTCCCAGTCTCTTAAGTTGCAACTTAAAATGAGTGAACTTAAAATACGGTTTATATTTTTCATCGTTCTGAAAGTTAGGCTTATTAATTCGTGGCTCTTTTTGAGAGTTTGCAATTTAATGTGGCTAATTAGAAATTAACTAAACGTAATTTATAGCTAATACTAAAAGTATGTAAACAGAAATAATTTAATTTAAATTAAGTGTATTGAAATTTCTTTTAATCGTTATTTAGTGTATTGAAATCTTTTAATCGTTGCGTCGTATAAATATTATCTTTATGTCGTGGGTTCGATACCCGTATGGAACAACTTTTTGTGTGATTCACAACTTGCTGATGACTAAAATGTATTCTTCTTAAAATACCGAAACAAATTTTTAAAAGTAAGCTCTGTAATATCCAGGGTTTTAGTAAAATGGTCGATATAACAGGTAGGCGTAAATTGTGAAAATATCACCAAAAAACAGGTGCGCCCGGAAAATTCAAAGTTTAATGCAGTGTGCATTTCATTTTAAGCTCGATACACCTGACCGTGTGGTACAAGGTATGAGATAGTAGCGAGGTGATAGAATGAAAATTGAAAAAGAGAATTAGTTAAAAATTGATTTTTGGACCTAGGAAGCAACTGTTTCTTTCTAGGTCTGAAACTTACTGAAACAAGTGCTTTAAATCCTGCCATATAACCGTGCATACTGTTTAAACATGGTTGTGTACGTAATACGTTTGTTTTTATGCAAAAACTGAATGTGTGAATAAAACTGATAAAAACCTACTAGTAAAACATGTTTAATAATTTTGTATACTTAAAATATACGTAACAGAAACTCCCGTTCAGTTTTTATAATTATTGTGAAACAAATGATTACCAATTCTCAAATAAACAAGTAAAACATTAAAAGTATCACATATACCACAAGTGATTACGAACTTTTTCGAGTATATTGGTCGCTTCCGCTTATGACTTACTCTTGACAAACTGCCTACATAATATACAAGGGTGCGAGTTCAAAACCTATAACAAACCACAGACAACTGAGCAACCAGCCTGCTCATAATTAGGGAGCCTCCTAAATCATATAAACGGTCTAAGTGGCCGCTCCCGCTTATCACTTGGACTTGTATAGGGATCCACACGTTGGTCGTCAATTCAGTTATTACGTGACCTACCGAACCCGAGTAATTTACGTTATATTTTGTCGTATCTTTTAATATTTTGATAGAGTACCGGAATTTTTAATCTACAGCGTACACAACTTCATTTTATTATTTTTATTTTTAGAGTGAAATTAGTAAATGTTTTCCTATCAGTAACTTAAAAGAACTGACCATACTTATTCTTACCATAGGTTAATTTCTATTAAGAGAAGGATCGGAATGGTTATTAGTCAGTAGTAGCCGAACATGGGCTCTTGCCCCGCCCACGGCGGTAATAAAAATAATTTGATGATTTTCGCCTTTCACAAAAAAAAACTGCGGACATGTTACTTTTATGTATTCATATATCCTTATTCACAGTAAAATAAAGTAATTGACAAACAAAAACATTCATTTTTAAAAGAGAATTTTCATCCATAGTGAAATAACAAAAAACACTGAACAATATTTATGTACCTGATGGAATTAAGTAAATAATTATTTAACTGTAGTAAGTTGTGATTTTCGTATCCAAATTTTATGAAATATTAAAATCAAATCAAATTTTATAACCATAATAATGATCAGTGAATCTTAAAACCTCTGTAGACAAATAACCTATTTACATGTAATGTTGGTACTTGGTAACAATTATGAAACAACCACGATGCCTTTTGATTGTTAAAAAGTGTAAAACGTTAGGTACTGTCGAGATTTTCATTGCATTCTTGCTTTTCTTTCTTTTCTTTCTTTCTTTCTTTCTTTTCTTTCTTTCTTTCTTTCTAAATCTAGACTTTAATGTTAAGTAAAAGATAAAGAATTGACAATTAGAAAATGAACACGGTTTGCAAAGAGACTGGAACAGAAAACTAGATAGACACAAGAATAGGTGGCATATTTTATGAAAGGGAAGCAAAGGAGAAAGTTGGGTGTAACCAGCATGATATACAGAATAAATATCATAAAAACGTAGTAGATATTTTTATATACAATAGCTAAATAAAATTACAAAATACTTAAAATCGCTAACCCCCCATAACTCGCGTCGCTACCAACAGGTAAAGGCATGGGGTTCGGTCCCTAGCACCCCACGCCGACCCTTAGAACATCGTCCGCCATATTATTGTAGTGATATGAATAAACGTATCATTTCCATGTCTACATGGTCGCGTCAACACATAGAAACATTTATTTGCACACTTGCTGCGTGTTTGGGTAAAAAATTTAGGGGTTCTGTCTGTTTATCATAAACTGCTTACCTGTTTTTGATGAAGTTTAGTTCAGATGTAGAGAGAAACGTAGAAACTTTTGGAAGCTAAGTAATTTTAAAAGGTTATCGACAAATGAGTTAGGACGCATACTAAAATCAAAACCTCTTATTTATTACTCAAATTGTAAATTGCATAAAAAAATAACATACTCGTTTATTAAGTAACGCTTTCTTATAATTCGTTTTTTGTTTCTCGGCTTATTGACGTCACTATATCACGAGGAACTCGACTTGTTCCAAGCCATGCAAGAGCCCACATTCATGACCATTATTCTGCGATTTGTTTTAGCTAAACTACACATTGTTAGTGTTATGCCTTATCTATTAAAACGTACAAATCACGATTCACAAGTAATTGGTTTCATTACGTTACACTATTACAAACCCATCCACTTATCGACCGGCCAAGTGTTGCTTAACTTGATTAGCAATCGACAGGTGAATTATTTCAATGATTAAAAATAATGAAACACTACGACGTCGTTCATACAACTTTTATATTTAAACAATCGTCAAACTAGTCTCGAAAACGAATCTAGACTGATCTATACTAATATTATAAATGCGAAAGTTATTCTGTCTGTCTGTCTTTTCTTTCACGCCTAAACTACTGAACCGATTTCTGTGAAATTTGGTACATACATAGTTTGGAACTTGAGAAAGGACATATGATAGTTTTTATACCAAAAATCTGCAGGAAGTCACTATTTCACGCGAACGGAGTCGCGGGCAAAAGCTAGTGAAATATAATTTAGTACTACGAGGTATTTTTGTAGCGTTTCTAAGTATAGATATAACATTTTCTTCCTCAGCTTAAACCTCCATAAACCTACACCAAAAACAATTTTATAACCAAAAAAAAAATCATAACATTGTCAACATTATTTCGTAACAAAATGTCACCCACGCATAACCCTTCGCGCGCCGCCGCTGGTACAACCGACCCTCTATTTACATATTTACTATACTCGGTTATTGAACCTACTATCGTTCAGTGTATTGGAAAAAAATTGTTTGCCCAATACTTTACAAATATGCTTATACGGTCAATATAAACGTAAGGCGATTATTGGGGCAGAGTGGTAATGCTTGTGTAATTGAATTCTACCATTAAAGTGAATTTTGTTCTCGTGTAGCGATGAGAATTGATGTTTTTTATGTGATAGGTCGGCAAATGATCTAACGGATTACCTGATAGTAAGCACCGCCGTTCATAGATACCCACAACAACGGAGGAGTTTCGAGAGCGTTGACAACCTTTGGGGGATTGATTGAGGATTTGGAGAATTTGGAGAGAAAGGGTTGGGCCCGGTAACCTCACTCACACAGCGGAACACAATATTTTTAAAAAGTGTGAGTGGTACATTAAACCAAACAATTTTACGTATTTAACGGAGTTTACGTATTAAGTGTATTTAACGGAGACGCAACAAATTCTATTTTACAAAATTTCTATGTTGGTAGGTATCCGAATTTCGTAAATCAGGTTTATCGACAACGTTCGGACATAATGATCGATAAATGTAAACATATTGATCAATCAGCTGACAACATACTCGTTTCCTACACGACTTGAATGGATTGTAATAATACATACAATATATATACCTACTAATATTATAAAGCTATAGAGTTTGTTTGTTTCAACGCGCTAATCTACGGAACTGCTGGTTCGAATTGAACAATTATTTTTGTGTTTGTTAGTATTTTTATTAAGACCGGACACATAGCACGCCTGCAGGAGCATAGGTAGACAAGAAAATTGTTAGAATGGAGGGAGCCAGTGGGCAAAAGAAAGAAAGGGAGACAACAATACAATAGAGGGAGTTGGAAATAAAACGCATAGCGAGTCCAAACTGGATGCAAATAGCGCCATCCAGAGAAAACTGGCTACATTTGGAGAAGGTCTTTATGCGTATAAAAACTCGAAATATTAACTTATTTAAATTTTATTTGTACAGAAAGAATAATTTTGGATTTGTGCATTTTCTGAAGGGAAAAAAAGGCTTTTTAATTTTAATTTTATTTATTTTATAGGCTTAGAAACATCACGCCACGGCTTGTAAAAACCCGAACAGTGAGTGAAACCACGCAAGATTAGCTAGTGAGCTATATCTGACCGTCTTACTCGAAGCAGCTCGAGCACAATCGCGTCGAATTTACGTTTAATTTCGTCCTCAGTGATGTTGATAACATTCAACTATTTTCGCAGTGGTTCTAAATGTCTCGACTCGCAAATAATGCATCCGTAACCCGTTTCAAACTGTCACTTAAACCTTACTCTGCTAGCATTAATCCTTTAATGTTGAGGTTTGTGGCTTTTCAAGATACCTCCCTTTTTGCTAGCGTGGTAAATCTTTGTTTTAATGTATTTTGGAAATGTTACGACTTGGATTTTAAATAAAGCGAGGATTGCTTACGTAACTGCTATTGACGGTTGTTGGATGATTTTTTTATGAAGTTACTATTATTTAAGTATTTTTGTGATGTACCATCTTGCATCAACATTTTGAAGTAGTTGTCTTCAACCGATTGATTTGAAGGTTTGTATTTATAAATGAATTCATAAAAATGTAAAGAACAAAGTCCATTTAAAAAAATAGGAGTCTTTTGTATTTATAATCGTATTATAACCTTTTTTATAACAATGACGATTATATGTGGGATACTTACTTACATCCTATAATCCTGTACAATCCTTTTGGGCAAAAATAGACAATTAGTTATGTTAAATATAATCTCTCATTAATTTTACCGTTTTAAAGCTGGAACTCATAACTCTTTTGAATTATGGGGCGGGTCGTATGCGGATTGATGGGTATCATGTGTTTTGTGAATGGTAGGCAATCTCTGCAATGTTTTTAAAAACATATAACTGTAGTCTTCTGACTTTGACCATCGAAGAAATCTCTTAGATAATAGATTAGAATCGATCAAAGTGAATGCTCAATGAAATAAAAACGGCGTTTTATCCCAAGATATCCACTCAATTGCTTCCATAAACCACACAAAGGCAAGTTAACTATAAAATTCAACAATGTTATCAACGCTTTTTGCATGAATAAATAGATTGAGACCCGAATCGTTCAGTGAGTCGGGAGGATCCCAGATCCCTCACATTCTCCAACTTGGCACTACACTCCTTGCTTCGGGGCAAAAGTTTTAAGACGAATTCCCTTGTCATGCTCTTTGAAGTCCAAGTGGGCTCTTTTTGGTAGCTGTTGAAGACCGAATGTCCGGAAATAAGTATTTAAGCCGCCCTTTGTTGTGTAATTTTATAGCACAGGTTTTTCATTCCAAATTCTTCGCTTTGATAGTAAAAAGTTTATTGTTCAGCCGCGCTTTCGTTTTTTAGCCAAAAATAAAAGATCGACACAGTTGTTTACGTTTTAAAATTCATAAAATATTATTAATTTTTTCGTAACCAACGCAATTTTTGGCGGAGTTTTTAAGTAACTTTTACGTAATTGCAAACTGAACGTACTCGTAATATCATTCGATATAGTGCTGGAGTGCAAACCCACTTTCCGTTGGATATGTTATTGTAAATTGTGCGCAATACACCGTCCCTATTGCCATACATTGAGAAGCACCATTCATCTAACAGCTTCATATTGTGAACAAGATTGCCAATTGCCAGAGAACATTTACAATGAAAACGATTTAACGCACTTCTGAAGTGGATAGCTTAAACTGTCAAAACCAAAACACTTAAGGTGTTGTCATAAGTCCGTTTCGAAGACACAATCTTGTCCTCACCTTCATCATAACCCTTTAATTACAGCAATCACAAATTTACCATAACGAATCTTAATAGCTTTAGAACACGGTGGATTTCACCAAAACATCCAATTACGTTACGACATTCTTCCAATTACCTAATGGCGATTCGTGTACCTTTATTATGCAAGTTTGAATACCTTTTGGTCTAAAGCGTATCAGCTGTTGTGTCTGTATTTGGTAGGTCGTTGACCACAGTATCAGAGATATGCGATGTCGTGTATCGAAGCTCAGTTGTATTAGTTTACCATTGATCTGAGTTATGAATGGGACCCTAGGCACATAGGTGTTTAGTTTGGCTAGACTTGGGACCTAAACATTGTTTTCTGAGAATTGATGTTGCTTTGGCAGTGGTTTAGTATCCTGTCTCTGATAGTTGAGTGATTAAAACGAAAGTCTTTGATGATAGATAGTATTTCGTATGTGATAAGTTTCAAGAAAAGCCAATAAATAGCTTGATGATCATTCCAAGAATTTAAAATTCTTAAGAACGCCATCTCGAAATACTAAACTAGGTAACATACTTTACTGTTTACGGGATTTAACGCGCATGTACATTTTTATTTGTTTTTTGTTTGAAGTTTTGGCAGAGTTACACCTGGTATGGTCACAAACAGACCCCGTAAAAACTTCAGGTATTAATATGCAACTAGTTTAAAGTATAATAAACTAGGTAAAAGTAGAATAACCCTTTTAATACTAAAGAATATATTCAAATGCCTATAAAGATTTGTAGAATCTTAGTCATTTAAGTGTTGTGACTTTTGAGATACTCAAGTAACAACGTTTACAATAATATTTTCTTCCTGTTTGTGAATACAAGATAAGTTTAATATGAAGTATAATATTCTAAGCTCTAATAACATTCCCAGAGTATTGTAAGCAAATTATAAACTGGTTGGTAATTGCGCACCTGTGGCAACTGAACTAGTTACAATAATATATACTCGACATCTTGAAGCAAATAGTATCTTAGAAACCAGGTTTCAATGGAATATAACATACTTAATACTTCTAAGAATCATTAGTGGTTATTATAGACTAAATGTGCTGTTGAATACACAACTTTACGTGTTTTCTTGTACCATTTCATAAACAATACCAAACGCAGTACAAGGGATCATTTTAGCTTGATGCAGATGGATCCCAGCAGGGCAGATGTTTAGCCAGGGTTGCGAGGCAAGCCCAGTAAGGTACCGCGGCCTCGGGCCTGGAGCAGGAGAAGGAACCGGGGGTCTTTCTTTCTTTCTTTAATGATTATCATTCCCCCCAAAAAAGGGTTTACCTTGAAATGTAGAAATAATAAAGCTCTATTGTCCTATCATTATTTTTTTTTTTTTTTTTTTTTTCAGGTCTTCATATTCTATTCTATTATCTGAAGACTTTCTGTTAACAGTTTCGTACTGACGAAACTGTGTGTGTGTAAACCCCTTAAAAGTGATACTTGAAGTATGTTTAAAGCTACTGAGCTTTAAACATACTTCAAGTATCACTTTCCACTAATATAAACGAAATGAAAATTGGTCTTTTTAGTCCTCAGTTTATTACGAACCGACCAAAATGAAGCGAATACTTAAACGGAATACGGAAGCACGCAAATATGAATTTTTGCACCAAAATTTCAGTAGGTACCGAAGTTTAAAATCATTGATCAGCCAGCTCCACAGAGCATAGATGTCCTCTTCATCAACAACTCAGTAGGACAAACTCAGCTCATAAATCATGGCTGCTGTGGATTGGCGCTAACGTTCACATCCGCCCACAGACTATCAATTTCGGGCCACGTCTAGCCGGACCATAAGTTATCGAATTTGTACCTCGCTTTGGGGGGCTACATATTGATTGGAAGACTTTACAATGCTTTTCATAGTGTTAATGTTGCCATATTAAATAAATTTAATAGTTTTTTCTTTAATATCTATACCCTCACACATAAGAATGATGTACGTGTGAGTGCGTCGGATGGGACTTATTTAAAGCTTTTTAGTCTGTACCAAAATGTTTTTGAAACTTATATTAGTTATTCAAGCTATTGTTATTGTTTTCAAGTAAGTGACATTATGTAAAGTTTTTTAAGGGAATAAAGTTTTTTTTAATACTTATATCTCTCATTTTAGGGCCTGGTTGGACATACGACTGTCGTGAAAAAGCTACCTAACCCAACCTAACCCAATCTAAATAAGTAAACTATTACTTGCAACTGAATGTCATAGAGGATGTTCAACTTCCATCGAGCTAATCTTGTAATTGGCTGTATGACGTAATGCAGAACCTAATTAAGTTAATTACTTCATTAGCAGATTGTGTTGCACAGAGTAGTTCCAAGTACCAGGCTCTCATAGACTAGTGATGGTTGCTAACAACAATGCTTCTAACTATTGTGAAGTTAGAAAAAGTCACAGTTTCCAGCTCTGTTTATTTTTATAACTAGTTACAGTAACTAAGCAAGCTGGAACTAACTAAGTTTGTAACTGAAGCCAAGACGAGAGATTTTGTTGGTTTTTTCGATTACCGTTCTCAGTTGTATCTAATACGTCGTACTGCACTCTGTTCCAATGCAATAACATTTACGATTTACGATTTTTTATGGAATAGGAGGCAAGGCAGGAGCTGTCGGATTACCTGATGGTAAGCAATCGGCGTCGCCCATGGACACCCACAGCACCAAAGGAGTTACGAGTACTCTAGAGACACGTTTTCGGCCTATTTAAGGTAATAACAGTTTTGGATATTTAAGGATTGGGTAAAGATGGGAGGATGGGAAGGATTGGGCCTCCGGTAACCTCATTCACACGGCAAAACACAAATCTGCAGTTGTTTTACGCCAGTTTCCGTGCAATGCAGTATGCCTGTCTTAGAGTAGGCTGCTACAATGGCAAACCAAATGACTCAATTCTAGCTCACGTCTATCGATTCATCAACATTCATCATTCCCCACACACATGGTCATCGATTACCTATATTTCTCGAATAAAGTTAAAAAGCTGCCACGGTACATTTTAGAATGGAAATACCTAATTGCGTAAAACCTATGCCTCATATCAAACGAGACGGTTTTATTTTAGAAATTCATAAAACAATAATTATTATTAAAGGTGCATTTTGTACTAATTGTACCCGCGTGCCACGGAAGGGTTAGGTACAGTTGCGGCCATAATTATAGTAACTTTTTTGTTGAACTTTTTAAAGGGGTGTCGTGTCGTTAATAATGCACCTGTATTATGGTTAGCTGGCTGGTAGACCTATTTTAATTAATTTAATAACGTAATTAAGATATTACATATATATTATTATTTATTCAATAACGCGTCGCGAGCCGGTGCGAACGGACGCACTCACTATTTCTCGTACGAAATTTTAATATCATATTTTAAACTACCATTGTAAATTAAACCTTATAACCCAGAGCTTAAAACTCAAATTCCACATTCGTTGCTCAGCGCACTGCTGTCTTCTCGATCACAGACCTCTGATCAGATACACGGCAAAATGTCAGATTCACCCAACGCTCGAGCGAGTTCAGCCCCAGACCTCTCCGACCTCTCAATGGACGACACAGCCGAAGAATTCAGGATGAATGTCAACCGTCGCAATCGCAAGCGTGGACATAACGATGAGTTCACACATGCATTTGAAGATTTCACCAAAAAAATTATGACTACGCTAAATGAATGGAAAATGGACTTTGGGCAAGATATTTCACAAATATATAATACGTTAAAAAATCTCAATAAAAGTACACAGGAAATGAAAGCGGAAGTAACCAGTATAAGAAACGACTTTTCGGAATTGAAGAAGACTGTTCGCAGGTTGGAAAGCAGACAAACTGAGGTGGAGAGGGATATCACGTCACTTAAAAAGTCAATGCAATACCACAGTGAAGAATATGAAGATGTAGCAAAGAAACTTGAAATTCAAACTAAAGAAATTAAAGTTCTATACCAACTGAAAAAAGAGCTGGAAGAAGTTAAGGTGCAGAACAGAAAATTAAGAACTGATGTCAATGCAAGTGAACAAAGGGATAGGCTACTCAATATAGAAATCGTTGGTATACCTGAACGGGATAGTGAAAATTTAAATGAAATCATACTAAAGATTGGTAAAAGCACTGAAATTGACATAAGAAATGATGATATCCTTCAAGTGAACAGAGTGACAGCAAAGCTTAAAGTCCAGGGTAGACCTAGAAATATCGTCGCAAAACTGCGAACCCGCCAGCTTAAGGACAACGTTATTTCTCAAACTCGTAAGCGCCGTTTGTCAACAAAAAATCTGGATATTCAAGGCAGCATAATCCCGGTTTATATAAATGAGCATCTAACCATATACAATAAGAATCTTTTAAAAAAGGCCAAAGAAATAGCCAACATGAAAGAGTATCAATACGTATGGACAAAAAACTGCAGAATTCATGTAAGAAAATCGGTAACAACTCCTGCTATTCTCATTTCGGACGAGGAGGACCTAAGAAAAATCATCTAGGACATCATGTACTCGTATGGTTTACTCTTATTAACTTTTTGTCTCGTTCTTGTGTGCTTAGTTATAATGTATCTTCTAAGGATAGTGTGATTGACTTATTGTGGAACAAGGTTGCTTATTTAGTGTTTGCATTTGCCAAGTCTATTCGTACTGAGATCTATGGTGGGTTTTGTATGTTCGAACAATGTATCTATGAGTGTGTGGCTAGTAGCGAGTGTGTAAAGGTTATGCGCTGTGGCGTGGTGCGATACTTTACGTGCACGTCGTGTTTACATTATCTTGTCTTGTATTATCCGGAGGACTACGATAGCTATACGTTAATTTTAAAGACAAAACTTAAACACTGTCAGTCCTATGTGTATAATGGTGGGTTTATTAAAAGGATAAAATATCGGAAACTCAACTCAATTCTATCATATTATTTCTCCGGTAAATATCTGCAAGCAAATATTAATATTAAGTTAATTATATTTATTCTAAATGTATACAACATTACTTTTAAAATTCAAAAGAATGATTTGGTCACACATGATAGGATTGCACCTACCTGTGGCGCACGTACTATACATGTTATTTTACTAAATTACTTTTTCAAATCAGTGCCATCTTACCCACATAACAGTTCAATTATTACCGATCTATTAAATTTTTTAAATATTTACTGTATTATATTAAAAATGAATCAGCAGACTCCTAATAACATAATAATTGTGCATCCCATCATTTTATTTCAAGTGGTGTCGTTTCAATTGATTATTATTACATGCCGTCAGTCTACCCGCGAGTTGCAAAATGTGATAAAACAATTAATAATAGTTCGTTGTTGCTTATATATGATATACAAGATTTTTATTTATGTTTTTGGTAGGATAAATTTACAAAATGCAGCCCCTTAACTTAAATATATATTACCAGAACTGCCGTGGTCTCAGAACGAAAATGACGCAACTTCGTCAAAACATTTTAGGGAATAACTACGATTTAATTATCATGACTGAGACCTGGCTTCACAGCGGCATTTTTGATAGCGAATTGTGTGATCCTCGGTATGACGTATTACGTAGGGATCGTGACCTGGCCGCCACCGGCAAATCATCTGGTGGAGGTGTAATGATACTCGCGCGACATGCTTTGGGTGCATGGTGCAGTGAGTGTGAGCCTAATACCATTGGTACGGAACTTCTGACTATAATAATACCCGCCCGAGCCCTGTCGACATCGGCCAATCTTTATGTAAGTGTTGTTTACGTACTATCAGTGTCATAAGTGCATGGAGGATTCCAAATCAAAATCGTTTGTACGGCGTTTCATCGCCGTAATTAAATATACCATTGACGACATAGATGGCGCTAGTATACTAGTGGTATTGAAAAATATACATTTATAGTTTTTATCAGATACAAAGTTATTAACTTAATAAATTTTTACACAAATTAATGCTACGATATTCCAAACCTTTTTAAAGCAAAGCACGCATTAACCAGGATTCGAACTCGGTAGCATAAAATTTACCGATGCCACTAGCCATTAGGCCATTGCGTAACCTTGAAATGTATTGAAATTATCCTACTCTTTATTATATTGAAGTTGTTTACTAACTATAACCCGATCATAAATCTCAAAACAGTTGAGGGTAATTTAATATTAACTGTATAAAAATTAAACCTTTTAGTTCAATCATAACATTCTTTTCTATCTTTGAGTGAGTTCAGTTACGATTTGTTTAACAAGTTTTTAATATTTATTTTTATCATGAGTTTGCGTTCAAATATTGATATGGCTACGAGGGCCCAAATAATAGCATTGCATAATCAAAGCTTAAATTATACTGAAATTTCGAAAGAAAATGGCTTAAACGTAAGTATTCTTTTAAAATGACCGTTCGTTATTTATTTTATTATCCATGGTTATCGATACATGAACACAATAAATAATACACGTCCCTTACAGGTAAAGACTGCCACTTTATGGATATATAAAGCTGTTTCAAGAAGAGGGTTCATTGGAGCACCGTAGTGGATCTGGCAGAAGACGTGATATTGACTCAGACCAGCTTCAACTTATGGGGCAAGGTTACGAGGAAAATTACTGGAGCATTGTCATCTTCGGTGATACAAACAGTGAAAACTACATAGATGTGCTGAATGACGTCATGAAGATGTGCTAGTGATAACATTCGTGCAGGACAATTGTCCCATGTGTAATGTTCCGTAATTGTGCAAGTGTTTAGTCAGCAATCAGACATACGGATTATTCCTTGGCCAGCGAGATAGGAGAAATAGGATCGATAAAAATGGCGGCTACACTAGTTCTTAGAAGAAAAGATATTGTTGACTATAGGATTAACCAATTACAAGACCGGGGTAGCTATAATTTATTTAATGGATAAATGTTCAAACTTAGTTTTAGTAGGATAAATTTATTGACTACTTTAAAACCAGCAACTGTTATTTACAGTAATGGTTTTAATGTTTTACTTACTAAATATTTTTATTACTAATAGAAATAAAAATAAAAGCAATATTAATATCTACAGATGCTATTGATTGCAAAATAATAAATTATTTATTTAATAATTACTATAAACAATTCGTCCCATATCTAATGAATGCTATATCCCGGTCTTAGAAATGTTATTGATTTAAGGTCTAGCTTCAATTTCTTCCTTGTTCTGGAACGAATACTTAAGCTATAAGCCTTTGTCATAACATGATTGCACAAAATGAATCACTTTAGTCAATACTTTAATTAAATTTTATGGGGGAGGTAAAATAGTTGCAGAAGTAAGGTTGCATATTATATAGAATTGTATTATAACATTGTGTTTTAAAACTAACTAATAAATGACTAGCACAACACAATTTTGATTTAAAATACTTATTAACCTTATAAAAATTGTAATAAATAATTTGTCAGTTAGCTGAAAAGTAATAAGGTCAGGGTATTCACTATATAAGAAAGAAATAAATATTATGTTTTAAGAAATAAATGTCTGAAATTATAATGTCACTAAAATAGTTTTATGTTATATGTTACTTTTACATTAATAGTTAGCACATATTATAAAAGTTATTTATATATATTTATTAATATAATTTTATTCTTAATAATATATATATTTATTTTTGTTATCTTTTATAAATATTAAACGTCAAATATTTTATTTACGTATTATTATTATTGATTTTACATAAAAAAATATAAAAAAAAACCATTGTTAAAAAACCTGAATTTAAAAATGATAACCCGGTATTGAACCGGTGCCCTTCGACTTCATTATTCTATCATTCTTATTCATCCGAGCTACCGATCGCATTTTTTAAGGTGTTGAAAATGCGGGTTAGTTTTTAACTTTTATTATTGTCTATTATTAATTATTGACGCCATCTTTTAATTGGTTTGCTTGACTTGACTTAGATGGCGCTATATTAAGTCCTCGGAAACGAAAAAATAACGTAATTTATGTGTATTTGAATATAAATATATCATTGTTTCTCAATTATTATTTTAACCATTAAAAACCTTATTGTGTGCCTCTGCAGTGTAAAGTATTCAAGCTTTGCAGGGTTATTTTCATTTAAAAGCAGCGCCATCTAGTTATCAATGGTAGCGTTATGCAAAACCTGTCAGTCAATAGTCGACCTTAAGCTCTCCATGCATTTTTGTCACCCTTAGTACCTCCGGACGCTCATAGGATAGTGCCTGATATAGATTACATTTTGCAGAGAGTTACGAATTTACTATCCCACAAAACAAAAAAGAACAACTATTTACTAATTGGAGATTTTAATCTACCCTGTATTAAATGGAATCCGGGTGGGCCAACTTTTCTAAAACAGGGTGCCGTCGAGGTACAAAATGCAGCAATGCGGTTGGTGAATGACTTATGTTTTTTAGGAATAACCCAATATAATACACTTTTAAGCCGGGTCCAGACGAGTGTAACGTGTAATTGAAAGAAAACATTAAGGTGAGTTTTACATATTTTTATTTATTTATTAAAATAACAAATTAAGCTATTGTATTAAGTAGGGTAAGCAAAATTAAAATTATTCCAAAATTAAAATTAGAAAGTTAAATCAAATTGTATCTTCAAATCATATAGTACAAAATTTATTCTTTTCAAATCAGGTCATTCACAAAGTCTACATCTTCATATGAAGTTTGAGATAATTCTGAGGGAACAGGTGAAGCATATGGAGCAGTAGGGCAACTTGTCTGATTTTGACCTGTTGAATACCCTGAAGTAAGTTCTGAGCGATTAGACAAAGAAGGTGGTTCATTGCAGTATCTTGATGAAGGAACCGAGCCTGTTGTATACCCACTGTAATTGAATGCCGATGGATAATAATGTTGAGAAAAGTTAGTGCACCCTTCATCGGCTTTGAATATTACGTCCATTATTGCTCGCTGCACGGCATTTTTAGTACTTCTGTTATATTGTTGCATCTTGCTGCATATAAAATTTGAAAAGAAAAGGGTTTCACTGTCAAAATTGTTTGGATTATTGTTCCGGGGTTCAGGAGTAGGACTAGAAGCAGCACTCTTAAGCAGGCCAAGAGCCTCCGAAAGCATACCCATTTTTTTATTTTCGTCTGATTTCTTTTTTTTGGGGGCCTGACCATTTGGTGATATAAATTCTGAACTGTTATCATTTTCGACACTTGTAGATGCACTCTGTTCCGGTTCATTTGTAATCTGTAATTAAAAAGAAATTCATTGTTTCAGCTGCCAAAAACAGAGTCAGAATGGATCCAGATCTCAAACAGATTTGATGAATTGTGGAATTTTCCCCATTGTGCCGGAGCCATGGACGGTAAACATGTCATTCTCGAGGCTCCGGTACATAGTGGCACAGAATATCGTAACTACAAATCTAATTTCAGTATAGTGATGTTTGCTTTAGTAGACGCGGAATATAATTATAAATTTCTGGATGTCGGATGTCAAGGCCGCATTTCAGATGGTGGAATTTTTAAGGAAACTGAATTATATAAAAAACTAGGAAATAATTCGTTAAGATTGCCTGCACCTGAAGCACTGCAAGGTAGAAACAAAGTAGTACCATATGTTTTTGTAGGAGACTCTGCCTTCCCTTTACAAAACAATATAATGAAACCCTATCCAGGAGAATACCCCAAGGGATCGCCGCGAAGAATTTTTAATTACCGGTTAAGCAGAGCTCGCAGGATTGTAGAAAATGTATTTGGTATCACAGCATCTGTGTTCAGAGTTCTACGAAAACCTATGCTCCTTCAGCCCAAAACCGTGGAGACTATAGTCATGGCTATTGCACACTTGCATAATTTTTTGAGAAACACGGATTCATCTAAAAACTTGTATGCACCCCCTGGCTCACTTGACAGCGACCAAAACGGAAGATTATGTGAAGGTAGTTGGCGGAGAGATTGTGAAATGTCATCTTTACTTCCATTGAATAATGTACCTAGAAGAGCTGCCTCAACGGCAAAACAAATTAGGGATGAGTTTAATGACTATTTTATGAACGAGGGTACAGTTTCTTGGCAGAATACATATTGTTAAGTTTTTTTTATCAAGTCGAAGGAAACTAGTTCAATGCAGTTACCTCTGTGTTGCGTCGTTTCCTTGGATTATTTCGATCTCCTAAAAATGCCAGCGCCTCGTAAGCAAACCATGTACTTTTGTACGTTTCATCCCCACCTGTAAAATAAATTACAATAAATAAACAATACAATAGAATATAGTACATATATGTATAGTAAAATATAGTAGAATATAGTAGAATATAGTAATATAGTGGGTATACAATAGAAGTAATAATTGTACTAATAGCAAGTAAGTGATAATACCTAAGTAAAAACTAAATTAATAAATAAAAGTGTGTAATATGTAAAGCAACAGAAATTTATAATAAAACATACCTTTTCCGGAACTATGGCTCTTCTTTACTTTTCCTTTTTCTCTTCGATGTGAAGCAAGCAAACTAATCATTTTGTTTTTGCATTCTTCTACATCTCTTTCCAATGAATGAGCAATATCACTCCAAGCATCGTGTTTCAGATTTTTTTTATAGTATTGCGGGTTTTTTGGATCCCAAATAACAGGTTTTTCTTGATACAAACTAATAAGTTCAAGCGATTGTTCGTCACTCCACATCATGAACGTACATACGACACAACCGTCATGAACGCCGTCCAAACGAGCACTGCGAGCGTCTTTGTGTTCGCGCGAAAAACCGACAGCCGATGGATCAACCCCGAGCGCCGCGCGAGCGTTACATGTAATGCTCGTAGTGCCGTCCACACGTAGAATTCGTGTTACATTACACGGTGGATTACATTACACGTTACACTCGTCTGGACCCGGCTTTAGATCTGGCGTTTTCTAACTTGCTATTAAACATAAACGAATGTGTCCATCCGGTAACGAAAGTTGACATCCATCATCCAGTGTTGGCTATAGAAATCCCTGACCTTGAAATCTCCCCCTTTCGTGAGTGGTCCGCGCCGAGACGTAATTACCGTAAGACTGATTATAACGCATTAAATAATTACTTTGCTAAAATTGACTGGAAATCAACGTTGGATAAAAAATCAACAGACATCGCGGTACATGCTTTTTATGACACGATTCAAGCAGGAATTGATGAACACGTACCTCTTAGCCGACCTGTGGGCTCTCGCAGATATCCCATCTGGTACAGTAATGCCCTTATAAAAATAATTAAACAAAAAAGTAGGGCACACTCTCGTTGGAAACGTTTCGGTAACTTGCTCGATCGCGATGAGTTTGCAATGTTGCGGGATAGACAGCGATATGTTCAAGGGCTTTGTTTTAGTAAATACCTACATGAGACCGAAAATAGTTTAAAAGAGAATCCTAAAAAGTTCTGGAGTTACATAAAAAATTTGCGTGGAGGATCAAGTTATCCCGGAAAGCTGTCTCGTGACAATCTAAACTACACAGATGGAAAAGACATTTGCGAAGCATTCGGCGACTTCTTTCATGATGTTTTTGGAGAACCCTCAGACTATAACCTTGCTGGTTTGGGGGTCACAGAGGCTGAAGATGTTTGTGTTGATATCATAACTGACATACAATTTACTGCATCAACTGTGGAGAGGTCGCTGAGTTCTTTATGCACAGATAAGGGTCCAGGTAATGACGGTATACCACCATTGTTTTGGAAGGGATGCGCAGGGTCTCTAGCACGTCCGATTAGTTTTATCTTTAATATTTCTCTAAGAGAAGGTGCGTTCCCAAATGAATGGAAGAAAGCACTTATAATTCCTATACATAAGAAGGGTTCGCGAGTAAAAATAGAAAATTACAGAGGTATTTCTATACTTAATACTTTGGGTAAAGTATTTGAAAAGCTTGTGTACAATGCTATATATCCTTGCATTCTTAGAGGTATTTCCTATAGGCAGCACGGTTTCTTAAAAAAGCGTTCGAGTATATCCAATCTAGCTTACTTCTCTAACTTTGTCCTTGGCAATACTGATAAGGGAGGGCAGGTTATTGTGATCTACACAGATTTTGAAAAAGCTTTCGATCGTGTGGATCACAGCATCCTGCTCAGCAAATTGTACAGACTTGGTATTCGCGGCGATCTTCTTCGTTGGGTAAAATCATATTTATTTAAAAGGTCACAGGCTGTAATATTGGGTGGTTACCGTTCTAACTTCATAGAAATACCTAGCGGTGTTCCACAAGGATCCCATCTAGGACCTCTCTTCTATAATGCTTATTTATTTGATATTACTGACTCTTTTAAACACTCCGAACACTTAATGTACGCTGACGACAAAAAAATATTTTATAAAATAACTTCATTTGATGACTGTACAGCTCTCCAACAAGACCTTGGCAGGTTACACGATTACTACACAAGAAACAAAATTTCAGTGAACGTCACGAAATGTCAATGCATCAGTTATACACGTAAGAGGAACCCTATAACGTACTCGTACCAATTTAATGGAATGACTATCAAAAAAGTTGAGGTAGTTCGAGACTTAGGAGTTATGTTCGATAGCGGGTTGTCATTTTCAAATCACATAGATCTTATTACTGCCAAAGCTTACAAAAATTTAGGATTCGTTCTAAGATCCTGCAGGGCATTTAGAAACATTGAAGCGCTTAAATCTGTATATTTTGCTTATGTTCGCAGCGTTCTTGAATACGCATGCCCAATATGGTCCCCTCAATATAATGTATATAAAAATCAAATAGAACGGGTTCAAAAAAAATTCATTAATCACCTTAACTACCGCCTTCGTAAACCTCCAATGTCCTATGAAAATAGCTGTCGGACGTATGGATTGTTAACACTCGATGAACGACGCGAAGTGTTGGACATGTGTCTACTTTACGACATACTGAATGGTAGGCTGGATTGTCCGGATTTGTTATCACAGATCAAATTTAATGCTCCTCTACGACGCACTCGCCATACGCCAATGTTGCATGTACCAAGGCATGCCACTAATTATGCTAGTAATTGTGTACTTACTCGCATTGCGCGAACCTACAACAGAAACTTCTCTCAGGTTGATATGTTTAACTGCACAAAACCTAGTTTTAAAGCCCGAGTTAAAAGGCTTATAATTGATATAGACAAGCAGCCGGTAACTTTGTTCCATTCACCATAAAGTATTAACTATGTTAATTCATATTTTAATTAATTTCTTTTTATAACAAGTAGTATATTTAACTTTCAATTCTATGTATAGTAAGACTTTATTTTTTAATATTGTTTAAAGTCCGTTCGCATGGTAAACACAAATTAAGTTAAGCAGGGAAACCTATTATTAGCCTTACTAAACTGTAATATCTTTATTTGTATTATACCACATGTATCGCTGTTGGTTTTCTAAATAAATAAATAAATAAAATAAATAAATTATAGTGATGTTGTGTAAGCTAGACGCGTAGGCGAAGCATTGACTTAGCCCTTCGAAAAAAAGTATATTCAGTAACAGTTATATTCTTCTATCACTTAAACCAAAAATTAAAGCATAAAAATATTCGCAACTATTTTAATTAAACACACAACAATAATTAACTGTACAAGGCCAAATAGGCCACTTCCTACTAACATGTCAGACATTATAAAGCAAAATAAACCTAAACACGTCAAAATAGAGTTTTATTGAGATCAACACCTAATTATAAAAACAAATATAGTTTGCAAACACATTCAGTTCAAGGTTCCAACAAAAATACACTAAAAAAATGTCAAAACAAAATTAAAATTGATTACAAAAAATGTGTGTACTTTTTTCCGTCCGCACTTGTACGTTCGGATGGTGTAATAAAATATGTCACACCATAAAAATATGGTTTTATTAATAGGCAAGGATGGAATTATTAAGGCGGGTCCGGGGTATAATGTATAGCTAAGCTCATATCAGATTAGAAACATAATTGAGCCTAAAGCCACCATCAAATTGGTTCATTTTTTTTTGACGATGCGTATTTATTATAGAGATACTTTATTGTTATAAAATAAATTGTTCGTTGGTTGTTATTATTATTAATAATGATAAATAATGTTATTGCTTTTGTTATATTTTTATTTGATTCACCACGTATTTTATTTTGGTTAGTTCCTTTTTGAAATTCAATTTTTTTGTTGATTTGCTTTTTTGACTCAAAAATTACCTATAAATATTGATCATTTAAACTTGCTAGTCATGGTGGCCCGGAGGTTAAGGAGCCCGCTTCTCATATATGAGGGTGTGAGTTCGAAACCTGGGAAGTACCAATGTGTTTTTTTTTAAGTTACATGTACTTTCTATGATTATTTAGACACCACTGACATACGGTGAAGGTAAACACCGTGAGGAAACCTGGACTTATAATTTCTAATTATAAGTTTGAAATCGCCAACCTGCATTGAGCAATCGTGGTGATTAATGGTCTAACCTTCTCCGTGTGAGAAGAGGACTTTGCTCAGCAGTGGGTACTTATATAGGCTGATGATGATATAAACTAAATGAAATGCATGCATGTGTATTATCATACTCGAATTTACAAGATCTAATACCTATTCAAGTATAACAAACAAACAAACAAACAAACAGACTGATGCACGTTGCTCTCAATAAATCACTAAACACATTAGAGTTATTTCAGACACAACTTACTAAGATGATAATCCTATAACTCTGCTGTGTCCCAACAAACAAGATGTCAAGCATTTGTCTTGTTTGAAGGAAAAAAAATGAACTTTAACGCCATGGGATGGTGGTGGATTTTGTCTGTAATGGTTTTCGATGGTGCTTTTACACAATTGCTTGTGGTTTGTTTATGATTCTAGCGTGACGTTTTGAATAAAACTAAAGTTTGAATAAGTTTTTCACAAAACGGTTTAGTGAAGTTCCAAAGTTTTGTTTATGAAAGGTATGTTATGAAGCTTCATTTCGTGATTATCAATCACGAACCCACACACACAATTTTGTTTTCTGAGAATGATGCTTAAAATCACATTCATTACAAATAATCAGCTAAATATGAACAAAAGGAAGAGAATTGCAAACCTACCCGAGAAGAATAAAAAGGTTGTAGTAATAAAATATTCTAAAAAATAAAAAAATACTTTTCCAAATAAAATCTCAATCGTGAAATCTACGTAAAAATAAATTCAAACAAAAACCTCGGTAAATTTAAATACCGAACAAAAGAAAAAAATCAATAAATAAATATTAGGTACGTACCTACTTTTTTACAAAGCTATTGCCTATTACGTAACAATCCCAGTTGCCAAAACTTTGTGGTCGTTTTTTAAAACTGAATTCGCAACCTTTTTTTTTGTTTTCATTAGAAGTGGCTTAATTTTTTGGCACGCCAGTGTACCCAATTGGAGTATTGTTGGCTCCGTGGACGGTTTTAACGAAACCCACAAAATTTTAAGACTAAAGAAGTATTTTGTGCCAGACTAGAAACGGCAAAACTACATTAGGTTTGTTTATTGATACAAATGTTAACTTATTTTGTACATATTTTTATTTGCGACTAAAATTTAAAAACAACTATATTCCTGTATCAAGCTCATATTAGATGTGCCTTTCACATATTATTGCTTTTTTAATACTATCCTCAATAAACCAATTATAAAAAAGACACTTATCACTAGGTACATAGTGTAAAACGAAGTCGCTATTCCTGTCCCTATGTTCCTATGAATGAACAGCCATAAAATTGTGGAGAAATTTAGTATCAGCATTGTAGACGTATGAAGCCAGGGCGGGCGCAACTAATTACCAGGTAATTAGAATTTGTAATCTCAAGAGTTACAAATTCTAATTATCAGGCTATAAGGTTGACTGCTAAGCAAAAACCTCTTCTCGCACGGAGAAGGCGATTTAAAACTTATGTATAATTAGAATTTGTAACTCTTGAGATTACAAACGATCTTTTCCTTCACTGTATGTCAGTGATGTCAATTCTTTCTATAATCATAGAAAGTACATATTTCTCGGAAAAAGTCACATTCGTACTTGCCAGGTTACGAATCTGCACACTCAGCTAGTAAACTAATTCATAAACAACGTGCAAACATATCAATTGACAAACATTTAATTTATAATCTCATATTTCAATGTTTTCATTACACAAAGTAAAACGGAATGCATTTATTGTTTACCTTCCCACGCGTGTCATGGCGCCGATCAAGGGAAGTGATATTAGGATATTAAATTTCGAACGATTTTAAATCACGATGGCGGGAACATGCGTCATACGCCATTTTGTAAAACGATACAGGGTTACAACAGACGAAAAACAAATAAAAAAAAATATTTTTCTATATTTTTTTTACATTTTCATACGTACGTTACTCAACATTTGAACCTACAGTGTTGCTCTGTTTTATTACAAAGCAAAATTCTCGTAAAACGGTCGTATTATATTCTCTTTTCTATGCTACAATAATAAACTTGGGTATCAAATAAAATGTAGGGTATTTTCCAAGTAACCCGTAAGAAAACTCGAAAGTAGGACGTCCAAAGGCAACTATTTATTCTTAGTTTATTTTCGTATCAATCATTACTTAGATTACTGAAAAATTAAGTTAACAACTTTCCCAAGAAGCTGCTAAATTTGTATCAATCCGAAAATCAAGACTCTACTACATACATAATTATGTAATAGGTCTACTTCTAAATTCTTCCCTATGAAACCCGTTGAATGTCGGCATATAAGACAACAGAAAATCTTTGTCTCGCTTGGATTCACGTCTTAAGGTTTTTAACCTTTCCTGTGTAAAAGAACCACAAAATCTAACAACATTATTAAACACCACACCTACTAGTAAACTGAAGAACATATAGCATGTTCAAAACATTTTTACTATTGATGTTGCCACTACAATAAATTCTACATTGAAACAATAAATTGATCTAAATCCTCCTCCACAAACACACATCTACAGGTACGTTCCAGGCTTACACAGACAGAGGAAACCAAACGTGTCTTTTTACACACAATAGTACTTAACTCTCACAGTGTAAACTCACTGAAACGTCTCCATTAAAGTCAATTGAACAACAAGAGGAGAGCCGGCTTATGTGAGAGCGAGACAGCGAGAGATTTTTTATTTGTTATTTTTGTCGATTTGATGATAAGAGTTCATGTAAGCAGTTATTGGAAGAGAATTCTTTTGTTTGTGTTCATTTTCGTGTTTGTTCGTAATTTTGTTAAGTAGGTAAAAATGCACTGGTTACTCAGAATTGCTTTTCTTTAAGCTCTTCTGTGTACTGTATGATATTTCTGTCTTATAACATTTGTCTCATGTTAAATTATAAATTATTATATTTCTGAAACGTGTGTTGTCGTGTGTAATATAGTATTCTCATTTATAAAGGAGTGTGCGAGAGAAATACTACCTATAGCACGAATTGGTCGACTCGACCAAACCCACGAGAAACCACCACAGCGTTATATTTCGCCGTGTGATTGAGGATACCGAAGGCCCAATCCTTCCCCTTCCCAATCCGGCAAAGAACTCGTAACTCCTCTGGTGTAGCGAGTGTCTATGGGCAGCCGATTGCTTACCGTCGGGTAATACGTCTGCTCGTATCACCCATCACCTAAAAAATAACAAAAATAAAAAATATAGAATCAAATATAAATACTGCCTTTATTCATACGGGTACTCAAAAAACCAAAACCACTAACAAAGTTTCTCAACAGAACAAAGTTCTAAAAAAGTCTCTCAACAAAATCAAAACTCAAAATTACGAAATCTATTCAACCATGCTTCTATATTTCAAGTGAACGTAAACATTCCTTGAATGTTCAATTACATCAGTGGCTGCCTCCCTTTCTCATACCATTACCACGCCATCAAAGCCGTCTGGAAACACAGAGTCTCATGGGAAAATACAGACCACCGTCCAGTCTGGGTAATTTAATTACCTACATCAAACTTATAGGTACTGATTTTGTTTATACCCAAACACTTTTGATTATTTGAGTGTATTGTCTGGTAAAATAATGATTATTAGAGGATGTTTTGTGCAATTTCTATCCTTACCGGAAGTATAATAATACTTTCTTTTTAACTAAGAAAAAATAATGGTTAGTAAAGTACCTACTTACACAAAAAAAAACTAAATTGTTTTTGCATTTGTCTAAGTAGTAAGTAAGTAAGAGGTCTCTAACGCATTAAAAAAGGTATTGGACTTAAACCCAATTATCTCATTCAGTCTTATTCACATAGTATTATAAAACTACAAAAAGTTTTTTTGGTCATAGTATTTTCATATCGACATCGCATGAAATGCGAGTAGAAAAACATGAAATTTGATTATTTTATTATGAAATCCCAAAGCTTCGATTTGGTTCCAAATAAAACATATAGAGACATTTAAAACGTAAAACTCAACAAAAAGTAAACCGTTCGCCTATCACTGCCAGGTTGAGCTTAATATTTATCGTCCATTGAACGGCACATACGAAAATATTTTTCACTCCCCAACCGCAAGTTTGACATGCCTAGCAGTGAAAACAACATGAAAAAAAAAAGATTATAAAAAAGTCGGTATTTACGTTACCGACGGACCGAACCATAAACGTCGGGCCAAAAAAACGGTAACAGTTGCAACAAAAGAAATAAATAGCAACACAACTACGCCACGTACAGTGGAGTGCAAAAACTGTATTGACGTAAACTGATGAAATGCCCCCACAGTGCGAAGAGTGTAATTCCTTTTTTGACGGCACTGTGCCAGTAGTGTACTGTCGGACATTGTGAGGCACTCAAGTGGACGTAGACTATTTGTTTCTTTTAGAAATGTCGATGGAATGGACATGGATGTGCTACTTTTATTATACTTAACACATTGTTTGGTGCAGTATAATTTGGCAGGTTGGTAGGTAATAGAACATCTTTTCTATTAGTACTACAATATAAATCATATAAAACTTCAAATACTGCGCCAAGTCAAGATTCACGAACTCGGTGCTCTTAAACACGATCAATAAAACGATTACAATACCCCTCCTTTTCGCTGTCGGGTAAAAATAATCTATAGAGAAAGCATTAAAGTAGATTTATTACGTGGTTTAAGTGATGTAGATTAATGAGGTACTTAGGATCTCTTGTCAGCAACCGACACTATTCCTAACACATATTCGAAACGCTAAAACGCCCACATTTATTCTTAGAAGAATGACTAATAGCTTTTCTCGAAAGATTTTCTTTTAAAAATAATTCTGCTTTAGGTACAATCTAAGTATGGAGTCTGAACAAGGCCCAGCTAAAGGTCAGGAGTAATTAGAAGGTTTTCCACCTATACATTCAGAAACAGCATTATTTTTCAATTATCTCAACATCATGTCGGCCGCTAGCATTTTTGCTAGCCAATTCTCTAAGTAATTGGATATGAACTGTATCTAAATTACGTTTGTATAGTAATATTATGTTACTACAAAACATAACTAAAACGTATATATCACGAATCACGAAGTTCTTCACGAACCATCCTAAAAGATACATGAACGTAATCTGAGGTCTGAGATCAACAATTTAATACGCATTGCAATAAAAGTTGGAACGAAATATTCGCGCTCGAGGTTGTTCAACCGCTGTGCCGTTTTTTGTGGCCAGACGCGCAACCGTGATTGGTCTTTTGTGGTCGAAAATTATATCGCGTGTTTTTTTCATAGAAGATACACCTAGTGTGTTTAGATAAAGCTTTAGAAATATGTAAGGATCGCATTCATTGAAGTTTTTGCCACCGTTCGTGGGATTAAGACGTGTTTTTGTGTATGATTTTCATTTGACAATATTACAATGCTATAGGAAATATTTTATCCAAATTTTTTTTCGAGAAATCTCTATTGAGTTTTAATAAATGACAATAGTGTTTGCGTTTTATATATTTTTTTTGGACATAATTATTTGTAACTGCATAGGATATGAGAATGGACCAGTAACCCTTTATCTCTGTACACAGTCACACCCGAGCGCAGATTGCAATAAATTATAAATTTTAACACAATAAGTTTATCATTAGTAAATGAATCATTGTGACTAATTACTCAGTGTCTGCCGTCGGAAGCTGGGCTCCAGTCCTGCTCGTGTCGTCTGGAGACAGTTTTTTTTGAATTACAAATTGAAATATCTCTCTGTTAATTCTTTGAAGTTATTCAAGAATTCTTGACGGTGGCTCTGGTGAGTTTTTGACATTTTTACGTGTCTAGCCTTAATGTTCTAGTGAAAAATATACTTTGTGTTGTTTAGTTAAAATCGATTCTGGCTCTATTTTCAACATATTTTAACATCATCTAAAAACCTTCCTTTTACAAAATATTTCCTGCACATAAATGATAGGGTCATTTGAGTTACAGTGCTATATAAATACGGTCATCACCCCAAAACTAATCACTTAAACCTAAACCACCAAAAACTGTAAATTGAGGTGAGATTCTTCAACAAAATATATCTACAAATGAAACCATACCAGGTAGGTTTTTATTACGAGAATGGCGCGTCAATCAGCACACGCTTGACACACGTATGTACTTCCGATAATGAGAGACAACGTGACACGCAGCGTGACGTGGACAGAATACGGTATTAGGATAGTCCTTGCTTCGTTGTTCGCCAAACGAGTGATAGGAATTGAGTGGAGATTGACAGTAAGCAGTTTTTCTGGAGTTGTTTTATATAATATAAGCTTGGAGAGCCACGCTTCAGCTTCAGTGGGTCGGCTCGACCGGACTGATACCACAGCCTCACAGAAAATTGTCTTAAAACAACATTTAAGTTGTGTTTTGCCGTGTAAGTGAGGTTATCGGATGCCCAAACTCCTCCTACTCCCATTCTCAATACGAAAATGTGTAACGGAATACCCGCTAATGGGCGGCGATGATTGCATACCATCAGGTGACCCCAGTGCCCGTTTGCCACCTAAAGTCATAAAAATATGAGTAGTGCGCACCATATCGACCACTGCTGGATATTACTTTACGACTTGTAGAGATTGTTTATCAATTTACTTTTTAGGTTAAAGTTAAATTAGCTAGCTGCCTAGTTCTTTCTGTGTTTTCATTGCTTATTGTGTCAAAAAAACTTTTTTGCACATCTATACCAATTAAATAAATAATTGGACAAAATCATCGCAGTGAAGTAGTTTGTGGGTTTAATCTGTTCAGTACAAGAATGTTTTTTAATCAGAATACAAGCATAAGGCTATAAATATTTCATTTATGCTCTTTCATACCGTACGAAGACTTTTTGTTACATTTAATAGCACGCGCACGCACTGCAGTCAATTGTTAAGAGATCTCTAACGGCGCAAATTCCATCCCACCACTTACATGCGCTGATGACGAATCTGTCAACGTGTCTCGTATTGCATAAGTCATGAGAATAAGATCTATATCACTACTATTTGCAAATCAACTAAGCTAAGGTAACCAGCATATCAAAATACTCCAAACAGTCAACTTTCCTTAAGCTATTTTCAACTATGTCCTATTCTAATAGAGTTGCATATCGATTAAATGTGCGTGGCAGTTTTGGGTAGCTTTACGAGCGGACGTCTTTACCTGTTCAGTTATTCTGAGCGAGTCGCCTTTTAACGATGCTAGCGCCGCGTGTAGGACATGTTTAGCGGTATGGAATGGGTACTTATTACAAAGTAGGAATACTACTTCTGTTATGTCGGGTAAGAGCTTTTGTGCCTAGCTAGCTAAATATTTGACTGAAATGGATAACTTGATGGATGATATTTGAGTTCATTAAAAGAGGAAATCTAGATTTTATTCATCCTTTTTTTATATTTTATTCCATACACTGGATTAACTTCAAGTCATTATCCATTATGAGGTTTCCAATTTAAGCGTGGGAGAGCTATGCTTCGGTACTAATGGGCTGGCCGGGCTGATGTCCCGGCCTCACGGAAAATCGGCGTCAAACAACGCTTACTTCGAGTTTTGCTGTGTTGGTGTGATTACCAGAGGCCCAATCCTTAACCCCTTCCATACGCTTCAAGTGTCTTACTCCTAAAAAGTCGGTAACGCACTTGTAACATGGTGCGCATGGACGGCACTGATTGCTTACCATCAGGTTATCCGTCAGGGGATTAGACGCCATAAAACCAAAAGTTGATTAAAACTACAGTCTAGATAATTTAACTACCACATATTCCTACTAAAAGTATTATTTAAAAACGTACTAAATGTCCGTTTCAGTGAGCAAATAAATTAATTAGTTCCGACATTGTATTTTATGTCAACGAGTAAGTTTTACATACATTATATAATGTACAACAAAAATAACTGCATCCTGTTAGTAATTAACCAGATGATGGTTATTTAACTCGCAACACAAAACGTTAATATTAAAACCAATTAGTATTCAAATGGCTAACTTAAAACAATTGTTCGCATACTGTATATGGAAACCGGGAAACGTTTACTAATTTCGAACCTTAAACGTATACGCCTTGGGTTGAGTTTAGATTGTAGTATGCTAATGTAGAGGGTGTTACAGTAAAATGTTATACAATAAATTTTATTAAAATTAATTATTCTGTTAGTCTAGATGGCGTAGTGGTTAGAAATTATGGTAGCTTTTGCAGTGTCCCTTCAAAATCCTAATAACAAAAAATTACTGATCTCCGTATAAAGAATATCAAAAGCTTGTTCCCTAACCAAAAACATATGTAATATCATGTTATGAGCACCGATAATTTAATACTATAACCGCAGGAACCGAATTAAGTTACAAAATATAGTTTTTACTTAATTATTATTAAACTCAATGGTCTGTGACTAACTAGCGATGTGTGCAGCGGAAACAACACGATTCTATTCCACGCACTTCACGCCTGCTGACTACAGTTTCGGAAATAACTGTTATCTTTTACTAGTCAATTGTAAAAGATACTAGGCTTACATTACGGTCTTGATATTAGAGATATCTTAAGTCTTACTTCAGAAAAGGGCGCTCCTCAAAAACCTGTAGACAACCACAAATGGGGCCCAATAGGACCAATACTTAGCCGGGATTGCGTGATACTCAGTCAGTAAGAGTCTGACACACCTGACCCTAGCCAAAAGAAGCAATTTGATAATTTTTCCACCTCCAAAAATAAAAACTCTTCTCTACTCTACTACTTTGGAAATTTAGTAGTTTTTATCTGAAATGCAGTTCCCTGGTCGGGCAGCAGCATTGTTAGAAGCTTGTATAAAATTTCACATTTTCTGAAAATTTTAGAAGAGAAACAAGACTGGCCCAGCCCTGTTTCTACTCATCCCCAATCCCCAACTCACAAATACAAATCAAATCCCTAAGAACTCTTAAAATTACAGTAGTCCCTTTTCTACAAGTTATTCATCAGGTCGTTTACCTTCTATAGGTACAATACCAAAGGTAAAACTATGTTTTTACTGATGCCAGATGTTCATGTGTTCAGTAAGTACTTGATACCTAATATGTTTACTCCTTTTAACGTGGATTCATAACAATCATAACAGACAAAATAGTTATGTAACATTTCATTTAATGCACACCTGCCTACAGATTCGGCACATGTTAATTTATATTAATACCCTAAAACTATTATAGTTGAAACTGAACCAGCAAAAACAATAATCGAACACAGTACTTAAATATAACAACTTCCGATCGTTAGTGTCGCCCTTAACGTGCGTGTGCGCATGACTCATGGACGCAAAATAGGTACTTGTCACGTGCCGGGGCAATGACCTGAGCTTGTGGCTTTTTTTCTATAGGATGAGTACATATGGGGGTAGACAATAATGAGGATAGGTCCTAGATATATCCTAGGTATGCTGATAAATTTTTCATTTTGGCATATTTTATTTATGTTCATCGGCTAGAACGTAACTGATTGACGTAGTAACTCAGCTATAATAACAATTAATATATTACATAGTATATCTCATGAGAGTTATGATACAAAAATAAATAAAGTATAGTTTAAAAATAAATTAAGTATAGTTTTTAGTAAGTATAATTTCCTATAAAAACAAACTCTGATAGACTACGAGTCCACAACAAAAAAAAATGAATTTTAATTACAGTTACAATAATGTGATACTGGCAAAAAATAATAAACAATTACGACGATACGATACGTATGCAAAAAGTGTTAAGATTAAAAATATCGGTCATCTTACTAATTAAAATTTTAATTTGTACTGAGCAATTGACTACAAGGCTTTTTGCTGCAATCTAATCTGTTGAAGATCAAAAACGTACAAAAAACAATGTTTACTACCTTCTTATTTTAAGTCGTGCGCAAACGCAGCTCTGACACCTGCCAAATATTGGGGCCAATGAGCCTTTAACTTAGGTAACACCTTGTAACTGTCATATTTTAGTCTCAAATTTGCATAAATAATTTGACATCTGAATTTTGACAATCGAACTCAACTGTCACTGTCAAAGTTTTTAAAGCTTGACAAGTGAAAAAAGATGGCCGTCCAATTAAAATTATTAATATACTATACATTAATTACAAATTATTCCTACGTCTGAAAAAATGTGGAAAAATAGTATTTTAGTTTCTATGGTAACCTTGGCGAACAAAAAAACATGAGGTCATATTATGTAGGTACATACATATATGTTTACGAGTCATTTCGATTTACTAGAAATATGGGAGTAAAAAGCAGGTGGCCTGAAAGCCCCCTTTATGCTATGGGTCTGCCCCTACAATCAGAACATCTGCGATATATCAAACTAAGCATGACATTGTTGTCAATTTTCCTGCTTTACTGTATAATAATTGACATTATCGGGTAGTTCTAATCAAAAAGTATATATAACGCACGAAGGTAAAATGTATTTACGTCAATGTTTTTATTTTATTCCAATTTATACTTTCGGCGTCGAGAAAGTTACGCAAATCATATGTTAAATCAAATGAGAATCGGAAATTAATAATTCAATTTTAGACTTAAATTTATTAAGCCAGCTGGAATGAAACTAAGTCATAACTAAAAGTAAACAGTCAATTCAATCCATGTACTCCCAAATTGGAACTGAGCAATTCTAGAGAAGGAAATCTCGAATCGTTGCAACAGCATTCCCGCCTCTGCCAGACTCAGATAATGCGAATGTTATTCTTTCATTCCACTTATTCCTCAAATTAGCATACTCTGATGTTATTCCCAAAAACCCATTAAAATGCACAGCCTCACCACAACACGTACATATTATAATCTGCGTCGCATTCGCTACCATCGCATATTTATGACAAAACTACGTCAAAAAGTCGTTTAAAATCAAAAGAGCAACTGGATGAAGTAAACAAAGCAAATCTCTAACATAAATAATATTAAATAGTGCTGGAAAATGGGAAACGTCAAAGTTGACCGCGGGATTGATACGCACAACAAACCCGGGATTGCTGGTCGCGTCATGTGTTTACCCGACTGTCAATGTCAAAAGTTAATGAGGACGTCAAGTACAGAGTTTTGGATTTAGTATCAATGTGGTTTTGTTAACATATAAATTATTCCAGTTCAGTTGTATTCTAATATAATCAGATCGATTGATTTAACGTTGTTCAAACTAGAGATAACGAAAGCGATTGCAGCGTTATCTTGCGTCAAACAGAGCGTGTAACAGTATTAGTGCGAAGCATACAAGTTTATCAACCACGTAGGCACTAAAAAGTCACATACAGTTGTTCTGATAAAAAAAAAAAACAGCTTAACCGCAATCAAAATCATTGTCACGTAAAAACATATGAAAGAAAAACATTTACAAAAACCGCCAAACGTATTCAACTTTTACGACTGATCCTTAAAACGCGCCGTAAAACCCCGGGATACCGGGACCGCAAACTGGGATACGCACAACACTAACCATTGCATAATACACACCGGATTTGAATCGTCAACTAGCTAGTTATTAGAATTGCAAAATTTTGCAAATCCCGCTAAATATTCCGGGATGCGTCACTTCGTTTGACAAAGTTTAGAGTTCTCGTTTACATGTGCGACGGGGCTTTAGATCTGGGCTATGGACTAATGTCTGAGTTTAGTTAGTTAGTTATTCATTGCCCATTTATTATTGTTTTAAATAACGTTAAGTTTTAGAAAGCCTTCAGCACAACACTGATTCTTCCACGCAAAAAAAAATTATACATACTTACTTAATTATACAACTTTAGAATCAGTTTTGTGGGTATAACATTTGAAAACAAACAAATCAAACTATGGTATGTACATCTAAATTTCGCCCTAAATTATCTAAAAAGTAACAAAAATACTAGTTATTGATACCAGCCAGAAGTATCTGTAACACAATTGTGTAAATAAGACTTCCCTTCTGAAACGTAACGATCTGAAGGTATGAAGAAAAATCGTAGAGTAAGGATCGGGATGTGCCTCGTCACTGCTTAATATTGGGTACTTAAAGCTCCCTGGAGGATACTTTTATTTTGATAGTATTTATGGGTGTGTGTAGTCTTTAAATATAGCCAGGTATAAATTGTGTAAGACTTACGATTGGTAGGTGACATTGTGCAATTTTGCGATTGTGCATGAATTGTTTTAATTCTTTTGTTTTGTTCTTATGGTTTTTTTTTATATTTAGAAACACAGAAAAACATTTTATTTGTGTAGTGATAATAATATCAAAAATAAAATACAGCCCAACTATCCAGTAAATGTAGCAAAAATTGACGAGATCCGCCTTACTGTCAAGAAATTACACGTGTCTTTTCTACCGCATATTTAATTCTCAACAATAGCGATGTCGAAAGGATCATACATAGTACTTATCAATAGGCAAAATTACTTTGCAAACTTTCTCCTATTGCCCATAATTATGTAGGTTATTCTACTAACAGGCCAACACTGTCATATTTACTATTAAGTTTTGTTATGTTTAAACTCATAACAAATGGCATAACGCTATTAATACCTAAGTAATGTCTAGCCCTGTCACCGCTTCCCTAATATGATCATTAGTCACTTCGCAAATGGAATAACAGATGAATCTGTGACGTCACACCGCATCGTGACTGCAGACAGTTTTAGAAGTCCACAAAAAGTACGAAAAACTTTTGCTTACCAAGAAAGTAAAGAGGTGTTCACGGTTGTTATTTTCGAGCTAGAATTTGCTTAATAAAATTGTGCCTTACAGGTACTGGTCAGTATTATTGATCGAAATAAACTAATCATCATTTATTTCTATTATGTGATATGACTGCAAATTAGTAGATGGATTACCTGATGGTGAGCAATCAGGGTCGCTGGCTTTTTGGGGATTTAGGGATTGGGGGAGAGAAATTATTGGACCTCCGGTAACCTCACTCACATAGCGAAACACAACGCTGTGGTTGTTTCACGTCTGTTATCTGTGAGGCCATGGTAACTAACATTGGTCGAGCCGACCGATTCGTGTCGAAGCATGGCTCGATAAAACTTAAATTCGATACGAAATATGAAAGCTAAAGTCGTTGTATGAGTATAACCGCTAAATACTTTTCCCGTTCTCCAAGTAAAACCTACGTCTCTAATCGGAAAACTCACCAAACCTATAACACAATAAATACGCACTTAATTAAAACTTTTTTCACGCAAAAAGAACGCATTGTCCCTTTTTCCTTTTCAGAGGAAAAAGGTTTTTATTCAATTGTGGTAAACTGTAACTTACGGCTCAATACCTTTTAGGGTCTCTCCCAAAAGGACCATGAGCTACCTAAATGTACGGCCATTGTTCCTAACTACAATCTCCTACCGGTTTTCTCCGCGAATTTAAATGGCAGTTACCGTAACACTTTTAGAAAAACCTTATTATTTTCTATTTAAAACCAATTAATATATTTTTATATAGTACTTACGTTAATAACTGAATTATTCAGTTTTCAGTCAATTTTTTTATCTATCAAAGTGAACATGTATTTTATCTAGACTTGAAAGGATTTCAAAAACCAATTAGTTTTCCCAAATCCTGGAATCAAAAACAGCTCAATTCTTAATGCAATACCTATAAAGTCAACAGTCAAAATCTCATGTAAAGAGCTGAATACTTGTAAATGAAGCTCTCTGTTCTTCAGTTAAATTTAAATTTCCCGCGCATTGACCTCATATGCTATCTGTGGACAGCAAGTCTGTACTTCTCTATGATTGGCTGTCAACAACTTTGTGAACTCATTAATTATTGTTTAAATAATAAGAAAATATGGAAGCAATAACTTTTATTTTTACAGTTGTTCTTATTAGAGATTACAAATTTAATTCATAACAATTACATTGTGTATGTTTATAGAAAAGTAACTACACACTTAGTTTATAAATCATGCATATGTATAATTAACGCTATCATCAATTTCCTACTGTGCCCGTCAACACACGAGGTGTTACCCCAGCCTTTGTATGTTAATATGGAGGTCAAGGTCCAAGTTCGAAGACAATGTCGCTTACGGCTCTTTGTTTTTGTAATCTGTAAATAAACATTGATACTTTTGAATAATTTTGCGTTTGTTTTCCTTATGATTAGAAGTGATATTATTTTGTGATGTTACAATAGATTTCTGTGGTGTTTTATTTGATTGTCATAAAAGGACGACGTCTAGTATGGTTCATACAATGGCGCAAATAGGGTATTATTTATTTACGTGTATGTTTGGTGGTTCGTTCTATAAAGGTTACTTCGTCAAACGAACACACCGAACTCAACGGATCACCCGATGACAAGCAATCGCCCCTCAAGGTGGCATTGAGGCGTTTCTGGCCTTTTTTGGTTCCTAACTACAATTTGCGTATAAGGCCATTAGGTATTAGAGGGTTATGAACAGGAGGAGAGAAGGATTAGGTTAAATTTACTCACACAGTGACAACTTAAGCATTCTTTCACGCAGGTTCACTCCGGTCGAACACATCCATTCGTGCCAGATTATGGCGCTCCTTAGCTTAAGCTAGTCAAATAAAAGGTAAACGCCCTCTAGTTAGGCAACCCTCATCCCGAAAATGAAGGTACGCTACAACCAGACTTTTTGAACCCTAATCCTAAATCTGCCCATCAGTTTCACACAGGAAGCCTCCCGCTTCCTTAGAGCGTATCATAACGCGACGTTACATCAGCAGGGCATCCATAAATTCCAAACTTTGCAGATTAACCCCCCATTCGGATGCTCGTCTTGAACTTAGGACGTATTTATTTTCGAAATACCAGTCGCGACGAGATTTATTCCCGTGGAGGCTGTGTTAAACATCCTTTGGCGTTGCTCGCTAAATATTATGATTCATTAAGACTTGACGAACTTTAAGTACTTGTGTGTGATTCAGAGCTGGTTTGATGTTATCCTGCTTAATTAACTGAGTTCATATCGGATTCTGGTCTGTTTGTTTTGTGAAAATCTCATTTAAGTTTTTTTAGATAGGGTTTAATTTTGTGCAGACTCTGTAAGTTTTAACTTAAGGCTAACACGTTCAATCATTAGACTCGATAGTTGAAGATCTTAAAATGATCTGTATCAGACAGAAAATAAGGAATAGAATTAATAATTCTATTAGGACGATGGCCATTTTCGGACCAATTAGTGTTACATATTTACCTGAATCAAATAAGATAATACAACTCTCCACTTGTCTAATACACGTCAAAATAAAACGCAAAAAGCGAACACCCCATAATTACATTTCAATTTTAACGAGAAAAGCGGACAATAACGATGCTAATATGCAGAGAAATGCGGTCGTTAACGGAAATCGTGAAATACGTCCGAATAACGAGTCGGTGACGACAATTTGTCGACAGGTGTTACTGAAGTCGCGATAGATATTGATGATAAAAATAATGGCGGGAATAAATGAACGACGCGTCGGCCGCCATGTTGAAGTTTATTGTGGGTCAATGGACATTGCAATGTGGGTTTCATAAAAGTAGAATTCATGTAACGTCATGTCCTTTTTTTTGTTTTCCGAGTGAAGGGAAAAGGGCTTATTTTGGGTCATTTGAGTCGCAACTACTTTTCTTTCATATATATAAGCGCCCTTTTCACCACCCTCGTATTAAGTAAACTCAATCAACTTCTGAGGAACATAGTTCGTTCATTCTTTGTCTAGTCCTTGGCGGCTAACGAGACCTTAAAGTTAGGTAGAAGGATAGAAATTGTCCACCAAGTAATAGTTAGTTACATACATACAATTAAGGTACCTACAAATAATAATGAGGGCTGTCTGATCGCTGAAAGCAACGTCTACCCGGCAACCTAAAGCTACTCTTATATTGAATTCATTGCCAAAATTTGTATGTAAACTTATGTTGAAACAATCTGCACAAAATATTTATTACGATCCTGAAAATAACTGAAGGCTCAAACATAAACCTTGGTAATAAAAGTTGGTACCAAATATTACAAAAATATTATTTCAACAAGTAAAATAACGTAACATCTCATACTTATGTCAAAAGTTCTTCGACCTTTCGGGGAAACTAACCTACGCACCGCCGCCATCTTGGAAAAGAGCCCGCCATAATTAGTGACAAAAGGTATTTTTCCCGGGCATTTCTTCGTGTAATTATTACGTAATCTCCTTTGAAACGAGCGTGACGATTTGTAGCCATTTTCGTTCCGTCACAATTAAGAAAAAGGTTTATTAACTAGTCGGCCTTGTAATAAGTAGGTTTAGGCTGTGTAGTGGCCGTCCTAGCTTAATTTAGTGTTTTTACATTTTACGTTTAGGTTGAATACCTAGACGTAAGATGTATTAATCTTAGGTTATACTTATAATTAATCTTAGGTTTTTGGTCTTGTGGCCTATCGTTTTGTCTCTCGATGTCGAGTATTTGTTAATTATCTTGATATACAAAATTCTGATAATAAATGTAATAATGGCAATGCCTTGTTGTCAATTGCAAGTGATATACGGTACATAAGCATCAATAGAATAGCTTCTTAGATGCCTGCTTGCACTAGTGCAATCTAATTGAAGCTAGAAATAAATGCACAGCCCACCCATCACAATTATAGCCACATTACTCACGTCTAAATGCACACACGATCAGAAACTCACTCAAAACCAAAACAGAGCAAAACAAATCCAAAGTTTACAAGTCTAACACTAGCTTAGCTTACAAAATTAGGATTTCTGCTAACTCTACCACTGATACTATTAGTACTAACATGGATTGATTCACGAAAATCGACTTTGTAACTAGGAAAGAAGGTTTAATATGAATTCTTTATTACCGTGCCATAGGAATACCGATGAATCGAAGTCTATCTACCAGTATATTTTGACCTCTTATCATGTACGAAGTGTAAGAAACATGAGATAAAGTTATACTGGTCTTTATTGTCCGTATTGCGATCGTGCGCTCATAATCGCGATTAATTAATTGCCTAGTGTACAAATATCGGCACGTAATCGTAGCGTTCGCTTCACGAGTGTTCACGAATGTAGCCCTGACATATTGCGATTGTCGACCACGCGTGAGACCGTGTTTGGTAATTTTGTTACGGCTGTCATTGTAAACTTAACAACAGAAGTATTAGTTCGTATGATATAACCGGATCAATTACTGCTACAAAGAACACACACTTTTTAGGTGACTCTATTGCAGACAAAATGTTCACCGACTTATAACAGTTTATCATAATCCTATTTCTTCTTCTTTCTAGAAGACATTTTTCTTATCCAGGCATTAGGTCCAAATTTGCGTAGAATATGAACCAGATTATTCTTACGCTGAGTTCGCAGTCTTACCAGATTCCCAGAAAGTCAGTATTTTATAAGAAGCAACCACCATCTTCCCTTTGCAACCCACTAAAAGCAGAACAATATTTTTATAAACTTCCAAATTAACCTTCATCATCATCAATATCATCATCATCAGCCTCCGTCAGTTTTCACAATGTCTTCTAGATCGGCCAATTGGAAGCACTTCCATCCAGCAGTTCCCTGCGACTTTCATCCCGAATAGTAACTTAATCATTATTTCTGAATGGGCAACTATCTTGTCTGGTGGTAAACAATGATGTGGCTAACGATGGAGCACTCCTACAAGCAACCTATCCATTCGGGCTTCGAAGCCTTTGACGTTCAAAAGTGCGTATAAGGGTTAAAATAAATGATTTTGAATTTAACTCAAGTTTACCTATACCCAACGGTGAACAGAAACTCTGACGAAGTATTCCAGAAACCGATACAATTATAGAGATCTGTAAAAATTAATTTACTGTTTTAAACCTGTACAATGACACCAAACACGCAGTTGATAATTAAACCGTATCATGTGAACACTACTCGTTAATTTCGTACGTTGCTTGTCGCGTTTTACTTTACAATATTTGGTTAATGATATATAGTTACAGAGTAAATTGTGTTTATGTTAACTAATTGAATAGAAAATAATATATGTGTCTACGGGCATTGTATATGGGCTGTTCCACAATGACTTCATGCCAAATGTTATGCCAACTGTGTACCGCCAAAAATGTCCCTCACCCTCGGCCTAGAGGCCTCTAGAAGGAGCGGGGTGGGTTTTAGTCAGTAAGAGTCTGACACTCCCTCTTAACCGATCCAAGGCGAGAGAAGTAGTTTCCCTCTTCAAAAAAGGCCAACTATACAATACTGAATAAGACTCTTTGACGGACAGCATACGGCAAGTAATTTGGACAAACTATGCATGTGAAATTGTGGCTTGGTAACGTACTACGCGTAAAAGTAATGTACTAGTGTGAAGCAAAAATGTTAGTGATGAATTAGCTTATAATATTGGCTTGATTATGTCCCTTCGGATTGTTCTATCCTGATTGGAGACAATGTTTTTCTATTCTAATTCTTAACCAGGTAAAAGTAACCTGAGACATTCAAAAAAAATCCTAAAAACGACCAATTTATTTACAAAACCAATACTCACAGCTCAATTTTGAACCTACTCTATTCGAATGTCGTATAAATTGATTTTTCGTCTATTAAAAAGCCTGTACTCAGGATAAAAGGCAGACATACAACTGCAAAGACAATAGACAAACGCACAAACTTAATAAAACCGCTGCCAAGGTTGCGAAGGTCACAAAATTTTATTGTCTCCTGTAATGTAATGTAACTTGTTTTATAACGTTATCAGCTAATATTGCTACAAATTGTTATCTTGTCTTTTTGTATTGGAATTTCTTTATTGTGTCATTTGATTGCAGTTTTTATTAACTGCTTGGTTAGTCTGGTAAGCGCGGTTTATAATTATTAGGTGTATAATTACAATTGAAATATTACTTAAAATAACGAATGAAAAGTTTCAACACAATTGTCAGCTCAATTTTTTGATCATTATCATCAACACTTCTAATAAATTGAACAAGAAACGGAAAAGATAATATAACCATCACGATTCACAATATAATTTGATTTATATATGTATTTTAATATAATAATACCTCATCCATATCAACATAGTCCAAGTGATCCAAACTATCCTCATCTAACCCAACTGTCAACTATGGCACAATATAACATATCTTCATCCGAAAAAAATAAAAATGTCCTCCATAATAAAATAGGTGAAAACTCTTTATTTTCCCGCCGAGAAATCCCCATAGACAAAACGAGTGACGTGTTGCCATAAACAAAATTATTACTTTTGTAAACACCTGTACGAAAGTGAGTTAGAAACTTTTTACATTTTCTTTTTTTTTTGGTATTTCGGCCATGTTTCTGTAGGTATTGTAGATGGACTTGTTGGGTTCCTGTGGAATTTTGCGAGTCCTTTGGGACTGGCCAAATCATGCGGCCAATCGATATTGAAAATACAAAACAACTGAAAATAATTTTTAGTTTTATTTAAAAGCGGTCGATGTATTTATTAGTTAAATTATTTTTAAAGTTCTTTATAAACTTTTGTTGTGGCTTATTTTCCAAAAAAGAATTCCACTAGAATTAAAACCTAAACCTGCTTTTGAATGAGGAGTCATTTTTGATTGAAGAATTTATGGCAAAAGGCCCATGCCCTACAATCCTAGCCGTAGTATCTTCACAATCTTTTCTTTTATCCTTTATCTTTACAAAAATGAAATGTCTAGAATGTTCCATAATATCCAGCCTATTTACCTTAGTCCTTCCGTTTCTTGGACGTTATCCCTGAAATATCTTTCAGCGAAAACATCGCAATATCCAGCCGCACCTCGGGGAACTGTAACCGTCTTCTTTCAAAGAATATTTCGTCTGAATTCTGAAAGTATCATCTCTGGGTAAAACTTAGCTATAGTATTCATAATGGGGCTTCATTTGTGACATCGTTCGATGTCTCCGGAGATTTTTTGGATAGAAAATTATTTAATTTGATTGTCATAGTGGAATGGATGCGTACGACATTTTGACAACCACTTACGTATCTTTTCCTGTCTTCTTTTTTTCTTGTGGATATAGTCTGTGGTTTTTGTGTGTGTTTCATATATTATGTATGGCTAAGTTGGCGTGTTTAAGTTGTGAACATGACTGTGAATAGTAATGGAGAATTTTCAATCCTTTGTAGCGATTAAATTATTAGAGAATCAGTGAACTGCCATAATCGAACCATACTTTTTAGTTTCTTTACCATACTTTCTGACATCATTTTTCTTTTTGGAGTCGTTTACTAAATTACACTGTTACATAATATGACCGACTAAGTAAATGATGTAAAAAAAGAGTAGCCATGAAGTTGCTTGCTCGTTCTCCTCCATTGGAATCTACATCTTCTAAGGAAGAAAGCAAATAACGTCGCTAGAAGACTAACCGACAGAGTGACGCACAACTTGAACTTTTTGATAAGTATATTTTTTTTTTATTCACGACCAGTAATTTTTATATTTAGTTTTGTATCCAAATTTTCTGGAATAAGTATGAACATTGTAGCAACATACAATAGACAAAGAATAGTATCGTATCTGTATCCGTCGTAATTATATAATATTAAATGCTAAAGGTTAATAAGCTTTCCTTGTATAAGTGAGATAAGTGATAAGCCCACTTATCAGACAATCACGATAAAGGACAGTGTTTATGTAGGGGATTTGTGATTGGTTAAAATACTGCGAAAATTCCATAGTACCTACCTTTATTGGAAAATTCCTAATCATGGAAATGTCAATGATTCGGCATTTTATCATATCCTACTAATAAGTTTGTGAGATTGCATGGATGTATGTTTGTTCGTTTTTACGCAAAAACGGCTGGAGCGATTTGGTTGAAATTTGATATGAGGATTGGTGATACCGTGGATCAACACATGGACTAGTAAATAAGCTAGGAGATATTAATAGATACAGGAATGCTAGAATTTAATTATTAAAAAAAGAAAAAGAATTTTGTATGTACTTATTTTTATCATATCTTCGAAAAGGGATTAAAATATAATTCTGTTTAATAAAAAATACTGGTCAAAGTAAAGTAAGCTTTAAACTGCTCGAAATAAAGGTTTATTAAAAACATCACTGAATTCATAAATAAAAAACACAACAACTGCAAAAAGTTGTATTGACCACATTTTCAAGGAAAACTGAACCTTAATTCCTAACAATGGAGATATCAACTGGAAAAAACAACCAAATATGCTCTTTATGTCATTATTAAGATAACACTGAATTTTCTTTACACCCTTCTTTTGTAAGGGTGAAACTTGTTTAAAATCACCTTCAAACGATTTCTATATCTTATTGAATACAACGATAAGGGTAAAGAACAAAGGAGATTCGCCCCCCGAGTGCAGGGGGCGAATTTATTCAATTTGATGTACCAGTATTTCTTTTGTATCAATTTCTTATTTGTTTGTATCCAAGCAAAGCCTTCTGGGCAGAAAATCCATAACTAATATTCTAAAGGAAAAGTTTTTTTTCTGTTTTCGACACAAAGGCTTGGGCATTACTTATATAATTGTTTTTGTTTTAACTAGGCTGTTTATGTTTTTTTTTCAAAGTCTAAGTTGAATTAATTTTGGTCTGATTTTTCAATAGTCAGATAAATGTTATCTGAGGAATAAAATTGTTGCTGTCGCGTTAGAATGTTTGAAGAAGAAAGTGACAACAAAAACAAAAGTGCTACAATTTTATTCCTCAGATACCATTTATCTGAATATTGAAAAGTCAGCCCTTTTTCCAACTAAACCATATAAATAGGTAGGTACTTTTGAAACGTCAAAATAGAATAGTAGTCTGTCAGTCTGTTCGTCAGTGGAACTAGGTGGTTTCTTCGTATCTAAGATGTTTTAAAACCTACGTGTATTATGTATTAGGTCGTGAACCGAGCTTACGGATTACCTGTGATGGTAAGCAATCAGCGCCGCTCATGGATACTCGTGATATCAAGTGCGGTGCCGGACTATTGTGGGTTATTAGGAATTTAAAAATAGGGGATTTCAGAGACAGTTGCACCAAGTTTCGAACAAACCCTCATACATGAAAAGCCTTACCTCCGGCGGAAGGTATAAATATCAAATAAGAATCAATATTTTCAAATACTTATTTTTATACCGAATATCACTATAATAGACTTAGACGAAAAATACCAAGATTTCTTCTTCTAAACAAAGAAGAATTATGTTATACTAACTTTTGCCCGCGACTCCGTTCGCGTGGAATAGTGACTTCCTGCAGATTTTTGGTAAACTATCCTATGTCCTTCCTCGAGTTTTAAACTATGACTGTACCAAATTTCATACAAATCGGTTCAGTAGTTTAGGCTTGAAGAAAAGCCAGACAGACAGGCAGAGTTACTTTCGCATTTATAATATTAGTTTGGACTTATATAGACTTAGACTTAATTTTATTGAAGAACCCTTTTCAAAAAATATTTAGTTCGGTCGGATTAATATCTATAGATTAGATAAACGCCATCTAATTGATAGCAAATAGTTTCTACAATAATCCTGTGAATTAGTTGTTTTATTTGATAGTACAATTTAATTGCTTCATTCAATTCGCTTTGTGAACTTTAGTTGGGTGATTATTAATTTGACTAGCTCTTTGATTTAGTTGGTTGTTGCCTGTAGGCTTGATTGCTGAGTTATAGAATTATAAATTGATTTCTAATTTCTAAAATGGCTACGCAGTTTAAAATTAAACTACATCGGTTAAGACTTTTAAGTGTGCGAGAGGTATGCTTCGGCACGAATGGGTCGGCTCGACCGGAGACCACGGCCTTACAGAAAACCGGCGTGAAACAACCACAGCGTTGTGTTCGCCATGTGAGTGTGGTTACCATCCGTAAAGTCTAATCCCCAAAAGACCGGTAAAGCATTAAAGACTCCATTGGTGTTGCGGGTTTACATGGGCAGCGCTGATTGCTTACCATCAGGTAATCCTCGTTTGCCGTCCTATCCTGTTATTGAATAAGGCTTTCGTCCGGTGGCTTTTTGTGTCACTTCACGACATGGAACATAGACCTCAAACTAATAATTCAGTGTAACTTTTCTTAGCATATGAAGACAAACGAGCAGACAGATCACCAGAAGCAATCAGTGTCCCTCATGGGGACTTTTGAAAGTCTAACATTCTCTAACGTTTTGAGGAATTCAAGGATCAGGGATAGCCATACAGGTTAGGAAAATTGTTTGACCAAACACAACGCAAGAAATACTTCACGCTAATTTCATTCTGGTCAACCAGAACCGGGAACAGTTATATAAAATACAACATAATAAAAAGGACATAAAAAATTGAAATACAAAAAGCACTTATAAAAACAAGTAAGTAACATAAGCATTGAGTATCTTTTGAAAAAAATACCTAACATAGTTACATTTATATATAGGTTGTTATAGTAAGTTGGCCAACTTTTTTCATATCATATCATGTCGTGTTGGCCCAATATTCAGCTTATATATTTGATAAAGAATAATCAATCACTGTTGGGATGACGAACTTGGGTCCGATAAGAAATCTTCACGCCATTCTTTGGGGACTTACTGAATTGTAGTTAGACGTCGTAAAAGTTACTAACAAGATATATTTGGACGTTGTTTTATATGAAATAATGTAATGTAAGTATAGGCTTTTTTTTGTCTTGTCTTTGTTGAATATAAAGTATATATTGCCAATTTTAGCTTAAAAACCGCTTGTATAATGTGTATTATATGAGTCATGAGAACAGAATGTGCAATGTTCAATTTCTACTTTAAGATTCTCGTAAATAATACCTATCGTCCAATGCATTTATTCAATTATAAAATAATAATCCATTACACATCATTTGACAGTCCAAATAAGGTTATTAAGACTATCAAACTTTTTCATTCCTAATGATGATTGAAACAATAAGCCGCGACGCGCCCGCTGCTCATGAATAAGAGTCCCGCTGTGACTTGAAACTAGTCGAGCTGTTCTTAATTAATTTACGTGAGTGAGTCATTATTTTCAATAAATTTGGTATGTCTCACGATAGTTACTATTAGATAATAACAAATGAACAGAGCAACGGGCATATTAAACATAGGTCGTACATACACAAGCAGGTACTACAATAGCCAATGTATATAATATTACATATTCCGCGACACAGAGGTCCCTTGAGTAAATAGAATTCGGCGTCTTGTTGAAACACTTTTCCTCCATAACAGAATTTTAAGGATATACGGGAACATTTTGCGTTTGGACACGCAGCGTTTTTTGTTTTTGTGATGTAAAAAATTTAAAGATATATGTACTTACTAGGGACCCGCCTCGGCTTCACACTAGTGCAGTGATTATACAAAATTTCTTCAGTATTTAATATATGTTGTTATACATATAAACCTTCCTCTTTAATCAGTCTCTCTATTAAAAAAACTGCATCAAAATCCGTTGCGTAGTTTTAAAGATTTAAGCGTACATAGGCACATAGGGACAGAGAAAGCGACTTTGTTTCATACTATGGAGTGACTGGTAAATAAGTAGATGAAGAAAAAACTAAGACGGAATCAAACTAAAAACAATGCATATTGTCCTAACAAAACTTAAAGTGAAACATTGTATCACGCTTATTTTTTTTTTTAATACATAGATAATTTGATGACGAAAACCTTAGTTCGATCAACAAAACATTTTAAAATATTCATGTTCCAATTTTAAAATTCTTTTTTTTTAAATATTAAATCATTCCGCCGACTGATCCCCGGATCCACCCCAGTACATTTCCATGGACTTACACCAAGGGATTCGGGGTGCAATGTCAGCATAAGATTTAGGTAAATTGACACGAGCTCCGAAACTTATTGTATATTATGGAGGGAAACGTGTTTTCTAAGCAAAATGACAACGAATCAGCTGCTCGGCGCTTTATACAGAATTCCTTTTTTAAATACGAAAATATAGAACGTTGTATATTATAATGGAAATGTATAAACGCTTTTCAATTTTTTTTTTCGTGTTTAAAACTGTTATTAATAGTTTATGTAAAGTATGGAAAAGGACAGATAGTGTAATAATTGAAAAAAATAATGTGAAAATCCAATCTAGACTATTTTGGCTTAGGTTCTTCTTTCCACAAGACCACACTAATCTAACAAAAAAAACAAGGTTTCCTATTTTAATAGTGATAAACTTAAAGTGCTAAAGATATACTAATTGGAAAGAATATGAATAGCGATAGATTCGGAAAATGCATTATTTGATTAGTGAGCCCCTGAACTAGGGTTGCCGCCCCTCCCCCACTAGGTTTAATTTAAGTCTGTGTTTCAAGTTATAATTCGTAACATCTTAGGCTTGAAAAAAAAATATCTAAGCCAACCTACATGCTAAAAGATATATTAGAACTCATATTTGAATTGAGAACTAGTTCTTACCAAACTGAATGTTACTACAAAAAAAAAACTAATAAAATTACACAATAACATATCACGCACAGATAAAACAAACAAACAAACGACCCAGATAATAATATCTAGATCTACACAGGTTTGTTTGTCACGAGCATAAAAAGTGAAATCGCTGTCGACGACATGTAGCTTAGGGGTCGTGAAGGTTACTGCGGAGTCGATCACGATTGCCCCACGGTGTGAGCAAAGGTTACAACGGAATGCTATCATGTAAAGGCAACCCTGGATTACGGCAATAGTTGAATAATAACTCGTATGGTGAATTGACTGTTAATATTTTTTTCTACACACTTTTTCATGTAATAGGTCGGCAAACGAGCCGACGGATTACCTGATGGTAAGCAATCAGCGTCGCCTATGAAACCCGCAACGGAGGAGATACGAGTGCGTTGCCGACCTTTTAGGGATTAGGGATTTGGAGATTTAGGGATTGGGAGAGGGGAAGGATTGGGCCTCCGGTAACCTCACTCACACAGCGAAACACAACGCTGTGGTTGTTTCACGCCGGTTTTCTGTGAGGCCCTGGTATCACTCCGGTCGAGCCGACCCATTCGAGCCGAAGCATGGCTGCCCCACACTTACGCTTCCTCATAAAGTGGCTCTTATCCCACGGCAATTAGGCATGTAATGACACCTATAATCAAACTGTGCCTTTTCATTACTATTATTCACAACTCACAAGTGAGTAATACAGTTTTTTTTTTAATTATTGGTTGTTTTACGCGTACACTTGCGCTAAAATACTATCGTAAAGACAAAGAAACAAAATGTTTGTGTCTATGGCCCATACGCGTGCATAGTCATACCTACCTATTGATTATTTTTTCCCGTCCCCTCGGCTGACTGCTCGGGCCTCAATGCGCCTCTACGGTAATCACCAAGTCACCAACATTACACACAAGTACCAATGTAACTTATTCCGAGTTGTATATTTACTTTCTATGATTATTAAAACACCACTGACCATTGAGCGTATTTTTCCTACTAGTTTGAGTTTGATTCTTTGGTTTCTCATTTCGACTACCAAACTAATGTAATTGTTTTATTACAATACATACACAAGCAAATTTGCACGATAAAGCTCGGTCCCGAGTCCCGTTATAATAACTATTGTATGAATTTGTATGTCATGTAAATTCAAACTATCGTAACTTCACACAGAGCGCAGGAACAATCACAAAATCACTATACACAAATTACATTCCAAATTCAAACACACACTGATTAGAACCGAACAGAGCCGAGTCACGTCGCGCCAATTAGAAAACGGTCCCGAATTAATTTGAAAATGGAACACTCGATTTTGATGTAGTGGAATCTGTCGTTGCGGGCTTTGTTTCCCGCAAACAAGCAAATATCCACTTTGCACTAATATGTTAAAGTCCAATTCAGAGTGTGAAAATTTTTCGGCAGACTCATGAGATAATAGGTGAAAGACTGAATGTCATGGAGTGTGTTCTCTATTAATTTATTATGTACCTTAGTCTTAGAAGTTAAGGCATGTTTTAGGTTGTGATATAACATGTGTAATTAGTGAAACGTGTTCTTCTGTAAGCAATTTCTGCGATATTTGGTTGAAATAGGCAATTTTCAACACAAGTCTATGTAGGTATATTCCTCTTAACTTAGATAGGATCTATTTTTTACCGTTTTCCCTTACAAAGTACATATAAATCTGCAAGGAAAGTTATCAGCAATAAATCTGAACACTTCGCGTCGTGAGCCCATGTAGTAAGAAATTAATGGGGCCGCCATCTTTTAATTTTCTTTCCTAGTCTTTTAGTTTTTCTCTTTCTTATAACTTTTATCTTTTGCGCTACGTTGCTTTTGTGAACGTAAAAAATCGTTTAGAAGGAGAATTTTGATGGTCAGTATAGAGTTTGATGATTAACGTTAAAATATGTATTACACGTAAAAGCTTACTTTTTTATGTAAGAGATCAATAAGATTTATGTAGATAATAGGAAATCTCTCATCATTCACCTTCAATAATGAGGGGTTCCTTACTATGGTAAAAAAGTGAATACTTATTATGAGTCTACCTAGACTAATTTTATAAAGAGGTAAAATTTTTAAAGTTTGTATGTAAGGGGTAATCTTTGGAACCGCTGGTCGGATTGCCAAAATTCTTTCATATGCACCATGTATAGTATCATAACATATGGCGCCGAGCAGCGGATGAAACCGCGCGAGAGTAACTAGTTTATAAATATTTTTTTTTCTAAGATTAAGTATATAGGTAATTTGTATAAGTAAATAAACATGTTTTGTAAATTTCCTTAGTAAGAAATAAAAGGCTTTTTTATTTATGTTATTTATACAAAACATTATGTGCCTCCGTAGTACTTGTAAACCGAAAACTTGACATCGCCGTATGGCCTCATTAAAAGGTATCGAGTGTAACAAAGCAGGTACACTTGCGTTCATTAGGCGAGGGCGACATTTCTCGACCGAGAGACTTCTGTGTGTAGGTACAGTGGCGTGCATACGTTGTTGTCAAAAATTTTATATATAATGTTAATTTTTTCTTCCTTTATTTGATTTTCGTGTATATTTGTCTGTTGTTTTTTTGATTTATGTAACTTTTTATAGATTTTATTTATTTCATTCTTCATACACAGTTTTCACATAGGCGGACTTTTCTACCAGTCCGAGCCTTGGGTGATAGTCATATGAGCCGTGTAAGAAACTAGCAAAAAATATAATTTTATTCTAGACATACATGATATGTTAGGTATACATATATGTACGTATATTTATAAGGAAATATTTTTTTGGCTTTAATAGAATTTGAAAATTAGTAACTTAGTAAAATTTAACTTACATGACGCCTACTTAAATAGGTACAAAATTTTGTTCGCTACTGTACAGCTAGCTACAGTCATTTTCTTGATTACTGTACTCGAGCGTCCAATTTCTGTCAAGAATTCCTTCGTTTGGTGTGCGGAAAATTCTTCTTTTTTTTTTCGTCCGCCATTTTTCGATGATTTTCATATATTTCTTGGTTTATGGTCTGAGAAATATTGGCGGGAAAAAGTATTAGAGGTTTTTGTTGTATTTACTTATTTATTTATTTAGGACCTTTGATGCTGATTACGTTGAATAAAAATAATACAAACTCTGTTTTTTTTTTGTTAATCAGCTTTTTTAGTTACTACTTGAGGTTTTTTACGTTTAACATCAATTTTCTTTCTGGTGGTAAAACACGATACATTATTCAAACTTTGAATTATGACATACGAGCCTACTGCTACAGATTGTAAATGTGTCTGTCAATGTAGGAAACCTCATATTTCTTCATTGTAATATAGTTTCAAAGTTAGGATAACATAAGTACTATTTTTGCAACGCACCGATAATTTGAAAATTATATCTACTTACTATCAGCACAAATATATTAACTATTAAAAATTATATAACCACTGACCAACATTTTTTATTCATAAAACATTGCCCCTCACTTTTATTTTCTCCTGTGCCAAAATATTAATTTGTGGATCACGAAGTGTCGTCCCATTGGGAATCGCACCGCGACACAATGTGCGGCAGCCTGTTGTCCAGCCACTGCGCCAATTGTGCATAGGGCGCTTTCGACCGGACAATAAATATTTTTTTTTTTTACTTGCTATATACCATCAGGTGGGATCGACCTGATGGTAAGCAGTGATGCAAAAATTTGGAACTTAAGGAGGCTAGTGTTTAGAAAACCTCTAGAGATTGATTTGATGACGACCACTAAATATCCTTTCTTTCTTCCCCAGATTGCGTCCACCTGCAACTCTACAAGGACTTGAAGGAACGTCAAAAGAACGGCCAGACCAAAGCTTCCCTGTCGCTGCAGCAGTACCTGGGCATCGAGTCTGGCTTCACCCTGGACAAGGAGTCCAATACCCTGGCCATACTCTGTGAGGATGTGGTGCCTGTCCTCGCGTTTGATACCAGGGAAATACTGATACAGTGGAGAGTTAAAGTAAGTTATTTTGAAGGTAGAATTTTTAAACACTGGTGATTAATTCTGTTGGACTACTTGTTAATCCCCGTTAGAATTGACGTGAGAATTTCCATCAATTATTTAATTTCTTTTTTCTACGTAAGACTAAAGAAAATAATCTTATTGTAGAAATAAGGTTTCAAATTTCAGTAAAACACTTAAATTAATTGCTTGAATTAAATAAAGTCTTGTTTTAAAGCGAACATATTTCTGTTAAGCTAATTAGTTTTACATTTTTAATTCATTAGCAAAGTGTCCCGAATCTAGATTTTCATTTTTGCGCATAATCTTCTTTTAATTGGAGTAAAATATTATTTAAGCAGAATCAGCAGACAGCTCGTTACTCTACTTTCATAATCTGAAAAAACTTGTTTCAAAATGTTTGGTAAAAGTACCTACTCTGAAATTGTTAAAATTGTTTCCATTAATCTACAACAGTTTTAAAAAACTAGCTATAAGTACTTAATTTTGTGCCAAATTATGTTTTATATTTAACGCAAAACATTAAGTCGACCTCACAGAAAACCGACGTGAAACAACCACAGCGTTGAGTTTTGCCGTGTGAGCATGGATACCAAAGGCCCAATCAATACTTAAACCCAAAAATCCCTTATCCCCAAAAGGCTTACAACACCAGAGGAGCTGCGGGTGGCCATGTGCGGCGCCTCCTGCTTACCATCAGCTAACCCTATGGCTCATTTACCTTCGTATCACGTACAAAAATACAATTAAGTCATCATATTTAACATTTCAAAAGAAGAATGGAATTTGATTAATGAGTTCCTGTCATCATCCCTCCCTATTCAGTGCAGTTTCTACTAAAAGTTTTTAGCTTTGTCTAATGAAAATGATACTGGCAACTGAACTAGAAACTCTCATACTCATATTAATTCCGCAGGTCCAACATAATCTTGGAGGCAGCAAGGAGTTTGCAGCGGTCATCATATCTTCTCCCACTGCTGCCAACATAAGGGCAGGACCCGTCAGATTACACGCATGTGGACCAAGACTAGCCCTGTGCGCATCTAGACCACCTGAAGTTTTAGCTCTGTGGGACGTCAAACTACTCAGGTCAGTTTTATAGAATAATGGGTCTTACGTTGTTCTGTTTTCGGTCTCTTTTAGATGAAATTGCTATGAATGTTTCGTACATAAGTTTTTTTTTTATTACAGTTTCAATAATAGGCCTTATGCCGTACTGTCTACGGTTTTCTTTATGTGAAATAACCATTTATGGTGCGAGGTTAGTTCTGTCTTTTATTTCATTTTTCCTTTTATCTTTTCCGAGTGGAACGGTGAAATTAATCATTAAATTTCCGCTTAACTGGCCGTGAAAGTAACGTTTTTATTATAGTATTCGTTGAACTATTAGATATTGCTTTCATACATATAACTATTAGGCCAGTAAACAATGAAAATATTCTTTTTAAAAAAAAGTAAGAACCATCCAACAGAGCTCAAAACGCCAAAACCCGAATCATAAAAAAATACTTCAAAAACGAACATGGCCGGCGACGCGGAGACAGATAAAAAAACTTTGGCGGGAAAATAGATGTCATTGGTAATTCCAAAGTGCGTTTAACAGGTACACCTCAAAGTTTGGAGACGGTACTAATCTTTGCGCGTTCCTTTGAAAAATTGTCCCCGATAATTTAGCAGGTAACTCGACTTTCCTGTTAGAATGTGCGTAAAAGTTTGACCCAGTTAAGGAGTTTTAGAAAAGAGGATTTCTATCTTATATTTGCAATTTAATCGTGTTCGCGCGCAAGAACATGTCAGGTAGGAGGCACGTTTAGAATTGTCACCTTGTTAAATTACCGTTTATTAAGCTTTATTTTTGTTCTAACCTTCTCTGGAAAAGTTTTGGAACGCCATTCACCATTCATTGCTTTTGCAACCAAATTGTTTAAAGACGTTTTAAAAATACGAACAACTACAGATGTGCATCTATTCGTTAGACCTATGCTCTAAATAAAGGCGTAAAAAATACGATCACTCAACACCATAAACAAATACATTCCTAAAAACCTATCATTACATAAAAAATTTACGCGTATACCGTTTACAATACACACCAATAAATCCACACAGATTGACAGCTAGCTACCACAGATGCATAATATAGACATATTACAGCACACACCAAAGACAATTCCGTGCATTGTTTACGTCGCGCCTGTAGAGCTCTATGTCAGTGCAAGCTTACTCTGTGCTAATTAATTAATAATTACTGCTCGCTATCGGGCTAATACTAACCGTGTTTAGATCAAGACTGATTGTGCTTTGAATAATGTTAGAATACCAAGACGTTCTCTTGTATTTTTTTTTCATCTTGATAAGTGAGTCTTAAAAACGTATTGTACACTTTTTCCAGCTTAATAATTTCCAAATAAGATGTACAGTTTAATAAAATAATATTTTATATCGCCCATCCCTACCCAGCCCCCATCACTTCCCAATCCTTAAATACTCGAAACCTTAATCTCTAAAAGGCCAGCAACGCACTCGTAACTCCTTTGGTGTTTTGGCGACGCTGATTGCTTACCATCAGGTAATCCAAGTCAGCACGTTTGCCGACCATACCTTACCGCCTTTCCAAATTGTGTATTTGGAAAGTAAACTAGAAAATAACGACCACGAAAATAACACGACACGACCCTCCTTTCCCACAAAACAAATAAGTCGTTCATAAGTAGTTCGCTGTTTTCCCGTAAGAGATTAATAAATCTACTAAGTAATACCGATGATTAATAGAATAGTGACAGTATGTAATAGCCTCAACAGCTGTTAGTATCGCAGGGATATAAATAATATATGTGTTCGATTCCCCTCGCGTCGTGCCTGCAAGTCACCCCTAACAGACAATCATTAAAAATACATAATACGAGTACTGTCTGCCCTCATCATTCGATTAACGAAATCGCATTTCGGTTTTCAAACTCCAAAAAGTTTTCAGATGAAAAAAATGAATAGGTATGACATTGCCAATAAAAAAATTAAATAAATACTTCTTTTCTCTCGATTATTTTCACTAAAATGACTTTTTATTTAAAAATGAAACAGAAAAAGCGGCTACCAATTTACAAGATCAAAATCGAGTAATATTTCCAAAAGTTTTCTTTACAAAACTCGAAAAGTTTAGTTCGCAATCCCTTTTTCCCGGTTAACAGACATACCCTGGAACAATGGCCGACAAAAAAGGTAACTTAACATTATGATCAGCTATTAAAAGTCATTAAAACTCGTATTTAGCTGAACAATTCCAACAATAATAACCTGGCTACCGTTCGCTGGATTTTTACGAATTCCTTTGCCCTCCTTTCAGATATTTTTAACGACTTAAGAAAACTTTTTGGTCGAGATTCGGAATCTACGAATTACAAAAGAGTATCAGTGAATTACAAAAGAGATTTTAATGTTTTATTATTTTTGGGTTTTATCGTTTTTTGGCCTTTAAAAAGGGATATAACGATAGGTTAATGTGCTTGGAGATGTTATCTGTCAACATGTTCGCAGCATAAATGAGCTGTTGTTGCCAGCCAGTTAACGCGCACCAGGCACGATGAGTTTTTTGGTGCAAAAGATAAAATAAAATCATTTTGAGAAAACCTTTTGAAATATTTTCTTTGATGGTTTATTTTTGTAATATGTAACTACTTAGGTACATACTTATTGGAAAAAAAATAACTAAAGTTAGAAAGTGTAGATACCAATTTCCCTGTGCTGAATGGTTTATGTTGTTACACCTAGACTTAGAAATAGCTTAAAATTAGCCACTCGATGCCTGTCAGTAGACGTTTGCTATGGAAGAAATAAAGTTTATTCAAGATATGCCAAGACACTATTAAGTGAGGGAGAGCCATGCTTCGGCTCCACCGGAGTGAAACCATTGCCTTGCAAAAAAACCGACATGAAGTAACTCTTCCGTTGTGTTCTGCCGTTTGAGGTTATATTATAACCTCACCCCTATTCTTAAATCCCTAATAACCCAAAAGAGGCCGGCAACGCATTTGCAGTAATTCCATTGGTATTACGAGTGTCCATGAGCGGCGCCGATTGCTTAATCATCATCATCATCATCATCATCATCATCATCATCATCATCATCATCATCATCATCAGCCTATAAGTGCCCACTGCTGAGCAAAGGCCCTTTCTCACACGAAGAAGCCGATTGCTTACCATCAAGTAATCCGTTTGCTCTAAAACTATACCTAAAGCTTACAAGACAACCGTATTGTTTATGTTTGTACAACTTACAATAAAAATAGACATCGTTCACCCTTTACGAAAATTTAGCCACAAATATAAAGGCGCAACCACACTAAAGCTTCTAACGTAGACGCTACACTTTCCCTCGGTAACAAATCATCCTGTATAATAACATGACGTCACCACTAATAACCCGGGAATTAATAACGCCCTCTAGTGTGCGTTCGACGTTATTGTGTATCAAGCGAAAAATAAATTGCTTCTAGATCCGATCAAATGAGTACAAGCGTTCTAGAGTTACATTTTAAATTTTTTACGAGAAAATAAAGTTTTTGTTATTTTTAATTAAATCGTAGTTGTATTGATTTAGTGTAAAAATTGCTATAGTTTCATGTTAGGACAGCATCCAAAGATAAATACACTTAATTGTTTATCACCACCTCTAGTTTTTCTAGTTATTGGACCGAAAAATCTCACACTGATATACCTGAATTTTAAAATCAAATCAACCAATATTGGGGAATAATGGGATAGTTGTCAACCTAATATTATAATCTAAATTACAGTCAAAGTCAAATCATTTATTTTAAATAGACAACTACATGCACATTTAAAAAAATATAACAAAAAGTTCAACTTGCGTGTGTCGGTCCTCAAGTAAAGCTATTTGCTCGTTTATTTAAGTGTAGATTCGTATGCAGAATAAGGAGCAAGAAAGTCTATTGTTGATTACGTTATATAATTATATTTTAAGCTAATATAGCGTAATATAGTCCAAAAAAAATATATTATTAAATAAAGACCTGGCAAGATAGAGGCCAAGCGCCGGCCCTTTATAAAGAAATAAAAAGCAGTTTATAAAAATAAATAAGGAGAATTTGAAATAAGAATGAGAATAGAACTACAAAAAGAACGATATAACATTGGACTAAAACTTTATCTAATTTAGTCGTTTTTATTTATGTAATATATTTGTTAAAAGAATGTTAAGATTACCGTCTATGATATGGATTGAAAAATATCCATAATCAAAATGTATTCGAATGAATCCATGTAAACTTTTAATATACTTATGTACTATGTGATTGTAATAGACCATTTATGTGGAAATCTACATTTTCTGTTATTAATTTACTAAAGAAAATAACATTGAAATAACTAGTACGTACGTTATACAAGGTTATTCAGGACCATGTTTCTTTACAAGTATTTTCCTTTCTTGGATATATTTTATTTCTTATTCCCAGATATTTTACCTTGTAATAAAACTAGTGGGGTTTTATTTTCCCTTTTTTGCGGCTGTAGTTTGTGGTTCAAAGAATAAAGATGTAATGAGAGCTTATTTCTATTTACTTTTACTTTACACTAGCCTCCGCCCGCGGCTTCGCACGCATGTACGTACGTATCCCGGGATTTTAAATATTATATCAAGTCGAATGTAATATTGTAGTACTTAGGAACATTGTACGAGTAGCTATCTATCAGTAAATTTTGGAAATCCAACCAGCGGTTACTTACAAATAACTCTTTATAATATTAGGACTTATAAATAAATCAGGTCGGAAAGAATAAATAGGTACGTTGCACTTTATTTTTATTTAAAAAAAAGTACCTATGAAACGTCATCAACAATTATTAATGCAATCAAGTAACTTTTTTCACCATCCAGAGTGGAGTGGAAACATTTTAATAATTCAGCAATTTTCCGTAAATTTTCCTACAGTAAAAAAGCTACCATAAACAAAATTCACAAAATCCCATGCACGATTTTTTGCCATAAAATTTTACCACCGGACCAACTTTCATTTCATCTTAAATTAAACAATACCCCGTGGCGATACGTTTGCCCAATAATTTGGCCAATATTGGTGTACCGGCGTGGTTCCAACGGCAGCTAATTTCATTATTAAGTCGTGTACAATCGCCTACTACAATTCTCTGTGGATTATCGCGGCCATTTTGAATATAAATCAGAAGCGATAGTGATAGAAATTAAACAAAAAGAATTTTGTTTTACCAATTCATTGCATAGTTTGTTTAGTTGGATTTGAATTTTAATGTTATAGAATTAAGATTGAAATTGAACGCAAAAATATATTTGTAACAATTTAAAAATAAATAATGTTCGAAATTTAAATTAATTGCTAATATATTTTAATTAAAATTGAAATTTGACGAAAATACAGTTCAATCAAAACTAAACCTAACCAAATAAGAAATAGATTCGAATATAAATAAAAACGACATCCGCTGACAGTTTATGCCGGCACCACACTACAGCGCTACGAGCCTGAAGCGATATTCCTTAGCTGAACAAACAGCGTCCTAATGAGCTTGCCAATGTGAAATAATACAAGCTACGTACAATTCGTTGTGGTGCTTACACTTTGATGTGGCGTCGCCTTTATTTGCGTGATGTAATTTATTAATTATAAAGCTCGATTGTGATCCTGTATTCTGTAATTAAATATTGATTTGTATTAGGAATATTTGTTTTGGTATTCACTTCCTTTGATTTGTAATTTGGGGCCTAAAATAGGTTTCTATATAGGTACTTTAATAATAGGTAAAGAATATAAGAGAAAACAATTTGTTCTTATTTAAAAAAAAACCTCGTGACATTAATTTTGATGCAACATTTTTGACAAGAAATTTTGCCAAATTTTTTGAAGTCGTTGAAACAGTATTTTTTTTGTGATGGTAATTTATTTGATGATAATTTTTTATCAACTTTTTCTTAAAGTGGTCGCCATGAAAAAAAAACAACTGAATAACACTGTGACCACAAATTAAAACTGTTACGCAAAAAAATGGCAGAAAAAAATCTATTAAAAGATATTTCCATGTCCTACTTTTCAGTCCAACACAAAAAAAAACACGACATCGTATAAACCATATTAATACGTTTATTAACAACAGGATGTGTCTGGCTGTCTGTTTCGAAGCGTTCAATTTCCGCGCCCATCAACTATGGATGACGGCGAATTTTTCAGCCTTTTGTAAAATACAACTGATCGTGTACTGAAGAAAATCGATTGGACTTTAGCCGTTTTTATTGTATTTAATTTATTTATTTACTTACTAGCTTCCGCCCGCGGGTTCGCCCCCGTGGCATGTTAATAAAAAGTTACACATGTCTTAGTTAATCCAGGTTATCACCAATCTAAGTAGGTACTATAACAAGTTTCAACCAAATTGATCCAGCATGTAAGAATTATATTACTAACATACATACATTCGTACATTCTCACACTTTTACATTAGACATTTATAATATTAGTAGGATTTATTTATTCCCGGGTCGGGCAAAATGCTATTGTCATAGGTTCTAGATTTCTATGGTCAATAATAGGCATCCTCTTATTATACTCATAACAATATCTTAATATAGCTAGCTAATATATCAACATTTAAATAGACTTTCGCATTTGATAGAAAATTTTCTTCAACACAGAATCAGCGCTCATAATTTCTTTCACGTAATAAATAAAACTTACCCACTCAGAAAATAAAGTACATTATTCTTTTTAAACTCTTAACTGTTGTCCGTACTTGTAGTTAAGAGCAACGCATTCAATTAGTTAATGGGCGCGCGGGACACACAATAAAGATTTAACTGAACAGTTTAACTGAACCCTTGCGTCGCTAATAGTTGACTAAACAAAGATTAACGGATTACTTAACTTAGTTAAGTGATGCATAGGTTACTTGTAGTCAGAGAGCCAGTGGGAGGTTTGGTATTAGTCATTTAATTATTGGTTTTGTTATGTGAGATTTAATATTAATATTCGATCGAGCAATGTAACTATTTTTCCAAATACAAAATCACAATCATTTATTCTAACTAAACCTAACAAAAAAACAAACAAAATAGAATAATAATAGCCTGTCGGTCTGTTCGTCAGGGAAGCTAGGCGGTCGTTCCAAAGTGTAGATTCGAACGAGCAAGAAAGTCGTTCTTGCTCGTTCTTCTCCATGTTCATATATTTTTTTAACTATATGTTTTACAAATTCACCAATACATTATTAAATATATGTGAATATGTGAGGACAATTCAGAGAACAAGTTGTTAAAATAAAACATGTAAGTATATACAAATATTTCCTAAATTCAACTTGATTTGACGCCATACAAATTTAATTCACGAACGTTCCTTACAAGATTCCTTGTAATAAAAAACAAATAAATTCCATTATCCAAGTCACGTCATTAAAACAATTGAATACGAAAATAAAATTACAAAATTGACATTACGCGTCAAAGTTCGCATTACCTACGGCGACATCTAAACAGTATTATCATCTCATTATAATCTAAATTGAAATATTCGTGTACTCGAGAAAATTGTGTCAACAACAAAAAGCGATGCAATATAAAAAGCGTCAAAATTCATCATTTCATCTGTCAAAAAATATGAGATGACGAGTATAATTTTATTTATTATGATGTATATGACTCATATAGAAATTCAAAAAAACATTATTTTCATGGACATAATATATATAAGTATACCGACGCCGTCCTGGAACATCCACAACACCAAAAAATAACGATTGTGTTGCCGTGCTTGTGGATTCTAGGATTTAGGGATTGAGGAATTATCGTGCCTACAGTAACCTTACCTTACTTACACGACCAAAAACAATCTAAGTGCTGTTTCACGCCAATGTTTTATACTACTATTAATATTACTGAGATTCGAGCCGAAGCATGGCTTTGCCAATGATGTCACATACTATAATTACTTATATAACCACAATACCGAGGACAACTCGAGTTTCAGTTCCAGTTATAACCTCTTTACGATCTTTTTACCAATGAACAGATGTTATAAACCGAGAAAAAATCTAAAACCTCTCATCCAACAGTACCTACTAACTTAAAACGACATTGAACATGAAACAAATAAATATTACAGACTATGAATGAGCGATAATGTGATTCCCTATATCGCCGACTCTCTGCCTATACTCTTACTTTAACTTATTGAATTCGATCCCTGACATAAATAAGTAGCTTAGTACAAAGGGCTGGCTTAGTTAACAAATACCTGATGTTTTATTCACGTATTCTTAGCTCAAGGTGGGGTAAGCAGTATTGATTTAATGTAGGTACATATTTAACGATATCAGATTGTTTATGCCGATCGAGCATTTTAGTAAAAAAAATGTTGTCCGAACAAATTTAGAATAACCTAGGAACATAAAAGAAGTCTTTATTAAAAGTTGCAATGAATATCCGACACAAACAAAAAATGGAAACTACTATGAATGTATGTAGGATCCATGCTTCAACACGACTCGACAGGAGTGATACCACGGCCTTTACAGAAAATCGGCGTAACAAAACCACAGCGTTGTATTTCAGTTACCGAAGGCCCAATCTTTATTTTCCCTCATCCCAATGAATAAATGTTTAAAATCCTAATCACCACGAAGCCGGCTATACATCGTAACTCTTCTGGGATTGTTGCGGATGTCCATGGGCGGCGCCGGTTGCTTACCATCATATAATTAGTCAGGTCGTTTGCCAACCTATTACACGGCCTCGGCCTGGATCAGGCGAAGAGACACTTTGGGTTTTAGTAAGTAAGAGTCTGACACTCTCTCGCCCCACCCGGAACGGAAGGAGTCATTTCACGATTTCCCCATCAAAAAAACGATCCTGAGTTTGACTAGTCCCAGAATCACATCTCGATAGCGATTACAATATAACAAGATAAAACATCTAAGTACCCATTCTATATAACTAAATCAGATCCAATATAACATAGCCATAAAAACGACCAAACGACAAAAAAAAAACAAAACGAAACGTAGAACACATAATTTCGATTTTCAAATCTTATTTTCCATTCGTAACGTACCAAAGGCGATCGACGACTATGGTTTTCCCCATCATTTTAATGGCGGTAGGGGCCCAAAGATTATCTTCCCGCGTTTGTCGCAACCCGAAACTAGCATTACGTATATTGCCTGAAGGAAACCGTATAAATAATGCGGTATTTACACCCCTGTTCCATAATGAGGGGGATGTAGAACTGCTTTTGATGATAACGAAGAATCAACGATCGATTTTAAATAAGATTTCTCTTTGAAGTTAATGATAAACGTCTGCAGTCTTGTTGAAAGGATTCGAATATATTTTGCCTTAGAAAAAAAAGATTTTATATACAAAAAAAAAAACGTTTTCTTAATTTAAAATTGACTGACGTAATTCAATAAGAATTGGAGTGGCTCAATTTCTATAGCCCTTGGAATATTTGCTTTAATTGTCATAAAAAAAAAACAAAATACAAAGTATAATTGAATATGCAGATTGGGCGGTCCCTATCCCTAATACCGATGTCTTCCAGACAACCTTCATTGGATTGAAGAAAATTGTTTTTATTGCCCTTAATCTTTGTACGCGTCGACACATACCTACAAACTTTTTGTATACAGCTCGACCAAAATATTATTTAATATTAAAATATATTTTATTTAGTCACATACACAAGGCGAGATCACGATAATAATGTGGTATTTACTTTTATTTTGACAAATATTCAAATTCAATATTATTATTGAAATGACGAAAACTAAACTCTTTATTAACCCTTTACCTTTTTTTTAGCGGTTTTGTATGATATACGGAGTTGTGACGGCATTATTTTACCTTCAAACTACGAAATTGTTCTTTTTTTAATTTGATAGAGAATTGCGAAAATTAAAACGTTTCCTGACGTTAAAAGTAATTTAAAATTTATTGACGTGTTTTACGCGAATATTTATGCACCGAAAAGAAAGTAAGTAACTTAATGGATTGCAGTGATTGTATCGTTGAAATTTATTTTGACGGCGCCCTTTCAAACGATTACGAATGCGCATAAAAGTCAAAAGAAAATTGCAATTAAATAGCAACAAAGCACTAAACTACTAGCACCTACCTAAAACTTTCAGATTTAACATTTTCACTTTCCGACCACGTATTTAAATCTTAGAAAAAGCTTTCGAAAAGCCAACGAAAGAAGAGTTCCGCGCATAAAATTTTATCTTAACGTCTAAATTAAATCGAAGACATAATTTTAAATGCCATTTAAAAACACACTGCCGACTTCCTTATTCATACGACGAGCTCCCTAGTAAAAGACCTACGTGACTCAACTGCAAACTCCTTGTTAAACGCTAACCGACCCAATCGAAAATCCTGTAGCTCCATTTACTAAACGATTCAGACGCGAGACTTCTGAATTTAGCCGGCTATATTTTTGAATTCAAACGCTTTTTGAACTTGGAATTCCATTCGAATATTTTCTGGCGCGAACCAAATTTGACATTTCTTTTTTTTTAATGATCCTGCCACGTGTCGTTTTACGCCAGGAAGTTGTGTTAGTTTTATACGGATATAAAAGTTTTTTAACTGTGAAATCTTTTTGTTGTGGACTTTTTATGGGCTTTATTTTTAATTTAACTTCAATTTTATTGTTCTTCTAAATGGATAAAAGGATCGTTAATAAAAAGTTTTATTTCTTATGTTATAAGAATCATGCAACGGCATTTACATAAAAGTAACACAGGAATTACAACGACAACAGCCTATGATATAAAAACAAAAAAATACCAAAAATATTTACGTGCATAGGTATTTGAAACGACAAAAGAAATGACATGGCAATACCAGATATAAAATGGTGGTACCGTTCAATTTCCACAAACACAAAGAGAAGGGCGAATCAAAATAATTCAAAGGCAATCTGTCGGATGCAGCTCCAGCGACGTCGTTTGTGGTCGGACTCCTTTACCAGGATATAAGGAATTGCGGAAGATACTCATTAAAGCATACGTAGTCTATTTATTTTGGTCTTCATATTTATAATCTATACATAATTAAGTTATTTATTCGAATTGAGCCCCGTAAATCACTGTCACAAAAAATAAAATAGCACTTAATTCAAATCACTTAAGACACAAAATGCTCCAAATATTTCAACAAAATGTTCATATCACAAGAAGGAATTCCTAACGAAAAGAATAACTTAAACAAATTATCCCATCTAGCCATTCTTTTACCAAAATACTGCTTGAATCTTGGTTGCAGGCATCCGTGAAATTCGCTAGCACCCGTCCATTGGCATCCACTGTCAAAATTAAATTCCTCCATGGCGCGGTTGAATACCACAGCTTGGATTAACTTGACTAGATTAAGACGAATTTTGCTTGGTCCTTGTACAAAAATGTGATAAAAATAAAGTACGATACTTATCTAATAAATTAAGGAAACATTCTGTTGGCATACAGCCTGCTTAACAGTGTACAAGATTTTTTGTTAAAAATACAAATTTCTATCTTCGTAAAAACAAGCAATATTCCTAGAAGTTTAGAAAATAAATTCAACTTAATGGCATTTTATAACTACTACGGCTTCGTGCGTAGTTTTAAATTCCATCTTACATAAACATTTCGGGCCTCGTAATCATTCGAAGAGGTTATAAATTTTATCTTTCAGAAAATAAATCAAGTAGGTACTCATTCATAAAAGTTAATATTGCCTAGTAAAGGTAACGAAACACTTCCAACGAAAAGCTCCAAATCAAAATTAAAATCATCTTCGGTCGAACACGTAATCAACTTTGACAGGAAAAGTTTAAGCCTTAAATCCAGATTAAATTAAAAGTTTTCAACGAATACATTAATATTTAATACGTAGGCCACTTTGTAAACGAACACGTGTTTTGTCTATGTCTCATATTTAAATTAAGAACGCTTTTCTTTTTACGAATGTTTTTTTTTACACGCGTCATATTTTTAAATATGGCTGCCAATTTTTATTTTCTTTTGAACATTATACATATTTTATACATAAATTTGAGTAAAATAGTCTGCTAGACGGATTAATTACTTAGTTCTATAGAAACGTGTACTAATCCGCTTTCCAATTTAACAAGTTGTTAACTTATTTGCTACATTCGAGTAGAAAATATGTATACATTTTGTGATGTTAGTAATTAATCCTTTTTAGGTTTCATTTTTACATATTTTAATGAGCAATAACACATCAGTTTTATTTTTAAAGTCTACCTACATCCATTATGTATTTTGTTTACTCTAAATGTCCTTGACATTTCTTATTTCGTACTAAGATACTTTTATCACAACGAGCAATTCTTTTTGTAATCGACTAAAATTGAAATGGACAGTTCTATCTAAACCTACGTAGAAAAATATCGTTAAAAAGTAAAAGCAACAAAATTTACTCTCCCTCATCATCAATCTCAATTCATCATCATGTTAATGAATCTTGATTACGACTTGGTTTAATTACAACATGCGGGTGACCACCCAAGTGCAACAACACTTACTATACTCAAACCAAAACTCCGAATCAATTAAAAAACTGACTAATTACTTAACTTTGGACGATAAAAGGAAAGAGATAAGGGGATAAAGTAATTACTTAAGTCGGGGTTATCTTTCTTTTCCTTTTTTCGATCGGGTGCCGGGTCGTGGTTCTCCCCCGTGTGCGATTTGCGGTGATCAGCTTTAAGAGTAAGGGTGCGTCGTGGTTAATGGCTCGTGTTTTGTTTTAGATCGATAGCGGTCATTGGTCAATTGGTTAAAGTTTTTATTTGTTGTATGTAAAAAAGGATTGTTATGGCTTCAGTTTTTTTATTACGAATGTGTTTTGTAACTCTGGTAGTACCTATGTGTTTCTTTTCTATTTAGAATATCGTAGGTTTTTGAGACGACTTGGACTTAGATAAGTGCTGTACTGTAGGTATTATAAACAGTACGAAGTATGATAAGTAACTTTAGGTAGGCTATTTAGATTAATAATTACCTACAGATGTCTTATCGATTAAGAAAATAACTTATTTACTACTTACGGATATTTGCATATAAATTTTCTCATGTACTTTCTTCTGTAAAAAAAAAATCATCATTATCAACAAAAAAATATTTAAAACTAAATTAAACAAATACTTAAGACGAATTTCTATAACTTCACTGTTTCTGCATATTTTGTCGAGACCTCCAAAATAGAAAATGTCTAGAACAAACTGGACACAAATGATAGACCATGTAAAGTTGTTGTACAGGAGAAGTTAAAAGTTGAATGATTATGAATATGAACTTTGATGAACCGATTTTTGAATAACCAATATAAACCTTTCAATCGTGTTAATTTGAGACACAATAGAAGTCACAATATGTTCGCGAACGCCGGCGTTCGCTTGGGGTATGACGAATAAAATACAATGACTTTAAATTATAAAACAAACATTAAATTATACATTGTCTCTCCCACAGACGCTACGGGGTGGTCGACAAAAGGTTCTGCGTGGAAGGAGGCTCCCGTTGCGGTAAGGGCGAAGGCCTGTTCATCTTCGCAGCGGAAGGTGGCAGGGAGCTGACGGAACTCCTCAACGTGTACAGTCATGAGGCACAGTCCAGGCTCAGCATAGCTTCTAGGAGTGGATCAGGTTGGTGTTTAAAGAATTCTGATTACGTATCTTTATGGCGTAATCGCCTGTATGTGTCGTTGGTTCCCACATTGGCCCTGAGGTTAAGGCGCCTGCTTCTCATGCATGAGGGTTCGTAACCTGGCTTTATCTGTGTTATATGTACTTTCTATGTTTTTTTATATAAGTAGGCAAACGAGCAGACGGATTACCTGATGGTAAGCAATCAACGCCGCCCATGGACACCCGCAACGGAGGAGTTACGAGTGCGTTGCCGACCTTTTAGGGATTAGGGATTTGGAGATTTAGGGATTGGGGAAGGGTCTGGGAAGGGGAAGGATTGGGCCTCCGGTAACCTCACTCACACGGCGAAACACAACGCTGTGGTTGTTTCACGCCGGTTTTCTGTGAGGCCGTGGTATCACTCCAGTCGAGCCGACCCATTCGTGCTGAAGCATGGCTCTCCCACACTTGAAGCATGGCTCTCCCACACTTTTATGATTATTAAGATACATACGGCAAGGAAAACATTTTTCGGAAATCTGGAGTGGAATTTCTAATTATAAGTTTGAATTCACCAAGCTGCCTTGCGCAAGCGTGGGAATTAAGGTCTTTGTTCAGCAGTAAGCACTTACAGGCTGATGATGTGATGTCGTTAGCCTTTTCTATGGTCTTGTGTAGGGAAATCTGAATCTGAAACCTTCTTGGTCTTAAACTTGAGTGTCTATACGTATTAAGAATATTTTTCAACACAGAAAACTAAATAAAGTAGTAGGTACCACTAGCATAATCTTACTTATAATAAAAACTTTAATAACTTAAACTCTCAATCACGGATCATTAACGAATCCGCTTATCTATAACACTCAAGTTTAAAAACAAACACGTTTGTCTATTAGCAAACCTACTTTTTCAAACATAATCGTACTTTTCGAAGGCACCGCTTAAACAGACTTAAATAAAAAAGAAACAATATTGACAAAACACTTGACCGTAAAATCCGAAGTCACCTTTTAAAGTTCTTGACGTTGTAAAGGAGTGCCTTGAGTACACGAGATGTCATTCAGTAAGCCTAATCTAATCTTCTAAAGATAAATAAAAATGGCGAATATTTCTTATAACTTTGTCCACAAATAAATATAGCTCGCATCTTGGTAGAATTATTACTACAGGACCCGACAGTAGCACGTCGAAATATACCAACCTATCAATGTAAATTTCAATCTGATTGTTTTAAAATAAAGTTGAATATCGATCAAAGAAATGTTTTGAAATAAACAAAAACGTGCCTGCAGCTTGTACTTGCAGGATGCACTTGCATCTACCCTTGCACTTAATTTTTAGACAAGAAAAAAAGTCTAAATTTTGTATCTACATAAGATAAATACTAAAACAATACATTTTTAGAATTTTGAGTTTCGAATAATAGATGTCGCTGTTTAATAAAATAAACGCAGCTTGAACCACGTGTTACGAATACTGATATGAATTCGAAATTCAATCTCTGTTGCATAGGTGTTATAGATTGTTATTGCTTACTTTTTCTTATACTCACGTAGCTCAAACTACAAAATGCGAAAGTGTTCTTGATAGGACATCTTATCATATATTAAGAAATGGGAGTGGTGGGATAGTTGGGCAACCTATCGGTGAAGTTTTCGCAATCATTTGTAGCTTACGATTAATGTAGGACGGGTTATACGCAGTCTTTAATAAATAGTCTTGTACTATCAGTAAAAAAACCTAATCCATAATAAAGATAAGCTCCCAAAGATATATTTGCAATACAACTGCTACAAATCTAGGTGCTACAATATTGTCCTACCATTCTCAAATTACATCAAGCAAATATCATCTTTAACTCCCACCCTCAAGTATGACGACATCAACTAATCTTCTTTCCATTCTTTCAGTGCTAGAAAAGCGTTTCTCAGACGCCAGTTCCTGCATGGACGAGTGCTTTCACACGTCTCTAAGGTCCGTGTCTCCATCTTGGGCAGCCCCTGCAAGTCAGACCATGCACTGCCTATCAGATCTGGACTCCAGCCTTGATAGTGAAGAGAAGTTCAGGAGGCCCACCTCATTGCCACGGTGTTCCAGTTGCATTGGAAAGATCAGTCATTTGACTAGGTAAGTTGTTGGTGAGATGGTTTCCATCTTAAGTGTGGTCTAGTAAAGGGAAAATGGCATTTTTAGTCAGTTAACCTTTACTTCCCATTTTTGAGATATCCTTTAAGTTACAAGTGTATTAAATTATTCAGTAGGCACTTAGTAGTAAACAAATTTAAAATATTTTTTCATATTTCCAGATCGTCAACAATGAACACTCCTGGTTCAATAATGTCCCCAGTTTGGACAATGGACAATATTTTGGAAAAGCGCTCGGATTCTGACCGAGCGTCCATATACTCTCGGTCGAGTGGTAGTGCATCAGAGTATAGTGTGCCACGCAGTACCTGTCTCCTAGACAAGAGTTTTGAGTCCAAACGTGCAAGCCCAGTGGCTTGCTGCACGCCCACTGTCCCTGCGAAGACGGGCGGCAGTTGCCAATGCTGGCAGCAGGTTAAACCATGCTGCTGTAGAAAGAAATCCTTCAGCGGACCCTACGAGAACTACGATGTTCCAAAAACACCAATGCCCTTAATACAGGTAAGCCCTAATTAACAAATCTGCAAACATTTAAAAGTCATCGTAAAAGATAGCTTCTAGAAACTTCAGTACTAGTTATACAAGTCTGCGAGTTTTGTAGATAATGCGAATATTTTATCTAACCGTACCTGTTCTATAATTAACGTATTTTTGTTATAGGAGCACCCAGTAGACTCTCACACGGACCCCTCCAGCATATACGACACACCAAAGAAACTGAAATGTCTGATCAACGGGCAGCCGTGCACCTGCACACACGAAGCCAAAAACGTAGAGAACCAACAAACAGATAATAACAACACAAGTGATACTAGCATAAACAATAACGAAGCTGAGACACATTCCAACTACGTCAACGTTACCCCACAACCCACTGCTACTAAGAAACCAGTACCAGAAATAGACTTTGCCAATTACGCCAACATAGACCTCACGACACTTGAAAAGTTCGAGAATTCGCTACAGATTCTAAGAAGCGCTGGATTCAGTCAAGAAGAATTAGACGCTTTAGAAGACATACCTGAGCATGACGACGATATATCAACCGCCACAACGAATACTGTGCATCCCTCTACAGATTGTTGTAATGAACATTTAAATTACATGCACATGGAACCACTAGAGATCAGTATTTCAAGTAGCAAACAGAATTTCTCAGACAATGTGAGTCGGATCAGTCATGTGTCGGACCCCACACAGCATTCTGAGTCAGACAATACAATCAGTACGCGGCGATCAAGTTCCGCGGACTTTACGAAGAGACATGATGACGATTATGGAATGAACAATCGGATATGTTTCACGCCAACTGTTCTTAGGAAAGCAACAGCGACAGATCGAATTAACGAAGGCGTCCAAATCAGTTTAGAAATCATTGAACCGAAGGACAAATTCAAAGTTCCCGAGATAAAAAGCGAGAACGCACTGGTGACAAAGTTTAGGGACGCTGTGAAAATACGGCGTTCATCAAGTGTTCCTAGTAAATCCGATAAGAATAGAGATTCGTCGAGTTCAAACGATTCGGGTGTTTCAACTGGGTCTTTAAAGCATCATAAGGGAGATTTTAACGACTTTGAAATGCCAATAACCAGTTCGAAGTCAATAAAGAAGCATGTAAAGAATAATAAGCAGATGAGGAAAGCGCTAACTCCAGTGCATGCCTTCGTCAAGTCCAATTCTTCAGACCCGTTGAAGAACCTGACATTTCAATTTGAGGAGGTGGCGACGTTGACGAAATCTAATTCCTGTGATGTGGACACGCTAACGAGACGGAAGAAGAGACCTGGTAAGTTTTTTTTTTATACATTGGCTTATTTAACCTACCTACTAAACCTATGTTAAAAGGCTATTCGTGATAAATTGTACTAAGCTAGTACTTTCAAATTTGAAGGCCAGACTTGTGTGTTTTTGTGGCACGCAATTTTAACTTATAATTGGTTTTAGCAAAACAAAAAACAACTTAATTTTGAACTGTTTTTATAAATATTTTTTTTAGTTTTATTCGAATTAGATTTACTACCTGAGGTAATTTGGAAGAACCTTTCGTCTGATTATGTGTTTTCTTGTTTTCAATAGAAACCGATGTCACAGCCCGCCACAGTCAGATGACGACCAAATCTACATCCAGCGGAGCGTCCGACACGTCCGACTACATGGAATCCCTCTCCGTGTCGTCCTTCAGCTCATGCGATGTGTCGGCCGATAGACACGTCACTAGGCCGAGGTCCGGCAAGGAGTACGCGAGCATTGATAGGACAGCGCTAGTCTAGTTGGAACCAATATTTGTGCCAATATTCGAACATGTGAATCGGTGGAAACTATTTCGAATTCATATTAAAATATCATTAATATTAATATAAAAAATGATGGATTTCCACAACAATGAAAGTTAGCCTATCTTTTTTAGTAAAAAACGGAACACCCTTACAATGTAATTTCACGAAAAATTCTCCGCCAAAGAGATCATAAAAACATCGTGTCGCTAATGACGTTGGCTCATGTCACGAAAGATTTATGAGTCAAACATTTGCCAAACATTCATCCAAATTATTAGTTTGAACAGTGGCCTGTGACGCAGGGACGCAGGATTGATAAAACCAAGGTCATGTTTACTTAATGCTATGCCCTCTACTTGCTAGGGAATGTCACGACTTACATTTTTATCAACATAATTGGGTATTGACAGAATAATCAAAAAAATAAAAAACATATACACGGTCAAATTGAGAACATCTCTCCTTTTTTGAAGTCGGTTAAAAAGTAGTCACAGTTTCATTAATTAATCGACTTTTCGACGATATACTTAATAATTATCGTCATTTACTAGCAAATTTGTAATAATTATTATACTGTTTAAATAAATCAAGTCACAACATACAAAATCAGAATACAGCCGATTTAAAAATTTCGAAAATACATAATATTGAATTTAACTAGTAGTCGAGAACCCAATTTATATGTTCAAGACTTATCTTTCGATAATGTACGTATATGTACATTGGCCCTCAATTTGCCAGGCAAATATAAATATGTATAATGTATATCCTACCAAAAAGGTAACCCAAAACTTTTATATCATAACTTTCATTTAAAAGACATCACTTTCATTTAATAAAACACTTTATTTTAAACATTTAAAATGAATAAATCAAATGAAACTTGTAAATATAATGTACATACAGTTCATACGTTTGTTCCTATGTACATAGATATAAGATATATTATGTAAAAGCAGTTATGAACGAATTTAGTTTTTTAGTAGCGTGCCAAAAATAATGTAGCTTGCTATTATACTGGTTTTGGGTATTGTAAAAAATTAAATGTAAACTTCATTTAAACAAAGAATGTTTCAAATAAAATTGTACTTGGATTAAAACTACAATTTAGAATTTTGTGTATCATTTAAAATGTAGCCCTGTATATTTTAAATGTAAGTTTTAAATGTAGTTTGTGAACATCATTTATTGTGTTAGGTACTTAAATTATTTGTGCCTTTACTTAAACATGTGTTGCTTAAATATTGTCTTTTATTGTGTTACCTTCAATTAATTTACTTTAAATGTAAGTCTTTGATAACTAGTTTTATAAAGCAGTATGAAAATGTGAATATTCTTATAAATAAGAGTTGGTTAAAGTCGCCTATACGCAATTCATAAGCAATAGAAAAAGTTAAATAAACTATTATTTAAAATTAATTACGAAGTGTTAAAGTGTTACTGGTAAAGAAACACAGATGGCGTTAGTATCGTATTTTTTATTAAGAAGAGTGTTGTTGACATTGTCTTTTTAAAAAGAATAAACTATAGTTAATGCTTAATGCATGTAAAACGTGACTTAATACGATCATTGTAATTAATTTTAAATACCAATAAACTATGAATATAATAACTAATACTTAAATGAAACATTTTTAAGTATGTAATTGTAGGATTTTTATATAAAGAAACTGAATTCATTCGAACAGTCCTACCAACATTAATATATTATTTTGAAACGAAAAACTATTTTTTCATTTCACAAAAATTACTTTCATCGTAAACCCCGCCACATCATTTTAGTACATCCCTTAGTTATTTCTTTAAACATACTTCGCTAGTTAACTATTTGATCCAACAATTACATAAATTTTGCCTCTTATTCTAAAGGAGAAACCAAAATCTGAATAATTTGATTTTAAAACCTATATTTACTTACATATTATTATGTGTAAACAGACCAAAAATGTATCTATGTAAGTACTTAATGCAATTTAGGCATCGCTTGCAAACAAATAGGTTTTTATTGAACAAAAAATTGCATATATATGATTTAGTTACTAAGTTGCATCCTCCAAAGGAAGAAGCTCATATCTGTAAAATGCTAAAGACAATCCCTTTGCTTAAATTTTTCTCCCATACCAATAATGTGTGGTAACTTTAGTCCAAAAAGAGCTATACACAATGGCCAATACAAAATAAAATAAATAAATAAATCCTTTTTATTTTATAAATCATTTTAACACTATCACTCTATATTCATTTACAAGAAATATGACAAACTAGTTTGGTTTCATTTTTTACTCGTGAGATGGCGCTAAAGTCACGTTATGTTCTATTAATCCAACCAACATAACTGTAATTGGTACTTGTTATCTGGCCTATGACTTGACGTTAGCAGATGTTTAGGCAAGACTTTATGCAACACTAGCGCCGATGGCGGCAAATTGCTCTAGATAAAAGAACTCTGTAGCTGAACATGAACAGCCAGCCAGCAAAACAAACGACTCGAATCGGTCAAATAGATTTATAACTCCATTACAAATTAATTTGGTTGAAAATCAGTTGAAGGTAGTTATTTGACAGTTTAGAACAACTTCATTATGCTGTAAAGTCTACCTATACCTTCTTGCATAGAAAAAAGACATGTGTTGGTTTTAAAAACAGAAAGAATTGATCTTCTAAAATGGAATAGCCGATACGTTACTTCTCTAGTCAACGGCTCGTGGTGATCACAATATTGATTTCTAAATTTAACAAAAAATGCCTGATTATCAAGTTACTCTTTGATGTTGATAAGATAGTGTTTAACCATTACTAAAAAGATTGTAGCCAATTAAAACTCGTCTTATGACCAAGACTTCGCATTGCAATTCAAAATCTGGATTAAAATCCAATTTTGATATATGTTGTATAGATATTTTGTCAAAAAAAAGCGTATAAACTTCTTCCATAAAAAAATACTTACTTCAATCACAAATTAATTTAATTCAAATAAGTCGTGAAAACATCAGGTTATTTTCGTAAACAAATTCATTAATTCTTTCATTTCATTTTCTTCAATATTTGGAATAAACCATAGCGTTATGAATATGAATTTCTAAATAAGGAATTATGATCGACCTTTAATTGAGCGAGTGAGAGGGGACGCCAATGTCCACTTAGGGTTTTGAGCAATGGAATTGCGATGAGGCAATGACGTCTGCGTATCAGAAAACATCGATGTTCGCTTGGTGATTAGTAGTTATTCTTTTTGGATTATGAAATGATAGCAGCGAAAAGTAAACAGCAGAACTAGCGATACAAAATCTCTACTCTTTTATTTAAAGTTGGTTTGAAAACATATTTCATCGTTTAAATGTTTCATCATGCACTAAGTACCAAGCAACCATTTTAAATAACTCAACTGACTGTACAAAAAGGGAAAACACCCAGACCCGATCAAGTTTTTTTTATAAATTCTGGTCACCACATTTTGAGGTTATTTTTTGCACGGAATGGAATGTTAAAAGCACAATTCTACACATAGATATACATACACACCTACAATATAAGTATCTACCTACTATTATCTAATATCTAGTTAATTTTATGTACAATAAATAACATATTATGTATGTAAGTATATTTTCTTAAGAAGTTTTTGAGTTGCAGACTGTATTAAGATTTTAAAACGTTTTGTAATAATACATAGCAACTGAAAATATATAAAATATAGTGCATTTTGAATGATAATTGTTTTTTTTTACTTTTTTCTATTTTCACCTCGGATGTCTCAGGCGTCATGTATTTAGGACAAACCTGATATAAGTACCCCTTTAGCCAATAGACCACCACAGACGAGGCCCAATTTATATGGCTGATGTCCAGCCGGTGATGAGGGTCAAGGGCACTAAGGTACCACGGCCTCGGACCGAAGCAAAAGAAGGAACGGAGGGGTTTCATTCAGTAAGAGTCTGACACTCTCTTTTGCCTCACCCCAAGCAACAGAAGTCATTTGATGATTTTTCCCTCACAAAATTCATTTTTCCATGCAATACATAAGCCCAGAAAAATATTTCACAAAAAAAAAGAAACCAGAGAATCATCGAATTTAGCATGGGATCACCAGAGAAAATTTTCAGATGAGAGGCTGTTTTAAGAAAAATTATATACATAAATACATTTTTTTTTTTTGTAAAACAATCCCTAAAGTCTATCCATAATCTACAGGAACAGGTACATCGGCCTTATCTGACATACACAGCTCAATCAAAATTGTATCTAGCTGGGCAAAGTGTCTTCACCAACCCAGTACCCAACTTATCTTCTAGTTAAGAGCTAGAGCCAGCAACAAACGTGTTTGGACTGCCAGATATGATAAATCCGGAGAGAATATACTAAAATTAGTATTACGTACTTAGGTATCTAGTTTATACTAATTAGAAGGACTAGAATGAATTACTAATTATACGTTACCATAGTTATTTAAGTGTTTAAGAACCATACTTCGGCACTAAAGGGTTGCGACGACCAGAGCGATACCAAGGCCTCACAGAAAACCAGCAATCAATAAATTTTATTTGAGTAAAATGAATACCAAACACAATAAATTGTTAATCTATACTATTATTATTAAGAGTGAATTTACTCCAATACTACTTACATAGGCACTTAACAGATTTGAAAAATTATTATATTGTAGGAAGGTTCACTATTTCACTACTATCTCTGGTTAAAAAAACTGGGTAAAACCGGGGACAAATGCACTTAAATAAAAAAAAATAAAGACACTATTAAGGCTTAAAGAAAAGTCGCATCTTTTACTGTTGTGTATTGTATACAACTATTTCGCCAACACTCACACAGTCTTCGGTAGTATAGTGGTCAGTATCCCCGCCTGTCACGCGGGAGACCGGGGTTCGATTCCCCGCCGGAGAGATCCTTTTGTACTTTTAGTTAATTTCTATTGCGTTTTCAAAAGTTTTTTTTATTAATTTTTTAAATTTTATGTTTTTATATGCGTTAAATAGTATTTACATGGATGATGATATGAATATATATGTAGAGTATGTCGGAAGATGATGAAACAGATAGTAAAAACAAACAAATGGTTGCTCATATTAATCTTCGAAACAATTTAACGACAATAAGGCTGATGGACATAGTTAAATTATGTAAATCGCTTTAATTACTCTAAATCTTTAAATCGGAATATATCTACACCTACATCATCGATATCAACTGATTAGTGAAAGCAATTGAACTGTGTAAACGCAATACCGTCCCCTCTAAGCCAGGGTCCCAGTGGACGATTTAATCTGGCCCCAAAACATCCGGACAAAACAGGGATTTAGAGAAGCCAGGGGACGGACTTACGGCCAAGTGAAATCACGAACTAACATGAATGTATACTGTACTTGATTTTAACGCCATCTATCAAAACTTTATGATACTATTGCAATTGTTAAGGAAAAATATATATGTTTATAATGTTCGCTAGATGGCGCTGTATAAAGTTTTCTGCAATCTGTTCGTAAAGTATTTTATACCTTTTTTGTGAGGGTAAAATCATCAAATGGCTTTTCCCGCCCAGGGTAAGGTGAGAGGGAGCGTCAGACTTTGACTGACTAAAACCGCCCATTCCTTCTCCTGTTCTAGGTTGAGGCCGCGGTGCCTTATTGTGCTTACCCCGCAACCACGGCCGGTGGCCGTCTTGGTTGACATACCCAGTAACGATATGTTTGTGCACTAAAGAATAGGTATTAGTGAAGTAAGTCTTATCATAACCTACGTATTCCTATACCAAATAGGAAAATGCCATCTCTGTACTTGGTTCAACAGAAAAATCAACTTTTCCAATATTTATACAAGAAAACGCAAGCTAAGACTTAAATACCTAGAAATAACTTGACGTAATTAAGTTGTCTATTCTCGGTCCCCGTATGTCCAGTAGAGGCATTAAGATAAGGGCAGCTAGCGGACCCTTCGCACAAGAGATCTAAGGGCTAAGCACAACACATTACACTGTTTTTTTCACATCAGTTGTTGGGCAGCGCACTTTTACTAAATCCCCGGGCTTTAGAAGATTCCCAGGTGTTTGTCCTTTGGGGGGAGGGAGTTAGACGGACCTAATCTTCCAACTCAACGGTTGCGTTAGTAGAATTAAAAGATTATTTTCGATGATTTTAAACCGCATTTTTTATTTTATACCTTTAATTTACACAAATTAATTTGTTCTAGTTTTCATGGTATAAATGTTAGCTGTTTCTATAAAAAAAAATGTAGAAGCATAGGCAAGTAATTTTGTTGGCCTATTCGGTCCGGGTCGTTCCATCCTTGAATGTCAATATTTTGTTTGAGCTACATTTATCAATCTCTTTATGCATGATCAACCTGGATAGCCACTTTTAATTTGGTCCCTTTTTTGTTTAGGTAACTTAGCTTATTATTAACGCCCTAAAGATTTTCTAGCGTTTTTTTTTTATGTAATAAATCGGCAAACGAGCAGAGGTTAGCAATCAACGCCGCCCATGGACACCCGCAACGGAGGAGTTACGAGTGCGTTGCCGACCTTTTAGGAATTAGGGATTTGGAGATTTAGGGATTGGGGAAAAATCCGTGAGCTGAAAACACAACAGAAAAAGCGGTTTTTTGAGGAGAAAACCTATCAAGTTACTTCTGACTAAAAACCACCCTGTTCCTTCTCCTGCTTCTGACCAGAGCCATGGTACATTATTGTGCTTGACCCATAGGGTCGTGGCGTGGCTGAACGTCAGCCCTACTGGGCTCCAACTGTAGTGGTTGTTAGGCTCTTTGAGGTGCGCGCGGAACGCTACGCGCCTTACGCTCAGCTTACGAACTTCCTTTACGATCCGGTCGCGTTTGTATAAAGGCTGTGAATCAAAGGAGTGGGATGCTTTTCAATCAGTGAGTGAGTGAGAAGTCTGATACTACCTCATCCAGTCCAGAAAAATACAAAAAAATTATATTCATCTCCAAAAAAAGGATTAGAATCAGCATCTCACAGAATTTAGTAGTTAACTGCTAATACAACTAACATTATAATAGAGATTTTAACAATCCCTAGACAATAATACGGGGGCCATTGTAAAGGACCCCGGGAACATAGGGAGTCAAAAGCTTCCCCTTTTTTACCGCATTTATTACCCCACAGTGGGCTATTAACCTTTTACGGGTAACATACAAAAATAAGCTGAAGTTGAATTTTTTCAAATTTTACCTTTGACGCCTTGGAAACTGTCCCTTCGGTCTCTTTTGAGCCAAGTGAGAGTGGTAATCATGGGCGTACGAGTTGGTTTCCTAGTTTTTTTTAATTGAGGTTTTTATGCTTAATTTTTTTTAATAATTCATTTTCTACCTTTATTATATTACTGTCTTGTACCCGAAACTTCGTTCCCGTAAAATTTGATTATCGCTATAGTGCGGGAAGGATCTATTCTTCTGTGATAAAATAAAAGATGTTCTAAAATTAAATTAAGAATTTCACCGGTCCAGGCATTTTAAAGGTTGGACTTAACAAACAGACATACAGATAGACAAAAAGTGTTATTTTTAAATACCTATGTATATGTAATGGGTTATTTCAATATTACAATCAGACACTCCATTTTCTTATGTGTACTTATATATGTATATGTATAGGATATATATATATAAATATAGATATATTAGCAATTAGATAATTGCTATGAAAAATTAGAACATTGTTAATGTAACTTTAACCAAGCACGGTACCTAATGGATATAAAGACAGAAAATATAATTTTAACCTATTATCATTGTGTCTTTTTAGTTAACTTATTAATATGAATAGAGGTCTGATACGAACAAGTAAAAATCTAGCTCAGTGGTCTGCTAATGTTTAGAAAGGGTACGCCAAGCACTGGATGAGAACGAGCTGATGATGACGATGATTGTGACGAGTCAATCATTTCCGTATATTACTAATATCTTAACTTCACAAATTCATCAGAAAATATTAGTAAGCAAGCATAGTTAATGTTTGTAAAAACCGAGGTTACTTGAGAGTGTGACAGATAATTATGATAAAAACTTCGCGGAATCCACCGACGTGTGTGCCGACACCCGCTGGCATGCGATTGCATAAACATAACGGGAAATATTTCGATCTATACACTATTGCCAGCTGACTAATAGACCATAATACTCGTTCCTTTAAAACGTGGTCCTTTGATACAGCAAGGACCAAAAAAGGACTAACTTTTTGAAGACGATTTCTGTTGAAAAAGTCAAAAAATCTTAACAAATCTGGTATATTTTTTAAGAATGCGTTTGCATATGCCTATATTTAATAAACAAGCCGAAGTTAAATGAACCTAACATATCTAGAGGTCGAAGTGATCTGGTAACAGTCCTTTCTAAACCTCTATTAAAGAAAATATTAAGCATTTTTTTCTAAATACTTCAAACAACATCCTTAGAATGACCTCAAGAATTTCTAAAATATTATTCAGAACAACGGATTGAGTATAAATATTTTTATTTAACCTTATATCATCCATCGATCGTTAAGAATATCCTACGTCACTCAATGGCAGTTGGAGTCATGACGTCATCACAATTGTAGAAACTGATTTACATAATGATGTGGATCAATCTTTCTACGTAATATAAGAAACGTCAGATGAGACCTTAAACAATTTTATTTTCATTAATAATAACCTAATTGCATGCAAATTAGTATTTATAAACGACTTATTACGTACGCAAATTTTTTTTTCTGTATCAGTCACGGGACCCTGGTCCTTTGGTCCAACAAAACAAAACAGGCAGAATTTTGTAACGAAAAAATTCATCAAATATCCCCTTCTGCCCTGGTTGAGGAGTGAAAAAGTGTCAGACTTTACTGATTAATAAACAAGTGTGAGTCGGAATCATTCACAAATGGCTTCAGGTCAAAGTCATGTTTGTTGTTTGGGCAAACGAGCAGACGGAAAACCTGATGGTAAGCAATCGTTAAGCAATCTTGAACTTTTGGGGATTGGGGTTTCGGGGATTAGAGATTGGAGGTAGAGAAGGATTCAGCCTACGGTAAACTTACTTACACGGGGATACGCAACCCATTTGAACCACACCATGGCTCTCTCACAGTTAAATATTTTGTATTTTTGTTTGTATTTTAGCTGCTTAAACACAGTCAATGAAACACTGAGAGGACTAACCGACAGACTGACACTTAAATCTTTAAATTTTTGTTTGACGTTCAAAAGCGCCTATATGTAAGGTGGTCTAATTGGAATTAATGATTTTGATATTTTATTATTTTGAATACAATTGACGTGGTTACAGACTGATGAACTGACAACAAAATCTTAGTAAATAAGGTTCCCGTTTATATCCTTCAGGTAGGGAACCTATCGTTCCAAGTCCTGATCCGAGCCGGGGCCTCGGTAACTTATTGCACTTTGTCATTTTTTCATCGAAAGACGTTTTACAAACCAATCGATATTTGAAAAACGCCTGATGACAATTAAGAAGAAAATTATAGATTTGACATATATTAAATAACCTGTCATAGCAAAGTAATTTACTATTACATTAATTTCCGAACGACAGACTGACACTATAACTTCAAAATTTAGTGTGACGTTCAAAAGTGCCTGTAAGGGTCTAATTGGAATAAATGATTTTTTACTTTTGACTTTGACTTTCAAGTTTGGAACACATGGAGACAAAAATGTCATAGTTTCTTATTTGAATGTAGATGATGAAGTCAATGCACCTCGTGATGGCTCGTAACTGTCACTAAGAGGCTAAAGACCGTGAAGATACAAATGATAAAATTAATACGACGTTTAATAAAAACTTTCTGTTAGTAGGTAAAATCTAATAAAACTATATTTGCTTATGAATTAGAAAATGCCAGTGTGGGACAGCCATGCTTCGGCACGAATGGTTAAGGTCAAGCGGAGTGATACCACGGCCTCACAAAAACCCGGTGTGAAGCAATACTTATGTTGTGTTTCCCCGTGTGATTGAGGTTGCCTGAGGTCACATCCTCCCCTCCCACCCGACGGCCCCCTATCCTGCATCCTCAAATCCCCTATGCGTAAATCCCTAACAGCACACAACAGGCCGGCAATGCACTGGTAGCAACTCTTTGGTATTAAGAGCGTTCATACAGCGCCGATTGCTTACCATCAGGTAATCCGTCTGCTCGTTTGCATCGTTACCGGAGGCAATCCTTCCCCTTCCCCAATCCCTAATCCCCAAACAGCAGCGTACTCGTAACTCCTCCGTTATTGGGTCTATGGGCGGCGCTGATTGCTTACCATCAGGTTATCAGTTTGTTCGAGCTATCACATAAAAAAATATCAAATTCCGCTTATTAATAAATAATCTTCAATAAAAAGTCCTTGGCAAATAATACAATAAATATCTGCATTAATCGTGTTAGTAATACTACAGTCGCGTGCGCTTCACTCCCTCCTATAGAGCGATATAAGCGATCTGCGCTTGCGCACGTTCAGTATTACAGTGACCACCTGTCAGAATGGAGTCTCGAGTGATTTTTGTTTGTCTGTTTGTTACTGTCGTCGTTTGCGGAGTACAAGGTATGTAAGATTTTTATTTTTATATCAAAAGTGGTTTATTGTAGCGTTTTGTAAAAGGACCAAACTTACTTATGGAGAAGTTTGTGTTGCATATTATAATGGGTGTTAATTTTATATTCGTTTTTGTGTTGTTTATTGCATTTAAACTGTGGTCCTTTGATTCGTAAGATTTTTAAGCTTAAAAAATGGAAAATCTATATTATACTGAACTCTCACTAAACTACAGATCACAGATGTAAAATAAATTATGTGTTCAAGAATTAAGAATCATCTCAACCAATCAATCAAAAAGTTAAATTCGGTGTTTTTCGAAAACAAGACTTTTCAATAGCTTCAGTTTTCTAATAATTACCGAATTTTAAACATGATTATTTTAGTAACATCAAAATTAAGTTTTTAATAACTGAGTGATAAGTCCCCTTATAGTATTTTGTGAAAACTAAACAAAATAGTAGGGATGATGGTGTTTCTATTCTAGTAATCTACTCTGTTATTAGGGCTTAGCTTAGAAAAATATTATTATAATAAATGCAAATATATATATAAATAATAGTTTTTGGGACATACTCACCATAACTTTCCTTAAGGAAATACACAACCGACTACAACAAATAAATTCAAATCCTTCTCAGGGGAAAAATATAAATGAAACACAATTATACTCCTTGGTAAAAAGAAAACTAAAAAAATACGGTCCTTTTTGGAAGTCTGTTATAAGTTATAAAGTGACATAATTGTGATATCAGATGACGATCTTTGGATCCGGCCAAATACCGAAAACAAAACCGTAGATCCGTCATCAATTGAGAAAAACTTTATCTTGTCATAATCTTGATGTTGATCATAAATTATAATTCAAACACTTTATAAAATAAAGTTGGCAATATAAATAACGAATCGTGATTATAACTCTACATATTACAACAACAATTGTTCATTATAAGCTTTAAACTATTTAGATATTATCATGTTGACTTTAAATACCTGATTTATTGTTTATGACTAAGTGCTAATGGAATAATTCCATTGTAATTAATAGCGAATATGGTAATGAGATTGTACTTTATTTGTATTGATCAATTGCGGATTTTATTGTTTATACTCAGAAAGAAATTACTCCATGTGTGTGGAGTACAGACTCGGTCTAATTCAATCTCTGTGCCAAATTCCATTCAAGTCAATTCAGTGGTTTTTTTGCGAAAAGTCTAACAAAAATCCATCTATACTTACAAACTTTGAACTTCCTCGTCTACAATATTATACTCCGTATGACAAAAAATATTTCAATGAGTACATTCTACTTCTGAAGAAATGTTTAGGTAGGTACATTTATGACATACTAGCTACTCTCGCGCGGTTCCGCTGCTCTGCTCCATTTGATCGTAGCGTGATGTTATAATAGCCTATAGCACTCAGGAACATTGTAGCTGCCTATCAGTGAAAGAATTTTCGCAATCCGACCAGCGGTTCCAAAGATTACCCCCTACATATAAACTTACTAACAAATTTTACCTCTTTATAATATTAGTTATTCCCGTAACTCCTCTTTCCCTATTATACATATCTCTTCTTATTTCTCGTGAAATAAAATATCATAAATCTACAATAATCCAAATCTAGTTCAATTTCTTTTTTTTTATTAAAAGTTCTCAAAATGATGTATCGAACCTTATGCTTAAACAAAATTATTAAGGATATCAAAGATTTCATACTTTTTGAATAGGGTTGCCTCTAGTGATAGTTCTGCGATGTAGAGAAATCTACTTCTTGAACTTTGTGTCATAACAAAATTAATTCACATCATCAGCCCATAAATTATCACTGCTAAGCAAAGACCTCTTCTCACACGGAGAATGGCTTGCTCAGAATGGATTGGTGATTTCAAACTTATAATTAGAAATTATTGTAAGTCAAGGTTTTTGATTTTTTCTTCACATTTTCTAAGTGGTGTCTAAATACTCTTAAGGGTACATGTCACTTAGAAAGAGTCACATGAGAACTTACCAGGTCTCGAACTCTGCCAACTGTTCTGAATATTAATTCACCAAACCCCAAGCGAACGCCGGCATTCGCGCACCTATTGTTCTTCTGTTGTGTCTCGAACTATTACACTTGAAAGGTTAAATATATGTATATATAAAACTAGTATGTACTGTACATATTGTTCAAGATGCAATCGAAGGTTACAACCGGAGATATGATCTGATTGCAGTATTATGACAATATAACATACATAAATATACAATTTTATTATTATATGAGCAATTGTCTTACATATTGACTTGGGTAAAACCCATGGCTTCATCTACAATATTGTTTTTTGACGCGAGCTGACGGTTTACCTAATGGTAAGCAATCGGCGCCGCCCATGGACACCCGCAACACCAAAGGAGTTGCAAGTGCGTTGCTGAACTTTTGGGAATAAAGGGTGGTTGTGGATTTATGGATTGTTCACTTTATTAAAAATCTAGCTACTCTCGCGCGATCTCACTCGCTGTTCGGCTCCGTTTAATCATAGCGTGATGTTTTATAGCCTATAGCACTCAGGAACATTGTAGCTACCTATCAGTGAAAGAATTTTGGCAATCTGACCAGCGGTTCCAAAGATTACCCCCTACATAAAAACTTACAAATTTTACTTCTTTATAATATTAGTATAGATATTAATTATAAATCAAAGATAACTCAAAATCAACATAGGTACCAACTTTCGCATGTAAAGTGCAAAAAATACCATTCTCCTGGCCAGGAGCGGAGAAGGAACGGGTTGTTTTAAGTCAGTCAGACAGAATCTGACACTCCCTCTCGCCTTATTCAAGGAGGATTCCTTCGATGAGTTCCAAAAAAACTTTTAGATAGACAAGTCCCAGCCAAGCATTTTAAAAAAACTTAAAGAAAATTGATTCTTAAAGGATTTAGGCCTGCTTAAAAACACCATAATATTATCATTCATACAAACTGTGTCAAGGTCATTCTTTCGCATTTATGATATGTTTCAGTTAACAAGATTTGGATTTTCCAATGCACATATATGTAGCTTGTAATACTCTGAATGTTAAAGATTTCTTCATACAGGACAAACCAAGCCATTTAACATTTTGTAACTACATCTCAAATGTCATCGCAACATAATGTGACTTTTAATATGTTATAGATAAGGTGTTTCAGATAAAGTGTGGAAGAGCCATGCTTCGGCACGAATGGGTCGGCTCGACCGTAATGATACCACGGCCTCATAGAAGACCGGCGTGAAACAACCACAGCGTTGTGTTTCGCCGTGTGATTGAGGTTACCGGAGGCCCAATCCTTCCCCGCCCCCAATCCCTCCTCAATCCCTAAATCTCCAAATCCCTAATCCCTAAAAGGTCGGCAACGCACTCGTAACTCCTCCGTTGCGGGTGTCCATGGGCGGCGCTGATTGCTTACCATCAGGTAATCCGTCTGCTCGTTTGCCAGTTACATAAAGAAAAAGGTACAGAGAACAAGATACAGTTGTATACACCAAGAATTGAACCTTACTATCAAGTATGGGGTCTATTCTGGACCTACAAAAGATATTTGGAAAATTCGTTCATAAAATGCTACTTATATCATCCGCGATATAGAATATGAATGAAATTACTCATACTGTTCTAATATAGTTTATACTTTCACAGTCCGTACTTAATTTGAAAAGCTAATGAAGAGATAAAAATTGGCCGAGTGCTCAATAGGACAAAGGGGTTAATATCACTTTTGTTAAAGAAATACCTGAAATAAATCTTGTGCTAAATTTCAAGTGTCAAGTTCTCACGTTTTAGGAGATTTAGATACCTATACAGACAGGCTAAGAAGCCCGCTTCTTATGCATGAAGGTGTGGGTTCGAAACCTGGCAAGTACCAATGTGACTTTTTCAGAGTTATATGTACTTTCTATGATTATTTAGACACCACTAACATACGGTAAGGTAGGAAACCTGGACTTAAAATTTCTAATAATAATTATAAGTTTGAAATCGCCAACCCGCATTGAGCAAGCGTGGTGATTAATGCTCTAACCTTCTCCGTATGAGAAGAGGCCTTTGCTCAGCATTGGGCACTTATAGGCTGATGATGATGAAGATGAGATATACAGACGCACGGACGAATGAATAGCGGACTCCTAGTAATCCCATTTGACCTTTTATTCATCACTTTTCCTGCATGGCCTTAAATATACAGACATCTATCTACATAACTAGTAAACACGACAATAAAGAAGAAATAACCATGCAGTGACGTTTTCGTATATAATTCTATATAATTATAATCTCGAAAGTCTTAATTAAACACATATTTCGTACCAAAGGACCACGTAAATGGTCGGTAATTGAAGCCTCATAAAGATGATTTAATTTTATAAAAATGTACCGACGAAATGCCTTGAGCACGATGACCATCAATTATGTAGTTATTTTAATTCCTATGTACAGCCGTGTATCAGTTGTTTTTTGTTAGTATGTGCATTCTGTATAGTGAATGCATGTAGTGTTTTTTTGCTATTGTATGATTGGATTGGTCCTAATTCTTTGTAGGTCTTTAGGTTAAGATATCTTAGCCGCGGTTGCGGGTGTAAGAGGAATTGTGCACAGCTTCCCTGGCCGGGAACAGGAGAGGGAACGGGATGGTTTTTAGATTGTAAGAGTCTTACAGTGCCTCTCGCCCCACCCAGTAGGGGTAGTCATTTGATGATATTCCAGCAATACAAAAAGATTAAGATATTTACGTGAATCCGGGGCTGCGAGGTAAGCGCAATGAGGCACCGCGACCTCGGCCCAGAGTAGGAGAAGGAACGGGGGGGGGTTCTTAGTCAGTTAGAGTCTGACACTCTCTCTCGCCTTACCCTGGGCGGGAGAAGTCATTGGATGATTTTCCATTGACAAAAAAAAGGTGAATGAACCGCTGATTGCATGTAGTTTACAACCAGCCTATCGGGAAATCATTCAGTTAATCATCAGGAGGAAAGGGAGGATGTTCAGCCGCATATAATAAATCAGAATCTCAGTGACTAATTTGATTAAAGTACCTATTAGTAAGTATACAACGGGTTCAGAGTCCTCATAAGTACATCATAAGTATTTGGCAAAATTTTATGTTCTTGTGCATATAAAAATAATATACAAAATGCCTATTGCTGAATGAATTGAATATAACGACTGTTTCACTTGAATTAACTGAGAAAAGCTCTACTAGTTTCAAGTCACAACAGGACTCTTAAAAAAGTGTCATTTATTAATATGTCCCACGATAGTTATATTATAAAGAGGTACATATTGTAAGTTTGTATGTTTGTAAGTTTGGTAATCTTTGGAACCACTCGTCGGATTGTCAAATTTCTTTCAATTATTGATAGCTACGATGTTTCCGAGTGCTATAGGCTATCACGATCACGCTCACGCTACAATCAAATGGAGCGACCGTGCGGGAGTAGCTAGTCTACTATACAAAAAGAAATATATGTTTGTATGAAATTAACTGAAGTATTTTTAGAGATTTTTGATCGACTCCAAAGGACAAAGGTGTATGTGATTGCACCTTGCAAGCAACATATAACTTTAAGGAAAACTACCTTCACGTTATATAGAGAAGTTATAAGGTCAAATCAACAAAACGCTTTTAATTTATTACTCTCGAAATCCGTTAGGTTTTAATACCTCATATAACCAAAACCATGGCGCCGAAACTTACGTTACTTGTGAAGGAAGGGAGATTCACTGACAACATCAGAAATGAAAGCAATTCAATTATTGTAAACTTATTATATGCCAACTTCCTTCACTCCTTTAGTGTGGGAGAGCCAAGCTTCGGCACGAATGGGTCGGCTCGACCGGAGTGATACCACGGCCTCACAGAATACCGGCGTGAAACAACCACAACGTTGTGTTTCGCCTTGTGAGTGAGGTTACCGGAGGCCCAATCTCGCCCTTTCCCCTATCCCTTCCCGATCCTTTTATCCGCAACCCCTATCCTCAAAAGGCCGGCAACGCACTCGTAACTTCTTTGGTGTTGCGGGTGTCCATGTGCAGCGTCGATTGTCTACCATCAGGTAATCCGTCTGCTCGTTTGCCGACTTATACAATAAAAAATACTTTCTTACAATTTATCCTGTGGATTTTTTTTTAATGGTAATGTTTTTTCGGTACAAACGGGCCGGCTCGACGGCTCGCCAAAGTGCCATGGCCTCACACAAAACCAGCGTGACAAGAGACTTGTTTCATGTGAGGTCATGTTCAGGTTAGGAGGGTGTATGGATGGGTGTTTGTAACTCTACAACGTAAAAACTTTTTTTTTTTTTTTTAAAAACGTTGCCCCACACTAGGATTTTCTCCTGTGTCGTGGGTGCGTTTACAAACATACAATTTCACATGCACATCACACCCAGACCCGGAACAACAATCTGTGGATCACACAAAGAGTTGTTCCGTGCGGGAATCGAACCCGCCACACGTTGCGCGGCAGCCAGCCACCGTGCAGTCAAACTGCTGAACAGATTTGACTGCACGGTTGGTGCGGTGGCTGGACAAATGACTGTCGCACAACGAGTCGGAGGTTCGCTTTTTCGCTCGGAATAACTGTTTTTGTGATCCACTAATTGTTGTTCCGGGTCTGTGATGTGTTGGTGAAATCGTACGTTTGTAAACGCACCCACGACACAAGAGAAGACCGTTTGGCAAATAGTTAAATAAAAAAATTGGCACAGGAATAGATAGATAGAGAGATATATAGTCTAAAATAACAAACAGGCTACTTTGCACCCTAGTATCGCGGATGAAGCCACTACTAGGAGCTAGTCTATAGTAATATTATGAAGAGGTAAAAGTTTGTAAGTTTGTATGGAGGGGGTAATCTTTGGAACCACTGGTCGGATTCTCAAAATTCTTTCACTTATTGATAGCTACAATGTGCCTGAGTGCTATAGCTATAAAACATCACGCTACTATAAAATGAAGCCGAGCAGCGAGTGAAACTGCGCGGGAGTAGCTAGTTTCATATAAAACTTCTTGCTTCCCAAGCATTATATTGATACACAACTAAAAGTAAGTAATAAAACAAACTCTAGCATTCCTTTGTTATGCAAATCATTTCACACGATCAAGATAAATAACCATATAATAAAGAAACCCGTTACCTATGGTATCAATGGCCGTAAACATTGAATTTATTTGCTACTTGATAAAAATCATAAATTCTTAACAGGTAGACAATGTCACCGTAATCAATCAAACTTCAAAAGTATAATTAGAAATTATGTATAAGTCAAAGTTTCCTCGCGATGTTTTCTTTCACCGTTTATCAGTGGTGTCTAAATATATTTACTTAGAAAGCACATATAACTTAGCAAAAGTCATATTGGTACTTGCTATGTTTCAAAGGTTAATAGATAGTTAATTTAATATTTATACTTATAGACCATGTGCCAAAATGTTTTCTTATTATATTTTTATCTATTTTATCTTCAAATTCTTACTACACACTCCTCCACAGAACTATCATCGTAGATATATATAATGATTTTGAGGTACCTAAAATAGAAACCTAATCCCACTAAGAGTATCAGATAACATGCGGTCCGCGCGCACCTCAAACGGTCAATAGACCACCAGTCTAGGGCTGATGTTTAGCCGGGGTAGCGGGGCAACCGCAATAAGGCTTTACGGCCTCGGCCTAGAGCAGAAGAAGGAACGGGAGGATTTTTAGTTAATAAGAGTCTGACACTCCCTCCCGCCCGGCCCTGGGCGGGAGAAGTCATTTGATGATATTCCCCTCACAAAAAAAAACATATAATATACTTTAGATTACGTTTCCAATACTACTTTTATCTTACTTCTTGACGTACTAAACTCGTTTCAATTTCCTTAAGAACCAGTCCAAGAAGAAATGAAACAACTAAAACAACAAACAATGCACATTTTATAACCTTAATTCGATACCATTAAACATTTTATGGAGCTGCACATAATTAGGTTATTGCCTAATTAAAATACAACTTCGTAAAAGTTAATTTATTTTTATTTGCATTTTAACTTTATACCGTCTTTAACCTACTTTGAATTTGTAAATTTTGTTACGTAAGTCAATTATGCTTTTGTCTTTTATAACTTATTTTATACCTACGTATCTTATATTATTATTTTGTATCTTAAATTCAAAAGTCAAAAGTCAAAATCATTTATTTCAATTAGACCCTTAAATGCACTTTTTAACGTCAACCAAAGCTTAAAGATATGATGTATCAGGCTGTCGGTCAGTCGTCTTAGTGAAGCTATTTGCTCGTTCCAAAGTGTAGATTCCGATGGAGAAGAACGAGCAAGAAACTCCATGGTTACTCTTTTTAAATCACATTATTACACTACTATAAATACAAAATTGTGTGTGTCTTTCTGATATGTCGATTTTTTGCCTACACAAAGTATCGCAGAGAGCCTGAAGCGCAGTATTTTGCTTACATTATTATGTTTTACAACTTTTCATAAGACATCTCAAAATTGCATTAAAAAAAGTATACGGTAGTAACTTATTTAAATATCAACGTACATTTTAACTTCATTTTTCTAAGTAGGTACTCAGTTTAAATTGATCTTTAAAACACTTCTTAGAACCTACGCAGGCTAACTACAACTATTTAAGAATATAATTATATGCAAAAAAAAACTACAAAACTACTCAATACCACCAAAGTCCTTGAAAACAAAACAAATGTTTCCAAGTATCTTAATGTGCAAAACAAGTCATTGTTACAACAAGCAAATACAACCAATCAGTTTACAGACGGACAGACAGACAGACAGCAATTATTAGTAAACTTGAACCGGTCGGACAAAGAAACTGAAGTGAAATCTCCTTGATTGATGAACTTCTTTCTTTCTGTTAATCAACATGATCTTGACCAACTGACAGGTGATATTTAAGGTGCCTTAATCTGTCCAGCCAGGGTTGCTAGACAAGCAAACTACCGTATCCGCAGCCCTGAATCGGAGGAGGAGAAGGAACGGGGGGGTTTTTAGTCAGTAGGAGTCTGACACTCTCTCGCCCACCACCAAGGGTGGAAGAAGTCTTCGAATGATTTTCCTCCCACAAAAAAAAAGTATCTAAATTCATCTAATAAATCAAAGCTTTTTGTGTAATAGAAGCAGAGGTGTGTTTAGAATCTGCTCTTAAAATAATAAAAGATTCTAGATTTCATAAAAATCTCAATGAAGTGGCAGGAATCAGCATAGAGAGATAGAAGGAAAGCATTCAGCTGGTCTTATGAATTTTTTCTTTAATGGGACAAGCCCGCCGCAACCTCCCGAAGCCGCTGCAACTCCTTTAAGCCAGGATCTACAGTAGATACAACCATGAAAACACCGGAACACTGAAGTCCGGCGCGTCCCAGGGACATGAGTGACTGTCTTGGATCCTGTAACGAAATAAATCAGAAGATATTATTTGGGGAGATGAAAAAAAAATGGTCGTATGCAGTGTAACATATTCCAATTTAGGGAGAAAAGGATCATAGTGACGTTTTTCAATAGAAGCTATATGATATATGTTGTGATTATAACAAATCGTCCTTGACGAGAACGGAAGATCTTAGCATTCTACAATATTGTCTTAAACTAGGCAAGATAAACCAAAAACAAAATAGAGAACGATACGTAGTTAATAAATTAAGAAAGGCATGCATCCGTCTACCAATAAATTTTTCGTATCTTAATAATGATCTGATCTCTCCAGCGATCGATTACACGGCTCAGTTAATTGAATTAATTGATTTTTCAATCAAATGCAGGTCAGGTACGCATGTCAAAATGTATTTGAGTAATTAAATTGTCAATGTACTTTTAAATTGATGGTGCATAGCTGGGCTATGAAAAAAATTAGTCCGTCAATCAGTCTATTTTGGATCGTAATTGAGAAAGTGTTACATTTCTTCGTATGTAGAAAAACTTCATATTGAGGATAGTGAATGTTTTTTAATAAAGATCCATTTGTTTTTTTCTTACTGTAATTCATTAATCTGTCGATGTAGTAGGATTCCACTTGATTATTTAATTGATTGTCGTGGTAGCCCTGGGGTTAAGGCTACCGCCCCTCATGTATGTCCCAATGTGACTTTTTCTAACTTATAATGTACTTTCTAACTGTATTTAGACACCACTTACGCATGGTGAAGGAAAACATTGTGATGAAACCTGGACTTTAATTTCTAATAATAAGTTTAAAATTGCCAAACCACCTTGAGTAAGTGTGGTGATTGATGCTCAACCTTCTCCAAGTCAAAAATGGTGCAACGGTGCAGATATCAAATAATATTCGATCAATTAAATCATGACATCATCAGCCTATAAGTGCCCAATACTGAGCAAAGGCCTCTTCTCACACGGAGAAGGTTGGAGCATTTATCGCCACGCTTGCTCAAGGCAGATTGGCGATTTCAAATTGTCATTGTAACAGGTTTCCTCAAGATGTTTTCGTTCACTGTTTGTCAGTCTAAATAATCAAAGCAAGTACATGTAACTTGGAAAAAGTCAGATTGGTACTTGCTTGGTTTTGGACCTGCATCCTCATGCATGAAAAGCGGGCGCCTTAATCTCCTGGCTACCACAACGATATGATTAAAGACGAAAGATACGAATAACTCATTCCAATCTTGCTTCCAGGACAAGTAGCATCGCTCTGTAAGCCATTCGAGAGGCTCCTTGTGTGCGGCTGCCCGCGTACCTGCCGGGATCCGGCGCCGGACTGCAAGGCCGTCTGCCGGCCTGGCTGCTTCTGTGAAGAGGGACAGGTCCGAGACGATAATGGCAACTGCATTAAGTTGGCTGACTGTCCTCCTATATGTGAGTGGATACTGTTAGATTTGTTATTAGACTCATTAATAACTTTATGACAATTATCTCCATTGACTGCGTTGAGTTGATGCAAGTGCTGTTCTGTTTTGGCTCACAAGAAATTGGGAAAATAAATGAAAAGGACAAAAGTAAAATGGACAAAATGGTGCAAAAATAACATACGACTACGTTTCTTATTTTATAATCCATTTTGTAAACTTAACCATACAAAATCCATATAAACCAGGAACTGATTTAAAGAATGAATAAACAATTTTTCATTGATTTAAACCATTATTTACAGAGCTTCAATAATTAATTAAGTATTTCATCCATCATAGCTCCAAACTCTATTTAATATTGTCGATTTTCCCTCATTTGCCATTATTTTAATTATAATAACGAATGCACCATTAGCACATGCCAACATGAATAGTTATATTGGTATATTTGATCTAGTTTAATTTAATCTTTTACATACAGGCGACAATGACCCCTAGCATAGACTAATAATACACTACCCCTAGATATACCTTAAAAACGAATATACACATGTTATATATTAAAAAACTTCAAATTACGTGTATATTCGGTTCTTATGCCAAACCACCTTGAGCAAGCGTGGTGATTAATGCTCATACCTTCTCCGTGTGAAGAAAAGTCTTTGCTTTGCAGTCAATTACATACATTAGTTTTTTTATTTTAATTGGCTGACACGACATATGAAAATCCTAGATTTTCCTAGAAACAAAAATTTGTGGATCACACAAAGTTGTTCTATGCTTGAATCGAACCCGCGAAAAATTGCGTGGCAGCCAGTTGCCCAGCTACCGCGCAATGTACATCTATACTAATATTATAAAGTTGCAGAGTTTGTTTGTTTGTTTGAACGCGCTAATCTCTGGAACTACTGGTCCGATTTGAATGATTCTTTCAGTGTTGTGTAGTCCATTTATTGAGGAAGGCTATAGGCTATATTTTGTTCAATTCAAAATTAGGGATCCGTAATAAAATTGCTATTTTATAACACAAGGAGTAAAATCGAAAACCTATTTTTGCGTGCGCTGCAAAAACTATTGACAATAAAACAGAATGATGTACTACGACTTTGTAGATTCTAATAAAACCTACAAAAAAGTCCGCGAGAGCATATATCTAGCTATCATGGTTTAATCACAATAACCGATTTTGTGTTCAAAATAATTATTAAATCGTCTGAAGAAAAAAAAAGCGTTTAATATGTATCGTAATATTAATCTTTATCAAAATTAAGCATTATGTTATCAAGAGTATTTATTCAGAAGTAAAATACTTCTTATTTCCTCTCAATCGGATATTTCGTTTAAAAGTTATCACGTCTTTATGATGTTAAGAGTTGGTACCTTATTAATGAGTTATGGACCATAGAGTTTTCTATCAACATAAAATCCTGTAATAATCTTTTTCGAAATATATTTGTTGATAATTGTAAGTATAAGATTTTTTTTTAAGGAATAAGTCGACATACTAGCAGACGCATTACCCGATGGTAAGTAATCAGCGCCGCCCATGGACACCCGCAATGGAGGAGTTACGAGTGCGTTGCCGACCTTTTAGGGATTAGGGTTTTAGAGATTTAAGGATTGGGAGGGATCGGGGAAGGGGAACGATTGGACCTCCGGTAACCTCACTCACACGGCGAAACACAACGCTGTGGTTGTTTTACGTCGGTATTCTGTGAGGCCGTGGTATCACTCCGGTCGAGCCAACCCATTCGTGCTGAAGCTAGGCTCTCCCACACTTCTAAGATGTTGAAGAGTATATGAAATACATTTCTAAACTAACTCTTCTAAGGAAAAGTAAATCCAAGGAATAACACACACCTTAATTTGGATCCTTTAGAAATGTCGTTGGCCATACGATGTAAATGCATTAAATGAGTATATTACTGTAAATGAACCCACGTTATTTCATGACCTGGTGCAATAGTGTTACGCACCGTTTTCATTTCAATGACGGAAAAAATTTTGTTTGATGCTCCAGGCGGAACCGGCAATACTTTCATTACTAATTTGATATTAGCAAAAGTAAGGTGTCAGGGAATACTAGCTTTGGCAGTCGTGTCATCAGGAATCGCTGCTACTATATTAGCTGGCGGACGCACAGCTCATTCCACTTTTAAACTGCCCCTAACCATTCCGTTACAGAAAGATAGCGTGTGCTCTATTCGTAAAAATGGCCCTTTAGGCAAAGTTTTGTTAGACGTCATTTTAATAATCTGGGATGAATGTACCATGATTCATAGAGCTTATGTGGAGGCCCTAGATAGGGCTCTAAGAGATATTAGAGGCTGTAATAAAATCATGGGTTTTTATAAAATCATTGTCTGTCATGTTTGCTGTGGATTTTCGGCAAACTTTACCTATAGTAGTAAGAAGAACTAGGGTAGACATTGTAAAAAATTGCCTCAAAAGTTCTCTATTATGGAAATTTGTTCATACCTTAAAACTATCAACGAACATGAGAGCACATTGGGAGCAGGTAGTACAAATTTTCCTTTGAAGTTACTTTTAATTGGAGACGGAATAATACCTCATTTTGAAAATAAAATACCTATTGATCAAGATTTAGGAGAAAAAGTGACTAGCATTGAGAGTTTAATATCAAAAGTTTACCTAGATATCGTCGAAATAGAAAATAAAGATTATCAATGGAAGTGTTAAAGAGCAATATTGGCGATGAGAAACAGTAGTGTTGACGAAATTAACTATTTAATTTTAACTTAACTTCCAGGGGATATAATCATATGATCAAGAATATGCAGTCCATTATCTATAGGAATTTCTTAATTCTTTAAACCCGAGGGGCATCCCATCACATTCTCTCAAGTAAAAAATTGGTGCCCCAATTATTTTACTTAGAAATCTTAAGCCACCAAAATTTATGTAACGGGACTCGACTTCAGGTTGAATTTCTTCGCAATAACATGATCGTTTCAACAGCTCTGACTGGTCCAGCGTTTGGTCAAACAGTATTTACACCTCGGATCCTAATGATTCCAAATGATTTGCCTTTACATTTTAAAAGAGTCCCATTGCCAATAAAATTATCTTTTGCCGTAACAAATACATAAAGCACAGGGTCAAACATTTAAATACGTAATATTAGATTTACAGCAAGACTCGCGTTGTCAAGATCAGGTTGCGGAAACAATCAATCTATTCTTCTGCAACAAGAAAATAAAATGAAAAATATAATTTACTCAGAAGTACTTTCAAATAATATTTTAACCCGGTTTAAAGTGGACGGACACTCCCGCCTGTAGTCGTATTTCTTATTCTGGCTGAATGTCGAACAGATAAACAGCTATTGCTTACTTGACTTATACAATTTAACTAGATCTATATTTTTCTTAATATTATAAACCTGAAAAGTTTAGTTGTTTGTTATGAAGGCGGTTATCTGGAAATACTGATCTGATAATTATGAAAACTGTTTAAATATTCAATAGTCCATTTATTGAGGGAGGCAATATTTGATGTCGGTATTTCCGCGAAATGGAAAAAAACGCGGGTGAAACCGCGGGGCACAGCTAGTTATACATATACACGCAGACTTAACAATTTTTTACCCCATTTGCAGTATCAGCCTACAAGCAAGATACGACGGAACCCCGTCCAAACGGGGGCCAGTGTCCTGACAACGAGGAATACAGGTTTTGCGAACCCTGTCACAAGACCTGTGAGAACCCCAACCCTATCTGTCCTGCCCAGTGTGCAAGAGGGTGCTTCTGTAAAGATGGGCTCCTTAGAGACAAAGATGGCACTTGTGTACCAAAGGAAAAATGCTCAAATAGTAAGTAGAATATTTTTTACAACGAATCTTTTTTTTTATGGTGTAAGTCGGCAAACGAGCAGACGTATTACCTGATGGTAAGCAATCGGCGCCCGCCCATGGACACCCGTAATACCAAAGGAGTTACGAGTCCGTTGCCGGCCTTTTGGGGATAGGGGTTGCGGATATAAGGATTGGGAAGAGATGGGGGAAGGGGAGGGATTGGGCCTTCGGTAACCTCACTCACACGGCGAAATACAACGCTGTGGGTTTTTTCACGCCGGTATTCAGTGAGGCCGTGGTATCACGCCGGTCGAGCCGACCCATTCGTGCCGAAGCTTGGCTCTCAGAAACTTGCCATAATTATAGCACACGCTTCTTGCAGTTAGTTGTACATTGCTCATATTGTTAATATGTTTGTTCTTGCACGGACAGCGACGCGATCTGATGGTGTAATGTACGACAAAATCACGACGCGCCGTGTGTAAACGTGGCCTTATTATGGTGATCTAGTGAAAAAGTACAACTGTTTGGGATTATGGCTTGTAGTTGTTTGGAACTCTTTAATTTACATAAACTTGAATTTCTTGTTTGAATCTATGATGCTCTAGTTACCACTGGACATCAGTAACATGTCACGGCTACATATATGATCAACTAACACTCTCTTAACGGCTTTGCCCGTACTTTTCAGGTAACAAAAGCTCAAGTATATTTTTCTCTGCTATATCTATCTCTGTGCAAAATTTCCTCAAAACCATTTCAGTATTTTTGAATATGAATGAGTAACAAACATCTATCCATACTTACAATCTTTCGCGTTTATAAATATTAGCAGGATTCAGTGAATACGGTTTTTTTTTTTGTCAGGGAAAAATCAGCAAATGACTTCTCCCGCCCAGGGTAAGGCGAGAGTGTCAACTCTTACTGACTAAAAACCCCACCGTTCCTTCTCCTGCTCTAGGCCGAGGTCGCGGTGCCTCATTGCGCTTACCCCGCAACCCCGGCTGAACATCAAGCCTATAGGGCCCCATCTGTGGTGGTCTATTGGCTCTACTCTCGCCGTACGCTCGGGTCTGGTTCTGATCGGGCAGCGAGCTACCCTTACTCGCCGTCCGCAGACCCGCGCGTGCAGTGATTCTAGTTCAGGGATCCCGCTATAGGGAAATTAATTTCCTTTCCCACTCCTACCTGTAATCAGCCTGCTAACACCAGAGTTTATAAGAGAGAGATATATTTCAACAGCAAACTGCCTCTGATGACGATTTTGAAATAATTAATTTATTTTGATTGCAATCGGGTTGTGGCGAATATAATCCATGTTATCTCGAAGGTCTGTTTGCTTTAGCTAAGTGTATTTTGCAAAATATGTAAAATTGAGGCTGTCTCCTGCGTTATCTTCTGGTCTTGGCAGGACGATGTCAGGGACGTATCATGCATTGTGTTTGTCTTATTTAGCCTTAAAGTCTTAATAAAATGTCCAAAACTTGCTATTGTTTAAATATTAATGACATACTTTGATTACTATCTTAATACATGACTTACTCAGTTTGGTCAATAGTGTTGCAAGATGCATTTATTCTTTTTTGTATTATTTACTAGCTCTTACCCGCGGCGTCGCTCCCGTCATTTGACTACCTATCCTACTCTACATACCCTACTCTACCTACACTACTCTACTTACCCTACTCTACCTACCCTATTCTACCTAACATACTCTACCTACCCTACTCTACATACCCTACTCTACCTAACCTACTTTACCTACTCTATCCTATCCTATGTCTTTCTCCTGGCTCTAAACTACCTCCCTGCCAATTTTCAGCTAAATCGGTTCAGCCGTTCTTGAGTTATGTCATGTTATGCAATAATCTGTTAACCCACAAAAACCTGATTTTTAAGTTAACGCCATCTGGCTTCTGTAGCCAGTCTCTTGAACCCTTAAAAAAAATGCAGAGACATGTACTAAATTTATAAAAACGCCATCTACCATAAAAATGTTTTTGTAGTTCGCGGAACTAGTCTTCAACAATTTTGCAATAATCGATTACAAACCTGTCACGATACGCGCGCTTTTCTTCTGTGACAATCACTTTAAAAATTTGTTTTCCGTTAGTTTAGCGGCTTTGTGTAAATTTTAATATATTACAAGTATTTTGAAATATTCATGTAACTGGATTGTGTGAATTGAGTTATTTTACAAGAGTTTTTAATTATCTACTTGCTGCAACAAGGTGCAAGGTAAGTTGTTTTCAGTATTTGTTTTATAGTATACTACAACTAATAACGCGCTAATAAGTAGTCTTTCTCATCGCAAACAACCATGGTAATGGAATGAAATTAAATAATTTCCCGATAGTTACGAAAAAACTAACAATTTAAATTTGTATAATTTATAACTGGTTAATGCATAAATACTCGTAGCTTTAACGGTCACTTAGTGTATTTAACTTTTTTTTTGTTATTAAATAATTTAATCCAAAGATAACCTGATATTATTATGAGGGAAAGTTACAATAACATACAAGAATGTATTTATATACTCGTTGTAGGCAGATGATGGTAACTTATAGAAACATTAAAATATTTAATTTTTTAATAGGTTATTGCGAAATTGATATGAATAGTTTTAGATTTTTGCTATAACCATGCATCGTATAATAATACTCTTTTTATATTACGGAACTAAAGCCAATAATGAATTATTTGCAGGTATTCGTCATGAACTCTAGAGCACAGAAGCTTGTCGCAATGGCTCGTGACGAGCATTTCTGTAATAAAAACAACGACAAAGAAGAATCTGAAGGAGAAGAATCTTACAACAGTAGCGATTTAACAACTTTAGCTCAGTTAAAACAGGATTTACATCTTAAACGTCATAATACTGCTTCATATTCGTTAACTTACAAACATTTTGAGCGTGACTTAAGGCAAGTCTTAAGCAATAATGATTTACAAATAAGTAATATAGAAGAGTCTATAGATACTTCTCAGTTAATACATCTTGATGATTTAGATATCGTCCCTAACAGCCTGCCCCGTATGTTTAATGATTACGATGACAAAGAAAACGAAATTATCGCTGAAATAGAAGTAGTAGCATCAACTTCTAATACTGATAACGTTTTTCAAGATAGTGTAGATATGTCTGCACAACTGACTGAAAATAATAATAATCAAACAAACATTTTAAACGGCATCGAACAACTACAACCAAATCGTGAGTATGAGCATCAATTAGTAGGAAATAATATCGGTAGACCCAAGCGCGGAAGAAAAAGAAAAGTAGAAGACCAACCTAGAAAAGAGCGAAAACGAAGAGCCAACGTAAACGAAAAGTATATTAGTGCGAAAGGAAAAGAAGTATTACCAAAAGAATTCGACAACACATACCATTGTAATTGCAAAAAGAAATGCACAACGATCTTGTCAATTGATAGTCGAAAACAAGTATTTGACCAATTTTGGTCTCTTGGATCATTCGAAGGTCGATGTGCTTTCATTTGTGGTAAAGTAACACAAACTCATAAAGCTAGGACGTATACTTCGTCAAATTCGAAGAGAATATATTCACGAAAATATATGCTTTGTGATACCGAAATATGCAAGAAAGCGTTTTTGAAAACCTTAGGTATTTGTCAAAGTAGAATCGATGTAGCGATGCAGAAAAATAATAGATCATCTAATTTTAAAGACAACAGAGGAACAGCAAGTGGTGGCAAAAATAAAATCAATGCAGATGACATTAATCTAATAGTTAGCCATATTGATTCATTTCCCAAATATGTTAGCCATTATTGTAGAAGTAAGACTGATAGTCGTTATTTAAATACAGAACTCAACCTATTAAAAATGTATGAGTTATTCAAAACCAAATATCCGACAAATGAAAACCTACCAAGTCTTGCAACATATAAGAAAATATTTTATGAAAAATTTAACCTGAGATTTAAAGCCCCAAAAAGTGACACATGTAAAACTTGTGACACTTTTGCAGCTAGTATAAAATCATTAACAGGCACAGAAGCTGAAGAAGCTAAAAAACAACGAGATATATTAATAAAGCATCAGAGCTTAGAAACCAAATGAATGCAGACCTGAATTCGGCGTCAGAAAAAGATACTGTAGAAACTCTAACTTTTGATATGCAAAAAACCCATCCACTTCCAAAAATACCGACTAATATAGCTTATTACAAACGGCAGTTAAATTTGTATAATCTAGGGATTTATATAGGAAGTAGCAAACAATCAATTTTTAACTTATGGCTTGAAAATGAAGGTGGAAAAGGTACTCAAGAAGTTGGATCGTGCTTGCGAAAGTACATTTTGAATAACATACAATCCCCAGTAACTGATCTAATCTTATGGGCGGATTCTTGTGGAGGGCAAAATCGGAGTATTAAGTTAGTGCTCATGTTAATACATACCTTGCAAAATCACACATCTTTACAATCGATTACACTGCGGTTTCTTTTATCGGGACATAGCTTCCTACCAAATGATGCCAATTTTGGTGTTATAGAATCACAGTTGAAAACGCAACAAAGGCTTTACACTCTAGAAGATTATGCAGAAAGTATTCAGAAGTCAAAGAAGAAAAAGAAGTTTGAGGTTTCGAGAATGATACCCTCCGATATGCTCTCTGTCAGGCCACTAGAACAAGCTATAACCAACAGAAAAGCTGACAGTGCTAAAAACAAAGTTAATTGGTTGAAACTGCACGAGATTACTATAGAAAAATCATTTCCCTATATTTTGAAAGTCAAAACTGAAATTGATCAACAAGATGCTCAGATAGTAAATCTTGAGAAGGCAGGGAAAGGCCGTAAGCCTGTGCTAAAGAATATTAATTTGCCAGAATGCTGGCCAAACGGAAAGTCTTTGAGTGTAGAAAAATTAAAAGATCTAAAAGAATTAATGAAACTGATCCCGACAGACGCTAAACCATTTTATGATTTCCTAAAACATACTCCAGCTGTTTCTGTTGATGAAGATGTAGATGGATACCATGTTGAAGATCTTGAACAGCTCTCAGATGATGGAGAAGAAGATTGATCTTATATTTTTGATTATTTACCGATGTGATCTCTTAACTATCTCAATAATATTGATTTTTTTCAAATTAATGATTATTATGTTAGTGTGTTTGCTGCGTTTTTTTTGTAACCTTGTTCTGTTCCACTCTTGGAAAAGGGCCTCCCACATTTCTTAATTATTTTTATTAATTAACAATAATATGTCAAGGGCTTGCAAAACATTTTAGTACATAAAAATGTCCTGGTTAAATTTTGCAATAAACAATTGATCATTATTTCATTTATTTTTATTTTCCCTATAACTCTCACTCTATTATGCTGTGTTTGAATCACTACAACACATGATAACCTATTTAATAAGTTTTGAATACAATCCGAATAGCTTATGAGTATTTTATGTAGCTGTAAATTTCTATGAGCTAGGATTTCTCCGGTTTAGGTTTTATAGGGTTGACACGTTATTGCATAACATAGCTAAGTGGAGTAACAAACACGTCTTTCTTTTATATATACCTATAGGTAGATTGTAACTCCGTCTATGTTTTTCTCAATGGAACAACCACAAAAAAGGGTATATATAACTTTTGAATCGTCAATTGCTCTTTTATGTTATTAAAGTTGCTAAGTCAATTAGACTTTTCAATATACCTAATTAAACGTTAAAAAATAATCATGCATACTTTCATTACCTAATTGATTTCACTATACTTATACTTCGATTTCGATTTTTAAACATATTTTTAACTATTTTTAAGAAATCTATAATTTTTGTCATTTCAGTAAAAATACTGAATAAATATACCTAAGTAGTTGCCAACTATCGTATTGTTAACAGCTGTCTTTATTGAAAAATTTTAACGAATAAGCCTTAGTCAAAACAAATTCCTTCATGTTAAAATATTATTAAGAAGTGCCCTATTTAATATAGTTTAGCTTTAGTGGAAATAAGAGAGCTATTCCTGCCAGTAGTAAAAATATTGTAATTGTTCTTAAACAATTATGAAATACTTAGTTATTTTAAGTGACTAACTTAACAATTTCTTTTATTTGCAGACATCGAATACTAGCGCTTGATCTAATATCCTGCCGATCTCTTGCCGAAGACCTTCTTTCTTTATCCTGCATGCTGTGCCTACTTCTCTTCTCTTGAGCTTCCTACAAAGAAGAATCTACTTTTATCTTCTAGACTACACTTATGTTTCTGTAATTGTTATTTTACTGCTTTTTAATCACTTATACACAATTTGTATACCAAAGAAATGTGCTACTTAAAACTTCTTAACAACGAATGTTTTGTGCTACTTACCTTTATTTTTAGCGTTTATCAAGAAAGGAAAAACACATAGGTACTAGGTAATTAAAATTTAGTTCTTGTTAGTCTTAATTGCAATTTAAAAAAAAATGAAATTTAAATAGTAGTAAGCTTTATAGTTAGTACTATTAGTTGTTTAATGTAATTAGTATTTCTGTAATATAACAATGCTCCTAAAAATTTTTAGGCAGGTTTTTTTTTACTTTAATGAAACATTGAAACATTCAAAGCCCAGAATAACTTCTTTTACAACCAACGCGATCGGCGGCCTATCCTAAAATCCCTATCTGATAAAAGCTCTTTGCACAGAAATTACAGATCCAAAGCCAATACAATACCAGATGACCTGTAGCGAGCATCAAGTGTACAAGCGCTGTGAGACCTGCGCCAAGACCTGCAGCAACCCCAACCCCAAATGCCCGACCCCATGCGCCATGGGCTGCTTCTGTGAAGAAGGCTACGTTCAGTCCCCTAATGGCCAATGCGTCAAGTTAGAAAACTGCCCAAAAGGTAACTGGGATAAACTAAATGGAATATTTTCCACTTTCTGGCTGTAACTCTGTTGTAAAATAATAATTATGCTGTTCAGAAATAGACTTTTTTGTAAAATTCTCTGTAGATACCTCATTCTTCTATAAGGTCACATAGGCCCTGTTTATTATGCTCAACGGGTGTCAATTTCTGTGGAGGTACTCTTCTGATATGTCCGACTCATAGAATGTTATTGTGCCTTATCTCTTTATCTGCGTGTGTCATATTTTCTTCCTTTTTCTTCTACAAAAACTTAACTAAAAGACAAATTCAAAATCATTTATTTCAAATAGTTAGACCCTTACAGGAACTTTTGAGCGTCAAAAAAAGCCTAAAGATAAAAAGTATCACTCTGTCGGTCACGACAATAGTCAAGTTATTATGTCAATTAAAGCCGTTTTGCCATCTTCTGTTTACATATTATTATTTTTAGGTATAATCTCCATATGTTACTATTTATGATTACATCAAAGTAATTGTTGTTAGTAAAATATTGAAGTCTTGTTAAACTGTATAAATTTCTGAATTGTATCCTTTTTGTATTGAGATTCCCCAATTTTTTTCTGTCCAAAATTGATTTGTATATACATATACAAACGTATGTCATGTATATGTTTTATTACAATATTTTGTAATTAATTAGTCATATATTTTATTCTCAGTGCGTTTATTATTAATTTTTGGATTCATTTAGTATTGTTGTACCTACCAGAAAAATACTAATGTTCTTAAATATATTATGGATCTTGAGTCTTGATCACGGTCTTGATACTATATAGTTTATCTGTGTTCTTTTTTCAATTATAAAAATCACTTGGCTTAAAGGACTTGTATCCAGGCCATAAACTCCAATAAAAAAAATACATAAAAATCACTTTTTTTCTGTGAATCTGTGTTACCATATTTCAATTATTTATTTGTTTTTATTTGAAGCTTTATCAAAAGTATACATAAGTAAAGTTTTATTTAGATACAATTAAAACTCTATGTATAAAATCTTTGGCTGTTTCGTAACTAAGAAGATATTTATTTATTTTAGTATTGTAAGATATTTATTAAGATATAATTAAATAAAGTGTTAACCAATGTATTTTCTTGTTTCTTCTTTATTTTACTGTAAAATTACTTGCTCAATTTAATAACGCATATTTCGTTCTTTTTTCAAATTTAAACTAAGTATGTATCCATTCTATTTCTTCATTGGGTTCATATATTTAACCTATACTTAAAACAGTTAGTATGTACCTACATAGATGCCTAATATAACTTGAAATCATTTATTTATTACTTATACACATAACACATACCATTAATAGGAAAACAAATGCAGTAACACTGGTACTTACATACTGCATATTCCTATATACTTATATTTTTTTTTATGTAATAGGTCGGCAAACGAGCAGACGGATTACCTGATGGTAAGCAATCAGCGCCGCCCATGGACACTCGCAACGGAGGAGTTACGAGTACGTTGCCGACCTTTTAGGGATTAGGGATTTGGAGATTGAGGAGGGATTGGGGGCGGGGAAGGATTGGGCCTCCGGTAACCTCACTCACACGGCGAAACACAACGCTGTGATTGTTTCACGCCGGTTTTCTGTGAGGCCGTGGTATCACTCCGGTCGAGCCGACCCATTCGTGCCGAAGCATGGCTCTCCCACTCTTAAAATGCCATTATATGGAATCTCTTCCTGCAGTTATTCGAAAGGAAAAATGTTAATGTAATCATATTTATGTTAAAGACATTTAGCCGGGTTGTCATAAAAACTTTCATGGCAAAAACCTGGAAACTACTGAACCGATTTTAATACGTTAATCTTGTTACTCATACCTACGTAATGATAATACATACGAAAAAGAGATTAGAGAGAAAAGAAGAAACAATTTTAAAGACAAAGTCAAAATATGAACCATATAGGGCACCCGCTGCACAAGATCCTGAAGAAACTTGACAAGTTTGATATTTCTAAAGTCATATCTACTATACTTATAAGTATTTAGTCACCATTGACAAACGGTGAAGGAAAATATCGTCAGAAAACATGGACCATCACCAATCATCCTTGAGCAAGCGTGGTGATTAATGCTCAAACTTTCTCCGTGTGAGAAAAGGCTCAGGAGTGGGCAATTATAGGCTGATGATGGAATATGATTTAATGTGACGTCTTGTACAACTAAACAGCCAGAACACTACATACTGCTAATAATAAAAAGTATAAAAACTAAAACCCAACTACTACAAAAACCGACGCTGAAAAAGTATAAAACAAGATTTTCAGAATACTGAAAGGTGTAGTCACACGTTATCAATGTGCAGGTATAGTAAGTAAATGTAACGTGTGACTACGCCTTTCAGTATTCTGAAAATCTTGTTTTTTACTTGCCAAAATCATAGCCATGACCCTGTGTGATTTGTTTTGCCGTAGTTGGATAATAAAAAAAATTGATTTGACGTAACTTGACTTAAGTACAAGTGATCGTGGCTCTGGTACGAAACCTTTCTCCGTGTGAGAAGAGGCCTTTGCTAAGCAGTGGTTGCTTATAGCCTGATGATAATGATTTGATAACAAGTTGTATAATATATAACCACTGTTACTTAAAGTATCCATAACTACAGTACATACAGACTTACACACGACATTTCATAATAGATATCGTTTTACATCACTAATTGCACGCCAATATCGGTATCTTACTTAACCAAAACCAGTTGGTTAATGAAAACATAAGAGAACGTTATCCATAATAATATAACAACGGTTTACACCAGTCATGTTTTTGAGCCGATTACTACCATTTAAGTGTGAATTGTGAATTGGTCTGCTCGAGTAGAGGGCCTCACTGAAAACCGGCGTGGAACAACCATAGCGTTGTGTTTCGCCATGTTGGGACCCAATCCTTCCCGTTTTCTGGTCCCCAAAACTCCAAAACCCTACTCCCCAAAAGGTCGGTAACGCTATCGTAACTCTTTCGTTGTTGCCATGAGCCGCGCTGATTTTTTTTCTTTTTTTTACCCCCCACATTAGGATTTTCTCCTGTGTCGTGGGTGCGTTTACAAACATACAATATCACATACACATAACACCCAGACCCGGAACAACAATCTGTGGATCACACAAAGAGTTGTTCCGTGCGGGAATCGAACCCGCGACACGTTGCGCGGCAGCCAGTTGCCCAGCCACCGCGCCAACCGTGCAGCTGATTGATTGGCATTAGGTGATCCATCTGCTCGTTTGTCATCCTATCAAATAATCTCAATAATCTTCTGATGCTTAAGTAGCGAGCACCTTAACCTCAAAAAATAAAGACTGAGAATTATGATTTTTGTTAGGTATATGCTGTGCTCTACCTAGAAATAATCCTAAAGGCTCGCAGTCAGTAGATAGTAGTGATTTCACCCACTTAATTAAAAGTGTATCTTTGAAATCAGCTGTGTGAATCTTAACTAAATTTGGGTACCTTCTTATTAATGTTTTTATCTGGCTTAAGACTAAAAGAAAATTTGCAATGGCAATGTTCTCAAAGACATTGTCCTACACTTATCTTAATACCACTTTAACGTTATTTCATTATTTAGAAGTATCTACGATTTTTGGCCTTAGCTGCATATTAATTCAGAGCTGAGGGCCTATAATGACGTACTGGGCGAGAAAGAGGGATGGAGCTATACACCTTTTATAGCTCCATTCCTCTTTCTCGCCCGGAAGATTGACGCCTTAACACGTCATGGTAGGCCTACAGATTTCGTTTTATGGGATAGGATGACACAGTTTATTAAAGTAACGGATCACCTGATAGTAAGCGATTGGTGCCGCCCACGAATACCCGTAGCACAAGAAGCCTTTGCGTTGCCTTAAAAGAGAGGAGTAGCTTTATTAGGCTTTTGGCGGTTGTAAGAAGTTCGAAGATTTGGGTCTTGGAGTTTGCAGGGAGGGAGGAGGACCGTACCTCAAGCAGCGGCAATCTTATGGAAACTGCAATGTTTGCATATATTATCGAGGCAAGGAGAACGAGCCCAATTGCTGTAAGGGGGGTAAAATAGAGGAAAATCTTAATTATTTCTTTTTCCAGCTGAAGAAATGGTGGGTGCAATAGTCCATGTTTATCAGGAGCCTTCGATCGAAGACTGCGCCCCTGATGAGGAGTACTTCTCATGCGGATGGTGTGAGCCAAGCTGCTCCAATCCATCACCTTCTTGTCCCATCAAAGTGTGCACTCGAGGGTGTCTCTGTCGACCCCATTTGCTGAGGCATCACAGTGGACACTGCGTCGAGGCGAAGGATTGCTATCCACGTAAGAATTTTTGTTTTTTATGAAACAATTAATAAGCTAAGTTATAGGTATAAGAAAGACAGACAAAGATCTGGATCTCACACTTAGGTTCCTTGTGTAGTGAAAAACAGGCTTCTTTCTGGCTGTGGGCATTATTTAGCACTACATAGTATAAAACTATATAATAATATTAGAGGTATATGTTTGAGTTTTTGTGAAAGTCTGAATGATTAGTTCCTATTTGTTTTTGTTTGTTTTAAGTTCATCTTTTTATATTTCGTTTTTTCTTTTCCTTTATTATATCTGTGTTAATGTAACTGGATCAAATCCGTGTTAACATAAATAAATAAATAAAAATAAAGTCGCTTTCTCTGTCCTTATATCCAAATGTTTAAATCTTAAAAACTAAGCAAAGGATTTTGATGCTGTTTGAGTGATCGAAGGAAAAGTTTATGGACATGGACACATGTATTACATGCATTAAATAGTTAAGAAATTTAGTATCAGCAGTCCGAAGCCGGGGCAGTTCGCTAATTTTACTATCAAACATAATTTTTCACCAGCTGAAATCCATATATTGTGTTATAAATCCCGCAAGGATAATAAGTTGGTAGGAAGCCAGTCTATTACTAAATATCTAAGTTTTACCTTATCAAATAATAATTTACAAATCCAATTCCGATTATATTACCACTAATAACTATAATAATTCCCACACGGCGACCCTCGTAAACGGCAGGCTGAATACCAAGATTCCTTTATCATCAAATAATGTCAATGCTACCAAAAACCCATATATAATCTGTGCTGTCATTCCCCATGGCGACCATAGATCTGAACGTGTGTTTCAATGTGGGCCTAACTATTTATGTGACAACTGTGAACTTGGCTTTATTCCTTGCAAATCCATATATCATGCCCATATGATCTTGAGTCTATGATCTTGAACTTAGGTTTTGTTTATTAACTGTGCATTAAAGAGTAGGTAGATATTTAATCTGGTCCTGGTCTTGTTTAGAAGAAAAAAATATTGCTATCTTTTAAAAAATATCGTAGTGCAGTACGAATAACAGTTTGATAGCTTAATTAATGATTTATTTAGATAATAACAAGTGGCCTGCCCCTGCTACGGGTGTAAAACTACCTCGCTAAAAGATGGAATATTCCCAATAAAAAATAATTATCATAATTTGTCCAGGCGTTCTTCAGTTATGCGCTTACCAACACGTTTTGTGAATTATTTTTAAGTCTACAAATTAATATATTAGCCGGGCTTGCGGGTGCAAGCGAAATAATCTGCCGCGGCCGTAGGAGCGGCCGGCGGAGTAGAAATGGGGTGAATTTTAGTCAGTAAGAGCCTTACCTTCATCAACTTGCGGCCCACCGAGGGCGAGAGAAGAAATATAATAAGTACTTATCACTCGTCAAAAAAAAAACATATCAACTATCTAAAAAGAAAGAAGAAACCTTCTTAGAAATGATTAATGTTAGCGTTCTTATTCTCTAGGACAACTCCAATCTGCAAGACAAGCTTATACCAATATCAACTGTTGACTAATTTAACCACCAAAACCCAAAGCCTTATTTCTAAAACCAGTCCAAATAATACAGTTTAATTTTTTCCTGAAAAGGAGACAATCAAGCGATCCAACATGAGAACCGATGATTTGATCTCCCACATTTTATGCCTCAATTGTTTTAGGAATAAAAGTGTGTTCCGAACGATCAGCTCACAAAACTCTCAATAAATGGCTTGAAAGGCAAACCTTGTACGGTGACTGTCGTAAATTTCGTGCAGATTTCTTATTCTCATTGAAGAAGCAAAATATCCAAATGATCTTTTTTTCACATAAATTGATTCCTAACGCTGTCTCAGTGTATATAGTATTTAGTCTTTCATAACAAACTAACGTTGTCCAATTAACTGCAGTTATACAAGACGAACACAATTAAAAAAAAATGTAAGATAGTTTAAATTGATTCAGTTTTCGAATACGGATGGATTGTGATAATATGTACTTATAGGTAGGTAGTAAGTACGTTAAACCGTGTGAATATTAACATTTGACTTGAATTAAGACCTACCTACGCAATTGTGGCAGTAAGCAGGTTACCTACATTTGTTGAAGAACCGATGACCATTGGGGTAGACGATTTGGAGTGCAGAACGCGTCTAGGCAAACGTAGTGTAGGGCGCCCTCCCTGACGATGTCCATAAGGTGACTGGCAGTAGCGAACAAAATCAGACTATTGATGATGAGACGCAATTTTTTAATGCTTTTTGTTTTTTAATCTTCCTAAAAGTTCGACAGATACACTCTTCAAAACATTTCAGTGTAACAAAGAATTTTTGAGCGAAGAAAAAAATTTGTGACACGTAAAAAGCCTTTTTAAAAGTACGACCCGAAAACGGGACATGCATTAAGGCGACAAGATCTTGTATTTTGTAAACTGTTGAATGTAAAAGTAAGATGCTTGCTTCGTGAATGCTTCGTCGGCGTTCAAATTAAAACACGTTCCCTTTTTTTCCCTATTTTTTCCTTCACTGAGAGTGGGTCAACAGGGAGTTGATTACAAAGAGAAAAACTTATATGACGACGTCTTGTCTGCTTGTCTGAAGGGCTAGGTTTATAGTCATGCTTCCGAATTGTACTAATCTATAGATATGTAGGTACGTAGAAATTGGTCTTAAATTATTCGTTAAACTCCAGAAAAGGTTCGTACGTAGAGAAAATTTAAAATAATCTTGAAAAAGTGTATAATCGACATCCACGCGGGTGGAGCCGCGGGCGACCACTAGTAATATTACGTATTTGAGTACCCTTTTTATTAGTGACCAGCTACTCTCACGCGGTTTCACTCGCTGCTCGGCTACATTTAATCGTAGCGTGATATATTATAGCCTATAGCACTCGGAAACATTGTAGCTATCAATAAGTGAAAGAATCTTGGGAGATCCGACCAGTGGTTCCAAAGATTACCCCTGCATACTATGATGATATGATGGAATCTAGAATTGTCTCTGGTATACATATAACGTCAATGAGTATAGGCTCATGACCCAATAATATCCAGGTACTTAATGTTTTTAGTTAGTTAAACGCATCCTTAGAGAAAATGAGCGATATCATACAAGGATTTTCTGTTTTATTATTTATTTATTTTTGTATCACCCACCCACTACACACTACTACTACAACAAAATAAATATTTACCTCATTATTTCATGTTTCAGAGAAATGCAAATCCCAAAACGAGGAATATGTCTGCCGCTACGGCTGTGAGCTCCGATGTCAAGCCCGCGTCTGCAAACGACCAAGAACATGTGTGCTGGGCTGTCACTGCAAGATAGGGCTCCTTAGAGACACCGCCACGGGACTCTGTGTCCCAAGGAACAAATGTTCTAACAGTATTCAAAGAACCAATATGACTATTGATTATAAAAAATAATGTAGCTTCGTAATTTTATTAGCGATTTTTTCATATTCAAGGCCGGGCTAGGGTGGTGTGATTTCCATTGAAAATGGCACCATTTTTATTCCACTTAGGTACTTCATAAAAATGTTATTTTTTTTAACTAAAAAGGACTTTCCTCGCCTAATTTCCCTGTAATTTATTACAAAATATTTTTCTGAACGGAGAGATTATTACATAGATGTGTGCAAGTACCTAATATTATTCGGGTCATTTAAAAAACTATTGAATAGGCAGTATCGCCCAAGTCTAGCTTATCAATGCTTATGAGTGAACCTAGCCACATTTGTCATAATTTTAATAATATTTCAATATATTCGTCGTTTTTCATTTGTTTCAATTGATTGTTTTCCTAGCCAATACCCGTGCCCATTGATCATTGTTTAAAACAAATAGGTATCCCGTTCCGGTGTATTGTTTTATCATTAGGTATTATTTATTATTTTATGTTCATTTAAGTAGTATCTAAGCTTGAAGCACTGTAGTTAAGAGTACCTAAGTACTGAGGTTATTTTTTGTACTTAGAATTTAGTCAAAAGGAAATTATTTCAATTTTATACATATAAACATATTGAAATAAGTAGGTACTTAGAAATAATCACATTCCATTAGTTGATTTGATGTTTTAACAAGTTTGTGTATTCTTAATAATTTTAAAAGAAATAAAATACTCTATTCGACGAAATATTAACTGAAAGGCTTGTGAACGCTAAAATTAACTAATCTCCTGTTAAATCTCTTGTCAAGTCATCTGATTGGTTGTTAATAATTCAGTCAACCAATCAGATGACTAGACAAGAGATTAAATTGATCGGCCTTTCGGAAACCGGGGGTTAGTCTAGTAAGTATCTAGTCTAAAAAAGTTGTGACGTCACAACTATCTGTTATATTATACAAAATCATTACATATTATACAAAACTGTTTTGCAAACAGTTGCCAGTCAGGAAACAAGTGTGTGTGTGTGTATGTAAATTTTTTTGCTGTGTATTTGTGGGCTACTACTTACCTACATGTATTTAAACTCTTTATGCTGTGCCCTACCGGGTCCATATTGTTTCTAATATATTGTGTCAACTTTATAAAACGTGATGTTTTATAAAGTTGACATTGACATTACATATGGAATGCAAATAAAGAATTGAATTGAATTGAATTGATAGAATAGACGACATGTAGGTAAGTACCTAGTAGCCTGGTAGTAGACATAGGTATAGGAATTTTTAAGTTGAGAAGTCCTAGATCTAATTAGAACACAAACCAATGCATTGTTATATTTAAAATAACTTCAATTTTGAGTTTAGATTGTCTAGTGACAATAAACAAAAGTAAGTAATAAAATTGTAACGCAGTTTTATTTCTTTCTTCTTATTGTAGAGAATGCGGCGCAGTTCATAATGAAGCAACATCCATTTAAAAGATTTCAAAATAAAAATGAAAAATATCCGATACAAAATATAAAATATATATTCAAAAGGCATGAAATATAATAGGCAAAAGCCAAAACCAAAATTAATTTAAATTTGCAAAAAGTTCTCTCCGGCGGGGAATCGAACCCCGGTCTCCCGCGTGACAGGCGGGGATACTGACCACTATACTACCGAAGATTGTGATTGACGGTTCAAAATAGGTAAGTATAATATGCAATACTGTTTAAATTCGTTTAGAAATTTGAATGTACCAAGTTGGATTTTTTTACTATGTAATTGATGCATCACAAATTACGAAATAGGTACCTAATTAAAGTAATGTAACTAACTAGAACTGTGCTATTTAGTTTGTGATGATGTGTACAGCTGGCTTTGTCGTGCACTTTTGAACTTATGAAGTCTTTTGTTGTTTGTTTCTCGACGAACAGATGCGTGTCATTGCATAGTTGTTTATAATATAAGTAGCTTGGGTTTCAGAAATGAAAATTACTACAACAAGAAATAAAAATGAGTGAAAAACTAAAAGAATTACGTGAAAGATCACAAAAACGTAAGAAATTGCTGGCACAAACTGTAAGTCGAGGTTTCTGCTGTGACATAACCTAAAATTGTACCAAGATTTACAAAATATTTCTAGCAAGCATTTTTGCTGTTTTAGCTTGGTGTGTCAAGTGTGAGTGAGTTGAGGCAGGCTTTAGGAGCTACCTTAGATGTTCCGGCAAAGAAACAAGCGGTTGCTGGTGCTGGAAATGAAGGTGACAAACCGACAGCCAAAGACCAACCTGATGAACTGGTGTACACAGATTCATCCACTTTCTTGAAGGTTCGTTTCTTATCCATTATACTGATATTATATTGGGAGCTGTAGAGGAGCTGGTTAGCTCTACTCCCTGACATTCAAAGCCTGTTTCACAATGTCTGAATTTTCAAGAAAAATTTGAATATGTAGGTATACAATGTAATGTGCCACATATATTTGTTGGGGACTGGGACAGGTTGTGAAGTAGGCTTTTAGTGTTGATTTGAAAACTAAATTATGAAGTTTAAATATCAAATATTATTAAAAAACAAAAAATCTCCTAATGTTAGAAGAAGTGTTATAATGAGCATGATATAAGATCAAAGTCTTCAATAGATATTAGAATCTTAACCAAATATTTGCATCCTTTAACCTAGAAGACCCTTATCATACTGTACTACTACTGTATATGGATCTTCCATAGGTTCATAAAGCTTCATGAGTTAAGAATAATATAATTTCTAATTAAGAAATCAATATACTTTATTAAAATAATAACTACATAAATAAATCTATTTTTCTATTCTAATATTATAAAAGGTAAAATTTGTAAGTTTGTATGTAGGGGGTAATCTTTGAAACCAATGGTCGGATTGCCAAAATTCTTTCACTGATAGATAGCTACAATGTTTCTGAGTGCTAAAGGCTATGAAACATCATGCTACGATCAAATGGAGCTGAGCAGCGGGTAAAACCGCGCGAAAGTAGCTAGTACTTTTATAATCTGTCTTCTGTGGCTTCAATACTTGACTATATTTGCTCAGCTTATCAGTTTCTAATGACAAATCTCATTATTGGTATCATCATTTCACTTTTTAGTTCTTTTTTTATTATTAAAATGTTGTCCCAAAGTTGAATTGTCTCTTACAAATCAGACCCAGGGACAAAAATTTTCTTTTTAGAAGTTTAAACTCGGTAACATACCAATCACAATATTTTAAAACTAACTCTCAGATCTGGAATGACACACAAAAGTTCCATTCTATGGGAAAATTGGATCAGTGACATGTTGACATGTTGCATATCCTCTGCTTTCACCTTATTTCATACCAAATTAATATAATAATTAATCTCCAGGGCACACAATCATCAAACCCCCACAATGACTACTGCCAGCACTTCGTAGACACCGGCCAGAGACCACAGAACTTCATCAGAGATGTGGGGCTTGCGGACCGGTTTGAAGAGTACCCTAAACTCCGGGAACTAATCAAGTTGAAGGATGACCTGATAGCACAGACTGCCACTCCTCCTATGTATTTGAAGTGTGACTTAAAGGTGATTCAATGCACATACATTTATATTCATAGTCAACTGACTTCAAAAAAAGGAGGAGGTTCTCAATTCTAGTAAATTCTCAATTAAAGTATTATTTTTATTTAATTTTTCTTTTTACTTAAAATCTTATCTACAAATAATAGATGAATAATGTTTGCCTACTATTAAGAGGTAAGCCTGGCTATCTGGCATACTGGTATTGTTATACACTGCACATGACTAAAACTTTCAAGTCGAAAACTCAACAATAGTGAATAATATTAAAATGTCACCTAAGAAACCTTATTCAGTAGAAGCACTCTAGAAACCCAATATATTTTAAATTTATAAAATTAATTAAATTGACACTAATTTATCTTATTACTGTTTCCAGACATTTGACCTAAAGCAGATGGGTAACAAATTCGATGTGATCTTAGTGGAACCCCCCCTTGGCTCAGGCTGGCGTTGGCAGGATGTCCTGGCTCTGGACTTACAGCAGATTGCTCAAGCGCGCTCCTTTATATTCCTCTGGTGTGGAAGCTCGGAAGGTAATGGAATATTACCCATCTTTATAAATAAAACTGGTTTTGTTTTGCTGCATGTCGTCACTATCGTCACTTCTTTTATTCTCATAGAAGTATGAAAAAAGCTAATTTTTCAACTTGTGAAATACAAATCAAGTAGGTTATAAATAATAAGCCTATTTTTGCGTGATTATGTTCATTTTTTACACAAAGGAATAAAGAATTACCTCACAATTTACTTATCAGTTAGCTAGTTTATAAAAAAATCTAAAAAATAACTTTTCCCTCTTAATAGGCCTAGACATGGGAAGAGAATGCCTCAAGAAATGGGGCTTCCGCCGCTGTGAGGATATTTGTTGGATAAAAACCAACATCAAGAACCCTGGACATTCCAAGAACCTTGAGCACAATGCTGTATTTCAGAGGACAAAGGAGCATTGTCTGATGGGAATTAAGGGCACAGTCCGGAGGTCTGTGGATGGTGACTTCATACATGCCAATGTCGACATAGATCTGATCATATCTGAGGATCCGGAGTTTGGAAGCAGTGAGAAGCCTATCGAGATATTCCATATTATGGAGCACTTTTGTTTAGGAAGGAGAAGGTAAATTAATTAAAGTAATAATTATGAATGTCTTTTCGTGCTTAACGTAAAATCTTTAGTCACATTTATATATATTCTCACTAGCTACTTTAGCGCGGTTTCACCCGCTGCTCAGCTCCATTTGACTGTAGCATGATTTTTCATAGCCCATAGCACTCAGGAACATTGTAGCTATCTATCAGTGAAATAATTTTGGCAATCCGACCAGCGATTCTGAAGATTACTCCCTACATACAAACTTACAAATTTTACCTCTTTGTAATATTAGTATAGATTGTACACTAAACTTGTTAACTGGAAACAAATGATTGAAATGATTTTTGACTGATTGTCATCATTATGAATCTTACTTACTACTTGACACAAGCACCTGTCTTCACTTGTGTCAAGTAGACAATTCTATTATCTGTTAATTAATGAAACAGTGAATAATTATGCTTTTGTCCAACTTTCAGAATCCATCTATTCGGGCGCGACTCCACAATCAGACCGGGCTGGGTCACTATAGGCCATGAGCTGACTAACTCTAACTTCAACGCGGAACTCTACGCTTCTTACTTTACGGAGGGCCGGGAGAGCACTGGTTGCACGGAGAGGATTGAAGCACTCCGCCCTAAGAGCCCTCCCAACACTAGTAAGGGGGCGCGGCCTAGAGGACGAGGGGGATTTAGGGGGAGAGGTAGAGGAAGGGGGGCGCTATAGTGCTCGCTTGGCAGGGGGTAAAAGTGGTAGTATCATTTTGAAGCAAGCCGGAAATGTCTTGATGATGGTCAGTCATCAGATGAAGGTCAAGGGTGATGGGACTTGGCAAAAGAATGTTTGGATCCTTTTTGTGCGATCTGCTCATGCAGCTGAAATAATCGCAGCGTGAGAAAAGATTTGTTGCTCTTTCTAAAGAAGAAAGGATTTCGAAGGATGTGTTAATGTACTACATTTTTATCTTCAAAAGAAATAGAATTATTTTATTTTTATACTAGATTATGAATAAGAGTTGTATAGTGATGAATTTGTATCGAAACAAAATTGTTGGTTTGTCAATATCATGAACATTACTTGTATCAACATATCAAGATATTTGTTGTTCTAGAATTGAGAACCCTGACTGGTTTTTACTTTGGTAAAGGATGCCGGAATTTTATATAGCTCAGAACTATATTATGTCTTCATATGAAAAAGAATGCAATGATCTAATCTTTATTGAAAAAACAGCGTAACTCCACAGTATACTTTTTTTGGTTAGGAAAATAAAGAGACACTTTTGTAACGTATCTATCTAACCGACTGTGAAGGTAAAACATTGAAGGAGTTCTTAAAAAAAAATCTAAAATTATTTTAATTTCATCTGTAACATATTTATTTGCCGGGTCACAGTGGACATGCAAGCTTACAATATTTCGCATAGAGCTTCAAAATTGGTGTGCATTCATTTTGAAGTATAATAATAATAAACCAATCAGTGTGATTGCAATCAATTTAACATCTGAAAAAACCTATCTACCAATTTTCTGCTCTATGCGAATATTTGGTACCTTACAGCTCTTTTGATAGGTCCATGAATATGTGGCGGACAAGTAAAACTAAAACAATGAATTCGAGTTTTACTGGGAAGCAATAATTTATTTCGCCATGCGCCACAATCAAATTACTATTTCAGAGCCTGTTTCACTGTACCTCAATAATTGCTATGTAGCAAATAAATTAGAATGAAAAATGTAAATGTATACACTAAGTGCTACATAAGTTTATCGGGAACTTATAGAGTTGTGAAACAGGTGCTAAATTACTCAAACTTTTTAAGATTTATTAAGATTTTCATTGCTTCCAAGTTAAAAAGTTTTCTGTAAAAAGGTTTGTTGCGAATGTATTTCGATTTTGTACCAAGTCCAGCAGGGTGTTTGACTAATAAAATTATAATGTACTACGTATTTAGTTTATAAGAATTACAATGAGTATTTTGTGTATTGTGAATTAATAAACATGTTTTTGATGAAAACTTGTCTTCTCAATTATTATTTTCACCTGGACAGTTTCTGTTATTAAGCTGAGAATCGAACTCAACTTATCCGACAACGTAAAACAAATATAATATTTATTGAATTATGTATTCTGAAACACTGCCACCTTTTTTTGGATGGGGATATCCATACCATGACTTCTCCCACCCTTTTTTTTTGGTGTCGGGTTGGAAAATCCTCATGGAGACCCATCGCCCTCGGGGAAGGGCGAAGGGTACTGTCAGACGCTTACTGACTAAAAACCAACCCGGTGTTCCTCCACTTACCCATGTGTCGGAGGGGCGGGTATCGCCGAAGCATTCGTCGCAACCCCCCGACGGGTATTGGCCCGCCAGATGGTAAGGCGGGCCCCGTCACCCACTGCGGCCGTCACCCCGACCGCAGGACTCCACTATGAGGCGCGCGCGGAACACGGCACCGCCGCCTCGAGGCCTGCTGCTGGTCAGAAGACAAGACGCCCCGAGTCTGTCGTCCACAGGCCGCGCCCTACAGTAGCCGCAGGTCGGCCACCCTACAACGTCTAGTGCGTCTGCTCCGGGAAGGGAGAGAGGAGGCCTCTCTCTCCCTTTCCACCGCCTCCTTTGAGAGCATCACGGCCTCGCAAAAGGTAGCGACGGCACTCTACCCTGACTCGCTCCCGACCATAGTAGACACTACAGCCGGGAGCGAGAGATTTCTCGCAGCACCTACGGCCGCGACCAGGTCACGGCGCTGCTCGGCCCAATCTGGGCACTCCAATAAGGTATGCAGCGCCGTATCGTCGCGGCAATCACCACAACGGTGTCACTGAGATGATTTCTCCCACCCTAGTACGAGAAGGGGGTGTCAATGTCTTACTTACCAAACCCGTTCCTTCACCTGTTCAAGAGTCGTGGCGGCGGTGCATTAATGCGCTTGTACTGGCAACCCCGACAACACTTACCACACGAGTCCAATTTAGGTGTTGACCGATACTTACTATGAAACTCAAGTTTTCATATGGATAAAAATAAAACAACAAAATTTATATACATCCATAAGTTTTATTTTACATTGATTGTCTTTAAATCAACTAATCTGCTTCTCAAAATAATTATAAAAAGACAAAACAAAAAAAATAAGGTGATGAGATCTTTTTACTAAGATAAGAAATAATTTACAGTGTATTACTTTACTGTGAAACTAAGAATTTCTTAAGATTTATAAAAAAATTATATTCCTTTAGTTTCATTATTTGCGGAGAGGGCTTTACCAGTGACTGTTATGGAACGATCGCAAAAGCCCCCTGTGCTCGCTACGACTTGTCGCATTTGCAATTAATGGATCGACGTATCGGTCACAGTATATTACAATTGATTAACATTATACAAGAAATACTAGACATTTATTCGTGACAGTCGTCTTCGTAACTTTCCAAGGACATGTCGCTACTAGCTTTCTTACTGTCATTCGTTTTGCGGCTAACATAACGCACGAAAATGTTATGTAAATGACTGTCTTAAACATTTTGTAACATTGTGTTTAACAAATTTATTAATATCTATGATATTGCCATAAATATAGGTACAGATTGTTTGTGTGTAATTGCGTTTAGTCGCAAAACGAACGCTGGTCAATCAACGAACCAATAAAGCCCTTTTCGCTTGTGTATCCAATTGACAGTCATCTTTACTGAGCCTATCGAACATTGTCAAAGTCTTATTATATTAGATAATTCATTATTCTTTTTATATGTTACCATATTCATTATACAAACAAGGCATTATTCTTTCATACTTGTTGCGGACGTAGGCGCGTTTGAAATTATGTTTAATTATTTGTATAGTTGATAGTTCTGTATTACTGCCTGTGACAACGCTAGTCAATAAGAGAGAGATAGAAACGAAAAAGGTTTCACGGAGAGTTAGGACATTAAAATAAAAACAAAAAAAATCTTCATAGGTAAGTTTGCACATTCAGGTATATTTAGAAAAGTATTAAATACAAGAAAAAGTACTATTGCTTATCTCAAGATCCAATGATTCAAGCAAACCCTACGATTTGGGACTGGAAGCAGTGCAAGCGCACTTTATCCGCCTGCCTGAAGAAGAGAAGGGCCAATAATGGCGACTCTTTGATCTCAGTAACTAGTCAAATCGTGGAAGACCTGTCGCCCTGTCTAAATTATCATCGGGCCTAAATACTACTGTTACCTACTTTGCTCTACTCATTTTACAAGGAGCACGGTGTTATTGAGAGCTTAAGACTTTGAAAAATAACGGATAGATCAAGTGCCCACACATTTTTGCGTGCGCCGATTCCGAACACGCAGCTGTACACCGATGAACAAATAAATGCACTTCGCTTAGGCCAAACGAATCAAGTGAATGAAATTTGAAAGTTGCTAGGCTTTGAAGAGATTATATTGTTTGTATAAGTATGTAGGTTAATTTTAGATGGTTTAGAATATGGTACAAGTTTTAGCGTATGACTGAGAGCTGATCACTTAAGGTCAACGTAACATTTTGGCCACCAAGCAATTCATATAGATTGTGTTTTTGTTAGTAGGCTACGAAAGGATGAGTAAATAAAAATAAATTATATTAGGTACACATCTTAAGGTACAATTTAGTTTGATAACGGTGTAGCTGAGTGGTCTCTGTTAAAGCTACTGGAGGTCGATGAATTTAATATTGTCAACAGAGCGAGTATTTAAAGAAATTAGCTTGGTATTTTATAGATTTTATTATAAAAAAATGTATTTTAGGATTTTTTTCTAAAAATCGGAGGTGGTCTACTGTGTCATATCTCTCCCTATGAGTAGCGTAAAATATTATATTAGAAGTACACTTCATTAAAGTCGTCCAAGTAACGTCATTTAACATGAGTTTTGAGCCTTTGGGGGCTGTTTATCCGAGACAAACGTAGTCGCCTACGACCGCAACATACAGCGACACCCTTTAAGTATAATCCTCATAAGATCACATTTTTTTATAAGGCAAACAACAATCTTTAAAGCTAAACCTTTGATGAGGGGAGAGGGGAGGTCGAGCGGTTAACCGATAACGAACTTTCGTGCGAATACAATAAAAACAAAATTCGAACGTCTACCACTTTCCTGGAATGGGGGTAATTTTAATACTAGAGGTGGCTGTTTATCCAAATATTTTCATTAAAAAATATTATATTTTTATTGGAGAATAAGTTAATGACTTAGTCCGCTCCGTCTATCTGAGACGGATGAAACTAACAACTCCTAAATTTGTACTTGATGATATATACGCGTATATTAACCTCCGGACGCCAAATAGATTGTAATTCGCTGCTTATATAAAATTTAGCACAAAAATATTATATAAAAAAACAGTAATTTAGAATTTCACCATCCTTATTTACAAATCGGAAGTTAAAATGACGCATAGAAATTTCAGAATAAAAAAATATTACTGAGCCAAATACATATACTTAACAGATAACTAGAAATCTGAAGCGATACAATTAAAAAATTACAAACTAATTAATGAAAAAAAAAAACAAATTCATGACACTTAATAAAAACGTTTTTAAACTGGAAGCTTCGTGTGACTCCGTCTTAGCCGTATAAAGAAATTAAAATCGTAATGCCTAAAAGAATCAAAAAAGAAAATATTTTTTGTCATTATCGAACTTAAGCAGCTCTGTTCGTTTCTATGACGTTATTTAAACCTATCTAGACACGATCTAACCTAACTACAGTAACCATTGCTTACGTACTACATTACACTTCAGCGAGTTTGTCCAAAATGCCATCCATCACTTCGCCTCACATTCGCATTACTTGCAGAACCCTTGTAGGCCAGAACGGGGCATGTTACCCAGAGAACGCACTGCATTCCCAATCGCGCGCAATCGCAATGAAACATCCGTTCATATAAAACCTAGGCTAGGCAACACAACACATGTCCACTCGATAAACTCGATCACCTGCATATTCTCTCCGCATCGAATAACTGGCATTTATGATAAACCCGTCACAACTCCACACTGGCTAGAACATATTGCACTGTACTGAGGCACTCCCGCCTCAGCCTCCGTGCAAAATGCTCGAGCCGCCATCCGCCTACGAAGCCCTATATCACAATAACCGTGAACTCTCCTAAACGTCATAGAAACCTAAACGAGAAATGGTGTTATTTCATTCTTTTATTTCAAACTTAGCTCTATGCCTGGTATTATTTTACATTATCAAGAAGGCTGAATCCATCCTAAGTATAGTCAGTTCAGTCACTAATACAGATATAAAAATTTTTGAAAAAAATGTGATGGGTAGTTAGCAGCAAAATTAAAATTTATGAAAGCTAATAAAATAACAGAACGAAGTAAACACCTGGTTTAGACATTATTAATTTCTCTCCATTGCAAATGGACCAGCCATAGACAACGCTCAATATGCTTTTGTCAAATTGATAAAACTTTTTTAAAGGCGCTAGGTTGTAAGACAACCTACTTATTTAAAAACAGATCTCGATTAACCACTAATGTATCGTAACAATAATATTTACAATTAAATAAAAAAAATCGGCTTTTAATCCAACTTTTTAAGACACAGATATAGTCTGCAACTGATTCTAGGAATGGAGACATTACTTTCTAGGAAGCATAAAGTTGTCAGGTCAACGAACTTGCATTGTTATTACTGTACAGAAGAACAGTATTGCATTAATTTGTCATACAAGTAAAACTGCACATTTTCTCCTTTCTAACAACATCATATGATTTCAGAAAGTAAACTCTGCATCCGTAGTTCCAAACATTTGTTGTTATTAATTTAACATACTTCAATTGCAAAAACACAAAAAACACATTGCATATCAGCAAATCAGTTCGAATATTCCAGGCTTTACAACCTTTCCAATGCCTACAAACACATATCAATAATATTGTTAATAACTTTGAAAATATTACAGGCTATTTTATCCTTCAATAAATTTAAATTTGAAATTACTATTATAAGAAATCTGTACATTTAATTGCTATTAATAAATCAATTTACACCGATCACAGATATACATTTTTGTGTGCACTGAAAAGGTCTCAAATCATACGAACGCACGAAAACTCGTGTTGTCTCTCTCGCGCACAGCGTAGAGAACCATTCTCTAAGAAGACCTAGTATTTGCAACCATTTGTACTTTTCACAAGTGACCACCCTAGCTTAAACCAGCAATGAATATGTTTCTCTCACACAACAGTCATTATCGAAACTGTAGAGACGGTGCAATGTATTGTAAATAAATATAATAGTGTATGTATTACTAGGTACATATAACAATTAATATTATGTATTACATTTTAATCTTAGTTCAGGTAACGGACTAGCCGAGGGTCAAAAATTTAAGGTTACTAGGCCTTCAGTTCCTTTCATAAAATTGTGTCAAGTATCAAACTTGTTTTTTGGAAGTTTTTTTTCTACTAACAAAGTGTCTACTGTGGCGTTTTTGATACGCATTTATATGGAACATGTATTGAAGGAAGAAGTTTTGAAGCTATTGAAGGATTTATTAACTATATTTAAATTGTAATTGAATATGAGGATTCTATGTTAAATGTGTATCACCAAAGGCCACAGCAGTCACACCAAGCCTAACAAAATTTTTACATTTATGACGGCAGTTAGTGAGATCTTTCGAAAGTATACAAAAAAACATTTAAAAAAACTGTCCGTCAATGGACTTAGTCGAAATGGTGGGAAAATCTGCCTCGCACACACGGCATATTGTAGTTCTTTATCAATAATAAAAAAAAATATACTTATAAATAAGTGAAGCCGACATAATGGTACAATGTATGAAACAAACAGACAATTTCTCTTCAATGTATCGGTCAACAATGAGGCCGGTTAACCAAGATGATTTATTATCAAATTAAAAGAAACAAGAGCACCTAGAAATTGGTTCCTTAATATTTTTTTTACATTTTCAAGTCATTTCAAAGACATTGACTAGGTACGTCTAGAGTACAGTGTAATGGTGACGTTTATTGAGACAGTCGCAACTAAATTATAACTTTATTAAAACACATTGACCCCATGTCACATTCCCAGAGGTATATTAAATGAAATAACAAACTGTTCTCGTTGTATTTCAATAAATACGTTAAATAACCGTCACCATTCCACTTCACATTGATAATGAATTCTAAATACATAAATTCAACAGACAATATTATTTCTCAAACTATTCAAGCGAGTCACATTGCTTTCCCATCATCAATAGAAACCATTCCTAAACAGAACTGATCTAAGAACATCTAACCATCTGATTCACCGGTAATAATTTCAGTCTGTTAAAAATTCGGCAGAATACGCTATTACCTCCTTGTATAGTCTTTGACATTTAAAAAGTACAAATTGTTTATTCACTGAAACACATCTATGACAATGGCCAAAGCTTACAATTAAAAAAAAATACCGAGAAATGTACTTATCAGTCATAAGAGTTATAACAAGAAACATACCTTGTGACCATAGAATTTAAAGTCGATACCTTCGACGGCTTGTAAACGGGTGAAATGAAACGATATCTCCCATACGTCGATACGTCGACGCAGTTGTCCATTCAGCACACTATTATTATCACAAAAACTTGTTTTTTTTTATCCAAACCGTACGTTTAGTCCGTCGGTACGCGGCAATGGCACAACCCGCTCATTTTTGTTAAAATATCTACACATTTTAGACACACATAGAGCACTACTTGTTCAGTAAACATCACTAGGATTCAAGGTTATAAGTGTTTTCCGCACCGTGTTACAAGTTCAAGCCTTTGCCGGTAGGGTGGGGGGTAAAAGCGGGGTTTTATTTATAGAAGTGTGGAGAGGTCACCGAGGGCCCGAGCCAACCTCACAAGTATGTCGATTCACCTGAAAATGTAAGAAACCCATATAAGCATTTGAACGATTACATATGCCACGGACAGATTATACATTTGTTTGAATTTTAAGGCTTTTCAATAACAAATAACACTTAAATTCCAAGCAACTTTATCTACGAGTAAAAAACATTTAATTAAAATTATTATAACAGTAACAACGATTATTTAGTGACAAATTCAAGCCGAAAATTCAAACAAATGATGTAAACATATTTTCTAAACGCCTTATTTACTATGAAGGAATAAAGAAATGTAACAAAAAAATTAAAAAAAAAACAATGAGGCGTTTAAAAAAATCCGTATGTGGCGTGTGTGATGCGTTCAAACTGTGCAAAGCGAGCAATGTACAGCGAATGGTATGTTAGGGAAACGTGTATGTACACCGGGCGGAAATTCTGTGACATATTGATAGACAATTTATTGTCTCCAGTATTATATATATACACAAATGTGTTGCTCGACAATTATTAATGTAGAAGTAATTTTAATCATATATTTGAAGTGTTTCATGTCGAAACATACTTAGATATTGTAGAAAACAATAGCCAAGCCAAGCAAAACAAATATGAATAGAAACGTACACAGTTTCCGCCGGGTAGTAAATGAATTATATGTAAATTTATATTATATGAGGTAATGTGAATTCGTTCGCAATATGTACACATAACACAATCCACACAGAGGGAGTTAAGATGAGCAGTATGGCCATTATTTTCAGTTATAAGCTAAAAATAAGGGTCAATAAAGTACTCAACTTTTGTCTTTGTTGAATGACAAAAGCAGAGTAGAATAATTAGGGACAAAACAGCATTCATATACATCAAAAGCATGCAAAAGACGAATTTAAGCACAAATCAATGACATCTTGAAGGTTATAAAAAGTGAACATGAAATATTTACAATGCAAAATAAACTTTAGTAATAAAATTATAAGACTGAGTTTTAAAGGGCTATAAAAACATTCAAGATGTCATACATAATACATATAAATAAAAAAAAGACGAACACAATAGAAAAACGGAGATTAGAACAAGAAACATGTAGAAATGGTATAAGTAGACAGTTAAAACACACAGCGAACGAGCGAACGATCCTATCGTGACGATGCGGTGGTACAAGCAATGAACGAACTTGTGAACGAATTGAACGTAATAAGCTGCAAGCCTTAGCCAAGTTGACCATCTATAAGAAGTAACAAAATATACAAAACGCCTTACAGGTGCAAGTTTTTAAAATTGAAAAACTTAAGTGATTCTATGAGCCCTGGTGTAGATCGAAACTAGTTGAGCTTCGTCGAACTGTTAATATGAGAAACGCGTTAGCGCTTAGTGCCTTAGCACTTAGCCGCACAGTACATTTATATGTTTTTCTATAGCATCAACGACTGTAGATAATCATCTTAGCTAAGGCAGCTGATGTTTATTGGAAAAGCCGAGCAGTCAGTGACAAACGTGCTAAACAAATACAGCAACATAACGCAGTATCATGATACGCAAATGAGGTAAAAAGAAAGGTGGTATTATGTTATTTTACTTTAAGTTTCAAAATGTTCTCGTTTCTCGATTCAGGACGTAAACAATGTCTGAGCTTACTAAGTTCTAGGGAATCTATTAATGTATTTTTTTTACATTTATGACTAGCAAAAATGCTTATACACCATTCTTAGTTACTGTTTTTATAAATTTCTAGTTTTTACTTGGGTCGTCTACGTACTAAACATTGTCATAACTTTTAAGTACAAAAAAATATGATTTTTTTGTTGATGTATCAATTTGGAGTCTAACTTAAGCTAGATTTTGAAGTAGAAATAACTATTGTTTTAGGTGTATAAGACTGCCGATGTATGGAGTATGTACAGGGAGTGAGTAGATGGTGGTAGAGTGAAGCGGGTGTAGCAGGCGATGTAGGGAGCGCTATGCAGTGAGATAGTTACGTGTGCGGGGCGTGGCGCGGCGACAGCGGGCGGTAGTGGCCCACGCGGCGGCAGGCACGCCCTGCGGGGACACGCACACTCACGCACTGCGCTGCCTGCCCACCCACGACTCGGCCCGGGGGTACGTCACCGTGCCGGGGCGCGCCAGAACGCTCATACATTTCATAGCACTCGAGTGTATCTCTAACAGTAGTAAACTTATGATACCGACAGGCTTAGGCGCGCCACGCCACGGTAATGTATATCTGCCATCACTCATGGTACTCATACACAACGATTTACTTTTACAATAGTAGTTTTGCACCTGTTATTTCCTCACCCCAAGTTGTTTTAGCCCCACTGGTGGTCAAAGACAAAATATATTTATAACAACTAAATCGTGAAGTTTTGAAACGTCAAAATAGAATAACAGTCTGTCAGACTTGTTTGTCGATAAAGTTAGATGCTGGGTCAGAGATTATTCGTTCTTTAAAAAAAAACATTGTACAAATTATTGTTTACATATGTGGACATTTGCAATATTCTTATAAGCAATTCTCTCTACCCATCACTGAACTTGGAGGGCATGAATACAATTATAGACGCCCTATTTACAAAGTTGGAACAATGTTTACCAAAGGTGCCAATGGCAATATAAAAGATTGTTATTATAGCCCAAAATAAAATTGCAATATACACCTACGTAAGACCAAAACAGATGAGGGACAAAGAAAAAACCGATTTGCACAAGTTCTTCATTACTGCAACATTTGATATCAAGATTCTTGGAAAAATAATCGCTTTCTGTATGACTACCATAATACTCAGACCGTATAGATTGAGTCGTAGATGTCAGGTCTAGGTTTTACGTATAAATTACTTCACGAGGAGAAATCCAACCAATTTTATTTGACAACTTTGGTATTAATTTGATGTGGGATTCCTCTAATAGTTAGTCTTCGAACTTGGGAGACTCAATGGTGATAATAATTTGATTATCCTTAGCATGTTTAGTATAATACAATAAATATTTATTCAAAGCCATATAAAATCAGTTGAATTTCAATAATTGGTCTTTGAATATCATGTAAATATTTTAAATTGCATTGTCTACCTCACTTGGCTTTTAAAATTACTGAATTATTTGAGTGATAAAATCATGATTCGTGGAAAAATAAATCAAAACTATCCCATACCTATTATATTTTGATACAAAAATTTCGACAATTGTGTGCATTTTTTTCAGTGCAAAAATATTAATTCCCTATTTGAAACCTACATTTAGTTTCTGCCGATACTTTCGATATGAGTGGGCCATTATAACGGACAAAATGTGTGGGTTCTTGATGTCTATAGATGAAAAATTCAACAGCATCTAATATTAGTAGATTATTATTAAACTGGTATTTTTGAGTCTTCTGAATGAAACGGATTTATATCTTTCGGATTAGAGAAAGTGTAGTCTTAGGATATCTGCCTCAGCCATAAGCAGGAGAAGGTTCCTTGGTCAGTAAGAGACTGACCCTCTCTCTCGCCAAGGGTGAGGCGAGAGAATATCATAACATGTCGAGACATTTCATTATACCTTACAAAAAAAAAGATATCTAATATCTATCATTCAATAAAAGTATAGTTAATGTACGTATTGTACATATTTTGACAGTAACCAATTTTAAAAAACCGACTGCAGATAACAAATAGTAGGTACGCAATTTTGTATAAACTGTGTAGCACAAAACTTTATCGGGTACTTATATGAAGATGGTAAACCAGGCCCTTATCCTAAAATTGATACAACAATCTATAGGATAATTTTATACATATGAACTCATTAGCGACCCGCCCTGGCTTCGCACGGGTGCAATGCTGTTACGAAATGTATCCACTATGTAATGGATGTTATTATTCTTAAAAACAATCCTCTTCAATTACTCTAACTATTAAAAAAAAACTCATCAAAATCCGTTACATCCTTTTAAGGGATATAGGGACTGCGAAAGCGACTTTGTTTTAAACTCTGTAGTGATAGTGAAGTGTCTAGTTACTCACATCTATAGACATCAATCACCACATTCCACGGTAATAACCATCACCCAGATTAACAAACACAGTGATTTCCATCACTAAAAATAATCACCATCCTCTCTATGTATAGTCGAAAACGATACCGCATGGAACATTCTAGAAGCACCAACGTAAACCGACGGGACACACGAACAAATACCCCTTCCGACAGATCTAAACGTAACGTCTTATTAGAACACATTCATTTATTTTTATATCTAACCATTTTGTGTTTGTAGCGTCAGTAATTTAAATTATTATTGTTAATTTTTTGATTAAATATTACTATAACTCTTCATATAGTCAGCTAAACTGCCAATAATTTTGGATTGCTCGAACAGTTACATGTTAAAACCGGGTCCCTTAAACCAAATGTGATCCATTTCTTAAAAAATATTGTAATTAACTACTATTTCTAAATAATATTTAATCAAAAGTAACAAAGATTAAAGTACTGACACATAAAACAGTTAAGAAATTCGTTATCGGTACAAGAGATCAACGCGCGGCCCGTGCCGCCTCTCCGCTATAAGGTATAACTAACTCCTGTCTACTAAATATAAACGTTATTTATAACATAAACTATTAAACCGATTATCACTAACATACGTGTTCGTGCAATGTGGTGGGAATGTACTGATTATAATAAGTATCATAATAGTTTCTTTTCGAAACTATTTGTAAGTAAGTTTCACCTACTTTCAAATATATTTAAAATCAGTTTTCTCTGCGTTTACGTACAAAAGCGATATTAAAATTATATAATTACTTATACACCCATCACATTGTACGCACACAGAATAATAAATTGCAGCGAACGCTTAGCGTCCGCGTGAAATATTCAACAAAACAAAAAAAACCGCGTAACACGATTCACACATCCACACTAGAATTATTTAAGAACGAGTTAAAACTAACTTTTTATTTAGCACATAGTTATAGAGTCCTTGTTTATTGGTTAACGACACCCACTTTGAAGTCTAGTGTAGGACAGAGCCGGATTATGTATCAAGTAATAGTTTCTGGTCGACATATTTTGTATCCAATCTCAATACTATACCTGTCTGTAGATTTCACTGTATAGTTTGATAGTAAAAGTATAAAATGCTTTTAAAATATGAAACCCCAAGTTAAAACAAATGTTTTCGTTACACATGCTAGTTCAACACAAAATATATCAACTCAAATCAATTATGTATCAAAAAAGTAATAATTACTACTGTCAATCATCATAAAGATATTATATACTGATAAAATATCATATTAAGGGCTGATTTTTCAATAGTCAAATAAATGTTATCTGAGGAACAAAATTGTTGCTGTCACTATCTTATACAAACATTCTGACGCGACAGAAACATAATTATTCCCTAGGTAACCTTTATCTACCCATTGAAAAATCAGCCTTTAGTAAAACAGATACAGTTCAAGCAAATCTATGGACAAATAAGTGATTGAGTCTGGTAGCAAGTATAGAGTCGACAATGAATCACATTTGCACCTATTTTGTCGTATAATCCGGCCCTGGCAGGTGTGAGTGTCGTATATTCTACCGCGAGAGAGTGAGCAGAGTGATGGGCAGCTCACCGGAGTCCCAGTGCGCGTCGGGCTCGGGGTCGTCGGGCTCGCTGCAGCACGACGACGACGACGACACCGCCGGGGACTCGCGCGCCGGGTGACCGCTGAACGTAGACGACATCGGCATCTTCTGTACTATTAGCTCCACCTGCAAATATGATGAATGGATTTATTTTGTTGCTAATTGTTTATTGACTATTTTTGTGAGGGGGAAAATAATAAATATGACTCTCTCTCCTCGACTTCAAAGGAAGAGGCGGTAGGAAAACGTAAAAAACGGTGAGCTCCCTCTTCCTTTCCTAGGAAAGGTTAAAAATTATCATAGGTAACTTATATTAGTAATATGAAATGAATATATTTCTGTTTATTATACAATATATTATGTTTGGAATACAATAATGACTTAGTGGGGTTATGAGAAAATTAAGGAGGGTACATTTTCCTCTTAACAAAGGATGTCTTGAGACTAAGTGATGGTGGAACCTATTTTAAAATCATCCTATTTAACATTTTGTTGCACAACACCAACATGTTGCGTTAATAATCTCGTTAATAATCCTCGGTTAATAATAGTCACTGAATCACAGACGAGTTTTCTCTTAGGTAGGGTCTCATAAAATAGTCCAAGTTTTATATGGTGTCAATAATATTACCTTAAAGTCTGGACTATAGTGTTTATGTTGCTTGTCCTTGTGCGCCTCGTCCAACTGCCACTTATTTAACGTTAGCTTGAAAGCCTCTAGGTTCGGACCTGAAAACATTTAAAACAACATGTTAACTATGCATTACAATATACCATTGTGAATGAGAAACATAATAAAATGTTTAAATATAAAATATTGTGTGGAGAGTCGACTCGACCGGAGTGATACCACGGCCTCACAGAAAACCGGCGTAAATCAACCACAGCGTTGTGTTCGCCGTGTGCGTGAGATTCCAGGAGGCCAACTCCCTTATCCCCAACGCATAAATAAACTCGTAACTCCTCTGTTGTTGCGGGTGTCCACGGGTGGTGCTGATTGCTTATCATTAGGTAATCTGTCTGTAATTCCAAAGCACAAATGTCTGAATCAATTCAAAGACTTTGATTTTGGCCTGAGGTGAGTAATTAACTAAAACAAAAGCATATATACTAACTATCATCTAACGCTGGCACTCGTTCAGCCCCGACGCCGGCAGCCACGAAGAACGTGTTGAACCAGAAATGGAAGAGTTTCTCCTTGCGCATCTTCATCTTGGGCTTGTTGTAGACGTCGACGCGCACGTCCCCGTACAGCGGCGTGCAGTGCGTCAGGTACACGCGGATACTGCCCTCGTCTTTCCGGACCTCGTGGCAGCCCGACGGCGTCTGCAAGTGGAACGGAGCTTTGGAGGTAGGGGTAGGTGCACAATTAAATATGTTTCAAAGGTTTTGCTATGTAGAATCGGTGATCAATTTTTTGTCTAACAATGCTTTCTATTTTGAAAATGTTGGAACATTCATTTCTAAAATTATTCTACCAACTCTATTGTGTCCATCGCTTCGTCATTTCTCGAGTAAGGCCTACCAAAATTTTTACAGTACATACCACACTTAAATGCTCTATGTACAAAAGCTTAAGAGTAACCGTGTATCTCAGATCAAGATTGCATGTAATCATTGTTCCAACCACCATAGTTAAGGCTATGGTGGTCAATTTAGTAAAGCTATACAACTTTTTGAAGACCCATATCAACAATCACCATGGTTTAATCAACGAATTGCTTGTACATAGTTCAGTTTCTTAGCCGTCAGGTAGAAGTTATGTTACTGTACGGATTGTGAGTAGTTAGTACACTGATTTGTCGGGGAAATTTTTAAGTTGAGTTAGTATAGTTACAAAAAAATGTACGGCGACGAGACGTACAGTTACCTTGAAGGAAGGCTGTGCCTGTGAGACGGTGAGCTCGGGCGAGCAGGTGCCCCCGTTGAGCGTGGGCGGCGGCGACATGACGAGCTCGCGGATGTGCACGCGCGTGGCCGAGTACTGCAGCCCCGACGTCACCAGCGCCGCGTAGTACTCCACGTAGCGCCGCTGCGAGGGGATCGTCACGCCTGGAATCAAAGCCATCATCATTTTAATTTAAGTATAAAGCTACGATACGAGATACATTTACTGAATCACAAAAATAGTAAAAGAATTTATTAATTTTTTTACTATTTTTTTATTTTTATGAGAGACAGGTGTTATTTAGATCATGCAAGACAAATATTGCTTTAATTAACTGTATGCAACTTGCATAATGTAAATGTGTTTTTTTTATAACAAAACACTTTGTGCCACAGTGATTGGCAAGTTTTGGGATCACCGCATAACTGGTGGTTGGTTTAAGACACACCAGGGATCTAACGATTTCATATCGTATTGTTTAACTATTGCAAATAATTATTTTGTATTTGTGTATTTTGGCTAATTAGAAGAATCATTTTCATAAGACCAAGAGTTGCCACTGCTGGAAAATAAATATCCCAGAAGCCTTTCGTAAACATGTCTGTAAGTATTATATGTATTTAAATAATTTATTTTCTTTGACTTAGTATTAGCAATACACATGAGTGATCAAATGCAAAAAACCTTGACCTTATTGGAATGTGTTCCTCTACTCTATCCAGGGTTATCACAGCACAGCTCGTGCGGAAATCAAAATTAAACCAGACCGCGCTGATAAACTGTAACATTTAATTCTTTATATCGATCTACTGCCCTAAAAATGTTTTAAAATTGAATTTCTCATTTTCAAAAGACACTGTTTTGTCTGTCTAGTATATTTTAGTAGTCCTACAGCTGCGAATTAGGGTTTTTAACATTACTTAGATAAATCATATTTAGCCATAATATACAAATTTGCTCATGTGTTAGTAAGCGCAAAACTTGAGAGCGCAAGGGACGGGCGGCTAGTTTGATATAAAAACCGAATACTTGTACTTAGCTGTTATTAGAAAAGTAAATTATTTATGATACCAAGAACTTGTAACAGACGTTTCCATGCAACATATAACTTAGAATCATAACCAATAAGGGTCGTTTGACATAATAATATTAGAAGCTTCACAGAAATTGATGAAGGCTTTCCAATGAAATTCAATTTCAATAAGTGACGGCTTTATTTTGTATTAAATTTAATTTTCATTTGGAAACTTCTATGGAAACCTTAATATGACTTATCGTGGTTAGTTTAAGTCTAGGGAAATAGCTAGGTAATACAATTCGTATCAGGACTACGTTTGAAGAGCTGTTTTCCTAGATTAAAGTTGGGTTTTACTGGACATATTTAATTTTAGTAGAAAAAAAAAACGTATTAAACTATGAAAAATATTTCTAGGACTGCTTTAATGAAATTCCGTTTAGATGACAGGCTCTCATGAGATCTTTATGAGAGTTGTGTCGACCCTTAAAACTGTTAGGAAATTGTAGTGAAGTGGGAAAACATTTGAGAATGTTTAAAAACAAAACATTGTGACAAAAGCTGAGTATGGAAGGGGTTGAGTGTAAGACACTGACTCTCGCCTACACAGAGCGATTTTACCCCCCTTCAAATGAGTATGGAAGTCAGAGCCTACATGAGAACACGAGGCATGATATACGATTAAATATAAACCGACAGACCATTAAAAAAGCAATACGATCCCAACATTAGACAATAAACAGTAAATGCATACGTTACTAAGTATCGCAGGCTGTAATCGATAACACGTGTTTCATACAAATTATAACAACAATAAAGTGTCATTTGCATAGAAAATGCGCGCTGCCTGCTACAATTATGTCAAAGTTATTGAAGAGAATTGACACGTGCAGTGTCCCTTTATGAAAGTTATCGAGTTCACTTCGAATAGCGGGCCGTCTGGTTATTAACATGACTTTATTATTTGATAGAATTTATTCAAACGGTTTTATTTATTCATTTAACTAAAACTTAGAAAATGTTCCCCTTTTTACACGCAATAGAAGAAAACTACTCACAAACCTCGGAAGGAAACGTCTGAAACATCTTTCCAAAAAAAGGTTTTCTAAAAAATGCATTCTTATCCTCCGAGCACAAAGCAAAAAGTAGTAAAAATAAGTGAAGTTACAAAAATACCTTTTTCGTCGTGGGTTCTCTTCGTGCCGTAGAACTTGAGGGCTTCGTCCGCGGACGCTTTCTGTCGGCTGTACAGTAGGTAGCAACACACCATTGTCCCTGTAACACAAAAACATTATATTTTTATACCATGTAATACAATTTTTTCTATACAATTCTTCCTAAATAAAAAATTTTGGAACTTTCTTTCCTTTTGATCACGATATGGGCGGTGCTCGAAACATTTACAACCGTTAAATTTTACTTGATCGATAGAGTTATTTACGACTTTGTTGTAATGCAAAGGTCCCAATGGACCAGAGCTCAGAATTGCAGCTATGTATAAATAAAATATATCGGTGTATTCGTATGTAAATCGTACTTTATGTGCCTGTCTGGGTAGATAACATCAGAGCCCAACATAAAATGCTATTCCGAAACTTGTGTGAATATTAACATTTCCGTTAAATAATATATCGATAGAAAATCGAAGTGGTCTAAATAAGCGAGGTTTTGTGGCGCAAACACGGCTCATTTCACGTCCACGCAGCAATCCTACACTTTTTATATCCCTTCGGGGCAGCCCACAAAAAAGGAGGCGGTTTGAAAAGGACCTTTTTTTAATTTACGACTTCGGCGTGAAAGCCGGTACGGTGGTAATACGACCAATTATGGCGTGTAAAGAAATTTCGCAATTACGCCTTTGAGGTTTCGTCTCATTTTTGTTCGTGCAACAATGCCGGCCTGGCCATCCGTTCTATAGGCAATAACGTGGCACGTGTAATTTGTTGCTTTAACCTTTGTTACCGAAAACGTTCTGGGACCTATTATGCTAACTTTTATCTGTCTGGAATGATATTAGTACGTAATAATTTATTCTTTTGATATTTTAATACGCGATGTAGCGATACACATTAACAAATGGAGTGCACGCAAAAAGGTCACGTTTGTCGACGAATAATGGAGCTGTTGTGATGCTCAAATTGGGCATCAACCCCTTTGGAGCTTTTGCTTGCAAGTTATTGCGGCAACTGGCGAAAGTGTCAACTTAATGTTGGGACCCGCTGCAGGGCTTCTTTGTCGGTGTTGAGGGAAGGATGACATTTATAGTTGCACAAAACTGTCTTGCGATTCGAATCAAAAGGAATAGTAAAAAATTTTTCACACGGGACCACCTGGCCGTTGCAACTTTCTTCACTTTGTTAACGTTTCCTTTTATATGAATTATCTTGAAGATATAAAACCAAATTTATATACATATAAATTCTTACCCGTCCGTCCTTTTCCCGCTTTACAGTGCACGGCGGCGACATTTTTGGAGTCAGCTGAGAGCCAGTTGTGGACATCTTCACAAAATGGCTGAATCAGCTCGATATTAGGCGGCGTGTGGTCTTCTAACGCGTATCGCGCCACCTGCAATTATAAATAATAGGGCATTATAAATCGAGTAGTAGTATAGGTATGTATTTTTTTTCCTTTTTGTTAAGGAAATGCATTCTAGTTTATTGAAGAGCGCTGCCTACCATTGCAATAGAGTATGCGGATGAAACCGCGAAGTAATAGTCAGAATTTACTAGAAATAGAAATAATGCAATTTCGCTTATAAAATATATCTAAGAATATTTTCTAATGACTACGTTATATCCTCACGATTGTTTGACAAAAGCTGAAAGACTTGTCCGGTGTTGGTCAGGTTCTGATGAAGAAAGACTTGGTAAGCTGATACAGGAAACTCGATGTAGACGGACGGACTTAGGTGCGCGCGATATGACGCCTATGTTGAAGAAATTCAGGAAAAGTTCCGTTGATATTGTCACTGGTGATTAAAAAAAACAACGTATTGCAATTTACTTTGATCTAGGTGTTAGGAGAAAGACAGGCCGCCGGTGCATGATCCACAAGATGGAGTCACGTAGTATTGAGGGTTTTCGATACTTGAAATTCCTGTTAGCTCATTTTTAATATTGAGCCAGATGAGACTAATAGTAGCTGATACCTATATAGACCTAATAATATAATTTGATAGACACACCTCTTATCAAGCAACAGACGTAGACGTGACGTTTCGATAAGTACTTATGTTTAATTGTTTATATGCGTAATACGTTTGGCAAAAGTTTATACAAAATGTATGCCATGTATGCCATGATTGTATGCTATGTTACGTTTCTTTCGATCGAGTCGACATTATTGAGTAGGTGTTTGCGTTGGCAGACAGTTACATCGGTTCATAAAACCATTTCCCACTATATCCTAAGTCTAATGTCCAAAGAAACAAGTATGCGTTTTGTTCAAAGCAATCCGAATACATGTTAAACACGATTCAGTTGAGAAAACTTTACCAATGTTTCTTTTTTTGTACAAAGAATTTGAAATATTTCAGAACTTTGGACACTTTATTAATGTTGTGGTGCTTAAGCTTGTCATATGGGAAGCGTGCTTGGAACGCCTCCAAAATTTCAAATAATCTGCATGCAATGAATTTTTATTTATTACACGAATAACCTGTACTGATATAATTTAGAGAAAGGGCTATTCTCGTATATTTTGTTTATAATTTAATTTATAATTGTGTGTGATTTTCTGATATTGCTTTGTGTAAATTGACTGTTTGACCTTGATCTTGTGACTTGTGACGTAGAGATGGATAAAGTTGATCGTTTACGAGAAAATAGACGGTATTGCTTAAACCAATCTTCGGCAGTAATGTTTAAAACCCCCTACAGAAAGAGAACACAAGGGAGATCTATTACCATATCTGTACGTACCAAGCACAGTCCAAATCTGGGGTAGGTAGACCACATCTTACCCAAAATGTGCTCACGCATGAACTTCTCTATGCTAACACGTCATTGTACATTATCATTCTTTACCCAAACGGTACAAAAGCAAAGCACTTAAAAAATTGGGACCATTACAGTACAGATAATCATTGTGTAAACATTGACGAAGATGTTTTTTTCCAAACAAACATTGAGATCTCTGGCCACCCCTTTAACGGAGATTGGATTCATAAATAAATTAAAGCCTTTTAGAGTGGTCTCGTGAGTATCGTTATTTGAAACTATTAGTAATAGAGCTAATAGCAATTATTTTTCTCATATATGGCTTCCTTGACGTACGAAGAGTGGACAAAACGAGATCTTGCTTGTAATTACTGTTTCCCTATAACATGTCTATATATCTTTATGTAAATACTTGTGTATATACTGTACGTATATAGGTATTAATTTCTCAATAGCAAATACCACAATAAAATATACATTTTCCCTCTTAATTCCAAGGATACCGTTTCAATCGTCCACAAAACTGATGTACATCATAAGAAGTTAACGATACCGCATTGCACATCTACGCGATGTGCTAATTGCATTAAAATAAAAATCTATTACTTATTAAAATACATTTGAAAACTATAATTTATCAATGATGAAAACTAAGAGACTACATATTTCAATAATTAACGTTTCAGTAAAAAGAAAAAGAGTTTTGTTGTGCCTAAACTAAAACAAAAAAGAGAGATATAATCAATCTGTGACTGATAGACGATAGTCTCATAAAGATAAGACAATAGAAATCTTGATCTAGGTACGAATACAATACAAAGTAATTTGCATAAAGAATCTTTTGTTACAATAATATAGAACGTACTTAAAATTTTAGGTACTTATCAGCAAATCCAATTATTAATTACTATCTAATATGAAAATCGCTAGATTACCGAATTCAGTAATCTTGGCTATGTTCGATTAAATCTGTCATCAGACACGAACGGTACAGAATTGCAATAGAATTACACAATTCAGACTAAAATCCACTCCTAATACTTAATTATAAAATACCTAATTAAGTATGGGCGCCTCCTATTATGATAATACTATGAATAATGTTATTAAGATCGAATTAACGTGAATTCCATTCAAATATATTCATTACAATCAATAATACCTATAAAGGAGATTTTGAAATATATGTATAGTAAAATACAAAGACATGCGACAAGCTGGGAAGAAGCTGGTTGTTATTAAGAAAATAATTTATAAATTGAATCATCTTGTATGTACCTAAACTTAGAGTTAAATATCAACTAAGTAATCAAATAACAACTCATTTTTATATAATTAGACAAAAGGTCATCGACCCAACGTTATCTATTATTCTCAAAAAATTGGTTAAAAATGCTAGACCTTTTGTGTCCTAATCCTATTTTGGCAATAATCTGCGTCCAGCGTCAGGACCGCAGCTCATGACGCCATTACGATTAGATAAATTACTACTATATTCTATGTTTTCCTTCCATACTTAAATCATTATGGAAATACTGACAATTGATAAATGTGACAAGGAAAATGGGTCGCCCATGACGTCATATAGTGTTGCACGCGATATTTTTCTAATATTATTCAATACATATTAGCTAGTAGCATTTTTATTCTGTTACAAAGGTGAATGTATGAATTGATAACCTAGATTTCAGTCAGTTTAGTCTGTCCGGTGCCTTGTTTTGAATAAGGTTGTTTAGGAAAGAGTGTTACTGATAAAATTCCCTTAGCGAATACAGTATATGTAATAATATAAGTACACTTGTATGTATTATTCAAAGTAGTCTAAAAGGCAAGTCCCGATAACAGTATCCAGGCACACGAGTTATCGCCAGCTAGAATAAGTACGGAACCTTGGCTGTACAAATATGACGACATGTTGCGACACAAACGTGCCCTGGACCTTGATTCACGATTCTTTAACTAGTATCACAGTTCCTTATGTAATACGTCACAATAACTATTTTTGAATAACGACTCGTACTATTTAACAAACGTTTTTAATTATCTCTTTCTAATAGAAACGTACAATAAAATTATGAATGTATTTTTTTACGGGCATACTTATAGCAACACCACAATATTAAGGATTTGACATTTTTCTGTGAAGCGTCACTCATATCGACTCAGCAGCATAGCTTTCCTTCAGTTCTTAAGTATATATTTTAATATATGATTTCTGCAAACAATAGTGTAAAACCGAGAAGGAAGTACTTATCATAATAGTACTGATTGCAAGCCACACCCACTGATATTAATGGCGTGAAGATAGGCCACGTTTAGACTTCGATATAAATTATCAAGCTAGAGTCCAAAGAGGTTATTATCTATTAACATTTATCAGTGAAATTGTATGTTACATAAGGTGCTTAATTAGAATGACGTAATTATATGATTTTAATGTATGTACTTGATGTTTTAGCGCAATATAAACTGTGATGAGGATATATTGAGCTAGGTTGAGAAGTTCCAAATGGCGGGGTAGAGCATTTGACGTTTACGGACAGACTTAAGCCGTACGATAAGACCACGCCTTCGTGTCGTTTCAGTGTGCTTAGCCGTCGTGTAGTCAGTATAGCCGATGTGCTAAGTCCATAAGTAGCCTGTAAACTTCTTGTACGACTTTAATGGCACCTTCTGAACGCTCTCCAACTAAACTGTACTACTCGGCACACACGCCCGCTAGCAACAATTCTATTTCAGGCAAAGTTCTATAAAAAGCTTCCTCATAAATCAGGGTAAAAAAATCTTTTTTTTTTCAACACAAAACCGAGTTATTAATATTTTCACCGTTACTAGGCCACATTATAAATGGATAACATGGATATTATTCTTTCATTCTACTCAAGGAAATTGACAACTAGATTAGTTCTGTATATAATAATCGTTATAACATCGGCGTATCGCATTATCGAAACTATAAAGATGCAAAATTACAGTATCATTATATATAAATTATGATAATTTTATTATAAGCACGCAATCAACGGTTGAGCAATACCATATACTTGAATAAAAAATGAAAATAGCATAAACATAAATAAATAACATTCAAATTGTTTTACTCTAATTTTCGTAAACCAGATTTCGTGACCAATTTGATAGCGAATTGAGCAAGTATACCTATAATGTATATTTATCGGACGTCTCACATTTTAAAATCACCAACATCAATCATGCAGACCTAAATATTAATTTCCAATTCTTTACATAATAATGAAAAAGATAATCACGTATACAACAACATCATGTAAAAAAGTTATTCAGTGAGTATTTAATTTTAAAATTAAATATTAAAGCTTCCATTTCCTATTTATTTCCACAACACAGCATAGTTAATTGCGAGCGCTTTACAAACACAAAGCACTAATTATAGCCTATTATACTCAGAATCGCTCTACAAATAAATAAGTAAATATTGCGCTGGAAATCAATAGTTTCCATACAATCAACCACAGCATTTTTCCTACTTTCTTTTTTAAATAAACGCTGCTTCACACTAGGATTTTTTTTCAATATGTAGGTATATTATAAGTACATCACACTAGATCCGGAACAACAATTCCTGGATCATACAAGTATTGTTCTGTGCTGTAATAAATCCTGGGTCACGTTGCCCAGCAATCGCGTATAGTGTGCAGTAGTTTTTTTTATGTGACAGGTCGTCAAACTTAGGAGTTAGGAGTGCGTTGCCGACCGTCTGAGATTAAGGATCTGGAGATTTTCGGATTAGGGATTTGGAGATTTAGGGATTGGGGGAAGGGAAAGGTTAGGTAGGCCTATGGTAACCTTACTCACACGGCGAAATCAACGCTGTGGTTGTTTAACGCCAGTTTTCTGCGAGGCTGTGTTATCACTCCGGTAGAGCAGACCCATTCTCTTGCCAAAGCATGGCTCTCTCACACTTAAATCGTTTCGAGTTTTAAACCCAGTCTTTGTAAATTATAGCAAAAATGGTCACGACGATTTTAAATTATCTATAATATATGTATATAAAGATTAAAAAGAAAGCAGACATGTATAATATAGCACTGATATCACTCTGTATATGACTGTAAAAGATAAAATATGTTTCGATAAAATAATGTAAGTGACACAAATGGAGCATGACCCGCACAATGTAAGTATTATATTTTCATAGACTTGAAAACTTTATAAATTAAGATGAATATTTTATTTAAAAAAAATCGAAAAAGAAAGAGGATTTTTACTATAATAATTTACTATAACTTTCAAATTTATATTCACATTATTTAAGCGATGAACAGCGACTATTTTTATACTATAAGTCCGCATTTTCTCTAGGAGGTATGTCGCGGATACATGTCGCCTAACTTTGTGGTAGGTTGGTGGGACAATGTTCCTTGAGGAAGGTAATCGTCAAAGAGCATAATGTTGCGCGTCCCGTAACCCTTTCGCGCGACGTCCGGGCGACATCATGAATTTCGTGTCGAGTACGGCTTAAAATCTATTACCGTCATCATTCCATCCTTAAGAAAACGACATTTATATCAAAGATTTACGTTATGATATCCGAACGATTTATAGTACACGCAAAAAGCAGAATATTCCTAAATTAGGCATCATTAAAGGAAACAGAGCACTATCTTGTCAGCATCTGGCAGTTACTTGTAAAACGCCGGCTGAATTACAACGTCCTGCCGCAAAAAACGTCAATTGCACTCGAAATACATAAAGCTGAAATTGTACCGAGTATCAATTATAACTTGGTACGACAAAAAATCACAATGACATTTATCTAAAAGTCATTACAGAAAATGAGTGGAACATAGTTATACAGAAGGTAGCACATCGAAATCACCCTTATTACTAGGAAATAGAGTCGTAATTAATGTCAAATTGTTGCTATGGAGATGTGGTTGACGTAGACTGTAGGTATCAAGGCATAATTATAGCGATTACATGTCCAGATAGAAACATCCTAGGATCAAACTTGTCAGTTAAAATAAGAAGCTAGAAGATGACAGATAGACAGGCTAAGACAAATTACACGGGCACGTAATAATACGAAGATGATTATGAGCTTTTTGTGATGTTAGGTAGCAGATAGCTAAAAGTATATAATACCTTATATACATTCCAAATGTGCGGGATGACGACCATCCCAAACATGCGTCGTTTCTAGGCAATAATGTATAAATAATATGATCGAATGCTTCCCTATTAACACGTCCCAATTTCAGCCTTAACTCTAAACAATTCTATACGATATTAAAAAACCTTAAAACCTAGCGTTAAATCCAAATCAAATCGATGCAACTTTGCAGGGCCCTTATCATTTGTTGAAGTTAAAATGATTATGTTGGTCAATTTATTTTACCTCTATAGAGAAATTCATAAACAATACTTTTTTTAACATTGCCCATCCGTGTATCCCCAACCTAAACTTTCACGTGGAAATGGCGCATTGTTTCGACACATGAAAAGCGTTAATCATATTCTTTATTTTATCAATGTGTCGACACTAAAATGTCAATGCTCCGATGCGATTTCTTATCATACCGATTTAAGATACAGCCAAAGTCGGTAGGTTAAAGCAAAAGAATACAGGAATGTCATGAGTGGTGATTGGCTTTATTTAATCCAAACTAATATTATAAATGCAAAAGCAACTCTGTCTGTGTGTCTTTTCTTCACGCCTAAACTACTGAACCGATTTCTGTGAAATTTGGTACAGACATAGTTCTTATAGAACTCGAGAAAGGACATAGGATCGTTTTTATACCAAAAATTAGTAGGAAGTCACTATTACACGCGAACGAAGTCGCGGGCAGAAGCTAGTATACACTATGTTCTTATTACTTTAATCCTTCACTTTAGTACGTATCTGTACCGAAATAGGAGATTCAGTACACGGAAGGTTTTCCTCAAATTTAATTTTGGTCAATGTGCGCAAGTCCATCCATAGTATGCGCAAACGTTTACGGAGTGATACCGAAAAACCAGAGCAGTAGTGACATGAATCATGAATTATTAACTTAACGTATGAATACTAATTATTGATATTTATTTCCTCATACCAGTTGACCATTTATGGAGTGATGATGTGTAAAATGACATACGCTGTATCAAAAACGGATAGCATGTAATTTCAACCGATTTATATGTATAGTTTGATAACAGATAGGCATAAATACAAGCCACGTCCCAGATACTAAATATGCGAACCGTGTGTAAAGATGCAACGTACTGTGTACGATATACATATATTGTACAGCAACGTTTACGTTTACACTTTGCATGCTCTCATAACGAAACAATGACTTCATTTAAACCTTTCCCCGTATGGCAACAACATAAATCCAAATCAAAAAATCAAACAACACAATCTGATAAAACTAGAATAGATTTTATGATACGATAAATAAACATTTCTATTTCCTTGAAAACTCAACATTTTTAGTGGAAACTGCGCGATCCATTCTGTGATACGCGTTATCAGTGAACAACTGATAGCGGCTGTAGGCAGGGCGTCGGTGGCGACATCTAGTCTAGCACTGCGACACAATGACTGCGTCAAAGAACAACCGATAGACAGTTCAAACTAATTCTACCTACGCGACCGTTTATCTGCGTGATTGACACAATCACGACCAACCAAGATAATGATTCCATCGTCCAAATATAGAAAGTAATATACTAATGGAATGTTCCGTTTCAGGTGTTACTAATTTTTATTGCACGATTATTTTAGGTCTATGTTTATTTTCCTTAGTTCTGTCCCTAACCTGACATGTGACGGACGCTACAAGGGCTAAATCATTGGAAGGATCTAAATAAAACCTTTAACTAATTATTTAACATTCGCAGTGAACTGTATATGAAGGGAGGTAGTAACAAGGAGTTTGATTAGTCGATACGCTCAAGAAGTTTCATAACAAGTATTGACGTCCAGCCCCTCAAGTTCGGGCGTACAAATACGTATTCAGTGGTTTCGCCAACACTTCCCAAGTATCATAATTATACGCTTTATACTTTGACGTCGATAACTAGGAAATTTCATGAGCTCGGAAAATGTCAATGACGCCATCGTTATATGGCCCTAATTACGCAGTATGTCATAAATCATGATTATAACTTGGCTCCCTTTCAGGTACAAAGTGAAACAAACATTTTATACTTAGAGCATCATATTTCACTTGATACGTTCCTGTTAATTTATCATCATAAAAACACTATATTAAGCAATTAAACGTTGCGCGCTGAAGGACCAATAATGTGACGAAATGAAAAAACTGCATGCTGTCGTAACTCGTAAGCTATCGCTTCCGCCGCGTCGAGAAAAACTTTAAGGAGTTTTTATGCAAAACAAACAAGTTTCACCAAGATACAAGCCAAAAAAGTCTATTCAAATTTCAAGAAAAATATATTAGCAAGTACCTACTTGTACCTACTTACGTAGAAAACTAAATCACCAGAACCGACTTCTTTAAGTCTAAATCAAGATAATGAGTTAGACAAATGAAGGCTATTTATTTTCCTTAGATTATTACTTCCTAAATGGCTTACAAGCCGCAGATGAATATCCCTTACAGATAGTAACAATCTACCAGCTAATGGACAGCATTAACTAATTGCCAGAATATAATTAAACACTGTCTTTGTTCAATTCCCATCGTTTTGTTTCAACTTAATGATACTCTTACATTTAGCAACATTTCAAATAAGAGAGTACCGTAATCAGATCGTGTACAGGGGTACAAAGTTATTCGTTATCTTACACCACCAGGCGGGGTCGTCGCCCCTCATTAGTGTTGTATTTCAGATAAATTACGGTCTCAATTAAAATAATGCTTTTAATCATTACGTTGAGAATTTCCTTATAAACTTGGCTTGTATTGCAATGGCAATGTAGTCGCCATTTACAATTACTATTTATATAGAGAAGTTGTGAATAGCTATTTCTAAACCGAGTATTTATTGAGTCTAATTGCAGACCCAGCGTCATTGCACGCCAGCTTTTGACGTTAAATGCTGTCGATGCCATAACTTATGCAGTGCTGGAATTGGATGAAAGATAGATTTGACACCAAATATTACAATTACAAATTGGAATCATAAATAGCAAATGGTTTGTATATGAGGCAAATCTGATTTGAATAACAAGCGCAAGTTACATAGATGAACGATATTTGGATTTAATTCAATACAGCTTGTTTGACAGACAAATAGGCAAACTGAATTGACGCAAATGCTGTTTCTAGGTAGCACTCATACTATAGGTATTACATAGCAAAAACGACTGAGATGATCACTAGAGGTAGGCACACATTAGAAATTGTCTTAATTTTTGATAATTGACTACTTACATCACCTTAATGTCCTTAGCCGCAACATACTTCCTTATACATACTAGGTAAATGTTCAAAATGAGAGTATGACAATATGGGTGACCCATTAACCTCACCCCGCCGTAACTACAACCGACTCAATATTACCTAAGACATAAATTACCTAAAACTTGACGCAACTAACATAAATACACGCGAATGACGCATCTGCCATTTAACATGTCTATGGCTAGCATACATTGTTCTATTATAATAAATAACGTATTGAACTTACTAGCACGTTAACACTGTCTGTGACATTTTTAGACTGTATACATAAAATGCGTGTGTTGGTAGGATGACGTCACCGTGACCCGTATAGCTGCCAAATCCCCCGTGCATAAGGTACCCTAGCATTTGTTAGCGGAATTGAAGACGTTGATAAAAGATGTCGAAATAAAATCAACTTTATTGATGGTTCAGTTTATTGTTTAATCTTAGTTTAAATGCTCGGGGCCCTCTGTAGTGATCGTAAAACGAACGCGAATTAAATAAATAAAGAAATAAAACAAAGAGAACAGCTTGAATAGTACGGACGTGGCTCGTCTCATGAGGGTAGTCAGTTGTCAGTGAGGTTCATATCAATTATGAGGGGCACTAAAACTTGTAGGTTTATTGTATATGTATGATTTTTTATAAAAAATAGTTGAAACATTTTTTCTTTATATGTTTATTATGAATGCAACACAGAAATCGTGCAACCGACAACTGCACCGTCAAAACTTGCATTAGCCAACAAATTCCTCCAAACACGTAACAAATGAGATATTTGCTAAGAATCTCAAATCGGTACATAAATCTATAATACGATACGAGTGGTAAGTATTGGCTCAGTGCTACGTCAAACAATATTGAATATTGACTATTTACTAGTACAGTGGCGATAGACGACAAAGTAGCCTTTAGAACCGGCTGGGAGTTATGCACAGGTGTTTGTGGAGGTCACTGTAACGAGAATCTTAACAGTCAGCTGTGAAAGACCTTAGGATTATAGTAGGTACTATGTGTACAGTTGTACGTCAATGGCGACTAAGTCTTCTACTTATCGTGCACAGAATTCGCCTTTTACAACCGCGGCTGTTGCTAAGCGGCCAGTATATACTGGACTCTATGTATTTTAAACCTTATAACCAATAGTTTAAGGGACGCCATATAAAAAACGGTTCATATAAAAACTAATGCTATTAAAATTATAAAATTGTGAGAGAGATAATGATGTTTCCGAAATATTACTAAGTTAATTGCTATAATAACGTAAAGGAATATATTAAGTTTATTTTGGTACCCTCGTGCCACTCCCACTTTAGAAATTGGCAGAATACACCGTCCATGTCGACTCGCACACCACTATCGGTGTCCATAAAAAACCTAGCTTTTGTCTTCCTATTAAATCGTAGCAGTTCCCAGAATTCGGTAAGCAAAATATTTACTAACTATTAAAAATATTGCTTCCTTCCTTCCCCTAATAACTAGAACAACACAATTTATATCTATTCATAATGCAATTTACGCAACTTACTAATAATGATGATATATTTTGCATATTTTCCAACAGTTTTTGTTCTTGGTTTTAGAAATTATTTTCCCAAAATGCGGACATAACGGCGTATTCGAATCGTGTGCCAAAATTGATCAAACACGACCTTATTCCATCACAAAACCCCCTTCAAAATTGCGCACCATTTAACAATTCCAAACTTAATCTTCCGCAAATTGTTGGATATCATTCCTTTCAAAACCATTCCGCTGCTAATGGAACCATATGTATTAAAACAGCTGATACAAGTGTTAAACTTTGGTGACAAAATTGCTAAATATAAAATAACATTTGATGTTTGGTAGGTACATTCAATCCGAGGACCACAGTGATTGGGTCATTTTTACCATGGAAAATTCGTCTTTATTTGAATGTGTATTACGGGTGAAATTATAAGAATGATTTTGAGAGTTGATGTATGATTCGTGTAAGAGCACACGTTCGCAAGGTGTGAGTCAGAGGCGTGACTTCGAACACGCCACCTATTCATAATCATATTTGTGTTGTCACAGCTTGCAGCAGATAACGCTTCGGCCAACAATTATGTAAGAATTAACCCCTCGCCGATGACTGGTGACATTGGCTGTACTAAAACTTGAAATGTTTGCACAGCGTCATAGGTCCGACACTCGTATGGACTTTATCTTGACAGTTTTGAGGCAAAAGCGCTCAATTGAACATTGGTTTGTTTAAAAAACTCAAAATTTTCGCCTCAATGACAGATGGCATGGTCCATTTTGTGAATTATTTATTTATGCAATTAATAGCAACTACAACCCTTAGTTCGCTGAATAGAATATGAAACATCAAAACATTAATATTTTTGCATTTATTGTGGCCTTTTGATCCGCAAACCGTTGGTCCTCTGTTACAACGCGAGGGTTAACACACAGGGAACACTAATTGTGAAGAAGGGGAAGGGCCATTACGGATGGGGATTATGCAACAATATTGCATTCAAAAAACTTGTTACAATATAACCTTGACGCACAATGGCCTCTATCAAAAGAGTTGGGAGTTTTATATTTTATTTGGAGTTGTATTTCATGGCCATGTAGAAAAAACTGCAGCGCAACGGGCGGCATGTTAAATATTCGCACGTAATATATAAAGCTTCCGTACATAAAGGATATAAAACATAAATAACAGTCGCTCGGAGTTCTTGATAACCTAGATATAGAGTGCGTACTTGTAATTTGATTTTCTCTCAATAGGAATCAATCATACCTTATTATTCTCTCTTTTAGCGCTGTACATTTTCATGTTCTAACAAAATTCATAAAATCCCTTTATGAGGTTATTACAAAATTTCTTTTTTCCTACGAATTTTTTTACGAAAAAACTAATTAAAATTAGGGAGAGATTTCTGTCGCTGACCCAAAAGGGTAATTAAATAATGAAAAGGTTCAATTTAAATATTTACCGAGGTGATTGCATTGACATTGTTTCACCTTACGCTTTGTTATCAAAACGAAATTGTAGGTGTAGTCGTTAAAAATTAATTGCTTTAAGGTATTAACTAATTTAAATTCGCACGTTAATGACAACTATGTAGTTATTTTTAGAGCACATGCCACGGCGACGGAGGATTAAGTCCCTTATAAGTAGAAAACATTTTAAAATTTTATAGAACCGAACATCACATCACTAAGTCTAGTACTTATGTCATTATTCATTAGCCACGTGTGATGAGAAGTTATACGTAATGCTAAAGCCGGGTTAATAAGATCGTCCTGACCTGTCGGTACAGGAACGTTGAAAATCAAAATTCTTACTGTCGTCTACGATAGTAAAACCACAAAAATAAATATTTTATACAAATTTGCGTCGTCACGACAGAGCAAATGGAGTAAAAAGTTCAGGACCCTTGATGGAATCGACAGAATGTCATTAATTCCCAACAATACTGTAACACAACACTGCAAACATCAATTTACGTGTAAACGCGTCAAATCACTCGCAAGATTTACGTAATTGTATGTAAGAGTGTATTCCAATTACCAAACCCTACCTTATACATAATTCCGACATTAGGAACAGAATGAGGAAAGGAGGTCGGGTGACGAATCAAGTCAATGATTCCTTTACTCATTGAGCGGGTAAAACCTCATACATCTCTCAAGAGTGACGTTTATGAAAACCACAATATTCAATCAATCCTTCTTATGAAATACTTTTTAAAAAAAGCGTCCGCGACAATTATGCAGTATTAATTCGAATTTCAGTATATTCAGAACTCTGAGCACTCAATCCAGTAAAAGCTCTCGTGGCGAAATGTGGATGTTGAGTACGGTACGTTGTACTTCTGATTTGTAAATCAGTCATCCTGAATTCACAAATTCGGTTAACATCTAAATTGTAATTAATTTGCGTTTCCACAATATTGCGGATAAGACCTTGAGATGCAAAACCAGTTCGCGTAATTGTGTTTGATTAACGACAACGCATTAAAGTGATTATTTTACATCCATCATTGTGGCAGGATATGTGCCGGCGGAAATATAAAAAGTAAAAAAGGACACAAATGTTGTACTCACCCTTTCGTGGAATTTGCTCGAATCATAAGACCTCTCCGAGCAGAGGTTGTATATCTTATAGTGGTCCTTGTGCATCTTCTCTAGAAACCTGTACACTTCGTCTATGTGATTCCTGTATACTCCTTCTAACTTCTCGGCGGGAAAGCCCATCGCTATAAGCCTGTCTGTGATATCTGTACAAGGTGGTGTTAAAGAAATAATTGACAATACAAACAAATGCTTAACATTATTTCGTTATTTTTAGATGGATTTTCGCCTGGATTTTTTATGGTTTCTTTACACTATGATATGACTGAATCTTTAAAAGGTTGTTCCAATTGATAATTAATATCGAGAGACGACTAAATAACACAGGTTTCACATCCATCTAAAAATAAGTGAAAATTTTTATACAACACTTAATATTAGGTACATCATAAAAATGTAATCGATCCATGTTGTGTGTCGCTTATTTTCTTTATAATTAAAGCATTTGATAGGGCATCAACGTTATGCTATAACTAATTAGCTAACCTAATGATTGTTTACTTATTCAGTAAATTTCTCTAAATCTATTTCAAACTGTGAAAATTAAATAAGCCGAAAAGTCATCTCAATTTTGCTCATAGTAACACGCTTTCTGATTTATCTTGATAAAGTTCAGACAGTTTTCTGGTGAAAACTTTAACCTCGCATAAAACTCTTTTTGGCATCCTTTAACGATTTTTAACATCACAGAAAATAGCAGAATTTATTCCTTTCGTCCTGATTGACAGTTCAACAACAAAGAAACAGGGTCCCATACAATCCGCTTTCCCGTCACGCGTACGTCGCATCGGATCAGTATTCTTTCGCTATCCGAGTAAGTCATGTACCTATATATTCAGAGGTTCTAACAGTAATGCAACAGTCATTGCACTCAGTTAACAACGACGTGTATAAAATATTTAACATGTCAGTTATTTGCGTACATAATGAACATAACAATAGCAGAACAAGGTTACGATGTGCAATTATGCATATTGCTTGCCAAAATACATAAAATTTTAATTACATAGAGATATTCAGCTGATACAGGATGTTCGAGAATCCGGTGGGTTTTGCCGAAACTTTCAAGATACGTAATCTATTCAAAGTTACCCTAGTCTGAAATTGGTTAGGTGAACCTTATCGCTCGAATGAACATTTACAAGTAGCACTAATCAAATATCTCGGTTCAATCAGAAACAATCCGATTGTGAGGTCATCGAGTTTTTCTACAATCGTTTTTACGTTAAAGGACTAAGTTCCGTGGGTAATTCTTATGTTTTATTCAAGATCAAATAACTACTTATGTTATTACTTATATTGAGCTCCTGACAGACTTAGGACATTGGAGTCTGTTTGAAATTGATCACCAACTAATTCAAAATTTTATACTATTGACAGTTTAAGCATTTATAAATGTGAGCTATCAATAGGTAAGGTAAATAAAGGAACTTGATAATTTAAAGTTTTGATATTTCCATATCAGAGTTAACTAAACAAAAAGACGCCAAAAATATCATCAAACATCAGTTCATCGCTTAGACCAACTTCAAAATCATCTCAATTCCGCCTCGTCTTCATCGAATCAATCAACTAGCAACATTCAGTAAACTCCTTAAATACATTCTTAATTAAAGAGATTCTATCGCAAAGTTGCGTCACACCATCGTCGAACTTATTCGGCGATGGCAGAAGCGTTAACGGTAAGTATCGTTGCCATAGCAACCGCTGGTAGGGCCAACGTACTATGACCACACAATAACATACAAGATCTGATAGCAGACCAGAGATAATAAAACAATTATAACTTCACTTTAAAAAGTTAATTAAATACGAAAGCTTTATTTTCATCGTAATTTATTTGCGGCAACGTCAAAATTAGTTTCGCTGACCTAAATTTCAAATGGGTATATCAACTGCAGAGTGCACACTCCTAAATGACCTTCATCATCGAAACAAAATATTTTTAAATAAATGTATGATAATCTGGAGTAGGTACCATACTTTTTCTGTACCGAAAAGACATTTACTGTCGTTATGTTCATATAGAACAGATACAAAAACCCTAAAAATGACTTACGCAGGCATTATGGCCACAAGTCCAATTCAATGTAAACACTTTTGCGAGGCTAACGAGTCCCTGCAGTAGGACTATTATTAGATTTACCCAACCAAACATAACTAAATTACGTCACAAATTCAATAACCATTAGCGATAATTACCACGACACAACAAATTGACCAAACCACAGTTGAAACGTCAGCGTGTGGACGTCACTTGCCCTGAACACAAATATACCTAGAAAAGGTTACGCTATCACGATATAGACGGAGGCACGATAGGGTGATGGTGGTGACCGCAAAATGTATGTATTAGGGTTAAATTTACTATCAGCTGTCTGCGGTAAATAAGTTATGTTTACTAGGTTACTTGTCACATATCGATAAGGGTTTATTAGAATAAGCTCAAAGTTACTTAAACGCTTGCTGCAGCTTGTTAGAAGTTGGGTGACCATTTTTAACAACGGGCTCTTTCGTATCACTTTCTAATAGACGACCCTATTTTCACAAGACTGACAAAACAGTAAAACGTATTAACGCTTGAGCTTGATTTCAATTCTGTCCTAACGTGAAAAAGAATGAGAGAATAACCCATCAAAAACTTTAAAACTAAATGATAAAGGCGCGTGAAGAAATCACAAAATAAAATTGGAATAAGTAAATAATGAAACAAAAACTGTAATTGTAGTTTTATTTGAATGCGCAAACAGAATACGTTTACCGATCGGTAGGTCGCAATAAGATATTTAAAGAGAAAATGCGAATATCGTGACTGAAGGCAAAGGTCACATAAAACAGGTGCGAGCTTGTTGCAAAGTATGACTATATTAACGCGGTCTGAGTAAATGAAGCAAGGGCAGAATGCAATGTCTTAAGCTCAATGTCGCTGTTGGAACGGCCTAAGAGTTTCCTACTTGCATCGAGAAGCGAGACCTCAATTTATTTCTACCATTAAGGTTTAGTACCTGGTAAAGGAGAGGCGCATTATGTCCAAGCAAACGGCTAACCGCAACTTACAATTTGTGCGAGATTTGTGTTCGTCTTTTTAAGCACATTGTGGCGAAACGCATATAAGTTACGACAACAACAGACAACTCCAAGCATCAATATAATATTTCGTAAAACTACACGATTATTTCCTATCAAATAATTCAGAAATTCAAATTATAGAAACACAAATTTCCAACGTTACAATTAATGAAGAAAAATATGAAATCCATTCAGAAGTCCAATTTAAACTTCCATGAATATTATTCAAATTTAGATAGCGAGTCGACGCGGCAAGTGGTTTCAACTTTCAACCTCGTGATCGTTCAAATGAGATGTGAGCCTTGACTGGTCGCTGACCGAGACTCCTCGGAGATACATCGACGTAAATGGATATCTGAGGAATAACTTAGGAACGGAAATGAGTAATACGAACTCGGAGAAATAGAAATACGAAAAATGAGAAATATAACTCAATTTGTGAAGAGCTTATAGAGTCCCACTTTAGGGTCATTCATCCTTTGAGCGAAAATTCAGAGATAGGCAATTAATCTCTTCGCCGTGTTTCAAAGCGAAATTTTCCTGGAACGAGTTATGCTTATGCTAATCAAGAGATTAAACTAGGGTGGTTAAGCAATAAAAATAAGTAACTTAGATTTGAAAATAGCAATACTGTTAAAGTTTTGGAAAATATCCTTAAAATGAGATCTCATATTTTGTTACGAGAAATTAGGTGTAGTACACATATTTTTTAGTTCTCTAAGCGACTGTTAAAAAGACAAGACACCGCTAAAAACACGTAATATCAGATTACAACATCAGATAACGCGGGGCGTAATAGTGAGTGACGGGTTAACTTATAAGCGCGCGGCGATTGCAAAACAAAGCATTTGTTGTACGCGCCTAAAATATTAAATCAACCTGCAATTTTTCACGGCTACCGTGCGCGTACGCACCTTGTAACTATGCAACACTTCACTAAGCAGATTTACTGAACCGACCTTGGAGTTTCTGCCTGTCTTTGTAGTGGAAATAGCAGGCAAACATTACCAAACTCGACAACATTTACGAATTTATAGTAAATCGATTATAATAAAAGCTGAAATTAAATCGGTTCTTACGAAGGACAAAGAACGGCGTAAACAAAATTTGACCAGAATATTCGATGTTTATTGCAAACTGTCCAGTAGAAATTGTTATTGTAAATAAACAACAATAAAATTCACCGAAACCGGCTCGAAAAAAATTTAATACCTAGTTGGTTAAGATAGGTTGAGAACGATCGTTAAACCTTTGTTAACATTGATACTTGTAGGCGTTTTTTAAGAAAAACGGTATAAAAACGACGAACTTTTTCTAAAGCTCGTGGATTCCGGCTGTTAAGTAATTTCGAGGGCGTGGTCATTAGCCACGGCGCGTCATCGCAGCACCAAGGACGAACAGCATCACTCGCCCGTAGCTTCCGCTCTGGCTTTCCAATCTATTGCCTTTGAGCACTAACTTAATTCCAGTCACAATGTTCAATCCGTTCCCAAAATCCAATTTAGCCCGCTAAAAGGACTCGAAAAAGCTGTACCGCTCCAAATATGTAATAACATTAGAACATGGATGTAGCTTATAACGAATGAGGGAAATGCAACTTCGCGCCAAAACGCGTTGATGATTTATTTAGACACTAAATTACGCAGGTGGACATGCCTAAGGCGGAGTAAAGGATGTAATTATAATTTTTGTTGCTTAACTCGCTCATCGCAAGTACAAATAATGCTGTGCACGTCGCATAAATAAAACAGGCACTGCCAACAGTTATATTAATTGCCGTAATAATATACACTGATAGCAATAATTGCATACATTGTTACAGTCACTGAAGATGGCGGTCTTTACGAAAAAACAAGGAATATTCAAAATAAAAAACAACAAACACGACGAGTGAAAACGAACGAAACGATATGGTCGACGAATAAAAAAACGAGAATCATTTACGTAATTGCTTGTTGCTATGGCAGTGAACAGTGTACAACGCAAATGAGTTCAAACATTTGATCTAACGCAGCGTAACATTTGTACTACATGAGCACGCACACTTTACTCTTCAACAATAAATCGTCCTTTTCGAATAAGCTTCTAGTATTGAGCCGGCTTAGGGTGCAATAACCTAAAGAAATCCAATTACACAAAGGAGCTCAACGCTGACACATGTGAAAAAAGATTATCTACCATTTGCAGACTGCATGCTAAATTATGCATGCGAGTTACCATAGCGTGCATATGAATCACCCCAGGTGACCTAGATATAGACAGCTCAATAAGTGTTTAAATAATGCAATTGAAGACGTTCGGTTTGTCGTCAAATGCGGAAATTTCAATCGATCGTTGCTCGCAATACAATCATCGTGGAAGTTCTTTGTTCCGCAACGTATTGTAACAAAATAAAATACTCAAACCGAACTTCATATATAACTTTTAACAATATGTCAAGGTTTCAGTTTAAATAAAGACGACAGTATCTAAAGATTCTGTTGCGACTTAACAAATGGTTTAAAAACTCATTCCGTGGCAGTCGAAGCAAAACGTTCTCCCCAACGACTTCATCCATAATCAGTTTCATTTACGGTCATTAGTTAGTCGAAACACGAGCCCATCCTCTGGGAGCAACGCGGGAATTTCCTCGCTGGAAAATCATAGCTAAAACACCATCGCCGACCTTAACACGAAAATGAAGCGGCCAAAAGTCAAGATGAGATTTTAATTAAGTCATTAAATCGTGACATTCATGACACGGGTGACGGGAGATGGGCCGCAACACATAAGGTTATATTAAGTGACAAACACGACAAATTGCCTCCAACGAAAGTACAAATATAAATGAGTTAAGATTCGTTTCTAACTTGCCAGCTTTGTTGACTCTACATGGCTCAAACAGACCACTTGTTAGGTGCGAAGAAGCAGGTTTAAAGTAGGCACTAATGAATGCTAATTATTATTGGCTATGATTTCTGAACAATATAATTTAATTAATCACGCGATTTATTACCATAAAAGGTTAAAGAAGCATTTACGTTTGATCTATTCTTTGCATCAAATCAAGCAGCAATTTATTGCATTTAATTGTTACTCTAAACTACGCAATCCAAAATAAGACGAACATCCACTTTCGAAATTAAGCAACTTTGTCTAGAGAATTGGCATCGGAACAAAGTAAATAGAAAAGATGCAGAATATTGAATACGAAAGTCAAATAGAACTAGTAAGCTAAATATTCGAGAGAGACCTTCCGGTCGATTTCATCAGAAATCTAATCCATTACGGGACCCTGGCAAATTTGGCAAATTTTTCGACAGCAAACTAGATTATCTATCCTGAACAACTTATCAATTCTTTTTGTCTGTTGCTAAGCAAGTTTTTTATAAGCATCGAAGCTCGGAAGCTCTGAGACGTTAGCAAGTGGGCGATATTATAATCACTATATCTTGGTAGTCGCTTGCAAATCTGAATTTGGAAGAAACAGCTTAGAACAAAGTTTAATGATTTCACCCCATTATCAACTTTGACCCGCAATCACCTCAATTCTTGACTTCAATTACGTAAATCAGCACACGATTCCACCGAGTAGATAATCTTGTTAGAAGCAATTATCGTCATTGCATGTAGGCAATGATGTTTAATATAAGTACACGTATTTGAGATGGCTGCTAATAAACACGTTTTATAGTTTCTGAGCCTAGTAGTAGTTTTGTTGAAGGAAAACGTGGTGATAATATACGATCAGGTTGTCTGACATCCCTATTTATGGAACTGTTCGACGATAAAGTAACACAATTAAAGGAAAACACTAATTATTCTATATTCATACAATATCATTTTAATGTTATATTACTGTCCAAATTCTATAGTTCTCCTTTCGTAATCGGTTTATACGTAGTTAAGTTTTAGTTTCGAAAGGAATTGTACCGAGTAAACTTTAGTAAAAAAAAATCTTATCTCGTAATGGTTGTAGTGCGTAACTGCGTACCATCTTTACAGACCTATAGATCTTTATCGGTAGCGTATTACTATTTAGAGGCCATGAGAACTCAACGCGTGACGCCGTTATCTCATTTAAAAATAAAAAGCCTAGGGAATCCGTACCTCCGACAGGAAAACGACATACGTGCTTAGGCAAAGCAACAGAAAAAAGACGAAATAATTGGCACGCAACATCTCCACAGACAATGAGCGTCTTCATCTAATTTCGTTTAAAATCACGTTCTTAAAAAAATAATATAAACGCCGGGTAGTCTACAGGCTAAAAGTTAATTAAAAAGAGGTTCAGGGCCCAGTTATGGAAATGAAGCATTGTTGCTATGCACGTTTAACTCGTAATATAATTTCACTGCCACATCTTTTGAGTGACGACCTTGGGCTTAACAAGTTAAGCGATGTTTTATATGGAAACGAACCGGAAGAATTGCATTACTTTTTCATTTTCTGGGAGAAGGGACGGAATCAGGCCAGTTAATATCTTTAGAATGTCACTTTTCGTTTGGTAACAGCAAGTGGGGATTTGATTTCATAATGGCCACCGATTTTCATTGGCTATAGTATTATTAGAGAGAGCGTCTCTTGAGTAACTATATTTTGTCAAAAAACCTTTGAGAATACACAATAACGTTTTCTTAGTGTTATTATATTTCATTGTATAGCGAGCAAAATGAAAAAAGCATTGTAAGATAAATTTTAACTTTTGTTCATCTTATAAGGTAGTAACTTCTCCTTATCTGCCACATTTTTTGGAAACTTTTAATTTAATTCGGCTATCGATTAGAGTTTAGGCTAAACAAAAGACTACGTTGCGGATACTTGATCGCAGTTTTATTGCATGCATAGATCTTGAGTGGGAATAATTCAAAATGTGTTTATGTCTTGCAACCGAACAAATGGATTAACTTGGAATATTATACAGAACATATTATGGCGATGGCGGGCCAATTTTAGTGCATCACATCACGTGCAATATTGTTTTTACGACGTGCTGTTACTTATAATGTCAAGTACGAAACGCTGTTGAAACAATCGAGCGGTTAAAAACCTTCTTTTTATTGTTGTTAAACCATTGTTAATATTACAGACCTTTGTTGTATGCAAACGCTTTAGGATTAGGTAGTAACATTGATTTTTTACAATTGCATATTATAAGTCAACGACCTCGCAGCAGTCGTATGGTGCGGACTTTTTTGCAATTTCAATCTGCCACAGTGACCATTAACGTCTTTGAATAATTATGAAACCTGAATATTTTAATTTGCGTCGTTATTCACGACGCCATGTACCATATGAATTTGTCGTCGCCTAATTAGATAATCGTTACAACTTTATTTGTGAGCCTTAAATATTTCGTGTAAGACAACTTTAGTTGTACAGCGGTGCTATAGAATGCAGTAGGTAGACTGATGTTAAATATTTATACAATGTCTTTCACTTCAGTATAAATCAAGTACATACGCTATGAGGATTCACGCGTGATGCCGCTTACTAATATGATAGATAAAATAGTAAATAAATAAGCATTGCTCAGTCCGCACGCTTGGCAGCTGATATGCTATTTTTTATTCACAAATCAGCATAATACAGATATAGTAAATATACAGATAGAGCATTATTAAGTAGGAACGTTGGCTAGAATGAACGTAGATTAGCGGACATTTTGTAACAATTATCTGCAACTTTGTAACGAACTTCGTCGTAAGAAATACGGGGTTTAGTCGCATATAACTACGTGTAAATATGAGTGATGATTACAAAGACAAGTAGCCATATGCAAAGCACAATTTATAATAAATCAATAGTTGGTGTTTCTGTTTATACAGAGATGTAAGCACGGGGCACGTTATCGCAATCCATAAGTATACTTATATCTAACAATATAGAAGCTTTTCTACAACGTGCTGTTTATTTATGTGCATAAATTACAATAGTAAATGCAAAATATCTGCACGGGGCGAATATTTAATTAATCTTGAGATCACGATAAAATGTCTGAAGAAAAGAGATCTCATTTTTATAATGTGATCTCTTTTCTTTCAAGCTAGCTACTAGCCAGTCAATAACTGAACAGTTTCCTTACACGGATCCCGTGTATATGTATAAGAAAGCAGAATTCTATAAATGGATACTGTAACTACAGTAAATATCGTCTCGCCTCGCATCTGGTACAGTTACAGCATACCAAATTTTATTTAAAATCATAGCAGAAAGCGAAACTACCGTCGACGCAACACGTGTTCCTACGTCCTAAAAAGTCAGCTCTATTAAATAAAATCAGTTATAATGCCTAGACTTAATGAAACACTTGTTTCAGATCTGATACAGCTAAATTAGTAAGCGGTTACTTAGTGTTTTGTTGTAATTTGTTTTTAATTGTAGATAATTATGTGTTCAGCCTTGGTTTCACTGGTTCGTTTTTAGGATTCCCTCAGAAACTATTGTATCTCTGCCTCTAAGTAACATTGGTCGAAGAACTGACTTTGTTAATCACCGTAGGTATTTTAATTAACATAATCATTAAGAAACACGTTACAGAGTAATTATATTAAACACTAAACTTCCATATAACACGATTTACTTCCTCTATTTCAACGTAAGATACATTTATTTCCATTCATAATCATAACTATCTTAAAAAATGCATTCTCTATCGAAAGCAGAGAAACCTACCTATCAACTTCGGTTCTACACCTACATTTTTTTCGTACGGAACATTTTTTATACAGAACCCACATTATTATGAACATAGATGCTTGTCAAGTTTTTTATAAAGCTCAGCTCACAAGGTAACTTCTAAATTAAGAACGGTTTAATGATACCTTTTGGAATCAATTGAGTATTATGCTGTTGCCAAGCGGAGTGGCGACCGAAGGTCATTTATAAAGTTTGCTTTAACTCTGTGGCCCGAGATTTATATTTTACATTATGGCTCTTTCTTTTCAAGTTTTAGCGTGAATAACGTTAGATGATTTGTGTCGGAAAATTAGTGAATTTGTATGAGAGTTTTTATCTAACTTACTTTGAACAGATAAGTAATTATTTCTTCTGATTTTGCGTAGTTTTGAATCTTTAATGTTTTTCAGCTTCCACTTAATGGATTGTGGAGGAAAACAGCTTTTCTTCGCAACAAAGTTTTGAGATAAAGCGAAGAAAAGTTGCGAAGTATGAATGCGAGAAATGCAATGAATTAATGAATCACATTCTGAATTTATGGCAGTTTTCGGATATTATCCACTTTAAAAAAAAATGTGAAGCTGTCGTGTCTAATGGGATGGGTAAATTTCAAAATTAACTGTGACTTTAGACAAATTACGAAACATGAGGAAAATTCCGTAATAGGTAGTAAGTGAGTAGGTACCTATTAAATTTAAAGATAGTGACAATACAGTAGTATGAAGAACCAGCATTTATGTCGATATGACGCACTTGCAATTAAAAATTTCGCCAAAGCCAACATTATCTGTTAAACACGCTATTACAGTACTATTAGGACACGAAACTATTCTTTATGGCATGGCAACAAGCTTAGATGATACTCAAGCAACCATAAGGAATTGACCACAACAAATAGATGCTAGTAGGTGCATCCTTAGTAGTTTGGAGGACCAAAATAAGTTTGGCTTAGGAAGTAGTTAAAATTTGAGAACCTCTACATTCCATATGTAGAGTTTCTTACTAACACGAGCCCTATAACTAGAGTAATCATATAATGTGGTAAAAAATTACTAAAAAATAAAATAATATTTATAAAGAACCATAACTCTCCAAAATTATATTTCAGGTATATGAAAATTATGATTTTAACATATTATAATTGCTTGTGTAGCATAAAGTCTCAAAACTACTTATATAAATAGAAAATTATAAGTAATTTGCTATGAAAGTTTAAATGATTTAATTATTTATGTTAATAAATGGAAAGTTGTATGAAATATAGGTAAACATATACATATAATAAAATATCTTATTTACACACCATGTAATACACCCTCTCTATTGAAGATATTCTACTATTGTATACCACATACAAGGCTAAGTAATTAGAAATAAATAATAAGTTTTTATTTATGATTTTATTTTTCCATATTATTAACAGATTGTAATGCAATCATACTAGTTATCCTGCCAGACAGTTTTATCAAAAACAGATATTAAGTTTATTGCAATATTAGATAGACATACACCAATATTATTCTTTAGTACAATTCAAATGTTTTTTTTTATATTCAAATAAATTACATGATTTGAGACTCCATTTACAAAGTTGCAAGGTTTATTTAAACCTTTTTAGTGCTCAGAAAACACAGAATTTGTTAATAATGTAATATTAAATGCTATCACACTGATAGCAAGTGTGATATAAATCCTATTTTCACTGCATAAGTGGGTGAATGACCTTTACAATATGAGCACTGATTTTGTACTATATTGTGTTCCATATAATGTGTGTATAAATGAAAATTAATAATGCAGTATGTAGTATTGAAACAAAGAATTAAATAAAAATGGCACACATATATTTATTAACCCGTCATTCTCATTCCGGTTCATTTTATATCAGATACCACCTAGTTGCAATAGTTTAAATTAATATTCTACTACATAATACATATCACCAAAAAGCTGCTTAGCAATTGACTGCTTTTATCAGTATATTTCAGAGGCTATGATTTTTTACCCGTATTGTCAACAAATTAGTTTGACTATGCCTAATAATTTGTTGTAACATCCAATTTTTTGTTATTATTTGAAGTCTCATAGACCGGGCAGTGAACACAAAATTTTATACCTTTAAATCCCTGAAGGAATGGAGGGCATATACACAATGTAACACTAGACTTTTTACTAGTTTCATTATTGATTAGCATTTTGTGACAAACTTGGCTTGTACTTACACAGCCCCCACTCTAGTAAGGAGTATGCTAAATATATGTATTTATTAATTTTGATTCAATAATCCAGATTTTAGTAGCCAATGGTATTAGAAAAGCTTTATTATTAAAACAAAATTACTTTTTGTATGTGTTCGAAAAAATTATGACTGATGAAGGAAGTTATGGATGTGCTGAATAATATTCTTCCAATTAGATAATCATTTAAATAGGTAGAAATGTTCCAAATTATCGAATTTTGAAAAAAACTGGGTTTTAGGATATGTATTGCTGTAAATGTAAAACTGCAATGAAATAAGGTTAGATATAGGATCCATTTACTGAAATCTAATTGAGGTTAATAATTTTGTATAATTGATGGCAATATAAAATAAACAAACAATTACATCCTACAAAGCACCTCACTAATTCCACTAGATTTACGGCAAGTTCCAATACTCGCTATGTTCTTGTTAAAAAACCATTCAAAATTTAGGCAAAAAATGTACTAAAACACCTTTTGATCAACTTATAAATCTTAAAAGATTAGAATATTTACATTAAAATTTATGATAGTGTGCAGTTTTTTTAGAAAAAAGTAATTGAACCGAGCTCGCTCAACTTTAGAACAAAAAATATAACCAAGTAAAGCTAATGTTAAGATATTTTACACATTGAATGTAATCAGATAAAAACCTATAGATACTATAGTTCATAACACTCCACAGCACTCTACAATGACTATCAGATAGTTTCTATGTACACAGACATAATAGGCATGTACTATAAGCCTATATATACAAAGTTATAGGTTATACATCTTGTTGCCATGCGAGATTTCATTGCTCTTTCGTTAGATAATTGTCGCGTTGCAAACGAAAATTTAATCGTAGTTGCGTGTATAATCGTGTTTCCGACATATTTATGCATTTTCAACACAATTATATTGCTTAATTCACAGTAAAACTAACGTTCTGCGCGTATGTACTTGTACGAGACCTTGTAACCCTAATATGACCTGTCAGATGACTTTATGGACGTGTTAAGACCTAAAATCTAATGTGTATTACCTATTTTCATTCCCTATTTAGCTAAAAGCCTGAATATACCACAACGTTTATCAGTAGAGTTTTATGAATGTAATTTATAGGTTATGAATTGAGTGCCCTTGACAAAACTAAAAGGATGGTCAAGCCAGGTTATCACGCTAATTCCAAGGTGGTTTCACAAGGATCAATGAAACTATATTGGGAATTTGGATCTGATGAAATCTCAAGGCCAGGAATTTGAATTAGATCACTGAAGGGACTCACCGACACACAACATCGATCTCAGAACGTTAGGGCCGCTCAGGGCGCACGGTAACAACACTAAAACACATAAAAGGATACAGGCTAAGTCCAGGTTGAATCCGTCTTTGATGTAGCGCTTCCGGCGCTTGCTAACGATGCCCTTGAGAGGGTTTGTCATCTTGATGTTGGACATGGAGTTGGCCATGGCTGTCAGTTGGTCAACGCGGCGCGGCAGCAGCTCTGCTGCCGCAGTGCCCTTAGCGGGCCCGCCCGCTCCCGGCACCGACCGCTTCTCTGGTGCCTTCCGCTCTCGGCGCCGGCAGCTCACGCAAATACCCATAAAATAACCTCCGCCGCGCAGAACGTGCCCCGCTCATCGGGCCGGCGGCGGAGCGCGAGCGGCCTGCCACCGGAGGCCGCGACCGGTGCTCAGCTCGCGCCCGCCATGCCTTGCGCTGCACGCGCCTCGCCTCGCTGCCTTGCCTCCAGCCGAGCCTCAGCTCCGACCAGAACCGACCACTTCCACACCGCACCGCCAGACCGAAAGCACCGTACACTTGATACACTATAGCATAGCTCCACGCCCGGCACCGAACGCGTTCAAATCTCGCTTCACGAGCGATGAAAAATTATCTCGCGCGAATGGCGTCCATCCTGCGTTTGCACTAGTACACGGACGAAGAGAAACAGTTGCACAAGAAAGAAAGATGGTTATGATGGCCGAAAGTGTACCGGGTGTCTCTTTCACACCACCATACTCTGCACTAGTATGAAAAAGATAAAACACAACCTTAATTTCTAATGGTGGCTAGCTAGCTCTCTTTGTTCACTATGGTTCACCTTTTAATCCGGAAGGTGGCGCTGTAGGTCCTATAAGTTACCGCCACTTTTCGAATTAGAATATCTTATCAAACCAGTTTGTTTCTTCTCTTCAAGATTTCATTTAGAAAAACATAATATTTCACTTTCTACGTTTATAAATTAGTATTATAAAATAAAAAGCAGAAAAATTAAAATCAAACGAAGGACCATTTTTATTTATTGAGTTGGCAAGTTTTTCGTCTATACCACAGATGGCGCTGATATAGCATAGAGGAAAATCATAGACAGCGCGGCAACTTTTGAAAAGTTTTATAATGGAAAAGGTAATTATACCAATCCGTTTCGGAGTTTCGGACTTTTTCGATTTCTGTTTGCACGGAAAACTTAAGTCAAAGTTAATGGTTTTATTTAACTTTATTAACGAGTATCTAAAATGACTGCACTTAAACAATTCGACAACAATTAAATGACAAAGTTAAAACAATTGACTCTTGAATTTAACTCTTTATTTGCAAAAGTCTAGTGTACAGTAAGATGGTAGATCTGTAATAACTTATGTTAATAATTATTTAGACTGCCAATAAAATATAGCATATAAAATAAAATTATTTTTATTCTTATCAAAACGAAAACATGGCCGGGTATAGCCACACTATTCCAGGTACCTATATCTACACAACAACTTAGACGAAATGTAGGTAATCATTTATTCTGCTTGTACTTTATAATAAATTCAGAGAATCATTTTGAATTTCTAAGGTAACATTATGACGATTTACATGAATAGGTATTCTTTGTACAAGTTGTGCAAGTAAATAATATGAGTAACTTATAGCCTGAAGCAAAAAAATTATGTGAGTAACTAGGTATAAATATGTATATTATACGAATTTACTTGCGTATTTTATTTCATGTTTTTGAGACAATAATAAGATAATGATGAAACAGTATTTATTATTGTAGTGTGTATAAACAGAGAAAAGAGATATCCTATATTTATATTTACTTTACATTTAGATACTTTAATCGTTGTGTAATCGCTTTTTTGTATAATACCATTAAAATTATTACTACCTACTATCGGTATAATATTTCACGTCTATTTTAATTAAGCACAACACTATAAAATATAGTTTTTATCATCAAAACTCATCACGGCTCAGTAGTTTTAAGTATCACATTAATGGATAGATGCATAGATAAAATGCTTTGCTAATTGGGTGTCCAGCTTCCGCTAATGCGGTCGTATTTATTTATAGAATTATCATCTTTTTATTTCAGCGGCAGACAAGAACTCCGCGCGGCGTATCTCCTAACTGGTGCACGCAGGTAACCCCGTGAAGCCGTGACGCAATACAAACCAATGTTAGTTTAGGATGTGTTTCTTGGAAACCACACACAACTACTTGCAAGTCATGGACTCGTGGTCTGGGATCTTCCGGAATGCACTAGATATTTATGTTAGGAGAATATTTGCTTGACAAGTTTGAGAGCATTGACGAACAAGTATTACCCAATTTCAAATATTTATTGTTAGATATATTACCCACACCCACATAATAATATCAGTATGAATTTACTGTATCTATTATAGTGGCATAGATAATTGGTTGCGAGTAGACAGCTTGTTGCCACCCGGCTCGCGCACACGCAGCGCACGATGTTTGACGCTACTTATAGGGCTGGCACGTTCGCGAACTCATTGTCATACAAACGCAGGTCCCTGATAACTTTTTGACAGCTATAATATACAACACCTGGTGAATTACAATGTTATCGGCGTCTCTTATGGATTTTGAGTTATTGTGGTTTTAGGCTTTCGTGACAGTAATATTAATGAGCGATTAGAAAAGTAGCGCCCATTGTGTTTTAAAATAGGTTAAGTACCTACTCGATGTCGAATTGGATATCTATCTAAATTTCTAGTTAGTAATTAGGTACGTATGGAGAATGATTTCTCCTGATCCTTGTCATAAGCTTGGATTAGAAGCAGAGGCTGAAATTTTACGCTTATAAGGACAGCTACCAAACGCATACTTTTTTCTTTTGTAAGAAATTCGAAGAACAGCACATCCATAAATATATACAATAAAACATTTTTAAAGAGTAATGTTGATATAAGTTATATCGTGCCACGCACTCCCTGGCGTTAATGAACTGAGAAAAGATGTACATAGTTTCAAGTCACAGCTAGGCTCTCATAGATACATGAGCAACGACAGCACCCCGGTGACGTCGCGCATCCAACGAAAAGCTCTTTTACTATTAGGTAATTTAAAGTCGCAAGTAGGTACCTACTTAGTGCTTTTTTGAGCTAATTCACGCAAGAGAGAAAGTTTTTTTTATATAATTAAGTAAACATCTATATAACTTAGCTGCCACTAACATAACCTAATTATGAATATTATTTTTGTCAAAATGACGTACAGCCCTACTATTTATAGTTAAGACTTATCAGATTCTAAGAACTACCATTGATGACTATACAGTTGGAATAAAGATTTCATTTCTAGATTTTTTAAGGCTTTTTGTAAACGTACCTAAGTAGTACTAGGTATAATATTTAGCATAGTTTTTATAAGCGTCAGCAGCTATTGAAGTGTTCAAATCGTTGAAATTTTGTTGATGTCCCACTCAGAATACATTATGTATAGGTATTTTGTATTTTAGAGGTATGAGGACAGGGTGGAAAGTCCCTCATCCTCCATTGAAAAGGGAGGATCCTCCGACCAGGCGAGGTGTTCGTGCCTGGCGGGCTACTGCCCGACGGTTGTTGTCGGGATATCTGTATGGGTGCTAATTGTGTTGAAAACTCTTATAGCGCGATGTAGACTCTTGCTCGTGATTGGTGCTGTTGTTTATGTAGTGCGCTAGATGTCGCTACATCACTCCCCTCCGAGACCGGAGGTCGTTAGCTGGTTGAGACGTCTGTGAGATGCTTGTCGAGCCAGTTGATGGTTTCAGTGCGTCGAATCTGTCTGCGAAGATGCCCCAGTGAGTCGGGTGGTGCAGTGCTGAAGAGTGGCTAGCTGCTGCGTCGACCAGGAGAGGGAGTACGTCTCTGCTAGCTGACCGGCCGGTGCAGTACGCTGTGCCGAAGATTCTGATGAGGCTGTAGGTGCTGACCAGGATTGCGCGTTGGCTGCATGCTGGTGGTCAGGGAACCCGTTGTAGCCGTGGAAGCTGCTGACTGTAGGATTCGCTGCTTGAAAGCTCCAGGAAGTGATGACGTCATGGCTATGAAGTAGTTGCACGAAGGCTGCGTTGATGTTCATATGTTCGGGGTCACCAATTTAGAGGTATGAGGACAGGGTGGAAAGTCCCTCATCCTCCATTGAAAAGGGAGGATCCTCCGACCAGGCGAGGTGTTCGTGCCTGGCGGGCTACTGCCCGACGGTTGTTGTCGGGATATCTGTATGGGTGCTAATTGTGTTGAAAACTCTTATAGCGCGATGTAGACTCTTGCTCGTGATTGGTGCTGTTGTTTATGTAGTGCGCTAGATGTCGCTACAGTATTATCTATATCTATACTAATATTATAAAGAGGTAAAATTTGTAAGTTTGTATGTAGGGGGTACCTAATCTTTGGAACCGCTGGTAGGATTTTCAAAATTCTTTTACTGACAGATAGTACAATGTTTCTGTGTGCTATAAAACATCACACTACGATTAAATGTAGCCGAGTAGGGGGTGAAACCGCGTGTGAGTAGCTAGTTGTTCAATAATTTACCAACACATACTATGGTACTTTTTGTTAGGTATTATATTTAAAAATGGAGAATACACTTACCTACATCCTTTCTCGCAGTGGGGTATCCCTCGTCAAATCAGTCGCTAATCTATTCGTGGCTCTGCAATGTTTAAAACTTGTCCTCGTGCCAAACGAACGTGTATAATGACGTCATTAGCCTTTAAACTTGCGACCTTCGGTCACCATTTTTCTTATCAAGATTATCAGACGAGTCCACATTTTGGCAGCCCTACAACGCTCGGGTCGCACCTTGTCGATATCGATGTACAGATAAAATATACGCTCGGTGACAGATGATTCATATGCCTAAGTAATTAGTGATGACCTTGTGAGTAACGAACTGGAATAATTCATCATCCGCTGTGGGACACAGTTACTGAGTTGTAATTGTGAAATGACGACAGATGAGACGAGCCGAGAGAAACTATTGATTCTGGTCCAACAAACACGGTTCCGTATTTGCGTTCCTAATAAGAACAAATGTTTCTATAATGAACCTAAGAGTACTTCAACCTCTATGGTTACACGTGCTAGATATTGCTTTGTCTTGTTTTAACCCCAACGGGTAGCCTAGATACCTACTGCACAAATGCCGGCTGTACCGCAAACAGGTGAACAATTAAACTTATATCTGCACAAATACTTGTAAATTTTTGATTGCCATCTTTGAACAGGTGTTGCGGAAACGCAGTTGTGTCTAGAAAAACTGGACAAAGGAAAGAAAGCGTGCTACGTCATCATTGAGAGCAGTGAATCACCACGTTACACCAGCTTTTGTTTCTGCAGTTGTGCAAAGGCGGCCAAAACAATGTTTAAACTTGGTGCTTTTGTCAATGGTTTTTATTTAACAAAAGGTGTTAATTCTACTAGATTTTCCAGCAGGTGCGGTACTGCCAATTTGTCTGAATATAACGATAGCATTGTCTATTGGTCTCGTCTCACGTAGCCGGTTTGAGCGTTAATCATCACGCTAATGGCGACTTCAAACTTATTAAGTAGAAATTATAAGTTCAGGTTTCCTCACGATGTTTTCATCGTCCGAAAAACGTTCGAAACCTGAACTTATCTACCAATTTCTCCTCCAGTGAAGGAGAATCTTCACAGTTTAAACGTGGTGTCAAAAAAAAAGTAGATGACATTTGGTATATCTACGTAGGTTGACTGTTCGGGTCTAGACTACAGACTTACCTTCAAGAGTCGACACTCATAGATAAAACCTAGACCTGTCTAAGTACTTATTCAATCGTCCATCGTTTTATCAAACCCATCATAGCCCACCGATTGATCACGCACGCAAGTTTTCTTTCACGCCGGTTTTCTGTAAGTAAATGGGGTATCACACCGGTCGAACCAAAGCATTTATGAAGCGTCACTCTTCTGACTGAATAATGTACCATGTCTCCAGAACGAAACAGGACAAGGAAAGAGGTGGGTTTTAGTCAGTAGAAGTCTGATTCAGTCTTCTCTCCACGGCAGCGGCAGGAGAAGACAAATGATGATTTTCCCCCTCACGAAAAAAGGTTTCCATAACTAAACATTATTACAAATCTTTTTTATTATAACTTTCGTGAGACATTCTAAATTAATATTATGTTTTCGGCTTACTCACGTAATAATTTGACGAGATACTCGACTAGTTTCAGCGTCGTCGTCGTAGCAGCGCGAAAGTCGCCGCGTCGCGTGTCGCGGAATGCTGTTCATGAATATGGGCCTCTAGTATGGCTTGAAACTAGCCGAGTATCTCGTCAAATTATTACGTGAGTAAGCCGAAAACATAATAATTAATTATTACAAATCCTCTCAAGTCCTACTCATCTATTAGTTAAAAAAGGACCATAGGAAAATCGCAATGCGGATTAATTATTTCCGACACTCTGTCGAGATCTAAATGATCTCGACATATTACAATATGTCCGATATACCAAATTTTAATTATTTGGTATATAGGACATATTGTAATACACAATTAAAATAAAGCTAGTACCTATTAAATTGTACCAATTTGAATATCACCAAAAACCATCTTACGCGACGCGGTTCCCACAGAAACTTTCAGAGAACGTTATGGAAATTACCCATACCGAACAAATGTTTAGGTATATCAATATTCAAGACCTAAAAACTTAATTAAATAGATCGACATATTCTTTAATCTTACAATTAGTTTTTTTATATCTCTGTTCGAAACTACTTTTTTTAGAGTAGGTAATAAAAAACAATAAAAAAAAAACACAATTTTTACTAAAATCGCTTCAGTAATTTCCATGTGTTTGGACTGTATATAATTTGTAAGGAAAGCCAAGCTGCAATCCGTGTGCGCTACGTTGCTCTTTTGAGCTTGTTTTGAATGGTAATAAATTATTAAAAATAAACTTTAGGCACCTAGACACAGTACTTAATTAATAATTATAACAATTCTTATTGACTCAAGTGGTTACAAAGTAGTGGTATTTCTGCCAACAATAGGTACGTATGTTCTTGTTGGGGATACCTAATATGATGAAATAGGGCTGAAAAATTTCACAATGATTGCCAATCGAATGCGACGACTTGCATTTCGCAATAGCTTTTTAATTTTGGAAATCTTTGAAGTAGGTACGTATGTACTTATTCAAAAGAAGAACTCTTTTTATTTCGTTACTTGCTTCGCCCGCGACTTCGCTCGCGTGGAATAGTGACTTCCTTAGGATTTTTGGTTTAACCCACATAAGCCATATCGCGGGATTTTCGGGATAAAAACTATCCTACGTCCTTTCTCTAATTCCAAACTATGTCTGTACCAAATTTGACACAAATCGGTACAGTAGTTCAGGCGCAAAGAAATGACAGACAGACAGACAGAATTACTTTCGCATTTATAATATTAGTTTAGATTACACAACAGTTGATGACATCTCTTTTTAAGCATATTTATAAATGCCTTGTGCCAGGAGGCTCCGCTCTTTCATATTGTACTCAATCGTAGAACATTAATATGATTGGCAAAAAGTAGTATAAGTATTACACAATATTGTATCTACCTAGCACCTGGGTGCCTTTGCTCTGATAAGACATGCAGTTAATCAGATATCGAAAAACATCACCAGTTTTCACTGTAAATTTTATCGCGAATTTTATTCGATTATCTTCATAATGCAGATACGATATCGATATACGGACTTTCTCTAATAAGTACTTACTTAATGTTAACAACCATATAATCCCTTTACGATAGCAACAGATCTATTGAATGATAAATATAATTATAACATCGTATGTTGCCAATTAACACGATGTTATGACGTGTTTTTTGAAAAAAGAAAGTTGGTATAAGTATGGTAAAAGAATATATATATGAGAACGAATGATTAACAGCTGCGTTGGTAGATTGATTGGACTAGCTCAAGAAAGGTGAATAAAAATGTATTTTTTTCTTCCTCTTTATCATCATTATAAGCAAAGATAGTGATGCTCCTGCAAACTTTCTTCATATTTCTTTATGTTAGTATATTAAGAGAGTTTGTCGTAAAAAACATGAATATGTCATGTAAAGTCAGCCTATACTTCCGACAATGAATGTGGAACACATAAATATGGTGTGGGAGAATATAGGCCGGCTCGACTGGAGTTATGCCACGGCCTAACAGACTACACTACCAGAATACCGGCGTGACACACCACTTGCGTTGAGTGACGTTACCAGAGGTCCAGTCCTTCTCTTCTCAAAGTCCGTAATCCTCAAATCGCTAAATAACCTAATCCCCTCAAAGGGGCGCCAATGCACTTGTAACATTTTAGTGTTTCGATTGCTCACCATGAGGATTATCTAAGCTGCTGGTTTATACCATAAATAAAACCATGATAGTGAAAATGGTGCAATTCCACTACTACAGCAGGTACTATAGGTACTGTACTTCTGCAATTTCAGCATGACTGTGTGGATGTTACCCAAACTGCTGCAGTTTCGATTTAACTATTCTATATCCAATTTTTTGTCCCACACTCCCGTCCTGAGAGGTATGTCATCAAATGACATCTCCCGCCCAAGGTCGGGTGGAAAGGAGTGTCAGGCTCTTACTGACCAAACCCCCCCCCCCCCCGTTCCTTCTCCTGCTGCAAGCCAGGATCACATCCCATTCTTATACTTACCTCCGCAACCCTGGTTGGAAATCGGCCCTAGTGGGCCTCATATGTGGAAGTCTGACGATTTTTTGAGGCACGCGTAAATCGTGTATTATAAAAAAAGGCATACAAAAAGAAATGAATGGGGCGGTTCGACCGGAGTGATGCCACGGCCTTACAGAAAACCAGCGTGAAATCACCATAGCGTTGTGTTAAACCTCCTCTCTCCTTTAAACTCAAACTGATTTATTGCGAAAATTGGTAGTGACAACAAGGATACATTGAAAGGTTTGGTATCTCCATAATCGGCCTGAAGGCATGCAATTTTTAACCTTATTTTAACCCTCCCCTATCCCTAAATCTTCGATACCCCAATTGCCAAAAGATCGGCAACGCACTCGGCACACCTCAGGTGTTGCAAGTGTCTAGTCCGGCGGTGATTGTTTACTATTAAGTAATCAGTCTATTTGTTTGCCTGTCACACAGAAAAAAGGTTTAGTATATATGTAAGTACCTAACGCTGTTACAAGCCTTATAGTCCTGGCAAGCACCAGGTACACACACCGCGTGCACATTATCACACGTTATCAGGAGTTGGCCACATTACCATCGAACAGATAAGCGGCAGTCGTTAGACAGACGGAGGCTATGATAAGATACCCGGTCGGTCTTCTCAACTCGAGTCGTTGTGCATTCGAAAATTATACCTAGGTACTTAAAGTGTAGCTCCTTCCTTTTTGTATCGTTGCCGCAAGTGGCACTATTGTGTCGTGGGTGTATTTCCAAAAACATATCTAATATCTATTTAAACAAACACATCATCAGCCTGTTAATGCCCACTGCTGAGCTAAGGCCTTTTTTCACACGGAAAAGGCTTGATCATTAACCACCACGCTTGCTCAAGGCGGATTGACGATTTCAAACTTATGATATAAGTTCAGGTTTCCGCGATGTTTTCCTTCACCGTTTGTCAGTGTTTTGTAAATTATCATGGAAAGTGCAAATATCTTGCGAAAAGTCACATTGGTACTTGCCTTTTGTTTTTAGGGGAAAATCATCAAATGACTTCCCCCGCCCAGGGCCGGGCGGGAGGGAGTATCAGACTTACTGACTAAAAACCCCCCTGTTCCTTCTCCTGCTCTGGGCCGAGGTCGCGGTGCCTCATTGCGCTTACCCCGCAACCCCGGCTGAACATCAGCCCTTTAGGGCCCCGTCTGTGGTGGTCTATTGGCTCTTGAGTCGCGCGCGGAACTCTAAGTTACGCTACGTTTTCAGTCAAATAGAGTATCACTCTCCCTTGCCCTAACCAGGGTGAGAAGTCACTCAACGAACTTGCTTTATCAAAAAAAAAAACATAAAAACCTTTATTATTAACATTTCTCTGCAAGTTTTGGATGCAGTACCTAACGGTGTAGTTCGTTCTGGGTAATAGACAACATCCTTAACAGCTCATTACAATAATCTATTCGAAACGGATGCTCCTACAGTTTGTCAACAAAAGTTAATTAAATTAATTTCTGTCTCCCACCGGTTCAAGACATCAAGGATAGTTTGACAAAAAGTATAATTTATAAGTAGCTGCAGTAGAAATAAGAAATTATTAGTACCCCCATTAGACGTTGGGCAATGAATTTATGTATCCTAATAACGAATTTCTAAGTTGTGGATAGGGCTGTCTGCTTGCTTTAGAAAAAAAAAGTGGTTGCGCATGAATAGGTTGGTATATAATTTTAATAGGTAGACAAAGTTTGTGTCTATATAAAACTAGTTTCCGCCCGCGGCTTCTCCTGTCCGCGGTGGATCTCGATTTTAGCGAAAGCTATCGCTTTAAGCAGCCCTTAAAGTGTTAGCTTAGCCCAAACACGCAAATCAAGTATAATTTAGAACTTAGGAACAATTTATCAGTGAACGAATTTTGGAAATCCGACCAGAGCGGTTCAAAGATTAGGTTAGGTTACTTGCTACTTACAAACTTACAAATTTTATTTTTATCTCTTTATAATATTAGTAAAGACAAAGAGAAAGTATATAACAAGGGGACGTAAACTGGTCAGTGTGAGGACACAGTGGACCGTACTGTCAAGACACATTGGCGGTGTACCCTGCCTGGGTTGTGCACCGTCGTGTCCTCAGAGAAGCGATCGGCGGTGGTGAACCCTCCGCGACCTAGATCGGAGCAGGAGAAGGAACGAGGTGGATCATAGACAGCAAGAGTCTGCCACTCCCTCTCACCCAACTGCAATAAGCTGACGGCTTCCTTTAAAATGGGACATAAGCAACCTCTTTCAAGCTTTAATTAGAGATTGGAGAAGAGTATGAGCTTGACCTCGGACGCCTACACCCAATCTGACCTTTAGAGCCTATAAGACAACCCTATAATCACAGGTCTACATGTTTTTTGCACAGCCGAAACAATAAATATTTCGGTTAGAATAAACCTGGTGGTCTCAATTTCGTGTAGTCTGCTATCAATTTTTTTGGAACTTTACTTCCTGCAAACGAGCAGTCGGATTATCTGATGGTAGGCAATCGACGCCGTCCATGTGCACCTGCAACACGAAAGGAGTTACCGGTTCGTTGTCGATCTTTTGACAATTGGGGAGGGGTGGGGAGAGAGGATGGGTTGGCCCTCCGTTAATCTGACTCAAAGGGCGAAATAACGATGATGATTGTTTTACTCGTGCTTTTTTAAAGTGAATATTTGTTGTCTCATGTTATGGTAACAATAGTGATATTTTTATAAAACAATAAGTCTGCAATTAAAGTTTAATTGTGGGAGAGCCCTGCTTCGGCACGAATGGGTCAAGTTAAATATCCAAATCCCTAAATCTAACATCTAACAAGGCCGGCAACTCGAACTTATCTCATTTGGGGTTGCAGGTGTCCATGGGCGGCGCCAGCAGATTGCTTACCATCAGGTAATCCGTAAGCTCGTTAGCCACCCTAAGATATAATAAAAATTCACCATCTAAGCACCAGTGTCAAGTTACCAAGTCAGAAGTGATTAGCGAAGTAATGTCAAACAAATATTGCACATCGATTATTAAGTTACGGAGTTGAATAAACAGTTTTCAAATATTTTCCATTGCCTAACGTTTTTCAAACCAGTTGCAACTAGTTTTAGTTAGATAGAATCGTATGATCTTTATTATATGTAGGTACCTTAGTGACTATAGTGCGTGTTTGCTTTGCGTTTCTTTTTAAGTGATCGGACGGCAAGTGGTTATAGATCTGATGGTGAACAATCAGCGCCGCCCATGGACTCACCCGCTACAACGGAGGAGTTACTAGTGCGTCGCCGACCTTTTGGGGATTTAGTAATTGAGGGAGGTAAAGGATTGGTCCTCCGGTAACCTTACTCACAAGGCGAAACACAACGCTGTAGTTGTTTCACGACGGTCTTGTGAGGCCATGGTATCAATCCGTTCGAGCCAACCAATTCGTCCCGAAGCATGGCTCTCCCACAATTCCACAGTTAAAGCAAGCGTTAAAGCAATCAAAGCATTTATGACGTTCGTCACTTTGATTGGCTGGCTCCAAGTTGACCAACCAATTAGATGGCTAAACGCGTTTTCTTTATATTATGCGGTATTAAAACTAAAAGCAGGGTAGGGAGTGTACTTACTTGTTTTACCGCTTTTCATACTTAGATTTTTTCAATCTCTGGGTACTTATAATTTTAAGTGCACTTCAGTGGCATATTACATTGCTCAACCCACCCGCCATCAGACCTCGCGGACAGTTTGTGACTTGTATCACAACCTTCCACTATATTGATGCATTCTGCCAAAAGCTTTGAAACAGAAATTAATTAAAGAATGCTTTTGGTCGTGTAACCATTAGCGTATTTATTTATATGTATACCAACAACATATTTCTTTCTGAACATTAGAATTATAGTTTCGCATTTGGAACGAAATACCTTAGGTATTATGTAGGTACCTATCCATCTATCGGGCAGACTGATGATTCTTTCGCAGTAATTGAGTACCAACTTAGTTTCCTAAGTCAAAAATAAATTAATTCGACGTTTCAATACAATAAAATACTGATACCTTTATTCATCGATACACTAAGTTTTAGATATTTTGTAGCTAAGTAAGTAAGCTATTTGACACAGAAATACTATGACGTCATAACTCAGTTTTTCATACTATACTCGGACTTTTAATTCCATTCCAGATTTGACAATTTCAGTGTTGCAACGTTATGACACGTATTAAATAGTGACGTTGCGAAATTATTCGATGTGGAAATCGAATATTTCTGAATCGATTCCTCTCGTAAACTAAGTTTATCAGGAAATAAAAGATTTGTGATCCGATAATTTAGTTTTGACAATTAATTAACGATCTGAGACTTTTCTTTTGTAATTGTGTGTGAAATAAATAAAAAATGTGATCATGAAGGAACATGACAAATAAAACAGAAATTTTATAAATTGTCGCCGTCATCGCTATCGCTATCGCTGTTACTTTCTGTAACATTTATTATAAATTGTGTCTGTGAATTTTATTGCCAATTAACATATCTAGCTTACTCATTTTTCCCCCTATTTTGACAACATGCGATACGCATTTAGACCATTCGGTAGCCGTAATTTTTTGAATGCCTTCCTGAAACTGATTCACTGATTGTTTATCGGTTTTTGTGTTCATCACTACACTGTTATATGTGGTATCATTATTTCACAAAATGACAATAGGTCATGTCAAATCAGGAATCGAATTAAAATTCCGACTATAGTAAAGTATCGTTTTTGACATTTGGATTATGTACCTATTGAATTTGACTAATTGGAAACTACCGTATTGAATTAAAACACCGCTAAAAGTTTTCATATAAAGCGGTTGACACTCGTCTAGGCCCTCTACAGCTAAATTTTATACGATACAGCGAACGAGTCGATAAGTACCATGGAAATATACCTATAGGTACCTACAAAATACCTACTTATTTTTGTATAATAACTACCTAACTATTGTGAGTACAGATAATATTCATTATTAGGTATGTATTTATTGTAAATAACAGAACCAATGATTCACGTAAATTAATTGAGAAAAGGTGTAATGTTGGCTGTTGGCTGCACAACATAGCCGCGACTCGCACGCTGATCTTGATAAAAATCCCAATAAGAGTCTCATTGTGATTTGAAAATAGTACGGTAGGTAGAGCTTTTCTCAATTAATTCTTTTTTCTTTTCTAAGTCATTCATTTCAATGGAAAAAATACCTACATTACTTACATACTTAGGTAAGTAATTTTTTTTCTTCGCATAAAATGACCGTACTGTGTAATTTAACTTAATATTTATTTAACTGCAACGATATCCTTATGCCAATAAAGGATTTATCTTACACGTGGCACAAGTTTCCCATGCAATTGTGTAAATACTTTATCAGTTTACTTGATATGGAAATACCTAGGTACTTAGGTAGGTAAGTACTTATAACAATCCGTGGCATGCGTGTGGGTACCTTATTATTATTCTTCTCAAATATATTGGTCCTTGTTTGTTTTGCAACAATGTTATTTAATTAATTACGTCGCAGAAGGGAGGTATCGACGTAGGTAGGTACGTACTTATTATAATGGGTCTAAAATATATTATTGCTTGCTGCAGAATGTTTGGAATGCGATGAGTTCTTATTAAGCTACCTATTTTTTATGGAATACCTACTTAGGCGGCAAATGAGGAATATCTGATAGCAATATGGCGCATGGCGCCGATTATTGTCATCCATAACATTAGAGGAGTTACGAAAGAACGAAATGTAGGATAGAAAATGCGTTTATTCGGAATAAGACACAAAGGCCAGGAACAAAAAAAAATACAATATAGGCTCTCATAGGTGTTGCGGATGTTTGATCCATGAATCATATGTAATTTGATGAATTAAAAATTCGATTACAGAAAGTTCAAGGTCAAAAAGAAAGTGTGGGAGAGCCAAGCTTTGGCCCGACCGGAGTGAAACCACAGCCTGATATTAAACCGGCGTGAAGCTACCACAACGTTGTGTTTCGCCGTATGTAGTAGGTACTGGAGACCCAACTAAATAGCTCCTCTGGTGATGCGAGTGTGTATGGGCGGAGTCGATAACTTACCATTACCATTAAGTAATTTTACATAAAATAAAAGTGCGTGAGTAAATAAAATAAAATATAAGTGTGGTAGAGCCATGCTTCGGCACGAATGGGTCGGCTCGACCGGAGTGATACCACGGCCTCACAGAAAACCGGCGTGAAACAACCACAGCGTTGTGTTTCGCCGTGTGAGTGAGGTTACCGGAGGCCCAATCCTTCCCCACCCCTAATCCCTAAATCTCCAAATCCATATTCGCTACAATATGGGCACCGCACTCGTAACGCCTCTGTTGCGGGTGTCCATGGGCGGCGCTGATTGCTTACCATCAGGTAATCCGTCTGCTCGTTTGCCGATCTATTACATAAAAAAAAAGACAAAATCTTCAAATTCTTCAGTAGGCTGCGCGACGTCGCCGCGTCCGCGCACGCTGCTCATGAGGAAGAACCCCTCTGTGGTTGGAAACTAGTAGAGCTTTCTCAATATTATACACGTGAGTAATCCGCCATTTTGAGTATGCCTCACAATATTTATTATAAAACAGACAAAAACTTTCTGGATAATACATTATTTAAGTACCTAAGTAAGCATATATAGGTATTTTACATGGAATAATTGAATTGCTGACATGACAATATTGATTTCAATGTCATTAGCTTTAAGTATTTACCAATCGAATGCAATTATCAAAGTGCAAACAAGCAATATAGGTACGAGCTGTTGTAACTGTTAGCATTATTTTTAATGAATAGCAAATATAGGTTTAGCCTTGTTTATGTTGATCTATTTATTAATTTTAAAATGAGTTAAGTAGACTGGTAAATCGATTACTACGCGAGGTATAATTAATTCATATAGATATATACAGTTTCTTTATTTTTCTTTTGTTGAGGGGAAAATCATCAAATGGCTTCTCTCGCTCAGGTTGAGGCGTGAGGGTGTCAGATAGGGTTTTTTTTAGTAAGTAGGCAAAAAACCCCCTTTCCTTCTCCTGTTCTAGGCCAAGGCCACGGTACCTTATTGCGATAGCCGCACCGCAGGTGTGAGAGTCATGCATCCCCTACCGTAATCCTCAAAACCTCTATCCTTAAATACCTTAAAACCCGTAAAAGAGTAAGTATACAGTATAAGGGCGAAAGAAGATAGAAGAAGGAAAAGACCAACAAACAATACAAAAAATATATAATAATGTTACACTTATAATAAAATTCTAACATTAAAACTTCAGTTTAGACTCGTGTAAAGTCAATATCTTCTCAACTTCTTGAGCTCGTTCTTTTAAAGTGACCAATTCTTCTTTAGAGAGCACCTCACTCTTCTTTCCGGCATTTTTGATGAGAAAATGTTGTATGAACAAACGGACACTTTCTCTGAACATGTGGAGTTTGGGAGGTTTCGAAATTCGGTGGAAGACTTCTAAAGAAGATTGGAAATCCGCATTCATGATTATGGAGAGAAGAATCTGTCGCATGAAGCGGACTGTGTGCTTGTTTAGTTCTGAGAATTGTATTACCTGAGGACAGAGAGAGATTTGTTAGGCTCCATTATTATATATGTTGTATATTCTTGAAAAGCTTTTCATCAAGCTTGAATTTTCCCCTGTGACATTTTTTTTTATGTGATAGTACGGCAAACGAGCAGACGGATTACCTGATGGTAAGTAATCAGCGTCGCCCATGGGCACCCGCAACAAGGAAGGAGTTACGAGTGCGTTGCCGACCTTTTAGGGACTGGGATTTTGGGGATTCAGGGATTGGGGTAGGGGAAGGATTGGGCCTCCGGTAACCTCACTCACGCGGCGAAACACAACGTTGTGGTTGTTTCACGCCGGTTATCTGTGAGGCCGTGGTATAACTCCGGTCGAGCCGACCCATTCGCATTCACAAGTTGCTCAACCACAGTGCCAACTGTGCAATCAATTGTATTATTATTCTAACATTAAAACGTTAATGTTTAACGGCCCGCGATCCAGAGCTCAGATCAGGTAGGGGGCTTATAATCAAGAGCGCATCGTATGTCGCGGAAAGCTGCTTATGAATAGGTATAAACTTCTTTTGCTTGAAACTTGTCAAGTTATCTCGCCAAATATGTAGTTACGTGAGTAAGCTCAAAGTGTGGGAGAGCCATGCTTCGGCACGAATGGGTCGGCTCGACCGGAGTGATACCACGGCCTCACAGAAAACCGGCGTGAAACAACCACAGCGTTGTGTTTCGTCGTGTGAGTGAGGTTACCGGAGGCCCAATCCTTCCCCTTCCCGGACCCTTCCCCAATCCCTAAATGGTCAGCAACGCACTCGTAACTCCTCCGTTGCGGGTGTCCATGGGCGGCGTTGATTGCTTACCATCAGGTAATCCGTCAACTCGTTTGCCGACTTATTACATTAAAAAAAAGCCGTTAAACATAACAATTAAATTAATGTCTAATTTAAAAAATGAATAAATGTCTCCGGAAATGTATTGTTCTAATTGACCAAATCCCAAGCGAACGCCGGCTGTCGCGCACCTATTGATCTTCTATTGTATCTCGAATTAACACGATTGAAAGTTTAATATTAGAGCAACTAAAAGAGCTTTTTGGCGAACTCCAAAACTGCTGGTTTGAATTAAACAATATTTTTTTGTTACATACTTAGTTTATTTATCGACAAAGGCTATATACGTTAGAAAACATCACGCTACGGTTAATGAGAGCTGAGCAGCGGGAGAAGCAAGCTTTAAATATATCAACAGGCAAGCAGAACAGAATGTATAGGTATTTAAAACTATATCTATATTTCCAGTGTCGGGATATGGATAAGACCTTATTTTATCCTGTAGTTAATAATCTTACCTTTAATACAGAAAGTGCAAGTCCTTTCTCCATGATGAGGTGTATGAGGAACTGCGCCAGGTTCGTCGTGGACTGCTTTGATATACTGTCCAGCTCCTTAATCTTATCCCACACTGAGAACTGGATTGAAAGCTGGAATATAACGCAGAAATATTATTAATTGTACCTGAAGACAACTTTCTAAAGACTGACAAACAACGCTAAAGCAATAAAATAAAATGGACAATAGCTCTATGTATTTATTTGTTTGTGGATAGGTCGGCAAAGAGCATGTGGTACATCGATGCTGACCATTGATGTTAATAACCAAAGGATTCGATGATTGAGGGTTTAGGAATTGGGAACGGAGTGGAGATTTGAGTATACCGGATAAAAAAAGGGAGATGGGAGAAAGGGAAACGGGGTTGATTGATCTTTTAGTAGCCTTACTGACACGGCAAAACAAAACGCACGTTATTACAGGCTGGTTTTTGGTGAAGCCCCGGCATCATATCGATTAAGTCGCTCATTCGTGCCGAATGTTTTTTTGGTATGTATTAGGTCGGCAAACGAGTAGGCGGATTTAGAGTTACGAGTGCGTTGCCAACCTTTTAGGGAATATGGATTTGGAGATTTAGGGATCGAGAGGGGAGCGGTTGATCCTCCGGTAACCTCACTCACACGGCGAAACAACGCTGTGGTTGTTTTACGCCGGTTTTCTGTGAGTATCAATCCGGTCGAGCCGACCCATTCGTGCCGAAGCATGGCTCTCTCACACTTAAAATTAACGTATAATTATAACGTACAATACGTATTAATAAATGTATTTGAATATAAAGAGTTGAATTTCATCCAGAAGCTTTACGCTTATTACATCTCCAATAAAATCATAAAGATCCAGTTATGATAAAGATTGTTCGAAATAAATAATAACTTCAGCCATTTTGATGCTAAAAACCACTAAAAATATGGACGAAAGCACAAAAGAAAATAACATTCAACTTTCGACCTTACGCACCTGGTATTTCCGATCAGTATCGCATAGCTTCTGTCCCAGCACTGCATAGTATGGGTTATAAGTCTTCTCCTGAAGACAGCATGCTAGTAACACGTGTACTATCTCCCTCTCTTGTTGCCCTTTCAGACCTAAATGTTGGAGTTTCTCAAACGCGTCCATATAGTCCTGAAAATATAGAAAATAAAATTAGGGTTATTTTTCTAGAAGTAATCGGCCTGGAGCAGGAGAAAGAACAGGCTTTTTACTCAGGGCCTTTGTTTGTTGGAGGAAAATCATCAAACACCTCAATATAGGCAAGAGGGAGTATTAGACTCTTGACTGACTAAAATTGCTCCTTCTTGCCCCGCAACCCCGGCTAGAGGCGATAGAACTAAGTCACGTAAATTAAATGAGAAAAGCTTCAAGTTCAAAGTCTTCCATCCCGAATGCCCAAAAAGTCGGCACCGCACTCGTAACGCCTCTGTTGCGGGTGTCCATGAGCGGCGCTGATTGCTTACCATCAGGTAATCCGTCTGCTCGTTTGCCGATCTATTACATAAAAAAACAAGTACTTTAGGTACCTAAAGTAGTATTGAATATTGTGTATAGATGGTAAAGTGTGGGAGAGCCATGCTTCGGCACGAATGGGTCGGCTGGACCGGAGTGATACCACGGCCTCACAGAAAACCGGCGTGAAATAACCACTGCGTTGTGTTTCGCCGTGTGAGTGAGGTTACCGGAGGCCCAATCCGTCCCCTTCCCCAATCCCTCCTCAATCCCTAATCCCTGAAAGGTCGGCAACGCACTCGTAACTCCACCGTTGCGAGTGTCCATGGGCGGCGCTGATTGCTTACCATCAGGTAATCCGTCTGCTCGTTTGCCGACCTATTACATAAAAAAAAAAACCTTCTAGAACTTACCTCAGCAGCCATTATAACACAGAAGATGCTGCGTCTCACATCAGTGTTCATCCTCTGCTGCCGGGCTAGCTCCAGCAGTTTCTGATCAGCAGTGGGCACTGTCTTGTTGCTGGGCTTCTCCTCCAGCCTGGGCATGTTGCCTTCCCATGCTGAACCTACCACCCACCATTTGCCGCGCTCGTCCGCTACGAAACACGACGAAAAATTATATTGGCGACATCTATTGTTAGTTCTATTAACAATTTGCTACCAAATGTATAATAGCTGCAGTCAAATAGTTGAATAAGCCATCTAACTAACGGCCAGAGTCACTAGTCATCTAATTGAATAACTAAATTTTTCATTCAGGTTGTAAATTAAAAGATGGAAAAGTTATCATGAAAACCGGGCTGCTATAAGAATGGTAGTTTAGGTAAGGTAAAAACTGTGAAATGCACAGAAATCAAATAATCACCACAAATAAATAACTATCTAAAATGGACTTCGATCAAAGGGCTAGTTTAATCATGAAATGCCTTTTTTAAACAGTTGGCTGCACATACTTCAAAGATGGACGACTGATAGTAATTGCAGTGTCGCTCATGGACATCTAATCACACCATACTTTATGACACTGAAGCTGCTGGCCTATCGGTGCCAAATTATGATTATCACTAGCCAATAAGTGGTCAATGCTGAGCAAAAGCCTCTTGTCTCACGGAGGTTTGAGCATTAATCACCATGCTTGCTCAAGCCAGATTGGCAATATCAAAGTTATAATTAGATTTCATATGTCCAGCTTTCCTTCACCGTATGTCAGTTGTGTCTAAATAATCATAGAAAGTATATGTAACTAGGGCAAAGTCACATTGGTACTTGCCAAATGGCCCCTATTGCACGAGTTAACATGTTAAACTCACCTTTCAACAGGTCCTCAAGCCTAATGTTTAGTGGTGTGATGTAGTTGCCCTTCCTGATGATGGTTCTGGTCATCTTCTTAAGGTGCTCGGCGTACGTCGGCTCGTAGTTAGGTATCTTCGTCAAGTTGTTGTTCTTCACAGCCATTAGAACTTCTAACAGGAACTTTATACGAGATCTGTAGTGAAACATTTGTTTTAGTACTTATTTGTTTGCGTAATGAATGTTGTTGCGCATATTTTGCGCAAATGATAAGTTGTTTGCGCATTTTTTTCATTAACAAATTAGGACTTGCTTTTTGTTTTAGTATTATGATAAATTTTTACTCAACGTAAATGCGATTTAGAACATAATAGCATATTCGTTTCTAAAGTAGCCTATGTGTTATTCCAGACTATAATTTATCTCTGTGCCACTTTTAATTAAAATGCATTCAATAGTTTTTACGTGAAAGACTAGCAAACACGTTTATAGTATTAATATATCTGTTTTTTTTATAATTAGAGCCTCTTGCCTGTGGCGTAAGGATCATATTCGCATGAAGGTTTTTTCTTCTCATTACGGCTATAAGCTATTAATTCAAACTCTTACCCTGCAGCAGAAGCTTCATTTAGCTTAGCGACACGTCCCTGCGTGTCATGTATGAAGTTCTTCAGAGCTAACGGTTCCTCTTTCCTAAGCACTCCTCCCACACACCGTAGAGCAACCAGAACACATTCTATATTCTTCTCTGATATGGAGTCCAGAAGACGGGTCAGAATGTCATATAGAAGAGTCGCGTGATAAATCTGTAATGGAAAATACATAGGTATGATACAAAGTTTACAATAACGCTTTGCGCCAATGTTTTTTCATGGGACAGGTCGTCAAACAAGCAGACGGATTACAAGGGCGTTGCTGGCCTTATGTTGTTTTGTTAGGGATAGGGGGATTGGGGATTTGGGGATTGAGAATAGAAGGGGGAGGATTGGGCCTTCGGTAACTTTACTCATACGCCGAAACACAAGTGCTCAAGCATGGCTCTTTCACACGTAATAGTGATTTTCCGTCATTTTTTATGAGTTTTATGAAATAGGGTGGGACTTCTGCATAAAATATTGTTTTACAGATTCAATAGACATGGTTGGCCGGTGGATAAATGGCCTTATTAACGTTTATATGTAATAGCTTTCTTCTTTAGGGTTGTGGCGATTTAGGGATTGGAGAAGGAAGGGAGATTGGTATGGAAATTTTATAAATAATTGTAAATACCTTGAAGCTATACAAATGAGCAAGGCACGCCACCAAGTTATCGAGGGTTTTGTCGCCGACTGGTTGTGGTGTCTGCATCATGTCATCGAACCGCTTCGATAACTCTTGCAAGAAGTGGGCTCCTAGGAAAACATAACAATAATATGGTTTAGAATAAGTGGTTGTACGTTTTTATTGGTTGGTGTATACTCGGAATTTTAATTCCATTCCAGATTTGACAATTTCAGTGTTGCAACGTTATGACGCGTAATAAATAGTGACGTTGCGAAATTATTCGATATGGAAATCGAATATTTCTGAATCGATTCCTCTCGTTTATAAATTTACTCTGGTAAACTAAGTTTATCAGGAAATAAAATATTTCTGAGCCGATAATTTAGTTTTGACAATTAATTAACAATCTGAGACATTTCTTTTATAATTGTTTGTGAAATTAATAAAAAATGTGTTCATGAAGGAACATGACAAATAAAACAGACATTTTATAAATTGTCGCCGTCATCGCTATCACTATCGCTGTTACTTTCTGTAACATTTATTATGAATTGTGTCTGTGATATTTATTGCCAATTAACATATCTAGCTTACTCATTTTTTCCTCTTCTTTGACAACATGGGATACGCATTTAGACCATTCGGTAGCCGTAATTTTTTGAATGCCTTCCTGAAACTGATTCACTGATTGTTTATCGATTTTTGTGTTCATCACTACACTGTTTTATGTGGTATCATTATTTCACAAAATGACAGTAGGTCATATCAAACTAGGAATCGAATTAAAATTCTGACTATAGTTGCGATGTGTGACAATCCTATAGTTGGAACATCTGTTAAAATTGTAGACCGTCTCTGTAGACTATAGATGCAATAAAGACTTCGAATTTACTTGTAAGATTGTCAATTATTTTTAGATGGTAATTTAGTAAATAAATTTCTAGTGGGTTTATCATCAAGTTAGGTCACAACAGGCGAATTATTTATTTCAATTCGACCATTAAAGGCAACTTTTAACAAATTAATTAAACATAAGAAGTAAAAAGATCCAGTCTGTTGATCTGCACTCTCGTGAAGCTATTTGCTTGTTCTTAAGTATAGATTCTTATGAAGAAGAACGAGCAAATAACTCCATGGTTACTTTTTCCATCGGTTTTCATTTACTCGTTTCTGCTCCCTTCTAGCCATAGTGTTCTTTAAACTCTGATGGTAAGTGATCAGCGCTTACTTAGCGCGGTAACTTTACCTTTACGGCGAAACAAAACGCATGTTTTCACACAGGTTTTCTTTGAGGCCTATGTTATAGCTTCCGTCAAACTAGTCCATATACTATGTCACATCAAAAAATTCAAAATCACTACATAGTATAAAACAAAGTCACTTTCTCTGTCCCTATGACCCTATGTATGCTTAAATCTTTTAAACTACGCTATGGATGCGGATTATGATGCTTTTTTTAAATAAATAGAGTGTTTGAAGAAAGGTTAAATTTAACCTACCATAAACACATGACTTTGCCACGTATAAACCTGAAATTAATAAATAGACTTTCGCCATCTACTTACCGATCTCAGACCCGACATTAGCATGCAACACAGATACAAGCGCTGCATGTTCCGCCAACATTCTGTCCGGTGTAGCGGCCGGGGACACCGTGGCGTCCAACCACAACTGAGTCAGTGCAGTGTTCACTGAGTTCCTACTGTTGCACTGGTACAAGTTCTCTATTGAAGTACACGCCCAGTGTAGGTTTGTGCCTGCTAGTTTATTGAGAATACCTGGAAGAGAGACGCATTAGAATTAGGTGATTTAAGGCACTTTTTCAATTTCATACAAAATATCTAAATATAAAAAGTGTTCCTAGTGAAGTCATTGGTTGTGCATTGTAGAGCTCTATGCGGAAGAATTAAAATCATTGTTTCCCCTTGATAGTATAAGTCAAATTCATATACAATTATGTGTGTTCATACCTAAGCCATATTCTTTTTCATGTTACCATTACAAAGTTACTAGTTATTTCCTTATTATTTAAAAAAAAAATCTAGAAAATGTTTTGGTAGTGCTGTGTTTATTTTTTTTCTGTGACGCCCTGATATGGCTCTCCCACATTAAACTTATTTACTTACTTTTAATTTGCCTCTTCAATTGTTGCAGCTGTTTATCAGAACTCGAATCTTTATTCCTTAAATGAGGTGGAATGTAGACACCTTTTTCTTCCTGTAAGCAAAGAATGAAAGTGAACTTAAAAACCACTGGGATATCCTCCTTTGTTATACACACAATATTGTTAACTTTGAAGCTAAGGGAAGGGCGAGGTAACCCCACCACAAGTATTGTATAACTTAACAGGGATGCCTCAAAGTGTTGCATGACTATGTACAAAGAGAAACAATAAACCATTTATTTATTTATTTATTTACTATTTATTATGTTATGGGTTTTTTTATGTGATACAGCAGCAACTAAACGAAGAGGCAGATTACCTGACGGTAAGCAATCGGCGCCGCGTAATCCAGTAATCTTACTCACACGGCTAAACAAATAATATCACATATACTACTCTGTCAAGACAGTACCGGGAAAAAGTCAATAATACACAAAATGTTTGTTATTCATCTAAATTTATTTTATCACCTTCAAAGTATGCTCCTTCAGAAACGATACACTTACGCCAACGAATAATCCAATCATCGAAACTTTTTTTAAACGTTGTTTCCGGAATTGAGTTCAGTGCTCGCCGCGAATTCTCCTTTATGTCTTCTAACGATTGAAAACGGGTGCCACGAAGGGTTAATTTGAGTGTGGGAAAAAGAAAGAAGTCGGCTGGAGCCATATCTGGTGAATATGGTGGCTGCTCGATGGTGTTTGTTGAGTGTTTGGACAAAAAATCGTTTACAATGATGGCCTTGTGCGAAGGCGCATTATCGTGATGCAAAATCCAAGAATTTTCTTTCCACATTTCTGGCCTTTTTCGTCGAATTTGTTCTCTTAAACGCCGCATAACGCTCAAATAATATTCTTTATTTACCGTTTCACCTTCGGGCAAGAATTCTGAGTGCACAACACCGCGATAGTCAAAGAAAACAGTCAACATGACTTTGACTTTTGATCGACGTTGACGTGGTTTTTTCGGTTTTGGTTCAGTTGGAAGGCGCCATTCCGAAGCTTGTTGACTAGTTTGCATGTCAAACTCGTAAACCCACGTCTCGTCACCAGTAACAATGCGTTTCATGAATGTTGGGTCGGTATTGACTAGTTCTAGCATGTCCTCAGCGACTTTCATGCGATTTAGTTTTTGAAGAAAATTCAGGTCTTTTGGGACTAGCCGAGCGGCAACACGTTTCATACCCAAATTATTTGTTAAAATGGTACGGATCGTCTCGTGAGATACAGAAAGTTCGGCGGCCATCTCTCTCAAACTTGAATGAGGATTTTCAGTCACTATTTCCTTCACTTTTGCGATGTTAACTTCAGTTGCAGACGTTGATGGCCTACTAGAACGAGGCAAATCTTCCATCACATCTCGACCGCTTTTGAACGCTTTGTACCACTCATAAGCACGTGTTTTTGATAAAGTCGATTCACCGTAAGCCTTCTGTAACATTTTGAGTGCCTCCGAACACGAAATTTCATTGGCGATGCAAAATTTAAGACAAACTCTTTGTTCGATGTTTTTGTCCATTATGAAATTCGCAATACACACTAGATATTATAAAACTAAAAACAGCACTGTTTTTAATATAAATAACAGATGCAACTCAAATTCATGTAATGTAAAAAGTTAAATGGAAAACAGTTATGCCAATCTAAGAACAACAAAAAAAATTAAAATTCGAATTTGGAACCATAAAAAAAACATTAATTCCCGATACTTTGTTGACTGAATGTATGTATAAGCGCAGACCCGGAACAATAATTTATGGATCACGAAGTTGTCCCGTGCGGGAAGTGATCCCGGAACGCAACTAGTTGCGCAACCAGCGGCGCCTTGACTGTGCTGGTATAAAGTGAATCTACTATTGGTGGTCTTATCGCAGAAGGCGATCTCTTACAGACAAGCAGAGGGAGCCGTAACATGGTGTCAGAGTATACAAAGTATAACCTTAAATTAGTTATCGGTAGTGGGAGCCATATAGCATCATAGACAATCATCAAGTGTGGGAGAGCCAAGCTTCGGCACGAAAACGGCCTCACAGAATACCGGCATGAAACAACCACGGCATTTTGTTTCGCCGTGTGAGTGAGGTTACCGTAGGCCCAATCCCGCCCCTTCCCCTATCCCTTCCCGACCCATACCCCTATCGCCAAAAGGACGGCAACGCACTCGTAACTCCTTTGGTGTTGCGGGTGTCCATGGGCGGCGTCGATTGTTTACCATCAGGTAATCCGTCAGCTCGTTTGCCGATTTATACCATAAAAAAAATAGACAACAAGTATCTTCATCTTTGATTCAAACTTAAAATCAACCTTAAACTGAATGAATTTTAATTTCAATTTTACTTACCTTTATAACATTGCCTTCCTTATCTCTTTTCCTTCCATAAATATCTTCCCAAATGTCTGGTTTCTCTTTCTTTTCTACAACAGGAGCACTGTCTTCATCTAATTCATCATCATCATCGTCATCGCCAGACAGATGTGATATTTCATCATCACTGAAAACTTTACTAAGATCATCTTCTTTAATGATCTTCTCTTTTTTGCTTGATTGTTTGTCTGTCTTTGTGTCTTTTGCTGTTTTACTGTCATCCTTCTGTTTGGCTAGCTTTTGTTTCTTTGCTTTTGATGTTTTTGTTGGTTTTTCTGTAATTGTGATTGGATTAGTTTTTAACTGTATTAAGGAAAGTACTGTGTGTATTCACTATCTATAAGTGTTGGTTGATGGATTGAGTCTCGTGGCGACACAAAATTATCTCTATAATAATTCAATGAGAGTAATAAGTATTAAGAAAGCAATATTCATCTTTTAACAAGAGCTTACATAGATAGGGACAGGATAATCTTGGGTACACCCTTGTCCTTGAATTGAATAGACCAACAAACAAAACAAGATTTGAAAATATAACTAAGGACATACCTTCAGGACCTTCATCATCACTATAGCCATTTTCTTCTTCTTCAATATCACTGTCTCCTTCACTCATGTCTTCATCTCCCTCATTTATATCGCTATTTGCCTCACTCTCATCACCATCTCCTTCACTTCTATCCTCATCACTCATATCTTCATCTCCCTCACTCATTACTCCATCCTCTTCACTTAAATCTTCATCAAATTCATCTCCACTTGCCATTTCATCATCAGAACCTATATCCTCATCACTTTCTTTATGAGTGGTCTTGTCTTTCTTCTTATTTTTCTTTTTATCTTTTATTTCTTTCCCTGTTACTGCTGCTAGGTCTTCTTCAAAGTCAGAATCTGCTTCGACTTCAGCTAGATGCTTCTCTGCTGCCACAATTTGTTCTGTCGTTGATTTGTCACAAATCTCTAGTAAATCTGTTATTGTTGTGTTAGGGAATTAAATATTTAATAAACAACATTGATGTGATTAATCTCTTGCCTCTCAACATGATATGCATTAAAATTAAAGAACTGCTACAAGTACAACATAGAAATTTGTAAAAGAACTAAATAAAATGAAAAATATGGCAAATAATGTTTGCAGAAAGACATCATGAAAAATTTGAAATTTAGTCAAATCAAACATTCAGTATTGGAATTTATGGCATTTATTTTAAGGCTTAAGGCATCACTTGCATGTACCCCCGAGACAGGGTGGTTAGACCTCTAATGCAAAACTTACCTTGTTACATCTAAGTTAAGTCCCGAATATGGTAAGTATAATTTGTATATTCCTAAACATAGAAGAACACAAATAAAAAATTAGATTTAAAAAAAGGATACAGTCAAGTCCATCATCAGCGAAATAGCTGTTTTTGTTCTTTGTCTTGTTGAGTCCCAGCTGCTTCTCCAATTTCTTAATTATCTTGTCTTCTTCTTCATTAGCCTGCTGCAACATCCTCTTTCTCTGTTCCTCCATCTCATTTTTCAGCTTTTTTTCTACATTCATCTCTTTCTGCCGTTCTTTGTTCAGGATGTCTAATGGAGTTTCTAGTTTTTGCTTCTTTTTCTGAAATGAAATACAAAGGTAATGATTTAATTTTTTGGTATGATATTATACTTACAATTTATGTCAGTAGCAATCCCTAGGGGTGGTGTTGGCGATGCAAGACCACCATAACTCAGTTTATGTATCGCATATATAAGTTATACGCAACACAAAGATAAAAAAGTTTAAAAAATACCCACTGCTGCCATGATTTATAATCACAATAAAATAACATTATTCTGACGTATTTTATTACCTTCACTTCGACTTTCGGTTCCGGCGATTCAGCAGGTCTTTTGACAAACCTGCCAGCTGTGTACACTGGCTGCTGCTTCTCAACATTCTTCTTCAAGTAATGTTCTTGCCGGTGCACCTTTTTTTGCTGGCGTTTTTGTTTCCGGAGCAGTTTTCTCGTATTTTCGAACCTTGGTTTCGCATTTGATTTATTTTTCTTCATTTTAAACACTTTACAACTCTCACTACCACAAAATACTCATCGAAATTTGCCTACTACACAAGTATAACACACTATTTTGAGGTTATTTTCAATATTTACTGATCTGATTCCACACGAGTGTCACATCAACTTTGACTTTTGAAGTTTTGGATTGGATTTGACAGTAGTAGTCTTTGACACGTTCTTCGTTCAGAATCAGAATATTAGTTAACTTTCTATGAATTCTTTCTTAAAAAATAATTGTGTGTGATTTTTTACCGTTACTAAAACACAAAATGATAAGCGTCTCCAAGAGCACTTACAGTATTTAAAATAGTCTATGATTGAATCTTTTGTAAACTTTTGATTGCGTTGCGAAACGATAATTTCAGAAACAGAATGTCTTAGAGCCTGCGTTTCGTTGCACGTATTAACTTGCCTATTGAATAGTTTATAAAATTTTTTTTTGCAACTCTGCTTAGAAAAATTGTTTAACGTGTCAGGAGCCTTTATTTGTGGTAATTTCTCTTTATAAAACATATTAACATTCTATTATTTCCTGTTATCCTATAAGCGTTTGAGAAACTTTAAAACCGATTGTGCGCGTCTAACGGAATAAAGGAACGATGTCAGTTTGCCTTGCCAATTTGTCTATGATAAAAATTCACAAAGGCATGACGGCTGTTACCTTTTTGTGAAGAAATCCAAAATTATTAATAAATCGAAGAGCACACGGTTTTTAACACCTGCTCCGTGTTTTTTTTGTGATAAGTTACTCATTTCCCTTACGGCATGATGGTGGAAGGGTCAGCGTTTACACGGAACGATGTGTTCCAAATGGCAATACGAGTTGCTTTTGTGTCGGCTGTGACTTATTTTTCAATAAAATGGCTCGTGAACCAGATAGACCCAACGTCCAAGAGTCGAAAGAAGGCTGAGGAGCGAGCCCGCGAACAGTTACGCAAGTAAGTATCGATCGGTTCTTTACGTCATAACACGAGATTTTTACGTATTTTTAATCTTATATCTTATTAGAATCCACTTGTAATACAAACTAGAGTTCACATTGGCTGATAAAGCAGTTTTAAATGTCTCACAACTCATGGTGATAGCTAACCTACATTACAACCCTCAGAATGTGTTTATCTGCTAATGACAGATAAACCTGCCAATCATTACCATCACATAGCATGTTTATTGTTGCTAATTTAAGATCATAACTATCAATAGAGTGAAATTATCCAAATACATAGTACATTCATAACTGAAGATCGAGAATCATATTAATTATTTTCCTGAAGCCTCTAATTTTAAACTAAGCTAGTAAGAGCCATGCCAGATTCAGTACAGTCCTGGTGCAATATTTTATGTCATACAAGGCAACCTATTTAATTATAAATAATTCAAATTACTATCATCCTACCTATTTTCATTATTCCTGTTGGATGTACCCCTGTGCGTTTTGACCTTTAGAAGAATTTGCTACTGTTATTACACTGGTGAGATTTGCTGTAATCTTGTACATACTTAATCCTTATTTAACAAACTATAATTTTAATCAAAAACCATTTACCTAGAATACAAATCTATGGCCAAACATGAGCCAAGATTCTAGTTCATACATTAATACAAAAAAGAATATGTTTCAGGACATACATTTTTCTTTATTCAAATAGGACTTCTCATAATACTTTTTCTCAAACAATCTTATTCCTCCAATCCATTATTATGATTATACACATGTATTCCTATTATCATGACTACAACTTCCTGTTAGGCAAATAATCCTGAAATAGGCTTTAAAAAGTCTTTATATTCCAAAATGAACTTACAATAGCTCATTATAATACCTATTCTGAAATTATCATAATGTTGTTGAATGAAACATTATTGCGTGAATTATTTATTACATCCATGAAGCTACAACATTGCAGTGAAAAGTCCAACTGAGATTTTCTGATAACCTGTGTACTGAAGATTCATTAATGTTGAGTGAGACTTGAATCTCTATTCAGCGCATTTTTGTGTGAGCTGACAATGTTAAAAGATAATAGTTGCAGCCATAAGTTGCATAAGTGTCAGATTAATATCTAAATCTGAAAAGTTGAAATTGACATATAATATATTACTAGCTTTTTCCCACGACTCTGTTCGCATGGAATAGTGAGTTCCTGCAGATTTTTGGTTTAAAAACTATCCTATGTACTTTCTGGAGTTCCAAACTATGTCTGCACCAAATTTCACACAAATAGGATCAGTAGCTTAGGTGTAAAGACAGATGGACAGACAGAGTTATTAATTTGGATTAAAGTGTCTACACATACATCAAATAACAATTTGATACATGTGTGTGATCATAAATTCCCCCTTTTATTTTCAAGGGAAAAACATTTTAGTTACATATTTAGGACTTATCAAACTACTTAAAGGCCTATTAAAAGTAACTGTGTAGGTGTCATAAATTATTCATACATGTTCTTTGTGATTTTATTACATTCCATATTCACCAAGAAATGCTATTTACCTAATTATTTTTTTATAATTTTTTGTTGTATAATTTTGTTTTATAAAAATTCATAAAAAAACATTAAATATCTACAAATATTTATTGTTTTTATGAATTTTTTGTCTCTGTGTCTGATCTCTACATGTGGCTGTTGTTTTATACTAATAAGTGGCTTTAAATGCACAGCTTAACTGCAGATGACATGTCAATTACTGATTGCTTGGCTTTCCACCAACACTTTGCTTAACTTAAAAGAATTTACCTATTTTTTGTACATTTAAAGAAATTATTATCTGGTCAATGAATGAGGATCATATAGGATTCCAGTAATAATCATATTTCTGGTCAGTCTCCAAATTTTTACTAGTTTCATTAAATGATTGATTCAAATACCAGACATATCCCAGTATCAAGTTTTTTTTGGAACCCAGCAAAATAAGATATAACCAGAGCTTTAGGCTGTTATAAGGGAGCTGGTTATTAAAAATATACAGAGAATTGTAAATTACGAAAAAAAGTTTTTAGCGAAACTGCAACCAGTCTTAATTTTCTTTATTAGACGGATTACTTGATGGTAAGCAAATTTGGCGACGCCAATGGGCAACGCAACACAAGGAGAGTTAGAAGTGCATTGCTGGCCTTTTGGCGATTAGTGATTCAGGGATCCTTACCCTAATATAAAGTATTGTGAAGTCAACAGACAAGCATGGGGATTATGGAAAACTCGTCGACATGATTGAAAGGATAATTTAAAAAACTTAATTGTGTAACTACCAGCCCCTGCCTTCCCTATAACGATGCTATAGACTGAAAACTACGTGTTTGTACGCGAAAAAAAGAAAAGAAATAATTAATACTTGAAGTAGGGAACATCTTTTATGATTTTATTTATTTATTTATTTATTTATTCACTTCATGCACAATTTATTTGTACATAAGGCGGACTTAATGCATTGAGAATTCTCTACCAGTCGACCTTTACTTTTATTTATTCGATATCGAACCCGGTTTTACGTCTATAGAAATATGTATTTCATTTTCAAATTACCAACATGTTAATTAAAAAAAAAATATGCATTTATTTTCCACCACTAATGTAAGAACAGTTTAGACAGTATATAACAATTCAAGGGTGGACTGGAGCCTAAACTAGGGAACCCCTGTATTTCAGGACTCCAGGTCACTCTTCATTGCAATCGCAATTAAATGAAAATTCATCTCCGAAGGTTTTACTCTATACTGAAACTCTTAACCCGTAGTTTCTATGATAACCGCATGCATCTGCAGTTAAAATGTAAACAAATAAAGCTTGCTAGTTGCATGGATGTTTTGTCGACATACAAAAGGTTATTATAAACGGCCACTGTACAGACCATGCATGTGTTAAGGATGTCTTGCAGAGCGGGGCTCGGCAACAAGCACTCCATCGCGTTGGACAAGCTCACCGACCATGAGATGATCATCGCTTCACAGCTGGTCGTGCCGGATGAAATCAGTGTAAGTTATTTTTATTATTTTAACATAAGTAAAAAAGGAATATGTTGTGATTGATTGCACAGTTGTCCCAGTGGGCTTTTTTGTGCGGCGGTTTGTTAAACAACTTGTTGCATCTTTGATACTCGTCGGATAAAAGGTGGTAATGGAATTTTCTGATTAAAATTAACACTAGTTTTTTTTTTGTGGGACAAAAATCATGAAATGTCTTCTCCCGCCCTGGGTGGCGTGTGTTAACTCGTACTGGATAAAAATCACCCTGTTCCTTCTCCTGCTCCGGGTCGTGGCCAGAGCTTGAAGCCGCAACCCCGACTGAACAAAAATAGTGACAAAAATCCTGTTTTCAAATATTGATTATCAAATATTAGATTATGAATAGATATGTGGGTTTGATTAAAGATTATTACATTTTAGCTTAAAAAATCTACGATAGAGCCAACTTTGCGTGCTCTCAAAAGTCATGGTAATATGTATTGCATGTGTTATGTTTTTAAAAATATAGAAAGTTCTGAAAATAATTTATCTATTATGGTAAAACGTAGTTTGATTGTGGCTGTTTGCGGTCATTAACCAGCAAGTTGACGACTTGTGTTTGCTTATAGACATAAAATCAATATCTTGCTAGATTGTGGACAATACCCACCTGTATCGATTTCTATATTAGGACGTTGACTCTTTGCGGTCTAATATTCCTTCTTTTGTAGAGAATGATTGTACTTCGAAGTTCCTGGTTTAGTGTTCAGATTGGTAAATGAAGGTTATTTTTCGATTCTCCACAATTGATCCCCTCATATTTGTGGCAAGTATGCATTGGGAGAAATCGATCGAAAAACAATAAGTTTTTCCACACTTTGATCGTTTTAGCTGCCTCTATTTCCATATTCTCACCAAACTATACGATGGCTTTTCGAGCGAGTAAGAACTTTTGCGGCGGTTGGAGCTGAGATGGATCGCTCTTTCACATGGTCCACCGCTTCCTTTGCTAGCATAACTGCTGCTTCGCAGAAAGAGGAGACTGTTTCCCAGTCCCTCTCAATCAATCACTATCCAATTCGACCCTGCCGTGCGTGATATATCTTCAACCCATATCAACGCGGGGTGGCTCTTCCTTTAGTACTTCCCCAGAATCTCTAACCGAGCTGTCGAGTAGTCTCATAGTCCATTCTCGCCATGTGACCTACCCATCTTCATGTCAGCACATAGTTTATACAGATTGCGTTCTGTATTCAAATTCATCTGTTACATGTCGATAATCAGATAATGGAAAACGGGCAAGTAATCAGTAGTTTATTATTTTAAAATATACCCATGATGTAATACGTATTTGCTTGATAGGTTTACTAATAAATAAAAATTGTTGTGTGTATGAATGTATCTATTATTCTATTCGTTCTATTCCAACGTTCGATGACAATGAGTTCGTGAGAGCCATTAAAGTGGCTACGCTTTTGACAGAGGCCGAATAGCAACGCTCTCTTATAAACTCGAGCCTTTTAAACTGCGATCGCCAATTAGAATATACTAGATGTAGTTTAGAAATTTTACCAGACCCCTTGTAGAAGAGGACGTGGATTATCATTATACTAGAATGGAGGTGTTAACCACAACTGTTTAATAATATTTTTTGGAATAGTGTGTAACTGTAATTCCTAAAAGCATAGGTCGACTCGATCGGTGTGATACCACGGCCTCACAGGAAACCAGCAGAATGAGATTACCGGAGGGCCAATCCTATCCACATTCCCAATTTCCAATCTCCAATTCCCCGAATTCTCAAATAACATTACCATCAGGGGATACGTCTGCTCGTTTGCCAAAATATTTTATAAAACATGGATAAGTATTGTGATATTTTCTGGTACCCTTTTCTGCCTTTTAAGTTGATGATATTTCCTTACGTATTTCCCTTTGTGCCATGTGATGGCGGCTGCAAAATCAGAAAATCTCTGATACCCTGCTTTCTGAAAAACGTGGCTCAGCCTGGCAGGGAACTGTGAATATTAATTTTCCACTCTATTACAAACGTGGCCATATCAGAATGATTGAAGGTAGATTGTCTAATCACTTGGCTGATCTAGATTTTCCGTCGTACTTTAATAGAAGTTAGAGCATTGCTATTTCGAGGTATTATGTGTCAGTCGTATTTCCAATTGTTTACGAGGTCGTTTGTGGGTTGGTGGGCATTACATGTGAGCAACGTCGTTATATCAACATAATTGGACACATTTTAGGAAAGTTAGGCACTAGCCAACCGTAAACAGTACGTTAAAGCAAGCGAGTTGCATTTTGTCAAGACATCGCTTTTGTTCCTGACTTTGTGCGTTTAGGGGGAAAATGCAAGTGATGAATAGCAATCGGCGCGGCCGGTGAACACCAGAGGAGTTACAAGTGCATTACTGGTTTTTTCGGGAGTTAGGGATTTGAGGATTTGGGGATTAGCGGTGGGAGAGCGAAGATTGGAATCACCTTCTAACCTTCCTCCTCGATCATACTGCGAAACACAACGTAATTGTTATTTGCCGAGGTCGCAGGGTAGGCGCAATAAGGCACCTCGGCCTCAGCGAAGAGCTGCCTCTGCCAGAGCAGAAGAAACGGGGACCCAGTAAGACTCAGGCGGAACAAAATGGGACTCAAATGACTTTCCCCCTGGGAGCCCTCCCGGATTTTCTTCCTGATTTTAGCCTCACAAACAAAATGAGTTGTTTCACACCGGTCGTCTGTGAGGCCGTGGTTTCACTGTGGTTGAACCGGTTCATTTTCGCCATAGCATGGTTCTTGCCTTGCCTTGGTTTAATCTCGAACGTGGTTGGGCTAAAAATTACTCACACGGTCGGTTGTGATAGTGGACTTAAATTTTCCTGATAGAGGAACAAAGGTGTGATGTGTCTTAAACTATTATTGTGTTATGTTGTATAATGCAAGTACTTGGCAATCATCCTTCTCAATGCGAGTACTTCATAAAATGATATTTCAGTAAAATTACATTGCAAATGACAAATTCTTGGTGATAGTTATGAAGTGTGAAGTGAGATTACTCACAAGGAGGCCCAATCCTTTTTTTTCCTTTAACAGGTTGGCAACGCACTCGTAACTCCTCCTTTGTTGCTTGCTTACAATCAGATAATCTGTCTGCTCGTTCGTCTTTCTATCACATAAAAAATGAAGTACGTAATATAAAATACAACACATACTGTGTACAATAATAATTAGGCTTTCTTTACCTTTATAGCGAACTGTGGGAATAAGCACTTAAGGCACCCCCTTTTTAGGGTGTTAAGCTATATGTATAAAGATTGTTTAGAAAATCGTGAGCAACAGTTCGCTTACATTTTAATTAAGCTTCTTTCGTGTTTCATTGCTGTGAACACCTGTTGTTTTGTGTTAGGCACGCTTAATTAGGACTTGATTTATGCATTGGTGTCACGTAATAACACCATGTCTGTGTTTATTCTGCACAGAAGAAAGTGGTGACTGAATTATACCTAAAGTTTTTTGGGGTTCAACCAATGAATGTTACATAACTTGCATTGCCCTATCGACAAATTGTTATGTAACCGTGGAAGGTTCCGGAAAATGGTCGATGCAGCTGCAGGGCCGGGTCGTCACGCAGTCGCAATGCATCCCTCAGCGTTGCACGCCTGCGCCACAACCTTTGTCATTTGGTATCGATTCAGTCTACCTTGGGAACTACCTATGCGGGTCTAGATTTATCTTGCAAGCCCCGGCCCAACGCAGCGCACTTGGACCCGGGCAGCCGAGGTGATCGGACGTGTGTCGATATTGGGAAGTGATTTCATATTAAGCCGATTTCATTTAAGGGTTTCTTGGGGAGATTAGCTTTTAATATCGTTTCGGCCATGTTTCATCGGAGCGTACTGAGCGATTTCGTTGTTAGAAATCTTCTTCTATCAGGTAATCACTCACTTCTTCTACTCCTCCTTCCTTTGTGAGTCAGTTCTACGCCTTTTAATGTATGCATTTCTCTGTTCAGGTGAACTGGAAGGACATAGCTGGCCTCGACCAACTGATCCAGGAATTGAGGGAGACTGTCATCCTGCCGATCCAGAAACGCGAGCTCTTCGCTGACAGCAGGCTGACGCAGCCACCCAAAGGCGTGCTTCTGCATGGTCCCCCAGGTGAGAATCTGAACACTTACTTTATTGCTTCCGTTGCTATTGCAACTAAAGTATATTTTCGGGTTCGATTCCCGGGCTTCTTTGTTACTCTTTTTAGGTCACATTTTTTGTTCTTCTTTCCTGCGAGCGTTTCCGATACCGGCGTCGTTTGATACGTTTTGTAATAGGTCACTTTCTATGTCCTGCGAATTGGCGAATTGTCGAGTGAGCAAGTGCAACTGTCAATCAATCGTTCGCTTTTGGGATCGATTCTGGAGTTCATTGTTGTCGGTTATGAAATTCTTAGAAATAGGATGCTATCTGTTAGTATTTTTGGGCTTTTCCTTTTAAGAAGTAAGCGACGTACTTTCTTTGTTCGCTACGTTTCGTTATAAGTGCGCAGATGCGCAGTCGGACCACACCCTTCTTGGGTGTGGTTCATCTGCGCATTTGTGGAATGGTATGTGGGGGGTAGGGGGGAGGGGTGTCAGGGGGATGGCAGCCCACCTCACAAGTATTGAACGACCCATAGATACTACTAAGAAATATTGAAATATAGTGCAACAGTTTCTTCAATTTTCCTCAAGATTTCGTATCCGATTTCGAAGTTCTTTATTACGTTTTATAGGTCACTTTCTATGTTATGCGATTCGGCGAATTGTCAAGTTGTGCAAGTGCAACTTTCGATTTTCGATCATTCATTTTTCGAGGTCCCACCCCCGGAGTTATTCAGCCGGGGTTGCGGGGTAAGCGCAATGAGGCACCGCGACCTCGGCCCAGAGCAGGAGAAGGAACAGGGGGGTTTTTAGTCAGTAAGAGTCTGACACTCCCTCCCGCTCGGCCCTGGGTGGGAGAAGTCATTTGATGATTTTCCCCTCACAAAAAAAACCCCGGAGTTAATTTTTGTCGATTACGAAATTCTTAACAATAGGATGCGATCTTTAATTTTTAGTCGGTATTTTTGATAGAAACGGGGCGCCGGGGCTTACTTTCTTTGTTCATCACGTTACGTAATAAGAGCGCAGGTGGGGTGTGGTGTGGTGTGGTGGGGGGAGGGGTGGGATAGCAGTTGCATAATAAGTATGGGTGTGTACCGCTCAATTCGTCGACCGCACCCTGGCTGTGCGCGGCGCACCTGCGCACCAAAGCCGCGTGGGGGGGGGGGGGATGCGTTGATTATTGATCGATGATGTAACAATGAATAAATAAGTGATGATAGGTATATTACTAGAAATGTTACAGTGCAAATGACCATGAGAACAAATGCGCAGGTGCCTCGCGCCCAAGGGACCACGCCCTACTTGTGCGCAGCGTACTGTCACTTGTGGCGTAGCGTACTGTCACTTGTGGCGTGGGGGAAGCGGGGAGGGGGTGGAAGGCGTTAAATGATAGCGTGACAATATTTTTTTAATACACCTAACAATTGAAAATTATTAAAAAAACATGACAGGTTAGGCGCATAGAGATAAGTAAATAGTAACAAATATAGTGCTACTTTTAATTTTGGTTAGTTAAATCACGGGTTTTAGTTTTTTTCTTCTTCACGTTGCGCAATAAATGCGCAGGTGAGCTGCGCACAGATAGGGTGTGGTCGTCAACTTAGGCGCGACGGACCTGCGCACTTATCACGCAACATGAAGGAGACCAAATGTTCCACTATATTTGTGACTATTTACTAATCTTATGTCCCCAACCTAACACCGAATTTTTATAAATTTTCAATTTATGGGTATCTCAAAAATTATCGTCACACTATCAATTAAAGCCTCGCTACCCCTTCCTCAACGCCACAAGTTTGCAAGTGCGCTGCGCAGAAGTAGGGTGTGGTCCCTTGGGCGCGACGCACCTGCGCACAGGTAGGGTGTGACCGACAACTAGGGCACGACGCACCTGCGCACAGGTAGGGTGTGGTCGACAACTAGGGCACGACGCACTTGCGCATCTGTGGAGTGACAAGGGGGAGGAGGGAGGAAGAATGCGTTGGGCGACAACCCACGAGTATTAATCGATCACGTCATCATCAGCCCATAAGTGCCCACTGCTGAGCGAAGGCCTCTTCTCATACAGAGTAAGGTTTGAGCATTAATCACCACGCTTGCTCAATGCGGGTTTTCGATTTCAAACTTATAATTAGAAATTATAAGTCCAGGTTTCCTCAAGTCCAGGTTTCCTCGCGATGTTTACCTTCACCGTATGTCAGTGGTGTCTAAATAATAATAGAAAGTACATATAACTCAGAAAAAGTCACATTGGTACTTGCCAGGTTTCGAACCTACACCCTCAATCGATCACGTAACAATGAATAAATAAGTGGAGATCGATACATCAGATACATCGGGTATATGGTCATTGGTTTTCCTTTCGAGGAATCAGCGCCGTGATGCACTTTCTTTGTTCCCCATGTTACTTAACTTGTGCGCAGGTGCGTTGCGCCCTGGGGACCACACCCTACTTGTGCGCAGCGCACTTGCCTAACTTGTGCTTGAAAAGGGGAAGAGGGCGGGGTTATCAGGGGGGATGGGGTGTCAGGGGGTGGTAACACACCTCACAAGTATTGAACGATGCGTTTGGGGTTCGATAGCGAAGTGATAACGATACTATCACTCAATGCTGGGAAGGGTTTCTTTAAAATAGACACTATGTAAGCGTCTCCTTATAAAGGAACATTTTCTTTAATGTACTTTCTTAGTTTTCCACGTTATTCAAGCTCCCCACGCTATGGCGTGAGAAATATAGCAGCCCACCCCTCAAGTATCTGTAAGGCCTTCAGTTATTTCCCAACCACACCCTATAATTGAAAACCAATAAATTGCTAAAATAGGTACAAGGGGCAAAGGCATTAGCAATAAATGTATAATGCAACATTTTTGTGACAGAGCAACGTTCACGTGTACTTATGTCAAAACAAAATTTAATATTTGCCGAAAAAAAAAATGCGCACGATTGGCTCACTTAACCAACCGCAACGCTGAAAAGGTTGCGCAATGCTTTATTTTATTCATACCATATACAATAGATCTCCATTATGGGTTTGTAACTTTCATGTCAACATTGTATAACTTTTTTCACTTCATTTGAACTGGAATACAGTATGCAACAAATAAGGTAATGTTTAATTTAAAGCAGGTGTTTGACGGCGCCGCGGCTGCTAACAATAATTCAAAGTTTCGCGAAAATATTGCGCAATATATTGTAAGCATTTACTTTTTACAACTGCAACTAAGAAGTTGCAGCAAAGTTTCACTCACGTGAAAGCTCAACTATTAAATTTCACTGAAAAAGTTTCGCAACAGTTGCCAGTTTCAAACGTGGTTACTAAGATAAGCTTGAGTGAAGCAATAGATATGTTGCTTAACATTCTTTTGTTAATGTTTCTCGACAAATTTATCCACGACTCCTGTGCAACATATAACCGTAACTCAAAAAGGCTTTACTTCAATTTTGGGGAATACATCGCGCAACATCAAACCGCTTTTTACTTTTCAAGCACAAGAGTTTTACTTACTTACAAACTGCAACGAAAATACCAATTACACAATACTTAGGCTTACTGCACATAAAAATGTGTGTACTGCAGGACAACAACTGTGTCTTCAATATAAAACTTATTGATTTTGAACTTATTTAGAAAACAATGTTAAGCAACATTTATCGATTGACTGAAAATTAAATTATTTCGCAACATTATTACGAAATTGTTTCGCAAAATTTGCTAGTGTGTGCTTCAGGAGTTATAAACGAAATCTATATAATAGACTTAATATCAACAAGCCGTTCGTAATTCTAAGCCTATTTTCATTAGAGGGTTTGCCAACATATCCAGCCCTGACCTGACTAAGAGATTGTAGTTTAAAAAAAATTCAAGATTTTAATATACAACACTGCGGTTTCTGAATCAAATGTTCAAGGTCTTTACTGGCAGTACATGACAGACTTATCTGCATTTACTTAAAGATTTGTTTGTTTATTTCAGGGTGCGGTAAAACCCTGATAGCTAAAGCGACGGCGAAGGAAGCGAACATGAGCTTCATTAATCTGGACGTATCGCTATTGACGGACAAGTGGTACGGTGAGACACAAAAGTTGGCAGCCGCTGTGTTTAGCCTGGCGGTCAAGCTGCAACCTTGCATCGTCTTCATAGGTAAGACCATTTTGTTGAATATCCCCCAGCCCTTGATTCGATTAAGCCTCAGTGGTTTTTAATAAGCTTGGAATAAGGGTTGAAATAACTATAGAAGAACTATCTTCTACCAAATCTTTGGACATCCGCTTACAAATTAATTGCCTTTTAAATCATCGATTCTGAATCTCAACTACCATCATCTAAACTTGCCTGCTATTATAAATTTGGCAGACGAGATCGAGTCATTCCTGCGTACGCGCACGCAACACGACCACGAGGCGACCGCCATGATGAAGACGCAGTTTATGTCACTGTGGGACGGCCTCATCACCGAACCGACCTGTACTGTAATTATAATGGGTAAGTCCACAAGTTTCTTTCATATTTTGTATTAGGTTTTGCTCGCTTTTCCGCTTGCGTTTTCCATAATTTTTTCTAAATTTTCGATAAACGAATCTTGCGCATATTTTATTTGAGAACGTGACTTTTGTGTATTAATGTTAAAAAAAGTAAAAAAATATTGGACAGTTAACAATACTTTTATGTTACTGCCCACACAAAAGAATAAAAATATTACAAGTCGAAATCAGTTAAATCTATTTATGAATAATAGTTATGTGTGTGTTGAATACGTTTCGTAAAGTGTCCATTTTGATAATATTTCTACTTAGCTTTGGTCCGATTCGAGTGTGAACAAACGATCAAAAGACAGCGTCGAGTGAAAAATTTATTAAAAAATTCATTTCCGAACCTTTATAATGAAGAAGATTTTTATTTACATAAGACGTAATTTCCTTAATTATCTATTGCTATTAAATTGTACTAATTTGACAAATCCCGGCATTAAATGACCTTTCTCAAGGTATAGACGGCGAAACTTTGACCACATTTTTCTTAGACATGAATCATACGGGATTTTTGTTTTCTTTGATTGATTTTAAAGAAGATCGTATAGAAGTATTCAAGATTGCCACTCGAAAACTTTGTCTTTCGAGGCTTTAGCCCACGAAGGTTTTCTCTGAAAATTTTCAAAGGCTATAAGTCTAGGGAGATACTCGCTTCGAAACGGAAAAACGGTTTAAAGGAGAATAAATTAAATTATTGCATATGTTATATTTGATAATTAATAGAAGACTGCTCTCTCTCGAGGCACAGGCCTGCGAAAAATTGTCAAAATTTTTCTCAGGCCTAAGTCTAGGGAGATATTTACACCAATGCAGAATATCTGGTTTCAATAAATGAGGATTGCCACTAGAAGACTTTGTCTCTCGAGGCTCTAGCCCACGAAGGTTTTCTCCGAAAATGTTCGTTGGCTGTAGTCTAGGGAGATACTCGCTTCGGAGCAGAAGATTTGGTCTAAAGAAGATTGTAAATATTATTGAACTTTGATGTAGAAAAAGTCTTGAAATATTTGCTTCGGTTCAGAAGATATAGTGAAAAATGTTTTAAAGAAGTTTGCCTTTTAGAAAACTTTGTCTCTTGAGGCTGTATAGCCCACGAAGGTTTTCTCCGAAAATTTTCGTAGTCTATAGTTCAGGGAGATACTCGCTTCGGTCGAAAGAAGATTGTAAAATTATTAAACTATGATTTTGAAAAAGTCTAGATATTTGCTTCGGTCCAGGAGGTTGTATACGCAGTGAACAATCTTTAAAAAAAGTTTGTTTGACTTTGTCTCTCGAGGCTTTAGCCCACGAAGGTTTTCTCTGAAAATTTTCGATGGCTAGAAGTCTAGGGAGATACTCGCTTCGAAACGGAAGAAATGGTTGAAAGGAGAATACATTAAATTTATTGCATATGTTATATTTGATAATTAATAGAAGACTGCTCTCTCTCTCGAGACACAGGCCTGCGAAAAATTGTCAAAATTTTTCTCAGGCCTAAGTCTAGGGAGATATTTACACCAATGCAGAATATCTGGTTTAAAAAAACGAAGATTGCCACTAGAAGACTTTGTCTCTCGAGGCTCTAGCCCACGAAGGTTTTCTCCTAAACGAGAAAATGTTCGTTGACTATTGTCTAGGGAGATACTCGCTTCGGAGCAGAAGATTTGGTCTAAAGAAGAATGTAAAAAATATTGAACTATGATTTAGAAAAAGTCAAAAAATATTTGCACTGTCCAGAAGATTGTATAAATAGTGAACAATATTTTAAAAAAGTTTGTTTGCCTCTAGAAGACTTTGTCTTTCGAGGCTCTAGCCCACGAAGGTTTTCTCCGAAACTGTTCGTTAGCTATGGTCTAGGGAGATACTCGCTTCGAAACAGAAAATATAGCTAATAAACAGATAATAAGGAGAATACATTAAATTTATTGCATATGTTATATTTGATAATTAATAGAAGACTGCTCTCTCTCGAGGCACAGGCCTGCGAAAAATTGTCAAAATTTTTCTCAGGCCTAAGTCTAGGGAGATATTTACACCAATGCAGAATATCTGGTTTAAAAAAAATTAGCATTTCCACTAGAAGACTTTGTCTCTCGAGGCTCTAGCCCACGAAGGTTTTCTCCTAAACGAGAAAATGTTCGTTGACTATTGTCTAGGGAGATGCTCGCTTCGGAGCAGAAGATTTGGTCTAAAGAAGAATGTAAAAATTATTGAACTATGATTTAGAAACAGTCTAAGAAATATTTGCTTCCGTCCAGAAGATTGCATACATAGTAAACAATGTTTTAAAGAAGTTTGTTTGCGTTTTTTTTGTCTCTTGAGGCTGTAGCCCACGAAGGTTTTCTAAGGACACACTTGCTTCGGAGCAGAAGATTTGGTATAAAGAGGATTATAACATTATTGAACTTTGATTTAGAAAAAGTCAAGCAAGTTTTGCTACGGCCCCGAAGATTGTATACGTAGTCAACAACACATTAAATATATTGCATATGTTATATTTGATTAATAGAAGACTGCTCTCTCTCGAGGCACAGGCCTGCGAAAAATTGACAAAATTTTTCTCAGGCTTAAGTCTAGGGAGATATTTACACTAATGCTGAATATCTGGTTTCAATACATGAGGATTGCCACTAGAAGACTTTGTCTCTCGAGGCTCTAGCCCACGAAGGTTTTCTCCGAAAATGTTCATTGGCTATAGTCTAGGGAGATACTCGCTTCAAGCAGAAGATTTGGTCTAAAGAAGAATGTAAAAATTATTGAACTATGATTTAGAAAAAGTCAAAAAATATTTGCACTGTCCAGAAGATTGTATAAATAGTGAACAATATTTTAAAATAGTTTGTTTGCCTCTAGAAGACTTTGTCTTTCGAGGCTCTAGCCCACGAAGGTTTTCTCCGAAACTGTTCGTTAGCTATGGTCTAGGGAGATACTCGCTTCGAAACAGAAAATATAGCTAATAAACAGATAATAAGGAGAATAAATTAAATTTATTGCATATGTTATATTTGATAATTAATAGAAGACTGCTCTCTCTCTCGAGGCACAGGCCTGCGAAAAATTGTCAAAATTTTTCTCAGGCCTAAGTCTAGGGAGATATTTGCACCAATGCAGAATATCTGGTTTAAAAAAATGAGTATTGCCACTAGAAGACTTAGTCTCTCGAGGCTCTAGCCCACGAAGGTTTTCTCTTAAACGAGAAAATGTTCGTTGACTATTGTCTAGGGAGATACTCGCTTCGGAGCAGAAGATTTGGTCTAAAGAAGAATGTAAAAATTATTGAACTATGATTTAGAAACAGTCTAAGAAATATTTGCTTCCGTTCAGAAGATTGCATACATAGTAAACAATGTTTTAAAGAAGTTTGTTTGCCTTTTTTTTTGTCTCTTGAGGCTGTAGCCCACGAAGGTTTTCTAAGGACACACTTGCTTCGGAGCAGAAGATTTGGTATAAAGATGATTATATCATTATTGAACTTTGATTTAGAAAAAGTCAAGCAAGTTTTGCTACGGCCCCGAAGATTGTATACGTAGTCAACAACACATTAAATATATTGCATATGTTATATTTGATAATTAATAGAAGACTGCTCTCTCTCGAGGCACAGGCCTGAGAAAAATTGTCAAATTTTTTCTCAGGCCTAAGTCTAGGGAGATATTTACACCAATGCAGAATATCTGGTTTCAATAAATGAGGATTGCCACTAGAAGACTTTGTCTCTCGAGGCTCTAGCCCACGAAGGTTTTCTGCGAAAATGTTCATTGGCTATAGTCTAGGGAGATACTAGCTTCGGAGCAAAAGATTTGGTCGAAAGACGATTGTAAAATTAATAAACTATGATTTAGAAAAAGCCTAGAAATATTTGCTTCGGTCTAGAAGATTGTATACGTAGTGAAAAATGTTTTAAAGAAGTTTGTTTGCCACGGAAGACCTTGTATCTGGAGGCTCTAGCCCACGAAGGTTTTCTCCGAAAATTTTCGTTGGCTATAGTCTAGGCAGATACTCGCATCGGTGCAGAAGATTTGCTTTGAAGAAGGCTGTAAACTAATTGATGAAAAATTTGTTACAAATAATTAGTTACCAGTTAATTTTCGCTAAAAGACCGGTCGCTCGCCAGGCACTACTACTTGGATATTTTGTCTGTCAAGGCTCACGAAGGTTTTTTCCGAAAATTTTCGTAGATTATTGTCTAGGGAAATATTTGCGACGGTGCAGAAGATTTGGATTTTAAGAAGATTGTTAAAACACGACGTGGGTCATGTTTTGCAGATTATTTTCTAATAAGTATGTATCTCAAGGCCCATAGAAGAATATTGTAATGAAACAAACTATTTTCTTATATAGTGTATGCCCTCGAAAAGACTTTCTGTCGAGGCCTTTGCACACGAAGGTTGTCTTCATAAATGTTCGTAGGTTATGGTCTAAGGAGATATCGAATACAACCTTCTTAAGACAATGATATTGCCATAAGAAGATTGTAATAAAATTAATTAAAATGTAAAGAGCTCTAGATTATCACTTTTATTGTTTTTTTCAGATTAGAGAGACATTTATACTATTGCAAAAGATCTTTCTTAATTAATATTGTTATAAAATAATAAAATGATATTACACAGGTGTTAAAAGATTTGGTCTTTCGAGGCTCTAGCCCACGAAGGTTTTCTCCGAAAATGTTCATTGGCTATGGTCTAGGGAGATACTCGCATCGGTGCAGGTTTGTTTTAAAGAAGACTGCAAAAAATTAAAGAGAAATATATTATATTCAATTATAACCAGAAGACGGTTCTCTCTCGAGGCACAGGCCTGCGAAAAATTGTCAAAATTTTTCTCAGGCCTAAGCCTAGGGAGATATTCTCATCGGTGCAAAATATTTGTTTGAAGAGAGGATTGTTATAAAATAATTGAAAAATATTCAATTGCTGTTTACCACAAGAAGTCTGTCTGTCAAGGCCCTAGCCCACGAAGGTTTTCTCCGAAAATGTTCGTTGGCTTAGGTCTAGGGAGATACTCGCAACGGAGCAGAAGATACGGGTTAATACTTTTTTCAGTCTGTGGTTTTTAAATTTGGTTTGTTATTTCATCAGTTTGTTTATTTGGGCTATTTTAAATTTATGATTCGTGGAATGACGCTAGAAGACCACGTCTCTCGAGGCGCAGGCCTGCGAAAAATTGTCAAAATCTTTCGCAGGCCTAAGCTTATGGAGACCCTCTCATCAGATGAAGAAAATTCTAAGAAGATTGTATGCGATTTGCACGATTGCCAAAGTTTGATTATTTGTAATAATAAATTGTCCCAAAAGAAAAAAATAATGTGTAAAAATGTGATAAAGGTAATGATTATTATTATAAAACTTTTAATCTGTAAAGCAAGCAAGCAAGCAAGGCAGATGCAGGATAAGAAATCTTTAAACTTTATCTGTGTAAAATATTGGACTAATGCATTTTATTTCTTACTTATGATTGGTGTGTTAGTATACAAACAAAATGTTTCTGTACTTAAATGTCTGTTGCTGGATGTGTACCCAGAGCCTTTTGTGTCTTTTCTGTGTATTCTTCTGGTTACCAAGGGTTAAGCATGCATTTTTTTCTGATTGAGTTTTCTGTGCTTCTTATGTATATGTATAGGTACAAATATATTTATTTTTATCCTGATGTTCTTCTATGGCAATAAATGTTTCCCCTATTTATTTTGTGTTTTGTTTATTTCCTTTCTTTTTGCGAATGTTAGAATCGACTTTTCTTTTTCTACAAGGTTCATATTTATCAGATTTGTTTCATTTTTAAATTACGTGTCGATGTTCTAGTTGTTTCGGTTACAGTGCGGCCGACCTATCTTGGCGAGTCTGAAGTTAGCCGTTTGTCTGCGCAATGGATCTTTTAGGAACAAAATTGTGTACTGCGCAGCTAATCGGCTAACTTCAGACTCGCCAAGATACGTCGGCCGCACTGTAATTTGAACAGTGTATTTAGTTGGTTGTTTGTTCGTAGGTGCTACAAATCGTCCCCAAGACTTGGATAAGGCGATCCAACGTCGAATGCCGGCCACATTCCACGTCCCAATGCCGAGTGAGAGTCAACGCGAGAGGATCTTGCAGCTCATTCTGCGCTCTGAACCTGTCGCCCCTGACGTAAGTAGATTCTTTTCTTTTTACTCTTTTTAAAATAACGTTGCCCCGCATTGGGATTCGCTCCTGTGTCGTGAGTGCGGTTACAAACATACAATATCACATACACCATATACCACCAGACAACAACAAATTGAAGAACAACAATTTGTGGATCACACAAAAAGTTGTTCCGTGCGGAAATCGACACGTTGCAAGGCAGACAGTTGCCCAGCCACCGCACCGACCGTGCAGTCTTAAACCAACATAGTCCACATCCTTGGTACACATGTTATGCTTTGCTAAAAGTATTGTAAATATAATTGTACTAGTTCATGTAATACTATTCGCAACAACAAGAGCAGCTAAGTTCAATTGATTTTTTCTATTTAACATTTCAAAATTTTTCGGGAATAAAAACTGATTTTATCCTAAAGTTTCTGTCATTTTACGAAATAGTTTTTAATGGTATATGTATGGTTTGTCATCAGATTGATTTCAAGCGGCTAGCGGCTTCCACCGAAGGCTTTTCTGGATCTGATCTGCATGAGCTATGCAGACAGGCTGCCGTGTACAGAGTCAGGGATCTCGCCAGAGATGAGATGAGCAAGGAAATGAACGAGGTAAGCTATTATCAGCCTAGAAACACTCATCTTAAAGATCATTATTGAAGAATTTTGTTAGTAAACGTAAACGTAATGTATTTACTATGATGACTTTTAACTGTTAGCTATTGTATAATTTGTTACGAATATTTAATTTATCAAATATAATATTTTTCAGAGTACCACCGATGTTGGAAAGTCAGGATCTGATTCTGACGAAGAATATGTAGATGCGGTCCGTCCGATAACGATGGATGACCTTCGTCTCTCACTTAGCAAGCTCAAGGAGTCTAAGATCCAATGCGGCACACTCGCACCTTCTATGCGGATAGAACTCGACTAGTTGAAACACTATCTAGCGGTCTAACTGACGGTACTTAGTATAACTTGGAATTGTGACTCATATAGGTACATTATTTAAAGAATTCGCTAAACTGATGGCGCCACTGTCGCTTTTGGCACTGCATTTAGGTGACGTTTTTTATTTCTTTGTTAAACTCAGTCAAATTTTAGTCTCAAATAGCGTCGAACACGTAGGCGCTAGTTTAATCCCTAGATCAAAGTTGAATATGCATAATATAATTATTGATTCATTACATAATGTGTCTATAACCCCGGAAGGTGGATGAGGATCGGTACAGCCGATAATTCTCTATGTGTGTATATTATGGGGATAATCTTAAAGGCATGATGGTGATTTTACATCACTTGTAAAATGACGATTGAGAATTATAGTGGTTCGTTTTCTATCCACATTCGATGCAGAGCCGGTCCTTATTAACTTTTGGTGCGATCGCATTGACATAGGACCGGCCCCGCTAAATAGTTCGGATAACTTCAAAACTTTACTTAAATAAAAAATTGTGCTATTTATTCAACTAACGTTATTTTTGGGAAGTGTTTTTGTTGGAACATTGAATTGTGTGTTATTTAGCCTTATTACTCTATAAATCATTGTCAGCTTATGAGATAAAAGAAGTATTTGATTCTTATTGTTGTCTCTTTTACACTCTTGCGTGATTATGATGAGTGACAGAGATAAACAGTTTACAAGTTAAATATCCTTGTCTCAACCTTAATTTAAATAATACATGAATACAGTTACAATATATGTGTATGCATAAATCAGTACCTGAAACTAACCGACCAAGTAATTGTTGAATTTCGTCTTTATTGCGTTGGTCATAAGTTTTACAATCAATTGTCTTGAAGATCGCTAGAAGATTACTTAGATGAGATCGACCTAGGTCTATGGCTGTGCCTAGGTAGGTTCTAGTCTTTTTTAAGGGGGGTGTGATGACTAATTGGAGTGGTTAGATTGATGTAAAAATGTCGGCAAAGCTTGCATATACGTATTGAAATGTGATATAAAAGTAACTATTAAGAATTTCGGCGTGGTCCCTGAGTTTATGGTTTAAATTTGGACTTTTGTTGAGGTTCAAATTAAATTTCTAGTATCTTCTAGTTTAAATTAAAAAATAATAACAATATGGAAATCAAAACCTAATGAGTTCACTGCTGTCTAAAAATTAAAATGTAGTATTTACCTATTTTGCGATTATCAATTATATTTCTAGATGTTTAAAGTTGCTTTTCGTTTGATATTAATCTATCCACTCCATTTCAGTCGCAATCTATGTTTAATTCCGTTACCATTGATATTGTAAATTATTACGTTGTAAATATTCGATTGTTTATGTTACAGTCGAAAAATCAACCCTATTCGCTTGTTTTAAAGTCGGTGTTGACTAAAACATTATGTATTTGTTCTAGGACTGGTCGTAATGTCATATACATGCAATATATGCATATAAGTGGTCTTAAAACAAATGCATACAATGTTATAGCATAGTATAGTTAGATATATTTCTTGTGGCTATGGTATTTGGCGTATTCCGAATATATGGTGCGTTATAATAAAAACTATTGTCTCTAATTTAGAACTTTATGTCTCTTGACATTAAAGTTGAATTTAACACGCCTAGACTTGGCTTAAATAAAGTTCTAGATTAAAAACAAAATTTTGGCAAATGACGCAATAATTGTACGAGAAAGAGTGTCGAAGCATAATGTTTTAAGTACGACTTTGACGTTATCAAATAAATTATAACAAATTAGTTTCGTCTCTTAATGCTAACAGAGATCAACGTTAACCAGTGAATGTATTTTGGCAAAGAATATTAAAATCATAATAAATATTTACCTAATAAAAATATTTCTACTAAAATTACTTTATCAAATTATCGATGTGTACATCTCTAACGAAAGTTTAATAGACACAGCTGTACTACCGTTAATTATTGTTATACTTTCAAAGAAAGTGAAATAATAATCAATTAGTGTTGTCGTATTTAATACACTTTCGATTTATCGATAGATGACGCGGTGGAGCCGAAATGACCTTATTACGAGCAGAATTATAACAACCGATGCAAATTACTTAAAAATAACCAATTTTATTCACTTATCGATATTCGATAAAAAACATCATAGTTTTTTTAAATCAAATCATTTCAGCTCCCTCGTTATGATTAAAAAAATTAAAGAAATAAAATAATATATTGTCTACTTTGCTGGCAAAGGCAGACATGAGATGGAAACTCTAAAAATGTTTATTACATATTTGAAATTCTAAAAGTTTATTCCAATGGAGATGAAATTATATTTATCGATTGTTAATAATGTAGATACGCTTCTCGATATTATTGTGATGCTGATCGATATGTTTGGATGTTAAATAGTTGTAAGTCGATGTGTGGATGATGTCATTTTTCGGTTGTCTGGTCGAATTTGTTCGAAACATACCGATATATTTATCGGCATCGATGTTCTCAGCACTATGAATGTATTAGGAGTATTGTGGATTTTGGACTAGCTTTGGTTCGGGTAAAAGGGAGCCAAGTAAATGTGGGAAAGGTTATTCAATGTATTTGTGTGTAATATACACGGCTTTTTGTAATGGACGTGTGTTTACCATTTGTACCCTAAACAACCCAAGGATTAGGCTCAAACTGTGTGCATTTTATTCGGCTTTTGATAATAGTTGTTAGTTTTTTTTTGTATTGCGTATTAGCAGGGTTAGGATTGGGCTGTGTCGATAAATTGTTAATTTGTAATACATTGTTTTGTCGATATCGCTTTGTATAATATATTGTTGGGGAAAATCGTAGATTTGTAACTGAAGGTGTCAGATATTTTTTCTATTAAAGTTTTGACTAATGAGAAATTATTACAGAAACTTCTTTCTTTTACTTGAACTTTCGATAAAATGTGGTCACATCATTATCTGTTCCTTATTAAAATAGTTGCAAAGTTGCGATTTTCATGTTATAGATTTTGCACAAAGCAATAGCAATTCGGTAATTTATATAAATATAATGAATGAAACTGATTGATAATAAGTTATTTTTGGTTATACAGAAACATGTTTCTTTTTCTCCGCAATTTGCAGTTTGTTTTTTATATGTTATTGTATATTGTTATTTTGTTGATGTGGTTTAACGTCGTTTTGTCATATTTCAATATGATTCCTGGTCGTAATCAGCCGATACGGTTTTCAAACATGCTAACTGTTGACGTCATACATTTTTATAATTGTGAGCTTTTTTACTCCTGACATAAGAAAATGTCTGTCATTTTTTTAAGAGCAAGCATGGCGTCACATGGTTTTGTCGCATTTTGTCGAATCTCATTAAATTCGGGTTCGCGACATGTATTTCCTAATGTAGTAAAATGTGTGGCCAGTTGTCAAAATGATTTTATAGATAAACCAACCCCAACAATTTTTAAGACTTTTTCGCTAAACAGATACATGTGTTGTTTTTATTGCCAATGATGAACTTGATGATGTACTTGAACATAATATATTTATTGTGTAAATAAAAGCAATAACTAAAATAGAAACTTCGTTTTATTTCAATCGTTCCTCACACTTACCGTATTATCGTTAACGGCTCATTTTCTGCCTGTTATTTTGTAGGACACGGAAGCTATGAGTATAATGATTATATGGATGCATCAGGGAAATGCCAAATTATGTTTTCCAATCAAATCTTTTCGTTTTATGCATGGCGCTGCCTTAGCTTATTAGAATTAGTTGATCTTGGATTCGTCATTTCAGTTTTTATTTAATACCATTTTTAGGCTGTCAGTTTTTTTAATGGTCTTCAAATGGGTCGTTGAACGTGGTCGAATCACCTGATGGTAAGTAAGCAATCAGCGCCGCCTATGGACACCCGCAACACCAATGGAGTTACAAGTGCTTTGCCAGCCGTTTAGGGATAAGGGTTTCGGATATTTAAGAATGGTTAATTGGAAGGGATTGGGCCTCCGGTAACCCACCAGACAGGTACCAGTACACAGGTAACCTCACTCATAAGGCGAAACAACAATGTGGTTCTTCCACGCCGGCTTTGCTGTGACGCCGTGGTATCAATCCGGACGACCCATCCGTGCCAAGGTTTGGCTCTCCCACACTATTATTTTTTTATATGATTGCTTTATTTTTATTTTCAATACCTAAACAAATAAAAGATGTTAATGCATTTTAACTTCATAGACACTGTTTTATTTCGATTCACAAGTTCCTTTCTACATTTACGTTAAACACTTGAGCACGTAAATTTATCAGATCATTTGGATTGCCTTCATATTATATTAACAAGTCTTTTTCCAATCAAACTTACTCTTATCCACATAGATACTTAAATTGCTAACTTAATTACGTCATCTTAATTACGATATTTATAGAATACCTACAGATTTTAATTGGCAGGACATGACAGCTTCATGAACGAATAAGTTCTTGACCGCTTTATTCACAATCACATAACAGATCTTTTAATATTCCAGGGAACCACTTATAATCTACCATATTCTAAAATCGAACACTTTGGAATTACACATCTTCATAGTTTGACAGGTCCTTTGGTCATCGACGATATGTAAACTGAAAAATGAAGAATAAAATACAAATTCGCGACGAATACGATTTCTGGGCCTCGTTCTATGATTTATCTTTAGTTAAATTATCTTTTTTGACACTTATATTAATATTTGGCAAGGTATTTTAATAAGTGAATAGGGGATGCCGCAGGGTTTTATATTGGGGCCAGTATTTCAGACAACAAACAAAATAATGTGTTTTGCCGAAATATTTATATCATCAGCATATATGTATTTGAAGTGTCCCCTCAATAGATGAGAGTATTTACGTCAGTATAAGAGAACAAATAGACGACAGAACTAAACCGTTTTTGTGCTGTCAATTTAGTTCGACGGACCGGAGGTTGGCGCCGGAAAAGGTATCAAATATGGTCTGAGGTCTGGATGAGGGTGATGATTCCGTTCCATCGTCCATTAATTCTCTTCCAATGGTATAAAATTATAAATATGAAATAGGTACCCTTTTATATCCTCGTTTTGCTTTCGCCTTCGTCTTCTTGTTTGGTTTCTTTCGCTTGTGTCGGTTCATGTACTTTTTTCGTGATGGAACGTAGCTATAGGAGGGACTGACGTCCCGTATCTGATTTGTCAATATTACCAGTCTCAGGATATCTAAAAATAAGTGAGAGAAATTACAATGACATTCTTACAGATAGGAAGATTATGTACTTAGTTAATTATTTTTATTAGAATAATAAAAAAATGAAAAGTTTTGGCAATCAGAAATTTTCTGTGGCTATTTTGGGTTTCAGATAATCCCCTTTTTATAAAATAGGATAGCAAAGGATTAGACGTGTCACCTAACCTAGCGGTAAGCAATCAGTGCCCATTAACACCCACAACATCAAGGAGTTACAGCCTTTTGGTGTTTATAGGATTACGGATGAGAGGGTTAAATCTCCAGGAATCTTAGTCACGTGGTGAAAAACTACGTAAGCGTTGGTTAACGACAGTTTTCTATGAGGTTTGATCGCCAGGTTGAGCCAGCCATTTATACCAAAGCATGTCATGCTAACAATTGAAATCGAGTGTGGTAACCATTATTTTTGTTTAGTTATTCATTTAATTGTCAGTTGGCTCAGCAGTATGCAATAGCTAATGAGAAAAGCTTCGCTCAACTATACATAGGTGAAAATGACTAACTAAGTACTAATGCTACATATACGCAGTGAGACAGCACCCGAATTGTATAATACAAGGAACCGAAGGCACTATGAGGAACCAAGAGTTACTTAAAGTCAGATGAGGATTTTGAAGTTTTCAATTTACAATAGTGTTTTATGTTTAGAAGATAATTGGTCAGCATGTCTGTATGTAAAAGTAGGTAGGCAATATAAACTTTGTTTACCACTAAAAATAGAATCTTCCAAAATCTGTTTTTAAGAAAGTTAATTTAGAAAGTTAAGAAACTTAATTTTTAAGTAATTATTACTTAAAAATTAAGTAAGTTTCAAAGTCAAAACCAAAGTCAAACTCAAAGTAAATGTCAATTTCAACGTCAACGTCAATTAGAAAGTCAAGCTTAATTTTTGGTATGCGATTAGTGTTTTCACGTACTTTTAAATAATCTGAATACATGGAAGATATTTAATTCATCCAAATTTTCAACTAGTGAGTTAGGACGCGCCACATCAAGAACAACCTTCTGCTAATCGGCGTCGACACCGACATCGATTCTATTCAATTTGCCCAATGTTAAGTAAAGGAAGGTACTTTATGGTTGTAGGTGTTGCGAGAAAGGTTGGTTACACTACACATGCAGGGATTAGGTATTATTATAAATAACATTCGAAACACAAATGGCTACATAAAATTCTAAATTTTTATTTAAAATTGCCTATTAAAGAATAGACTGGTACAGAAAATAATTTATAACAAAACTTAACATAATTTATGGCATTAATTAATAAATAATAGACAAAATCTTTGTACCTATTTTCACAACCGTCGTAAGAGATCTCACGGAAAACTGATCCATAAATGAAGATTTTAGATAAAGAGACTTTGTATATCAAAATTGCCAAAGACGTCTTCGTACAGTGATACTAAGATCAGGTTTTCGCTATAACATTTAGGGGTTAACCTCACCTTTCAAATTGACAATTGGCACGTCTACAGGAATACTTTCACTGCCCTTAATGCTGATATCTGAGCAAGAGAAGAAGTTCTCCTGGTTGCCGCAGCCCAGAGCCCCCGAGCCGTCAGCACACACGCCCCAGTTGTTGCCAGCAGTGTACTTCCACTGCAGAACGCAGTGCTCACACACGACATTCGAAGGCAGACGGTAGTTGACATCATAGTAACCGTTTCCAGTTGGGTAGTATTTGGTTCCACCTTCTTCTAACTCTAAGAGGTAGTCAGCGAAGCATTCCTGTGTACTGTCGCTAGGATCCAGACAGAGCCTGAACTCCCAGTATCCCTGATGGTAAGCGCTGATGTAGACTTTGGTGCTGATGACTTGGCCCTGTTCGTAAGCAGCGACAATGTGACCTTGGCCGTATTTGCCACCTAACTCGTGAGCGCGGGGCTGCGCGCTGTCGTAGGCATCACCACAGATACCGCATCTAGAGAAAAATAAATTTGAGCACAAGTTTTACATGATATTTTCAATATCTCCATTTGTGAGGTACCTAAGTGTGGGAGAACCAAGCACGAACACGGCTCGGCCGGAGTGAAACCACGGCCTCACAGAACACTGGCGTGAAACAACCACAGTGTTGTGTTTCGCCGTGTGAGTGAGGTTACCTGAGGCCCAATCACTACCCCTCCCCCCTCCCTTCCCAATCCTTAAATATGCGAGACCCTTATCTATAAATGGCCGGCAACGAACTCGTAACTTCGATGGTGTTGGTCTATTGCTTACCATCAGTTAAGCCGTCTGCTCATTTGCCGACCTATATCATAAAAAAAAACCTTTTGATAATAAAACTCACCGTCCTCCATTAACAGAATACTGGTGGTAGAAACCGCCGCAGTTGAGACCGTCATCGTCGTAGTTGGCTGGTGCGTCGGAGTATAAGCCAGTACGCCAGAGGGAGGCTCTGTTTGCTGGTTCCACCAACCGGCCGTGACCATGTGCGTAGGCCACCAAAGAGGACAGCGCAATCACTGCACTCCAAAACATCTAAAGAAAGAACATACATGTCAAAGTAACGATAGGAGGCACTATAAATTAGGATTAGTTGATAAGGCACATCAATGAGTTATTTAAGGCAAAAGAATAGTTTAACAACAATTTTGATTATCATCTTGCTTTATCTTGACTGAAAGAACCCATAAAATTATATACTTTGTTTGGTATCGAGATCTGTATGGAAAAACTGTCTGTTATTGGCAAATACATTGATTTTTTTTGGTAAACATTTTTCCATGTCAAAATTTCTATATTTAAGTACTTACATTTGAATTATTGTAACGAGTTTTTCAGTAAGTATGAATGAATGTCGCAACTCAGTGTATCAACTGATTAAATCGGCCCTTCCTTCATGAATATATACGGTGACACCAAGTCATCATCGAGAAATCTTATCAGTATTGACGATACGGAGTTTTGAGTGCACATATTAAACTATTAATCATAAAAAACAATAAACCACCGGCTCTTTGAAGTTCAATCAAAGCTGTAAAGATTAGCAATAGGATTTTTTTAATTCTTTTGTGTAAGTGAAAAATGTTTTCGAGTAAATAAATCAATAACCGATTTTGAAAAGGTGAACGTACGGAGTTTTTGAATTATTAGACGAAGGGATTACTGTTAGGATTATAATATTTGAAGTGAACTAATGATGATGGATGAATATAATCCACATGTAAGTACATATGTCACCACCCCTACTCTTCACACGGGACAGGGGCGTCGTAAGATCTGATATAACTGTTGAAAAAATGTGTGTGTATGTGTCCGTGACGCAAATTAAAAATATCATGGAAACTACTGAACCAATTTTAATAGTAGACTATAGCAAATATTGAATAAGCCAAAATATCTTTTTGTTTTTTGTAAGAAGAAAATCACAGGAGAAAATCATTACCCAGGGTGGGGCGAGAGGAGTGTCAGACTCTTACTGACTCCTCCTACTCGCGTCGGTTTCCTCAATGTCGAGGGTCGTGACCACCTCGTGGAAGCAGTGTACTGCGTATTACTCTCCGCCATCTATGTCTATCTGTCACCGAGTGGCTGATCTGAAGATGCTCTATCTTACTGACTAAAAACCTCCTTTTCCTTCCAGTTCCTTCTCTTGCTCTACGCAGACAATGCGGTGCCTCATTGCGCTTACCCCGCAACCCTATTAGCCCTATAGGGTCCCGTGTGTGGTGGTATATCGGCTCTTTGAGGCGCGCGCGGCCGGGGATCATCACTCGATCCCCGATGCCCGGAGTGTTGCCTACTGCGGCGGCTGGGCGTGAGGAGAAGGCAGCTCACGCGCTCCACCTCCTTCTTTGCGAGCATAACTGCTTCGCAGAAAGAGAAGTCGGCTTCTCAGTTCCTCTCGCTCTGCCCAGTGGCCGGTCGCGAGAGGTTGCTGCTGCCGATCACTCTCCGGACACGGCGGTACTCAGCCCAGGCGGGGCACACGGCTACCGTATGCTCCACCGTGTCCTCCGAATGAGGCCAATATACCTTAAGCTACGAACTAGCGCCTCTAGTGATGCGAGGGAGTCATTTAATTATTATATTTTGCATATAGTTATAAAGTTTATATTATTATTCAACACACTTGTTCGTTGCGTGTCGGTGACTTCAGACTTTTTCTTTGGAAATACCATTTTCCTTCGAATGAGTTTGGCGAAGTGATGAGAATGTCAATAAGGCACGCTTTTGTTTGTAGAAATATATGCATACGTCCTACGTATATTTACCAAATAGCTATGTATGCACGGGGTTTTTGGAAAGAAATTTTAAAAGTGGAGAGTAAAAAGTATTTTGTATAATATTTGGGTAGTTTTACTGTTTTGTACGCTCATATTTAGTTAAGGCTACCTTATGCCAGCGGTTTGATCCGCAATATTCGGGGAAAACAAGCATATTACTAACCAGACTATAAAAGTATTCTCAATCCATGTTTATGATTTTTGTTTTAATTATCACCTTATTTTCGCTCAATTTTCAGCACAGTAATTTTATTTTCTTTTTCATTCTATACAACGCATTAGGGGAAATATTAAGCAGGTAAAACAGCGCTGCATAAATAGTATTGATATAAAATTTTAGGTAAGGGAAGGAACTACAGCTAGGGAACCACATTGTGACGTATGATATTGTAAAAGTTTACAAGGGCAATGTAAAAATTTATTGCGTTTAATAAAATTCGTATAATTGTGTCTATAAATAATACTGCCTACATTTCGAAATTGCGCTTTTCAATAAATTCTTATCGTGAGGAAATAATAAACAAAATGGTTTGGGGAAAAGTTATGATGTCATTATCAATGTCAGAATAAAAAAAATTGTGTTCACAAAGTGACGCATACCTAGACAGTACAATTTCGTGAATGTGTATGCAATTAACCAAGTAATTAGTCAAAAAATCAATAAATGTAAGCCATTTTAAGACCTATGCCATATGCCATATGCCAGTTCAAAAATCAACTGGAAAAAATCATAAATAATAACTAACTAATAATACTGCAATAAAACATTAAAATAGCTATTTAAGACTTTTACTGACCACAAACTAGACACAATTTTTAAACAATATCTGTGAGTTATATGTGATTTATCGTACAAGGGAGTGGAAAACCTGGAAAGGTCCAGTTTTATCAAAAAAAGCTGCCCGATTTCTGCTATAACACCTTCGGAAAACAGGGGTGATAAACGTACTACGTACCTAACTACGGTATTACGTCCTACCTTGCTGCTCGTGGTAAACTTAAATTCATACTTTTATTCCTTGGTTTGATGATACGAGATTTGATTTTAGAGAGCAAATTTTTCATAAATTACCTTGTACGCTATGTGGCATTTTATCATTCATCATACTACAAATAGTAAAATAAAGACGAAGATACATAGAAGATGCATATTCCATTTGGAATCTCTTTCTGCAGACCTGCGACAGGATAGTTCAACAAAACACAAGACCCATGTCAAATGTAGCAAATAGACCCAAATTTTAGGAGTGTAGTTCTATAAAAGTAATACCTATTGTTATCTGGCTAGTTGGAATCTACCGGATTGCTCTTTACAAACCTCAAAAGGAGATAGTTACATCAAATTATAAATCTTTTCTTTTGTGAGGGGAAAT